>OZ034968.1:62455898-63055898 GCA_964030785.1 Siderastrea siderea
TCTTTGGCTGTTAATGTAAATGGGATGTGTGTTTACCCACCAAACTATAAGAAAGAAATTCAACGTTACCATCAGAATAGTTATCATGTCTGAGATGTCTGAAATGAGTAACTTTAAGCTACCAGCGGCAAAAGAGGGGGAAGAAAGCGGAAAAGTGAATGATAAGTGCTACACTGAAAAGTCCAGGCTCAGGTGGGACTCGAACCCACGACCTTCGGGTAACTAGTTCATCGCTGGACCACCTTATCTAGCAAGCCACAGATGGGAACGGCGCATTGATGAATCCCTATCACGTTATATGCGCACAGGAGTTTCGTAAGACAGACATGCGAAGAATGTAATACATGCAAGGAACATACAATAAAGGATTTCACTGTTTCGATTCTAGTTTAATCAAGTAAACGATAAGGGCCACATTGAAGCGTCCACTGAAAAAAAAATTTCAGTGACTTAAAGCGAAGAAATAAGAAAAATTACACAGCGTTGCCTAACATTTTCCAATCGAAAAAGGTCAGAGAGACGGGAGCCAAAAAAATGGGGCGTAAAGCGGAGGAACTGAATGGTACGGGAAGGGAAAGTTAGCGCAGTTGTTTGACCGTCTCTTTTTTCTGAGGCCTTAACCATACTGAACTGAGGAAAGATCAGTACTTAGTGCATTAACTGCAGGACAGCCTTTCAATTAGCGTAGCGCTTTGTCTACAACTGATTAAAATTTCTCAGTGAAGGTACATTCTAATAAATCAGAGTATTGGACTTAAGCTCACCTGCCTAAGAGATTTCAGTTTTGTCTTCCAGGAGAGATAGCGGCGCTTATTGAGAGTGGAGGACAATATTTTGTTTTAAAAACTTTATTACTCAGCTGTTAAAAATGCAACATGCAGGTACGGTTGATCAGCCACCAAAGAGTAGCACTTGAAATGTTGACACCTTGTGACGATGCTTAAAATATATGGAATTCTTTGCAATTTACCTGAGCTTGGTTGTCAGTTTTTTGTAAGCCAATCGAGAGACTGGAACAAGACTGGATGAAACAGTGAAGACACATTCTAATAAAACAGAGTATTGGACTTTTCACCTTTCTAAACGATTTCAGTTTTGTCTCGGTAGGAAAGATATCCGTACTTATTGAGAGTGGAGGGCGATATTTTGTTTTAAAAACTTTATTACTTAGCTGTTAAAAATGCAACATGCAGGTACGGTTGATCACCCACCAAAGAGTAGCACTTGAAATTTTGACACCTTGTCATGATGCCCGAAATATATGGAATTCTTTGAAATTTACCTAAGCCTGAGTTCTCAGTTGTAGGCCAGTCGAGAGACTGGCTAACTGGATGAAACAGTTGGAAAGTCTCCTTATCAAACGCTGAGAAAGCAATGTGAATGCTTTAATAGCCGATGTGCACTTACCCATCCATTCACGACAAATCTTTAGACTTCACATCAAGGTTGGTAAAGTCTGTAAAGCATTCAATAAAAAAATTCCACCTAAAGGTTAGAGAGGGACATATGTCCGTAACCTTTGGATTTCAAGTGAAGCGCCTTAACCAGTGGGTCACTCTACCTCCTACATGTAGGAAGACCTAGGAAGGGCGTCTCGAGTCTCAGTCATTCACACAAAAGTATTTTTAAGAAACTAGCAATTACATTCGGTATCTTCCACTCTACTTATGTCATCTAAGAGATTTTAGTTAAACCAAGTTTATAAACTCTACAGACTAGTGACAGCATACTGAACAGATTTCGAAAAGTTTGGAACGTCTATCAAATATCAAGAAAACATTTTATATATTTTAAAAAAACACGCTTATCTAAACAGAGTTTGAATGTCCTTTAGCTTTAGTGTGAACAGGATATTTCTCTAAACAGGCTAATAAGTGATTCCTTGTGAAAAAAAGATAAATAGAATACGTGTGTTTACACCTCCTATGTTGAAGTTAAAGACGAAAACCGAGAAGCTGGATTTTAAAATACGAGGGTCAATTTACACCATGCTCAGCTATCATAGTACAACTATTCAACCTCTTTTACTGACCATCGTTTGACCGTCAATCTATCATGTCTATTGCGTCTCTCTGTCTCTCTGTCTCTTTTTTTACCGGTAAAGGAACAATACTGATTACAAATAGCTTAAGAAGATATCCTAAAGAATCAACTTTTACAAATGTCTAAAAATGACAAAGGACCAAAAGTACAGAAAAACCTTGGTTCTAAGAAATACTTTACGTTTAGCCAAAGTTATCGAGGAAAACTGTAAAACCATGCGCCATAAGGATGATAGGCCACCAAACATCCACACTTGAAATTTTGACAGCTTGTCATGAATTCCTTAACTGTAACACCATGCAACATAGAGATGATAGGCCACCAAACAGCCACACTTAAAATCTTGACAGCTTGTCATGAATTCCTCAACTGTAACACCATGCGACATAAGGATGATAGGCCACTAAACACCCACACTTGAAATACTGAAAGCTTGTCATGAATATATTCCTCAACTGTAAAACCATGCGACATAGAAATGATAGGCCACCAAACAGCCGCACTTGAAATATTGACAGCTTGTCATGAATTCCCCAACTGTAACACAATGCGACATAAAGATGAAAGGCCACCAAACAGCCGCACTTAAAATCTTGACAGCTTGTCATAAATTCCTGAACTGTAAAACCATGCGACATAGCGATGATAGACCACCAAACAGGCGCACTTGAACTCTTGACAGCCTGTCATGAATTCCTCTACTGTAAAACCATGCGAGATAAGGATGATAGGCCACCAAACAGCCACACTTGAAATCTTGAAACCTTGTCATGAATTCCTCAACTGTAAAACCATGTGACACAGGTATGATAGGCCACCAAACAGCCACATTTGACAGCCACAACTCTTGACAGCTTGTCAAGAATTCCTCAACTGTAAAACCGTGCGAGACAGGGATGGTAGGCCACCAAACAGCTGCACTTGAAATCTTGACAGCTTGTCATGAATTCCTCAACTGTAAAACCATGCAACGAAACGATGATAAGCCACCAAACAGCCACACTTGAAATTTTGACAGCTTGTCATGAATTCCTCAACTGTAAAACCATGCGACAAAGGGATGATAGGCCACAAAAAAGCCACACTAGAAATTGTGACAGCTTGTCATGAATTCCTAAACTATAAAACCATGAGACAAAATGAGTGATAGGCCGTCAAACAGCTACACTTGAAATCTTGGCAGTTTGTCATGAATTCCGTAACTGTTAGACCATGCAATATTGGGATGATAGGCCACCAAACATCCACACTTGAAATTTTGACAGCTTGTCATGAATTCCTCAACTGTAACACCATGCGACATAGGGATAATAGGCCACCAAAAAGCCACACTTGAAATACTGAAAGCTTGTCATGAATACATTCCTCAACTGTAAAACCATGCGACATAGAAATGATAGGCCACCAAACAGCCGCACTTGAAATATTGACAGCTTGTCATGAATTCCCCAACTGTAACACAATGCGACATAAGGATGAAAGGCCACCAAACAGCCGCACTTAAAATCTTGACAGCTTGTCATAAATTCCTGAACTGTAAAACCATGCGACATAGCGATGATAGACCACCAAACAGGCGCACTTGAACTCTTGACAGCCTGTCATGAATTCCTCTACTATAAAACCATGCGAGATAAGGATGATAGGCCACCAAACAGCCACACTTGAAATCTTGAAACCTTGTCATGAATTCCTCAACTGTAAAACCATGTGACATAGGTATGATAGGCCACCAAACAGCCACATTTGACAGCCACAACTCTTGACAGCTTGTCAAGAATTCCTCAACTGTAAAACCGTGCGAGACAGGGATGGTAGGCCACCAAACAGCTGCACTTGAAATCTTGACAGCTTGTCATGAATTCCTCAACTGTAAAACCATGCGACATAAGGATGATAGCCCACCAAACAGGCACACTTGATATCTTGACAACTTGTCATGAATTCCTCAAATGTAAAACCATGCAACGAAACGATGATAAGCTACCAAACAACCGCACTTGAAATTTTGACAGCTTGTCATGAATTCCTCAACTGTAAAACCATGCGACAAAGGGATGATAGGCCACAAAACAGCCACACTTGAAATCGTGACAGCTTGTCATGAATTCCAAAACTATAAAACCATGCGACAGAGGGATGATTGGCCACCAAACAGCTACACTTGAAATCTTGACAGCTTGTCATGAATTCCCAACTGTAAAACCATGCGACAAAGGGATGATAGGCCACAAAACAGCCACACTTGAATTCGTGACAGCTTGTCATGAATTCCTAAACTATAAAACCATGCGACAAAGGGATGATAGGCCGCCAAACAGCTACACTTGAAATCTTGACAGTTGGTCATGAATTCCGTAACTGTTAGACCATGCAATATTGGGATGATTGGCCACCAAACAGCTGCACACTTGAAATCTTGACAACTTGTCATGAATTCCTCAACTGTAAGACCATGCTACATAGGTATGATAGGCCACCAAACAGCCACACTTGAAATCTTGAAAGCTTGTCATGAATTCCTCAACAGTAAAACCATGCGACAAAGGGATGATAGGCCACAAAACAGCCACACTTGAATTCGTGACAGCTTGTCATGAATTCCTAAACTATAAAACCATGCGACAAAGGGATGATAGGCCGCCAAACAGCTACACTTGAAATCTTGACAGTTGGTCATGAATTCCGTAACTGTTAGACCATGCAATATTGGGATGATTGGCCACCAAACAGCTGCACACTTGAAATCTTGACAACTTGTCATGAATTCCTCAACTGTAAGACCATGCTACATAGGTATGATAGGCCACCAAACAGCCACACTTGAAATCTTGAAAGCTTGTCATGAATTCCTCAACAGTAAAACCATGCGACTTAGGAATGATAGGCCAAGAAACAGTCACACTTGAAATCGTGACTGCTTGTCACAAATTCCTTTACGTAAAACCATGCAACATAGGGATGATAGGCCACCAAACAGCCAAACTTGAAATCTTGACAGCTTGTCGTGAATTTCTCAACTGTAAAACCATGCAACATAGGGATGATAGGTCACCAAACAGGAGCACTAGAAATCTTGACAGCTTGTCATGAACTTGTCAACTGTAAAACCATGGAACATAGGGATGATCGGCCACCAAACAGCCGCACTTAAAATCTTGACAGCCTGTCATGAATTCCTCTACTGTAAAACCATGCGACATAGGGATGAAAGGCCACCAAACACCGCACTTGAAATCTTAACACCTTGTCATGAATTCCTCTACTGTAAAACCATGCGAGATAAGGATGATTGGCCACCAAAAAGACACACATAAATTCTTGACAGCTTGTGATGAATTCCTCAACTGTAAAAACCATGCGAAATAGGAATGATGGGCCGCCAAACAGCCACATTTGAAATCTTGACAGCTTGTTATGAATTCCTCAACTGCAAAACCATGCCACATAAGGATGATAGCCCACCAAACAGCCACACTTGAAATCTTGACAGCTTGTCATGAATTTCTCAACTGTAACTTCATGCTACATAGGTATGATAGGCCACCAAACAGCCACACTTGAAATCTTGAAAGCTTGTCATGAATTCCTCAACAGTAAAACCATGCGACTTAGGAATGATAGGCCAAGAAACAGTCACACTTGAAATCGTGACTGCTTGTCACAAATTCCTTTACGTAAAACCATGCAACATAGGGATGATAGGCCACCAAACAGCCAAACTTGAAATCTTGACAGCTTGTCGTGAATTTCTCAACTGTAAAACCATGCAACATAGGGATGATAGGTCACCAAACAGGAGCACTAGAAATCTTGACAGCTTGTCATGAACTTGTCAACTGTAAAACCATGGAACATAGGGATGATCGGCCACCAAACAACCGCACTTAAAATCTTGACAGCCTGTCATGAATTCCTCTACTGTAAAACCATGCGACATAGGGATGAAAGGCCACCAAACACCGCACTTGAAATCTTAACACCTTGTCATGAATTCCTCTACTGTAAAACCATGCGAGATAAGGATGATTGGCCACCAAAAAGACACACATAAATTCTTGACAGCTTGTGATGAATTCCTCAACTGTAAAAACCATGCGAAATAGGAATGATGGGCCGCCAAACAGCCACATTTGAAATCTTGACAGCTTGTTATGAATTCCTCAACTGCAAAACCATGCCACATAAGGATGATAGCCCACCAAACAGCCACACTTGAAATCTTGACAGCTTGTCATGAATTTCTCAACTGTAACTTCATGCTACATAGGTATGATAGGCCACCAAACAGCCACACTTGAAATCTTGAAAGCTTGTCATGAATTCCTCAACAGTAAAACCATGCGACTTAGGAATGATAGGCCAAGAAACAGTCACACTTGAAATCGTGACTGCTTGTCACAACTTCCTTTACGTAAAACCATGCAACATAGGGATGATAGGCCACCAAACAGCCAAACTTGAAATCTTGACAGCTTGTCGTGAATTTCTCAACTGTAAAACCATGCAACATAGGGATGATAGGTCACCAAACAGGAGCACTAGAAATCTTGACAGCTTGTCATGAACTTGTCAACTGTAAAACCATGGAACATAGGGATGATCGGCCACCAAACAGCCGCACTTAAAATCTTGACAGCCTGTCATGAATTCCTCTACTGTAAAACCATGCGACATAGGGATGAAAGGCCACCAAACACCGCACTTGAAATCTTAACACCTTGTCATGAATTCCTCTACTGTAAAACCATGCGAGATAAGGATGATTGGCCACCAAAAAGACACACATAAATTCTTGACAGCTTGTGATGAATTCCTCAACTGTAAAAACCATGCGAAATAGGAATGATGGGCCGCCAAACAGCCACATTTGAAATCTTGACAGCTTGTTATGAATTCCTCAACTGCAAAACCATGCCACATAAGGATGATAGCCCACCAAACAGCCACACTTGAAATCTTGACAGCTTGTCATGAATTTCTCAACTGTAACTTCATGCGACATAGGGATGATAGGCCACCAAACAGGTACACTTGAAATCTTGACAGCCTGTCATGAATTCCTCAACAGCAAAACCATGCGCCATAGGGATGACAGGCCACCAAATAGGCACACTTGAAATCTTGACAGCTTGTCATCAATTACCCAACTGTAAAACCATGCGACATAGGGATGAATTAGGCCACCAAACAGCCGCACTTGAAATCTTAACACCTTGTGATGAATTCCTCTACTGTAAAACCATGCGAGATAAGGATGATTGGCCACCAAAAAGACACACATAAATTCTTGACAGCATGTCATGAATTCCTCAACTGTAAAACCATGCGACATATGGATGATAGGCCACCAAACAGGCACACTTGATATCTTAACAACTTGTCTTGATTCCTCAACTTTAAAACCATGCGACGAAAGGATGATAAGCTACCAAACAGCCACACTTGAAATATTTGACAGCTTGTCATGAATTCCTCAACTGTAAAACCATGCAACATAGGGATGATTAAGGCCACCAAACAGCAACACTTGAAATCTTGACAGCATGTCATGAATTCCTCAACTGTAAAACCATGCGACATAAGGATGATAGCCCACCAAACAGCCACACTTGAAATCTTGACAGCTTGTCATGAATTCCTCAACTGTAACTTCATGCGACATAGGGATGACAGGCCACCAAATAGGCACACTTGAAATCTTGGCAGCTTGTCATCAATTACTCAACTGTAAAACCATGCGACATAGGGATGATAGGCCACCAAAAAGCCGCACTTGAAATCTTGACAGCATGTCATGAATTACTCAACTGTGACACTATGCGAGGGAGAGAGATGAGAGGCCACCAAACAGCCGCACTTGAAATTTTGACAGCTTGTCATGTTTTCCTCAACTGTAAAACCATGCGACACAGGGATGATTGGCCACCAAACAGCTACACTTGAAATCTTGACAGGTTTGTCCTGAATTCCTTAACTGTAAAACCATGTGACATTAGGATGACAGGCCACCAAACGGCCACACTTGAAATTTTGGCAGCTTGTCATGAATTCCTCAGCTGTAAAATCATGCGACATAAGGATAATACGCCACCAAACAGGCACAGCTTGTCATTTTGCCTAAATTTCAGGAATTCTGATAAAATTTAGATTAAATTAACCTGTTTGATAGAATGCACTACATAAAGAACACTTTTTGTCGTGGAGAATCATGCATAAACCACCCAACTTTTCTTGCAAAGATAATGCTTTGCATGATATATGAATCGGAATTATAGGGTTCTTGGTCCTATGAACTCCGAGGACGTACCATTTAGAAGGACAAAAGCTTCTCCTGATCGCTTTGAAGGCAGAGAGCTTAGCTAGGGTTTTACCCCCGCGGCACCTTTTTACGCTTGCATGATGGCATTAGGGTGACGTTAATTGTTCATCTAAAATCACACTAGACAGTAAGGAGCCGAATGGGACAGTAGTAACGGTACTTTAGCCCTTGCAGTGTTGTTTTGATCACTGGTTTTGATCAACTTATCAAAAAGATGAGATTTAAATATGATTGTAAATATTGAATAATTTTAAATGAAAGTTTACTTTTGCCCTTATTTCACGCTTACAAAGTACGGAGCTGATATAGACCTATCGTATACAAACGGGCTAATTTTCATTTTGCCACACAGCCCTTGACAGCACCGTAAATATGGGCTGAGTACTAACTCTCAAACGTAAGTAAACGGAAGTTGTGATTAGACTTTCCTTTTCCGCATTAATAACAGACAAATGAGAAGGAAAGTTTGAGAAAGGGAACGTGTGGAAGGATTTTTTACACGTATGGACAACTTGTCCAACAAAATCTTTCATATTCCTAATTGCAAACATGATCCAGTTTCTAACCTTGTTACGCGGTCTTCCTGCACCAAGATTTCAGTACCGTTTTGCTTGAACATGGACGTTCAACATCTTTTAGAAAAGAAGCAGGGTGCCCATTGTTTCGTCACTCGTTCTGCTTCGTAGCGTGTCTCGACGACCCAACAGGTTTCGATGGCAAAAAGACAACTTCAAACGACAATCAAATTCCCTGTCTGACTTTCTTCCACATCCCCCAATGCAACACATACAACAACTTGCCCGCATCATTCCATCTCAACCGACTCATGAATGTTCTCACGCTGAGACGTGGCAGGGCACAGGCCCAGGACTGAATACCGGAGTTGCGACGAGAACAGCAGCAGCACCGCAACTTGTTAGGGCAGGCTTGGCTTTTGCTGTGCAAAAGTTTTGTCGCAGTAGGTTATTTAAGATCACGATGACTGATTGATTGTTTATGATATTCTATGGGGGTGGGGACGCAAGAGGGTTTATGTTTTGACATTGGGGTTCTTGGAGACATGTCTGGGTTATTGCAATGCCGCCACGCTTATGTTTGGAGGTTGTTGACCCTAGAAAGAGTTAATCAGTCGATCAAAATTTCCTGCCCGACCGATCGTCGTAGGCAACAATATTGGAGAGGGTTTTTGCATTATACGGATCAAAATACGCCATTTAAGCAGTGAAAACAAATGGGAAAGCTAACAATCGGAGGGCTCAAAGCAACGAATCAATTGTTCAAGACAGAATATAGCATTTTCCTCAAACAAAAGGCTTATCCGAATGTAGGCAATGGTAAAATGAGGCATACATTTAAGGCCTTGGACTTCTTGAGGTTTTATAAAGACTTTTCTGAAAAAAAAGGAAATTCCCGGAGTAAATTACACGCATGATAAAATTATGTATATAAAAGAGATTCATTCAAAAGGAACCTGTAACCCCGGGCGTTTAGTTTAGGATCACTTTTCCACAAATGGTCACGCAAATACACAGGTAACACAATTTATAAAACGCATGGCATTTCTTACTGTACTGTGAAATACTAAAAATGCGAGGGCTGTAGGAGGATTCAGAGGTTTAATTCTTACAACTACGGTTTGGTTTAAAAAGTCTCGAAAGGGTTTTTAGCCACATGCGCGTAGCCTTTGTACACACGACATGGCTAGAATGCACGCGTCACAGAAGTGAATCTACATTTTTAGTAAAAGTCGCCCGTGCACAATACCGGAAGTGAAAATGCGGTGTAAAATCTCTCGCACCGGAAATAAAATGTGTACGAAACATTTGTTTCTATCTCAAAATTTTGCTCGGTGACCATTCTGTTTTTTTGGCATGCATATAACATTAAGTGTGCCAATTCAAATCGTTTGGAGGAAAGTTATTCAGTGGAATTTTTGTAATTCAAGAAACGACTTTTTCAGTATAACTTATACGTTGTGCTGAATAACTTTTTGCCATACCGTCAGAGAAGTTAAAGAATTTAGGGAGCTTTCTAAAAATGCAATAAAAAGGTTAGGTTACCGTACTAGTTTTTCAGATAATCAGCAAAAACCGAATTTTTAAACTTATTTTGTGGATCTTTGGTGTTCCCATGGCAAGGGTATGACGTAACAGTCCGCTGTTAAGTATTGCCTGACAAAAGAGGTGTTAAGACATTCATAGTTTGCCCACATGGTCAGAAAGAATTTTATTGTAATCTTTCCTAGTCTCAATACCATTATAACAATTAAAAAGCCTTTCGAGCCACCTCAAAGTTTTGCGGGTTTTCGTTTTTGCTATATTTATTTTTTTGCAATTACGGAAACAGATGACGCAAAATTAAGCTCATGAACCAAGTGGCTCACAAATTAACTCTAGCGTGTAACGGCCCATCATTGATTGTTATTGTTTCGTGTGTCAGTCCGTTCTCTTCACAGCTTGTTTAGAAGCTACCAAAGCCTGAAGTCCACGAGACGTCATCGCAATGTTTTGATCGATAAATTGCAAACGAAAGATGTCGAAGCGTTGATGCAGAGATAAACTCGAACCAATATCGTTCTCCTCTGGATTGCCTCAAACATTTACTGTGACGTAACCCTCTATAACTCAAACCCTTGATAACTCGAAGTAAACCCGTTTTCCCTTCAGGTTAATATTGTCTTACTAATTTTATCCTCGACAACTGGAGCCTTATTTGCAAGATGTGTTGTGTATAAAATTACAATTGTTTGCAACTAGAACTCTCGAAATCAAGCCTTGACCAAAAAAACACTGTTTTTGTATTCGCTCGTAAGTCAAAGAGAAGTACGAAGTATTAATCAAGTAAAAATTGCTTCGGTATATTTTTGCCTGCTAGTGTTAGAAGTCTAGGTAATGTTTCGAGCTAGGAGAGCACTGGGTGTCTGCTTTCTCTAATTTCTACATTTCTGGTCTTTTGATGCCATCTCCCTATACCTCGAACTCCCGACAACTCGAACCTCCTTCCATTTTCCTTGAAGGTGCGAGTCATCGGAAGTCAGCTGTATATTTTAAATGCACCATCAATCTTACAAACTAACAATTTGTTGCACTATTCGCATAACTTATGCAACACAATAATAATTTCCATGCAATTTAGAATTGCATAGGAATCCAGAAAATATGTTGGTTTTGCATACGTGCCTGACAATACGTGCCCGAGCGTGTGCATTTCCCATCCATTCATTCATTCACTTTTCATTCCGACTCCAAATTACTAGGAAATTTTGGACAACCAGGCATTTAGTCCTGAAAGGTAGTGTCCGGCTGCCGGGTACCTAGACATTGCTAAAACAAAAAACAAACGCATACTAAACAATACTCCATGTTTGACGTGATACCTTCAAGCTATGATCGTAGATTTTTCTGACGAGTGTTTTTTGAAGGCGTTTTGCATCAAATACATATCACCAGACACATTCTTCAAACTCGTTTTTTCACATTTTTTTTTTAGAATTTATGGATTAATTTTCCTTTAATGATCTTGTGAAGGTGGCCGAATGGAAAAGCAAGACTGGACTTTGGACTGGACTCTGGACTGGACTCTGGACTGGACTCTGGACTGGACTCTGGACTGACTTTTATTGACTTGTAAAAATATGAAATAGACTTAACATTTTACTTACCAGTTAATATTTAAAAATAAAGTAAAATTTTCATTGACTTAAAATCATACCAAACAAGTTAGGGATGGACAATTATATTTTTTGCGGGAGGGGGGAGGGGAGGAATCATCGTCTGAGAAGCAACATGACACTCAGGATGGGCAAAAGAAATTGACCAAGGAGATCAACGTGTTTTTCATCCACTTACTGAATGTGTCAATAAGCATGCACCCCTTTACTCATCTTTTAGCCCACCGACTCATAGAGAGATCATTTGTTCAGGTCCATGACAACTGTCTTAAAAGACAGTCATGTTTTTTCACTAACGAAATGAAGACAAGGCTGGAGATTGATTCATGGAGATCTCATAAGTTCAAAGCCCATCAGTTACAGTTGCGTTAGACAAGCGCGCGCGAAACGTTGAGGAATAAAAATCGTGTATGGAGGCACATTAAGCAAAAAAATGTATTGCAAACTAGTGAAATAAAATTCATACAAAGCTTTCAGTCACGAACAAAAATTCATGCGAAAAAAATCTCCCCTCCCCCCCCCCCAAAAAAAAAATTAGTGGACCAGCCCTAACTTGTTTGTATGATTTTAAGTGATTTAAAATTTAACTTTATTGTTAACTATTAACTGGTTAGTAAAATATTAAGTCTTTTTCTTATATTTACAAGTCAATAAAAGTCAGTCCAGAGTCCAGTCCAAAGTCCAGTCCAGAGTCCAGTCCTGCTCTTCCATTTGGCCTGTGAAAGTAAATAATTAATACTTGTTCCTTTTCTTGCTATAAGAGTGTAAACTCGTTCCGGATCCTTTTGCTCCCGGATAACGTTATTACATCCCACGTTATGAGCCCTCGGATACCTCTATAAAATTATAGTGAGTATTTTTTTGCAGGCGAACATTTCTCTTACTCATTTATCTTCCGATCTGCGCTCTTTTGCTGTAACCAAAATATATACAGGCTTAACTGCAAAAACGTTGTCATTCAAATACGACAAGAGAAAGTTACGAGATGGGAATTTTTTAGACATGGAAACTCATGCACTCATGCAGTACGGTATGATACTTCAAATTAATATAAACTGAGTTGATAAAACGTGAATTGGCCATCTAACAGCTCACATTTTGAGCATTTAATTGCTCTTCCACAGAGCAAATCCTTGAATGCAGTTTGCATGCCTAATCTATTCCTATTTCTCTTTTTTTTTCACTTTTATATGGAATAGTTTTTTAAATTAGGTGTATATATTAGCGTAACGAACCGCCGGGTAAAAGTTTTCCATGCGCCTGTGGAAATAAAACGATGACGATCGTGTGACCTCTCATTTGGCTTTGTTATGTCCTTGAGGTCACACTTTTCCTTTGAGGGTAATAATACAAGCCTTGCATAAGAAAAAATCAATGCAGAATTAACAATTCAACTGTCAAATTTTCATATCACTGAAAATCGTAAGTTATTGATATGAGGGTCACGCGTCTAACATTTTTTTCCATTAAATAATGGTTCTTTCGCTGTTCTTAAAAGCTTCAAAATTATTTCGAAGCATTCTTGAAATGCTCGGAAATCTTAGGGGAATCCGCGAAAGTCTTATGAAAAATTGGGAATCTTCGGAGGTCTTCAGCTTAGTCAATTCGTAAGCAGTCTGACCGCTGACCACTATTTTTGGTGTAGGGGGGGGGGAGGGGGGTTCCTGTCTGTTTCGAGGGTGTTCCGGGGTTGTTCCGGGCAGTTCCAGGGGTGCTTCAGCGATATTCCGGGCTGTTCCGGGGGTGTTCCGGGGTGTTCCGGTTTTTACAGACACCCCTCTAATTCCTTGATCACCAGTGTAACTTGGATTTAATATTAGTTCCATTCAAGTTTTTCAGTTTTAAGAACAGCTAGCAACAAGCCGCGCAATTTCCGATTATTCTTTGAAATGGTTTCAGGTTTACGCACGCAAAAATGACACCGCAAATTTTAGATTGGCTGTTACCGAGAGATTACCATTATAAACTACCATTATAAACTTGGGCTTTAAATATTGTTTCTTTCACTTTTTTAATTTCAATTAGGGGTCGAAGTAAGGTTAATTCCACGGAATAGCTTGAAACATCTTCGATCAATACATGCGGTAGTGAGAAGGTTTTCATGCGGCCATGACGTTCTGTTCATATAAAAACTTCAAATTGGCACGTCCGTCAGATCTAAAACGCGAATTAAATCCTGCCAGACCTTACGTACACAAAACAGCGCATTCGAGGTAGACCCACACTCGCGAATGCAAAACACCTCAAAGCCAGAGGGTCATACACCCGTAGTATAAGCTGTATGGGTATGTGCCGCTGTTGAGGCAAGGGCTCAGTTTTAGTGTCCCGGTGGCACAACCAATCCCAACATCTCACAGAATAACCACCCCGCTTCCCCCGCTTCACAAACGAAAGACAGACGGCATGGACAGACATGGACTGCAGTCGTTGATTTTTATGTTACAGCAGTAGCCATATGACGTCACTAACGTGACGTCATTGGCTGAAAATGGTGAAAACGTTGATGTGATGTTTGGTACCACTTGGTGTTAAAAAAAATGAATTGTAACATCTGTACACCTCCATCCCTTTTATACCGAAGCCCCCGTCCGGGGTATCGTGCTTTATTTTTTCTCACGTTATATTATATTTAGAACGCATTTTACTGAAGAGCTATAAAACAATTAATTTCCTCTTGTAGGCCACATACGTGGCCTTTTAGTGTTAATTGTTTAGTTCTTCTTGGGGCGTTTTTTAAAGTAGCGATCAGCACGTACAGATTTTGGAGCTGACTGAAGAGCCTCGGCAGGTTTGGAATTCTCGACGTCGCACGTCGAAGGTTTGGAAAACAGCACAGCGTTGGATGCATCATACATTTCTGCCCATGACCCCACCTTGCCCACACCTCCGTTACATTTTTGAGATAATGTTAAGATTTCTTGGCTTGTGAGCGCTCGATCCCATACATTCCATTGCGATAGGAGAAGCTTGTTGGAACCTGCCGTATTTGTTTTCCCAGGTCCCAAGCTGAATGTGAACCCTGTCATGGCCGGGAAGGGAAAGGTGTTCGCTTCTTCGTTTTTTCCGTCGACGTAGATGGCCCAGGCAGTAGTCGTGCTAGACCACGCATGACATACTTGATGCCACTCTTTGTCCGAAAGCGTTTTCAGGTACACGCTGCAAGAGCAATGAGAGTAAATATATACTTAATGATAACCGGTATACGTAAAAAAAACATCGGGTATATTACTAAGGATAAAATAATAAATGACAACAGATATTTGTAGAATTAAAAACCAATTTTTTTCATAAAAAAAAAAACAGAGAAAGCACGGAAGTATACCCAGTTCAAGGGGAACCTCACCACCTCATCAAATATGTGGATGATATACTACAATTTAAAGGAAAGCTATAAAGCGTTACTTTTCTGAAGATTGTTTGCGTGCGGATTTGCATTTTGGATACTCTTCGGAAGTGGGCCTTCTCGGCTCGTTTAGCCCGGAATTTTACTTTGCGCTCTGACTTCACAGAGTAACACGCTAGCTTTTTCTTTAGGCTTTGAGAGGAATGAATTCCCTCGCTTCAAGCGTCGCGCAAACGAGAAAAAAACCTGTGGTTTGTCGAGCACGGGCCCTTTCAAGCTAGAGTCAAGCTCCAAGAGTTCTGAGCCAATAGGACCATCTTTTTTAACTTTACCTGCTGGGTAATACATTCTGTGGGATCTGTTTGGGGGACTTGCAAAAAGCAAACAAACACCACCACGAATTTCATACTACCGTAGTTACTATAATTAAGTCTTTGAATTATCCTACAACTCTAAGGCCTGGTTCCAAAATTGCTGAATTCAACATGTTGGACGAGTTCGGACGAGATATGTCCAGAATTGAACTCTGCTACGAAAATTACGAAAACTGCAAAAATTCGCAAAGGTACCAAGAATGGCTTACGAGATGTCAGAGGGACCCAACGGGAACTGCGATTTTTACGAAAACATACGTGAATTACGAAAACTGCGAAACTTCGCAGGATCTCAGAGGGTCCCAACGAGAATTACGAGAATTACGAAAACTGCG
Organism: Siderastrea siderea; assembly: GCA_964030785.1. Lineage (NCBI taxonomy): Eukaryota > Metazoa > Cnidaria > Anthozoa > Scleractinia > Rhizangiidae > Siderastrea > Siderastrea siderea. The sequence goes on from OZ034968.1 coordinate 62,471,986, forward strand.
TAAATTCGCAAAGGTACCAAGAATGGCTTAATAACGTGGACAAATAAACTATTGTATTGTATTACATTGCATTGTATTGTATTGTATTGCATTGTATTGTATTGTATTGTATTGTATTGTATTGTATTGTATTGTATTGTATTGTATTGTATTGTATTGTATTGTATTGTATTGTATTGTATTGTATTGTATTGTATTGTATTGTATTGTATTGTATTGTATTGTATTGTATTGTAATGGCTTACAAGACGCTGGAGGGACCCAACCATAACTGCACAAATTCGCAAGATCTCAGAGGGACCTAACGAGATTTGGGAGAATTACGAAAACTGCGAATATTCGCAAAGGTACCAAGAATGGCTTACACAGTGGGGCCCAACGAGAAATGCGAATTTTACGAAAATTTCGAGAATTACGGTAATTGCAAAAATTCGCAAAGATCTCAGAGAGACCTAACGAGAATTATGAAAACTACGAAAAATCGCTAATACACGAAGAATGCCTTGGAAGATGTCAGAAAGGCCCAACGAGAACTGCGAGTTTTTCGAAAATTACGAGAATTACGAAAATTTGCAAAGATCTCAGAGGGAACCCAATGAGAATTAAGGAAACTGCGAAAATACGCAAACGTACCAAGAAAGCCTCAAACATGTCAGAGGGTCCCAACGAGAACTGCGCGTTTTATGAAAACTCCATAAAATTATGAAAATTTTATTATGAAAATTGCAAATATTCGCAAAGATCTCTGGGGAGCCAATAAGAATAACGAAAACGGCAAAAATTTCCAAAGGTACCAAGAAAGCCTTACGAAAGCCCTCATGATGTCAGAGTGGCCCAATAAGAATTGCAAAAATTACAAATATTATGATTATTAGGAAGACTGGTAAATTGGCAAATTGCAAAAAAATTATGGGATATCAGACTTTCATTAAGGAAAACTGCTTAAGAAGCAAGGGGTACAATTTTACCAAAAAACATCATCAATGGTGAAAAACGTGTATTTCTGCACTGTCACTTTGTAACAGCTGGTTTCATCTATCATTACAACTACCACAAACTGCAAAAGCCTCTGGGTTGATTTAAATTTGCTGTCTCATTTCATGACTGAAATGACTATAAGAAATAATCATTCAAGAAATCACAACTGTCAAGATATGCTTTAATATTCAGTTTTTTAGCCATGACGTCACGAAAGTGACGACAGTGGCTAATGTCATCAAAGCCTAAAAGAACGACGCTGTCCGATATACGATATACGATATACAACGTACGGTATCTGTCTTCGTGAGATACTGGGTGTGCAACCGGGACACTGAAACCCTTCTTATCAGCGGCACATGCCCATACAGCTTATACTATGGGAGTACGAGCCCCGGCTTGGAAGTGTTTGGCAATCAACAGGAACTATTTAATGTAACTTCGACTGCGCTGTTTTGTATACTTCAGGTCTGGCATGACTTTGTTCGCGATGTAGTCCTGCGTTTAGCTAGCCGTGGTACAAATTTTCACAGCAGCAAACACATCAGAAATTGTACACAAGACTGGCTCGCCAATTTCAGATCCACTCAAGTGCGTGAATTTACGCACACGTTGTTTCTGTTTTCCTTTATTAATTTCCAAGCGGAATTATTAGTTTTCGTAGAAGAACATTTTGACTTCCAACCAGCTTGACGGCGTCAACTGTTTTTCGCTTTCTAGTGGAATTACAAAAGAAAGATAAAGAAAGAAAGAAAGAAAGGAAGAAAGAAAGAAAGAAAGAAAGAAAGAAAGAAAGAAAGAAAGAAAGAAAGAAAGAAAGAAAGAAAGAAAGATAAATAATGAAAATCCTGAGCTGAGAAGCAAGCGGTTTTTGCATAAGGTTAATACGATTTATTTATTCTTGAAGAAGCAAGCTGGATATAAAGATTTCGGTACTGTTTGAAAGCAAAGCAGAATATTTATCCGGCTACAAACACTACAGGTACACGCCGAGACCCAAAGCGGGTCCTAAAAATAGATGAACAGTGAAAATTTGCATGTTTCGCATAAATTAAACTTCGCATATCAAATTGCGTCCCGCTTATGCAAATTAGACAAAGTAAAATCGGAAATTGCGGGGGCTTGTTCCAAGCTATTCCTAAAGCTGAAAAACTTGAATGAAACTAATATTAAAAATCCAAGTTACATGTACAGTGGTGATCAATTAATCAGAGTAGAATCTTTACAAGATACCAAACTTCACTTCGGGTCATTACGGGTCATTACGGGTCATTTATAGTTCAAAGCGTATGTTGAACAAATTTGCATAGTTGACAGCTGCTTGTAGCTGCTTGTAATTTGAACCTTCGGAATGTAACGCAACGCTTAAAACATCTCGAACCGAGCACTGTAATAGAGATAAACTGAATTTTCCAATTTTTTCTCATGCCTATCAGGAGTTGAATACATAGAAAATGCAAGAAACAGACGTGTTAGGATGTGCTTTCTTTAAAGAAAAGGGAAACGAAGAGCTTTATTTCCTTCGCACGCAATTCTAATGTCATGCTATAATTAACTGTCACGTAGTCACGCTGCTCGTTACCCTAACTGAATATGTTGATTCCTTGCTCTGGTGAAGACATGTTACATTAGCCGCAAGTTGTCGGGGAAGGTGGAGGGGAACGCACAGTCCGCACTGCAGTGGTGTGAAACCCATAGGTTGTGTTCATAAATTTCACCCTACTGCGGAACAAAACGTCATTGGCTCTGCATGCATTGCGTGCCTATGTTTTGTAAATGCAGCTTGTAAAGGGTGCAAACGCAACTACAACAGATAGGAAACAAAATAAAGCCAACATATGCTTACGTGACTTCCTTCGTTCGCTCTTTTTTCTTTGTATCGTAGCCACTACAGGCAATAAATAGTTGTCAGTCCTCCATTTAACAAATTGGCATCCGTTTTTTATGCGTCTGTCCTCTTATTGCGGCTCGTGGATATACAACAAATTTGTTTTTCTACAATAATAAAAAGCCAAAACTGATGCATGATTTTCAAACGAAGGAAATAAAGGCAAGAGTCAATGGAAGATGCGATTGACGGAGAGTCTGAATTTCATCGCTGTAATTCGGAGAATCACAGGTTCGTAAATTAAAACTTCAGTAAAAATAGGCCAGAAATACAAGGAAAAATTCGAATTGCTCAACTAACCTTTATTCCTGTGAAAACTGTTCACAAAATAATCCGCTAAAACACGGTTCAGCTTAATTTCATCGACAGTACAAATTCCCGCTCACCGCCGATTTTCGGGTCTGAATCCTCAATAGTCCGGCAGATAAGTGTCAAATCAGGGGTGAGTACTGCACTTTATGATAAAAGCTTTAAACTGGGCAGGCTAATACTAGACATTATGGAGAACATTTGGAAGATTGGAGGCAATCAAGATATGCTCAAATTAAGTCAGCCAGGAGAGGGTGGTAAAAGTAGTGGGGGTAATTATTCAAAATGGCCACCGCCAGCGATACTTCATTGGTGTAGAAACATACAGCATCATTGTCTAAGACAATTTCTGATCGTAACAATCTACTAAAATACGTTCAAAGATTGGAATAATGCTATCAAAATTGGCATAGAAGATTTCTGAGAATAAAAAATTTGAAAAGATAATTCTGAGGTCATAATTATACAAATTATAAATTTTAATTAATTCCCATTTGATGATTGCATAGTTGGAGCTTATTTTCTCATTACTATCGTCTTAAACTTTTACACGAGACAACCATAAATTGTTCGTTCTAACCGGTAAAAGAATGTACGACACTGTATTATTTTTCGTGGCGGCTGATAAATGGCCAGAAATGAAAACAAAAAACAGTTGTCTTGAATTAGGTTAGTTAAAGCGTCTTGAATTATGCTGATTGTCCTATTTTTGGGTAATTATTTATTGTTTATCCACTATACCAACCACAAAGTAGAGTGACTAAACAGCCATAGATACCTATTGCAAATAATTCCACTGTTTGAAGAGGATATGGTTGATACCGGTCAGTAGCCATTTTCGGTGTTACCAATATGTACAACTCACTTGTATTGCTAAAAGCATGTGGAAATATGTATTTTTTGTATGCAGCGATTCGATTCCGGTACCTGTATAAGAAAACAGACTACAACAGGATATTCATCAAAAAGCATTAAATGCCAAGGAAAGCTTCCATGCACACCAGGTTAGCACTCTTACTCTATGTGTTAATTCAAAAGGCATCGCATCTAAGGTACAAAATTCTCGCAGCGCGAAACCGAGCTGCGCTCAGTTGTGCGAATACTAAGGGCACACCATAACGATTGCAGTAACGTTTCTGGCAGACGGAAGGAGTTCGACATCCTGGCCTGGGATAGCTAGATCAATCCATCGTCAAAGGACACCTAAGAATACTTAAGACGTAAAAGATGCTATTTTATATCCTAGAATTGGAACGAGCTGCGTGTCCTTGGTTTGCACCTAGATGAGAAAATAATGCTTAAAGTTGAAAAACTATCAAGAGAGTTGTACTCTTAACGGATTATGCTGCTTCATATCGCAGACAGTGACTGGTTCCACACGATGTTGGAAGTCGAAATCGGCTAACAAATTGGAATGCGGACGGGACGTTTACTCGCGTACTTTATGTAACTCGCGTAGTTCAGTACGTCAAACAATAACAGGTGCAATGTATGTGTCATGTAATAGATGCGTAACCATGCTGTGTTTTACGAAAAGGAGAAGATGCATAGCTAGATCGCTATAGAGTATGCTCATTGATGCTACATGTATGCCCGCATTGCATATGCTAAAACAGACAATGGGCGCAATTCACAGCAGCACACAGGCTAAATTCTTACAAGCTTAAGGAATTAGAGCTCATCGCTTAACTTACAGTATCTGATAACAACGTGAATAATGCAAGAAAATTGTTTTTCTGAGAAGATGTTAGAAAACTTACTACTTATCTGCACGGAAGTCCCTTCCGTAACCCCCCATTTAGACACTGACATGATAAAAAGCTGGCTATTTGTGGGCCTGGTGCTCTTTTAGCGCTAAACTGTTCAGTCCAACAAAATTCGGTTGCATTTAAAAAACGAATCAGTTAATCGATGGCTGTAAAGGCTATAGACGAAGGAGTAAATTTGCCAATGAAAATCTGCTTTGGAAGTTACTGTGCTTGTGAATGGGACTAATAAAAGGACAAATAACAGAATAAATAGCGTGTGTAGTAACGTGTTTCTACGTTCTTTACCTGCATCATAGTTCTGCTGGGAAACAGTTAAACAGGTAAGCTTGAAAGTGGCCGCCCAAATTATTGAGGAGAAAGCGAAATTGTGGTTTAAATGATTCGACCAGTGTAATTGAATTAATTAGATGTCTAATTTGCATATATTTGACCTAGAATAAAACGATCCCCTGAATTCAGTTAAATCACCCCGAAAAATGTTAATGTTTTGTTTTGATAGAACATTCAACAAGCAGACATAACTAAAATGACAATTCAACACTGTATTAAGTTAATTTTGCTTCATTTTCCCAGTAATAGTCTTTATAGTCTGCGGAATGGGGGCCATATTGAAAAATCCCCCCCGGCTGCCACAGATCCTATCCAGATCGCCTCTAGTCTTTAAAACGTTCCCTACGATACCTCGTATTAGTGTGCCAAGTTTCATGCTTTTATCACAAAGTGCAGAATAGTTTCACCTATCTGCTAGACTACAACAAACATCCTCATCTTTTCGCTCTAAGGTTGCAATGATTTCTTCAGTTTTAATCCATAAAGTTCAGATTATTTCCTCATTGAAGACTACTAGTTTTGTTTTACAATTCTCGCCTTACCAAGAATGCAGCGCTGAAAAGTTTGACAAAATTTTTGCTGATTGCGTCAGCTTTACGTGTTTTATCCGTCTGTACTCTTATTGACAATAGAAATTAGCCAGTCAGCATGCGAGAATTCGCTCAGTTATTGTAAAAATTGTTTTTATAATCACTTGATGTTCAGAAATTGTTGTAGATGTATATCTTGAATGTAAACTACTGATGTAAATTGACATGTTTCAGTTAGAGGCCAGTCAGTGGAGAAATTCATCCTTGAATTGTGGAAGTACTCGTAGAGATGTCCTTAACATTTCCAGACTGATCCTTGAAAAAGCATGGGTAGTACAGAATTTATCAGCAGTCTTCTCAGCTCCCAGCTTGTCGATGAGGAATCGAAGATTAAGCAAACATATATAGCAGTGACTAAACGTTTCCTTTCACTTGTTTTCCTGTTTATGATTCCCAAAAACTATCACAAGGGAATGAAGGTTTTTCTTGTTCCTTTAGATGGCTTTCGTTACACTTGAAATGGCTAAACTTTTGCTACTGATTGAAGTGTAAATAAATGTACCGAACATGGCGAACACTTCTACTTGTTAGATCGCCAGGCCGTAAGGCATTGTGATGCTTGAGAGAGACTGGGGCAAAAATCGCCCCATTTCTCCCCCATTCAGCGGCTAATAGGACTCAGTGGCCGGATGTGCTTGCACTGTTGGTATCTTGATACCAAGTTACCAGGATGGATGGATGAATCTCGCCCATTCCCCCCACATCCACCCTCAGAGAACGAGGGATATTTCGTAGAGTCCTGTTATATCTGGCGCTAGGTGCTTTTAATTTATAACGAGGGATATTCATAGACTCACGTTAAATCTCTGGCTACGAGCTTAAAGAACGAGGAATAGTTTTAAATTTCTGTAATATCTCGCTAGATGCACTTAGAACGAGGGATATTATAGCTTTTACGGTTTTATCTCGCGCTAGATGCCGCGAGAAAACGTGCCTCGCTTTTGCACTGAGCCGACAACAACGAGTGTGTAATTGTGCGCCCCAAAATGTGCCATTGTACAATCTCTACAGGAATTATTGTCACAAGCTGCGTGTATTCCTTTCCAACTGATAAGATTTTCTCACTATTTCGAAAAATTCAGTTTTCAGTATGTTATTTTATTTATTTATTTATTTATTTTGCAACGTCTCCTTTTTTCTAGTTTCTCCGAAAGTTCTAAATACGTACAGAATCGCATCAACCGGTACGGACGAAACGCGATTTGTGCTTGTTCAGCGTATGCCTGTATAAATGTCTGAATATTCTCGCGCGAGTTTTAAAAGACTCAGTCAATGCGTCTGCGATTCTCGTCACTTTCTGCAGTTGCAAGTTTGTACCGCGTTCTTAGATTTTATGAAAAATGTTTCCCTTCCACAAATCATTTAACTGAATTAGACTACGAGCAGTCTCTCTTTCCGCTCAGGGATAGTCGAGGAAAACGAACAAGCGAGCGAGCGAGTACGAAGTCGCCTGCAGCGTTGAAACGTGACGCGCCTGTCGAGCCGCTAGTGTAGTGAGACTATCCCTGAGCGGAAAGAGAGACTGCTCGTAGTCTGTAACTGAATTTTAAAAACGTATACTGCACGTGACGAACCCTCTTTGATGCATGTATATTCGTAACATAAGCCTTCAAATGTAGTTCTTTCCGATCCTGTTATTGAGCAAGCGGGAAACATCTCAAAAGACTTTTATCACTGCTTTACTGACAAAGAAAAGTACACGATGAAGACGAGCAGCCGTGAGTTAAAAATGTGGAGGCGAGAGTCAGTGGATTTCTAATGCCCTTTGAGTCCTTCCCCCTCCCCTCCCTGTCGGTTTTTGGCAACTTGCAAAGCAAACAATTCTTGACTTTTATCCAAACATTTCCTTGAAAAGTGCTGGGACTAGGGTCATTGAACACACCATACTGGGTGGGTTCCCAAATGAACCCACCGGTTTTCAACTTCTTTTATTTACTTTGACACAGTTTTCACTAGCTAGCTCTGCCATGACTTTAAGGACAAAGTTCAAAACAATCAGGTATCATAAACTAAAACCAAACCAATTACAGGATGCAGATAATTAAATGAACCAATGAGAGCTCGTAGCAAATACTTGTGACCAGTGCCAAGCGTGGAAAAAACGTTCAAAGGCGAAACAAATTGGTTGTCATTGTTTTCAGCCATAGCCTTATCGCTCTCTTCTCGGCCGGGTCATATTTGTTGTTGTTCCGTTTTTCTTGTGTGTGTGTTTTTTGTTTTGTTTTTACCAACTGCCCTTGGTGTAGCGACATTTATTTCTCGTGACAGTAGCAAACAAAAGCTGGCAAAAGATGTGTCATCTTGGCAGCCCCGCTAATAAAAGATGTGTCATCTTAAGAGCAGGAATGGTTGCCACCGTCACAAAGAAATATATATTCTTGCGGGGATTGAGTTTCAACCAGGGATTCAACACTTTTTTTCCTTTTTTTTATTTCTCGTGACAGCAGCAAACACAAGCTGGCAAAAGATGTGTCATCTTGGCAGCCCCGCTAATAAAAGATGTGTCATCTTAAGAGCAGGAATGGTTGCCACCGTCACAAAGAAACAAATATTCTTCCGCTGATTGAGTTTCAACCAGGGTTTCAACTCTTTCTTTCTTTTTTTCTTTTCTTTTTTTTTTCTCAAACTTCATTGCTACGAGAAGTGAGAAGACTATGGCTCGGGTTGATCATGTATTTCGCTAAAAGCTGCTTTTCGACTTAAGGTCGCTGCTTTGAACTTTGTTCATTTTGCCATTTTGCCAGTTCGAGTTTTAGTTATGCAGGCCGCTCTTGTCCTTAACTCTACTTACTAAGGCCGGGTAGGCTGACAAATTCTTTCAAGAAATTATCTGAGCACAAAGGCTTTGTAACCATAGCTTTGATTTCTTTTTCACGGCCGGTTCATTATTATCATATGTTTGTTTGTTGTTGTTGTTGCTTTTTTTGATTTTTATCAACTGCTATTTATTTCTTGTGACAACAGCAAACACAAACTGGTAAAAGATGTGACATCTTGGCAGCCCTGCTAGTGAAAGATGAGTCATCTTAAGAGCAGGGATGGTTGCTACCGTCACAAAGAAACAAATATTCTTCAACTGAGTTTCAGCTCTTCGATATTTTTACCCAAACATTACTGCTGTGAGAGCTGAGAAGACTCGTAATGTTACTTAGAGGGATTGGCCTGTATTAACTAAGTTATGGACTGGCAAAATGAACATCGCAATAACTGAAATTTCAAATATCTTTCCATGAATCAGAGTTAGTAAGTGGCAAAAATACTGTCAACTTAGTGGACAGTCGTTCTAACAAAAGAGGTGCCTCTTCCATCGTCTGACTTGTTTAATAGACCGAAAAAGCAAAGCCGATTTCAAACATTACTGATTGCCTTTGATTCTTTATTTAGCATCTTACTGCAACCAGACCTTGTAAACAAATTAAGAGCGAATGTTACCAACGGTCAAACATTTGGTGGCAACAGGTCAAAAATCAATTCCGCTCATATTCTTATGTTAGGTAGACCTTAATGTGAAACAAATCACTGCATAGTTCGTTTGGCTGAATATCGATTTATTTTCAAGAAAATCGATATTAACGGAATTCGCTCAAAAGACCGCTTTTGAAGCTCAAAATTTAGGGTAAATCTCGAAGCTTCGCGTGACAAAATAAAGCATTCCAGAGCAATAAAAATTAATCAAACTTGTAGAACGATGTTTGAATATATGTCAAAAGAAATTTCAGCAATTTCTGCTCATTTATTTACGAGCTCTAATTAAATTTATCCGACCTACTTTTGACTAGATAAAAAGTATATCAAGTTTACCCCCTAAAAAAAGTATGTGGTACCGAATATTATTCGTCAAGAATCTGGATTTCAAGAGGAGAAGGGATGTTCTTTTGCCTCCTAAAAGGATTTTTTGGGGAAATTTATTGACGCGATGTTATAGAATTTTAAAGTTGGACAAAATGCGTTGATTCAAGCGATCAGAAAAGTCAGCCTAATTAACTCAGTGTACACATACACAAACAACTTCACGTTTACCGCAGGTTTTGATCAGCCAACAACCGATTTTAACACAAAATCCTCTAACCTTCATGTTGCTGTATCACAGATGAGAGCTGTGGTCCTTGTTTATGATAAAATTCAAGCAAACTGCAAGAAAACTTGACAGGATATCGCAACTTGCCATGCCGTTTCACTGAACATCCGCCGTTTTTGATGTGAGGATTCTCTTTTCCTATTTTCGTTGGAAAGCAGGCTTAAGGTGTTGTACATAAGATGTCTTTCCTTTCAAACTAGCTCTGAACTGGGCAGCGAAACAAGAAGTCGTTAATACAAAAACATATGTTACGTGCTTTCGGTGATACCGCTAATTAATTTAGAACGAGTTTTAGTGAAATCGACTACTGCATGCATGTACCGCGGTAACGAAATTTTGGGTGCATCGGGTGACTTTGCGGGATTGGGTTTAATTTTTTTCAAATAAGCTAATTCTGTCTTCCTACGTTTACTACTAATAAGACTGAGCGAAGATTGTCAGTAGATTGGGTTCGATGAGTACTTTGAAATCTGTGCAACTGAAAAAAATATACGTTGGTTGCGTGACATACCCTAGACCGGGCTTTCACCTGATGGGCAGGGCAGAGGGGGTTTTAAAAATATATTCTCTGTTGGTTTTCCAAGAAGTCGCACAGTTAATGAACGCTATATTATATACTATGGCTAGATTAAAATACAAAGTCAGGCATGAACATTTCCTGTTCGGTCTTAAAATTCTTTTTTCGTTTTGTTGGGGTGAGGGTGGGGAGGGGCTGGGGCTATAGGTTTCGGGGAAAGAAGTTTTAGAGAACACTGAATCGACTGGTTGTATTGATTCCTGGCATTCAAAGACTTTCAAATTAGGCAGTGGTGATACCTTAAACCTCCTTTTTATTTTTACCTGCGTTCTTGTTCGTAGTTACGTGTTAGTGTACATTTAACGCACAAACACTTATTTACGGAGAATAGACATTACTAAGAAATCAAAACTCGTACTGGTTTTCAGGGAATAAATTTAATGATCTGGCCCCAGTTGTTCAAAAGTTGGATAGCGCTGTCCACCGGATAAATCACTATCCAGTGGATAAGTGTTTGGGAAACCAGTTGCGTTATCCACCCGATAGAGATCTATCCGGTGGATAGCGGTATCCAACGTTTGAACAACTGGGGCCAGCAAGATTGTTAAGAGCTTTGTCCTGTGGCAGAAAATACAACCCACTAAGGGCTTAACTTGGATGACTTTTTATGAGTCTTGGGTTTTCCGCTTTCGATGCTCAACAGGCACCAACGAAAAACGACTCTACTCGACTGACACTGTAGTGCGTGCAGTCTTTTTTTAAAGCTTCCAACAGTGAAGAAAACTACAAAACGGTTAACTGGGGGGTTTCATCAACGTTCTATTCAACACCGATCAACACTGTTGAATTTTTAAAACAAGTTTGGCCTTCCAGCTTAATGATGTTTCACAATTTTGCCGACTTTTCTTTTGTTCTCAGGTGTGCCACCCTGTGCAATGATGTTCTGTAGTATTGATTGAACTTTATCTATGTTCTCAGGTGTGATCCATAGTATTGAATTCGTTTACCCACCTTGCTCAACATCGCACAACAAAGTTGTGTTCAAGATTGTTGAATAACGTTGAATGAGTTTGGTCGATTCATAAAGTTTGCAAACGAAAACTGCAAAGAGCGTGAGCCAACAAAATGAGGGCGCAGCCGGGGTTGAAGGCTAAGAGAAGGGGGAGGTTTAAACCCTTAGGGTGCGTTTCTTTGTATCCCAAAACGGATTTTGCGTTTCTTTACCTAAATCCAAAAATGGATTAATCAGGGATTAGGGATCTGAAGAATCCACACTCCGAGTGGATACATCAGATCAAATCTAAATCCGGATTTTTAGGATTCATGATCCGTGCGTTTCTTTGGGGGACGGATCCGAAAATAGTACATCTGTCAAGCGCTCTTCCATGCAAATTTACTGGTCTCGCCATATTTTCTCTCGATCTTGCCTGACAAAACATTCGATCGTGAAAAAGAAAATTCAGGTGATTATTCCGTTCCTTATATGTGAAAAGTTTTCTCTAAAAGAACAGACAGAAGCATTGACACGTCAGGATAACTTCATTTGTGTACAATTTCTGTAATTCAGGGACCAGATTTTGCTAATTGTGAACGCAAATAGCGAGTTCACTTGAACTTCTGGCAGATACTGTCCTTGTTTATAAATTATTTGTATTCCATTCTAGTTGAATTCTAGGGCAGTACGAGAGAAATATCGTTCTGATATATATATTGCGTGCCTCCAGCCTGTCTTGTCATGACAAAATAATCCTTTTTCGGATTTTGCGTTTCTTTGGCGTCGAAGAATTCATATGATCTGGGATCACAAATCCGTTTTCGGATTCTCCCAAAGAAACGCACCCTTAATCCACCAACATGAAAAGGTTTCCCCTTGAGTAGATCCCCCCCCCCTCCACCCATCGCCCCCATCCTGTCCAAGTCACCTCAAGATGCTATTAAAGAATATTAGAACGCACGAGGAAAGGGTGCAGGCACGGACTAAGTATTTCTAATCGGAGCCTTTTGGGTCTGTGAAATCCAGTTTTCGGAAAATCGAGAACCCGTAAATTCCTTTCTGATCCGCTTTTATAATTACTGAACAAAGCTTTATCACATGCAGGTGGCTGGCTTGAATGTTGTGTGATGTTGTAAAGCAAAAGGTTTCACTTCTGCATAATTGATACCTTAAAGGTGGGGTTAGGTGAGTTCTGAAGCAAGAGATGGAAAAGCTCCGCTTTATTTGAAAATCCTTTAATGCCAAGAATCGTTTACTTAGGGCACGTTTCTTTGGGAAGATCCAAATCCGGATTCTTGTATCCAAAAACGAATTTTGCGTTTCTTTACCTAAATCCAAAAATGGATTAATCAGGGATTAGTGATCTGAAGAATCCACACTCCGAATGGATACATCAGATCAAATCTAAATCAGGATTTTTAGGATTCATGATCCGTGCGTTTCCTTGGGGGACGGATCCGAAAATAGTACATCTGTCAAGCGGTCTTCCATGCAAATTTACTGGTCTCGCCATATTTTCTCTCGATCTTACGTGACAAAACATTCGATCGTGGAAAAGAAAATTCAGCTGATTATTCCGTTCCGTATATTTGAAAAGTTTCCTCCAAAAGTACAGACAGAAGCATTGACACGTCAGGATAACTTCATTTGTGTACCATTTCTGTTATTCAAGGACCATATTTTGCCAATTGTGAACGCAAACAGCGTGTTCACTTGAACTACTGCAGATACTATCCCTGTTTATAAATTATTTGTATTCCATTCTAGTTGAATTCTAGGGCAGTACGAGAGAAGTATCGTTCTGATTTATATATTGCGTGCCTCCAGCCTGTCTTGTCATGACAAAATAATCCTTTTTCGGATTTTGCGTTTCTTTGGTGTCGAAGAATCCATATGATCTGGGATCACAAATCCGTTTTTGGATTTTCCCAAAGAAACGCACCTTTTACTATCACTTTCACCCTGGCACTTAATACAATCAGTAGATTTAGTATTCTCTTAAACGTCTTTTCAAACACCTTTAGCCCAAACCCCGCCCCACCCTAAACAAAAAGAAAGAAGACATTCTCAGGCCGAAAACGAGATTATCATGTCCAACTTTGTATTTTAATCCAGCCATAGTTCATTAACTGTGCTACCTCTTGGAAAACCAACTGAGAATATATTTTTTTAAATCCCTTCGCCCTGCCCACCAGGAGACACCTCTAGGGTTACTGTCACGCAACCGTCCTTTTTTTTTTTCAGTTTCACGCATTTTTAAGTGCTCGTCTAAAACCAGTCTACTGAGAATCTTCGCTCAGTCCTTAAATTAATAAACGTAGGATGTCAAGAATAGCTTATTTGAAAAACAATTTAACGTTATTCCCCAAAGTCACCCGATGCCCCCTAAAATTTCGTTACCGCGGTACATGCATGCAGTTGTCGATTTCACTAAAACTCGTTCTGACTGAATTAATTAGCGCCATCACCCAAAGGACGTAAAAGATGTTTTTGTATTAACGACTTCTTGTTTCGCTGTTCAGTTCAGAGCTAGTTTCAAAGGAAAGGCATCTTATGTACAACACCTTAAGCCTGCTTTCCAACGAAAATAGGAAAAGAGAATCCTCACATCAAAAACGGCGGATGTTCGTGAAACGGCATGGCAAGTTGCGATATCCTGTCAAGTTTCCTTGCAGTTTGCTTGAATTTTATCATGAACAAGGACCACAGTTCTCATCTGTGATACAGCAACATGAAGGTTAGAGGATTTTGTGTTAAAATCGGTTGCTGGCTGATCAAAACCTGCGGTAAACGTGAAGTTGTTTGTGTATGTGTACACTGAGTTAATTAGGCTGACTTTTCTGATCGCTTGAATCAACGCATTTTTTCCAACTTTAAAATTCTATAACATCGCGTCAATAAATTTCCCCAAAAAATCCTTTTAGGAGGCAAAAGAACATCCCTTCTCCTCTTGAAATCCAGATTCTTGACGAATAATATTCGGTACCACATACTTTTTTTAGGGCGTAAACTTGATATACTTTTTATCTAGTCAAAAGTATGTCGAATAAATTTAATTAGAGCTCGTAAATAAATGAGCAGAAATTGCTGAAATTTCTTTTGACACATATTTAAACATCGTTCTACAAGTTTGGTTAATTTTTATTGCTCTGGAATGCTTTATTTTGTCACACGCAGCTTCGAAATTTGCCTTAAATTTTGAGCTTCAAAAGCGGTCTTTTGAGCAAATTCCGTTAATATCGATTTTCTTGAAAATAAATCGATATTCAGCCAAACGAACTATGCAGTGATTTGTTTCACATTAAGGTCTACCTAACATGACAATATGAGGGGAATTGATTTTTGAGCTGTTGCCACAATATTTTTAAAATGTTTGATTTTTGGCAACATCTGCTCTTAATGTGGATTAGCTGAAATTAATTTTAATAAATGAATTTGGTATCCAACTTGTCATACAATGCTGTTTTGCGTTTGTTCGAACCACACAAATTCCCGCCAAAAAATTATAGTGCTTTTATTGAGCACTGATCGAAGCCGATCCAAAATATTGGCGAGAAAAATCTGGCATGTAATTCCTGCAACTTCGCGTTTGTTATAAGCAATGATTTCTAGTCGTAATGAGGCGACGAAATCTTAAATGCAACCAAGGCATATCTGAGATAAATAACAACGCTGTTGAATTCAGTGAATCGCAGATCGAACACGTGGGGTCGCCTCTCATATACCGGACATGTGGCTTTGTTCGGTTCTTGTAGCCTTCTAATATTTTTCCATGCCGACAAGACTACTGAGCTAGCAGCTGCAATTATACCGGTAATGATTTTGCACGGCTTACATATAGATTCAACTTACCATAGTCCACTACGCGAGACTTTTGTAAAGGACATCAGGGAAGATTTTTCTAATCTTGTTCACTGTAATCTAGCTTGAATTTATCCCATTGTTTGATATCACACGAAAACAAAATGTCGATTCCCAGACTTCCAGGATAACGTCAATCTAATCACATGGCTTTTAGGCTTCGGAAACGTGTGCACTGACGGTATTGGAAGGAAAAAAAACCACTGAAATCAGCGTTAAACAACCACTTGTGACATCGCATCGTTTCTCAAGAAAATGAAACCAGAAACTGCAAGAAAACACTTCACTGATCCTTTTCGTTACTGGCATCCGGTGACAAATAATAATGTACAAGAGTTAAAAGTCCTCCTGGTCGCGCTCCTGGTGGAAAGTTTATTCTTGGCGAAAGTCAATCGTGGAGTTTTCTTCTCAAATGCAAAAGTCAAATACTAGTCGCATCCAACCAACAGAACAAGCGTTATTATTTTGCTTTTCGCCGCGTTTTTTTTTTTAATTTTAATTTTTTTTTATTTTTCGATTGCTAACACCTTGAGCGGTCTCACCTTGCCGCAGTTAAATTGTTTTACAAATGAGTTTTTGGTTCGGGTTTCCTATTTGATTGACCAAAATTGTCTGGTAATGACTTATGAATGATGCGTAACACTCCTCCGTGGGAAAATCAAGTCACGTTTTATTATGACTTAATGACATGTATAAGTCGGTCCTTACGTCTCCGCTGTTCTGGTTTACATTTGATGCAGTGACATTTCAATCATGAAGCAGCAGATTAGGACGCCTTGTGGTAACCCGAAAAACCCCTCACAAATTCTTAGAAAAGTTTTCTAAGAATTTGTATGGGACAACAGGAGGTACTTACAGTTTGCGCTTTCTCCGTCCTGGGTTAAAGGTTACATGTACCAAGGGATTTTTTCTGGCTGGGTAACTTTCGCGGGAAAAAACAGGGACAATTGAGAGAGTATTGTGTATTTCTCCGTCATTCTTTACTGTTACGCCGACGCTTAGTTCTCTCATCGTTATGTTTTTCTTTATCAACCAAATAAGAAGATGAAGAAACCATTTCCAATTAAACGGATACGCTACCAAATCCTTGATCAGTTACATTTCTGAGAAGTAAAAATACACGTAACACAAAACGTACTGTAAACCTCAGGTTTCGTTAAAATTTAAGACTTCCAGCTTTTTTCAAGAAGCCATCTTGAATTTTTTACACAAGGACGCCACATGAACTAGCTGATCACGCATTGCGCGTGCAGAGTCCAAAACTCGGCTTCTCATTGGTAGGTTTACATGGGGACACCAAACGACCCTTTAATCCACAGAGGGTTTTACTTGGGGCATATTCTATTGTTCTCAGCCAATTCACCATGAACATTTACCTTGGTAAATTTCCTCGAGGTGAAATCGGTTTCAAGGGAAAATGCAGCTTTCCCCAGGTAGACCTCGTATTTACCAAGGTAAAGTTGACTTGTGTAACTACGGCTAATGTTGAGTTGTTAGGCTAGCATAAGCTGCAATGTTGAACACATAAGTACGTGCAGGAAACACCAATTTACATAATTCAACATCATTCGACAGGATGGGCAAACGTGTGTAACATGTTGAATTCAACAATGCAAAGCAATGTTGAATTGGAATGTTGAAACTGTTTGGACACCTCGTGCCCATTTGGGGCACGGCACTCCTGATATTATGGTACGCCGGCTCATATTTTAAGGTACGGCACTCCTAATTTATAAATGCTATGTAAATGAAAATTGCATCGGCTCGCGTACATAAAATTTAGGCGGGCCGAGATCACCTCCGGAGGTAGTCTCGGCCTGCCAAAAAATGGGCTCGCGTATTTAAACTTCGACCCGTGGTCGGAAGAAAGTATACAGTTCTCGATAGAGAACTGCAAGAGTTCCCGAAAATCAAGCGAAGAATGTACGCGAATGTTGTTATTGTCACTCTAAAATTTGACTACCACTGCTCTTGAGTAAAACATGCCTTAGCCATGTCGTACCAGGCCAATGAATGAAGACGCATCCATAGTTCCCTCGTTCTTGGAGGATTAATGCAGCCTAGAATCGTTTGCATACGTACAAATTGTTGTTTTTGCACCTTACGGAGGATCAGAAACTTTGATCGACTCGTTTCATGGGAAATATATATCATTCTTCTCTGTTTTCGTAACCTCACAAACCACAAAAGTGCCAGACGCAAACGTACTGGATAGTCTGCGCTCGCCTGCGGGGATGCTGAAAGACGTTGATGTATAGGCCAAGGGGCTTACAACTAAGGGTGCTCTTTCTTGTCATTATGAGTGCAACTCAAGAAATGAACATGCAATGAACTCGAAACAAATTCGCTGTGTAAATACCGTGTACATGCCGTGCCTTAGAATAATTAGGCCGGCGTACCATAATTTAGGAGTGCCGTGCCCAAAATGGATGCTGTGTAAATGCGGCTTTATTTCGACTTAATATGCAACCGCAGAGAACATAAGAGGATGCCCTAGACCGGGGCCCGTCAAAAAACGTCAAACTTACATTTTCCATTCTGCATAATCTTTCCAGAGATATCTCAATAGAAAAGGACTTGAAGGGTCTCCTGTGTCCCTCAGACTATATTCGACAGGAAAGTCTTCCCCCTCAACTGTCCTCATCCTAGCATGCATCAGCAAAATATCAGCTTGGTAACCATTAGGAAGGGCTTCCCAGTCTTTCTCTAGTCGCAGCCAAAAGCAAATGGTGTACTCTTCTGCTCCCGGTAGTACATTGTTATGGACAAGCTGCTTCCCTTGTTCGACTATTAAGTCATAGGATTCTGTCAATATAATAAACAACAACTTTGAGGAATGTTGATTTCATAACATAGAATAATTTTTTGTCGCACACGAAATAGGATTCTGTGATTTTCTGTGCATTTGAGACAGACATTTTCTATAAGCACCCTGCGCGAAATACCTTTAGAACTTCGTTAAGTAAACGTCACCTTTTACATAGGAGAGTAGTCAGTGTGAAGCTTTCCAGTATCTCATTAACATATATGGACATTCATAAGAACCAACTTTAAAGGTGTTGTTAACTCTACACAACGATTCAATTTGCAAAAAAAAAACAATTGCCCCGTGTAATACAAATCTCGCATTTTCGTTTGCCGAAATTACTTTCTTTTTCCGTTGACAGTATCTCAACAGTTATTTTGTCGCCCCACAACACCAGTCCCATTGAATGACGAAATAAATTTCGGTGTCTAAGGAAGCCAATGAGCTACCAATAAAAAATATTTTCAAATAACGGACACGGTATCAAGTATTTTAAGGAGGCAAAAATGATCAGCAAGGAGAGTGTAATCAAGTTGAATCTTTCAGTTTTTTCCTTGCTCAGTAACTTTCCTCTACGAGATAAAACAAAGAAGCTTTCAAGACTTCATTAACAGCTGTTTGTAGCCCTTCCTGGGCATTAAAATGTTTATTATTTATTTATTTTTATTTTATTTATTTATTTATTAAACAACAGCATTGGTAGCTCATATCATTGCAAATTGCGCGATTAGAAGAAATCTTTTCCCTTTCTTGCTTTAGCCTCGTTTTTTTTCCTGAAAAAAGTTACGACGTGCAATTGCGCCCGAAACAGCTTTACAAAATCCTTCTGGAAAGAAACTGCATCAAAACACTTCAAGCTACTTCAACAGCGTAACACCAATGAAAACGTCCTTTTATTTTTTATAAACTTTAACATTCTTTAATTTTGAACTCAACCATGCCTAGTCCAAAAGTTTCCCAGTCCCTGAGCAGACCAGTTCAAGACCTTTTCCTTCACCCATTGACTCCGGCCAAAACCGGTCGCGCATGTTCCGCATGGAAGACACTTTTTCCTCTTCCTCCCATACCATTTTTTTGTTGTTGTTCTCTAATTCTGTCAATTGTTTAGGCAACAAACAAACCAATCAAACTCTGTCTTGTTTAGTTTAACGGAGTAGGGGAAAGGCATGGAATTGTGCAAACGAAGAAAATGGCGCCTTCGTACAGGAACTTCTTTCAAATATTTCGTCTTTTTTGTGGGAGAATTACCTTCATCCTCTTATCTTGTTCCAAGTGCCTCGCTGATGTAATCGGCACAAAAACCATTCCCCTCGGCGCCCCAGCTAGCCACCAACAATAACCGATTGAAAGTGTATGTATAATGTATTTTAATCGTTAAAAAGCAGATAAAGATACTCACCCACACATTCTTTGGCCTTGTTTATCATGTTTGGTGACACACATTCATCCAGACATTGATTTTCACCGGCTTTCTTCACCACACGGCACTTGCAACACGTTTTATCGTCGTTCTTTTTGGAACAGCCTGGAAACACAAAGGAATAGCAAATGTTATACATAGCTGTACTTTCGCAATTCACATTGATATATAGATCAGACACTTCGTTGTAATTCAGTCTGGTACACAATGAAACAGTCAGTCAGCCTTCAGTCAGCATGACGGTCAATCTGACAATCTTACAGTCTATGTGTCAGTGGATCAGTCAGAAGTAAATTAGCCAGTTTGTCCATCGATCAGTTTGTTGTAATTCGCCACTCACCAAATTTTCAGCCCCTTGTTCATTTCAACGCTCGCTCAATCACTCACTCACCCATTTTACTTTATTTTTCTCGACAGAGCAGTTTCCCAGTAACACGTCTTTTCCAAGACGTTTTGATGCTGCGATGTTCTATTAATCTAATTGCGAAAACGACAGAGAAAGAACAACAGGGCCACCAGGGGAAACTGATTTACCAAGTAAGTTGGACGATTAGAGCCAGTTTTTTCTTGAACAGCTGTTGTGCTCGCAGTAATGTTTTGTCTCATTACCTTTTGAAAACTCTACTTGCAATTTGCATTTTAAACTCATCCTCACATAGCCTGCGAGAGCAGGTGCCTTTTCCCGGCTTGCTTTCAGCCGCGGGTGAAAAGGTGTCTGTTCTTGCAGGGTAGTTCTCACCCTATTCTAGCAGTAATTGCTTCATTTATGGCTTGTTTACAGCCGTTTACTTTTTACTTTTGACTTCAGATTTTAGCAACAATAATGCGTTTTTAGTTCACTGGATGGCAAAATCCCCTTGGCCGATAATATCAACTTCACTTATGCTTGTATTACAAAACGGCAATTGCCCGGTAGAGGAGTACCAAGTGATCATATTCGAAAAATATTACCACAGAAAAATTAACAAAGCATACTTTCTGGAAAAATGGGACAATAACCCATTGACGGATTTTTGACAAAAAAGTTCCGTTTGAAACTAATAAAGCCTTTTTTAGCCTGCCACCCCGACGAACTGCTGAGAAACTGCCTAAAACGTTGCTTGCAAATTAGAAACTAATCTTTCCTTTCAGTCTGGGACAAAGAGAGAGAATCTTTTTGAAGGAACAAAGATAGATCAAATTCGACGTTCACTTTTCAATTCTTTTTTTTTTCTCCCCGCTCCTTTTGCTTCTCTTCCCTCTCTCGCCCATTTCAGGGAATCATTCTCATTCGGACACTCTTTGGAAGATTTTTCATTGTGCATAGCTTATCAAAGTCATCCTCGGTGTAAAAGGTGAGGACGTCACAAGAGGGACAAGTACGGTTGGCTTAGGGCGTTTCAGATGTAAATGGTGCTTGAACGTTTTTGCTACAATCAAATTCTCGACCGTTTCAATAACTACTGGTCCTAAATCCTAGTAGATTGAGGTCTGTATTTTTTTAATATTTTGTTTTAGAAGAATGGAGACCAAACTTTTAAGGGTCAAAGTCAGGGAAGAGGCAAAAACTATGGTTATTCTAGTGCAGATAGGCCTAACAAAACACCAATTATTTAATATGAACCCTTGGTAATAAAAAAGCGCGCTACCTTCAAATGGATCACAAGTTCTGTGGCAACCCTGTCCGCACAAGTTCTCTTGAGCATCTTTTACGGTGCTGCCTTTGCAAGTTATCTGAGTTCGCTTGCGTGATACGATATGGGCATCCATGATTTTTGCTGCTTCATTTTTGTTTCCAAAAGCGTAAAATTGGACTTCAAAATCCCTGTTCTTATCGATCATTGTGAGGTATACATTTCCGGTATCTCGGGTGCCTTTACTTTTACCGTACTCGATCAAGGTTCTCTGACCAGAGATGGTGATGCAAACGAAGTAAGCTTCATACAAGGAAGCGTCGCCCAATCCGACTGCGTCCACACTAGTGATCGAATTGTCGTCATCTGCACTGTTGCCCTTAATGTTGGAGAAAAACATTGATGTAAAGAAAAGTGTTATTACGAGCACATCAGAAGGAGGGTGTAGCCGAGTGGTTAGGGCGCTGAACTTGTAATCTGGAGGTCTTGGGTTCAAGCCTTCCTCTCTGACTACTAATTTGTTTCCCAATCAGTCTCGTGTTCAAATCTCAGCAACGCTTGTGAATAGCCAGCTGGTGAGCCTCCCACCAGTTGGGGTTTTTAGAATGTTTAAGTTCCATTTGGCATGGCAGTTGCTCCCATTTACAGTGTCCCCAATTAGCACTGCCCTGCTAAATACTTGAACACTGAAATGTTTGTTAAAGAATTAACTGAGAACGCAAACTGGATATTCTATAAAAGGTCCAAAACATAACAGACTGTCCTCACAAAAAATTCATGATTTTAATCAACTACTGCACATGCCCGTGCCTGAATTTCAAAGGTAATTGTGAATTTTTCCGAGTTATTACTTGAAATGGTTCCTAGCTATAATCTTTTTCGCTTTCACTACTACAGTAAATAATTCGATTTAGCGTTCGGGCGCTAATTTACGTTTATTAACTTAAGGGAGGGCGCTTTTTAGAGAGAGGGCACTTTAAGGGAGAGTGGGGAAGCACCTAAATGAACAAGAACAGAAACTATCAACAACAATAGTAACGATACGGGTCCGCACAGCCAGAATAGCATTTGCTTGTCCATTCCAAGTCAATTTCTTCAATATTACTTTCAGACGAGAAAGAAGACTACATAATTTACTTGTCTAGTCAGTCTATTCTATGTCAAGATTATCATTGTCACTTTTGCAAGAGGGGTGCTTATTGAAAGGAGGCGCTTATTGAAATAGGTGCCCTTATTACCAGACACTCAAGAAGGGGAGTTTATTAGAAAGGGACGCTTGTTGGAAGGAGAGTGCTAAATCAAATCATAAGGGTAATTTTAGCTATAATTAGAATTAGCATGATGGTTGAACAGATAGAAGCATCATGTCAAAATTTTTTGGTCTTAGCCACAGTGAAGAACGAATGGACAAATTGCAGTTGATATCGATTTCAACTTTTGAGCCCTCACCTACAGCAATGCTGAAAACTATTTATTGTTTAAAATGGCACACCTACCTTAAATATCCTAACTTTATCTGGTAATATTTCGACACCATAACGCTCCTGATCGTTGCTTGGTTTGGCAGAAAACAGAACATAAATCGCCCCAGTTGAGGCAGCAGTGAAATGAAGACATTTTCCTTTCATATCTTCGAGCTCCATTCGAAACGCATTTGACCATTTGGGTTTACACGGGGGCAGGGATGGGGGGGGAGGGGGGGTTTCGGGAGTGTCAGTTCGTTTGGCCAGACTTCCTCTGCTCAATGCTTCAATGCGGGCTAGGCGCATTCCTCTAAGATCAGCCAGGATCGTGGGAAAGGTCTTCTTTGCGTATTTGAAATCCTGCTCCTCAAGGATAAGGCTGCCGTCTTTCTCTTTGTACAATAAC
Organism: Siderastrea siderea; assembly: GCA_964030785.1. NCBI lineage: Eukaryota > Metazoa > Cnidaria > Anthozoa > Scleractinia > Rhizangiidae > Siderastrea > Siderastrea siderea. Next base: position 62,495,008 of record OZ034968.1, read on the forward strand.
GTAAGGCCAAAAATGGATATCTTATGCTTGCGCATGTCTTTGGCGTTTTCTCCAAAACCGCCGTACAAGTGAAATACGTTATTTCCATCACTTGTATACCACTCCCCGTCTCTGTTTTAATGAAGACAAACACTGAGTTGGTTATAATAAAAGTCCACTGTAAATGATTTGCCTCATATCATAAGCTTGTGAAGTATCAGTGTACGTCAATGTACCCTGAATCGCCTTATTGACCAAATGCTGGCACTCCCAAGAAACTGAGCTTCAAAGGTTCGCAAATAATAGTATCAGTTTACGAGGGCAGAAAAGATGGTAGTGAACATAATGAAAGAAAAAGAGATAATTAACATTATGATAGATTAAGACGTTTTACGATCGATAAACTTTGTAGGTCACCAGACCCACCGCCTTCGGCACTCGTTGTGTGTTCATTATAGATGCTTCGTTCGCCCATGCTCGAATTTTGTTCACAGTCTTGGAGACTATTACAATTAACCAGAAATCCATTGGCAAAACAACATGGCGCCTTTGGTACCCGCAGTTACTGTCTACAAAACGTTCCCATTTAAATCTTAACATTTCAGGCCCCTCTAGCCGATTTGACGAACTATTTCTTTTGTTCAAGGACGATCATAGGTTCGATTCCCGTCGTGGACTCAGATTCTTTGTTTGTCCTACGATTGTGAAATCTACCCTACGCATTGGACGTGTTTTTTTTTTATGAGACTGCTAGCAGTCCCTTCCTGGATAATCGAAAGGGCGCGCGAGATAGCCGAGAGCGTGAGCTATCAACAGCACGGCGAGATTGGAACGAGGAGAAAAAAAACGAGAACTCCGCACATTCGCTCCAGGTTTTGACTTTTTCGCTCGGCTATTTTGGCAAGCCCTTTCGACTATCCAGAAAGGGACTGCTAGCAGTCTATTTTTTGTCTGTATTTTATGGTAATAATAATAATAATAATAATAATAATAATAATAATAATAATAATAATTTATTTTAAGTCGAAGACGTAGGAAGTGGTTGCTAACATTGCTTACATCTTAGTACATCTTACTTATTTTATGGTCAAGCTTTAAAAAATCATTGTCATCTTTCTTTCTTTATCGACACACAGGACACTTTCTACATTGATGATCCTAGCAGTATGCAGCACGCCTTTCGCGAAGAACCAAAAAATAATGGAAAGTTATTTTAGGCAAGCAAATGTTTTTTTTTCTTTTGACGAAATGTCCCTGTATCTTCTCAGGAGATAACAACTTAGATTATCGCCTTAGAACTACACAACGATCCAAGAAGGGGTCATCTTTCTTGCAGATACCTCATCGTTAACTGCTGTATAGAATCATTGTTCTAAGTGATGAATATCAAAGAAAATCAATAGCGGCCGTTTTGACTCGTAGGTCTTCGTTGATGGCGTTTCCACATTATTTACCTGAACTGAAGTTTCCTCGACATGTTTCTTTTGATGCTAAACGCTTCATGTAGAGGGTTTATCAAGTCATCCATCATGTCGAATGTCACTTGATAAGTTGCACCACTATTGATCATTTCCTTCCATGTGGGTGGAGGCTGAGTACTTGTTGGCCAAGGGTCACGGAATTGTTCCTGTTCTTCACGCGCTGAAGTGCATTGCTCTAGCTTCACATCAGACAAGGATATGGGGCCCTGTAAGCACGGCAACGCTGATAAGCCAGCTTAGTACAACATCGCTAATACGCAGCAACAAGTCAGCATCATTGCCATGCTTCATTTAGAATTGGTTGCAGTAATTACATAACAAGTTTAGAATAACCAAAATTCGGTTTGCTCTCATCCCTAAATCAACATAGTCACAGTGACTGAATTTGTGTGGTTGCTATTCACGAGTAAATCACTTTTCTACAAGTTACTAGCAAGTCCACAAAAACAAACAGACCCTTGCCCTCAATCACAACCAAATTAAACAATCGTGAAAAATAGTTATGTAATTCGATATAAGAAAAGGATATGGAGATAATTACTCATTTTAAATAGTTAAGTAGTTTTCTTGAAGAGAAAAAATCATCTTTGAAAATAGTTCACATGATACAAATTTGTATAACGAATGAGGAGCACTATTAAAAGCTGAGGTCGTTGTGCAATTCAAGAGATTGATAACGGCGGTTAGCTGCCGTTTTTGTGCCATAAGGCGGTTAGGGGCATTACCACTCAAGTCCATTACACTCCCTTTAATATGAACCTTACTTTTAATAATTCACACACTAAGAAATATACCAAAAACAAGAGTAAATAAGAAATAAAAATAAAACATAACCTTTTTCACAGGGTGCCCCTTGCGTCTTAGGGCTATTTTAAACTTTTATGACTAGTATGCTAATTTGGCAATGGCATTCATAGTCATTTATTTCGTGCGGGGTTTTCTTCAATTGAGACCACTTCCTTTCGAAACTATTTGTGATGCTATTGAGTGGACTCAAGGTGAAGATAACGTTATATGTTTTTTCTCCAATTACCTCCTCCATATAGATTTCAATGGCTCTGACCAAGCTGGTTCTTCTGTCCATTATCGCATCTTCCAGGCCTTTCCTGCTGTCATACTGGCAGTATACTTTAGTCTTCTTTCCTTTTGAGGAATGACTGTAATAAAACCTACGACCGTCTTCTTCCGTTTCCATGTTTGCTACCATTCCTTCACAGCCCCAGGCCACCTTAAAATTAAAGCAATCATGTGCGATTACAGCTATAACGGTTATATTCCGTTGTGTTTAGAAGTCTTTAGGAAGGACATCATCACGCAGGTTTGGTTGAATGTGCTTGAATGATGGGAGTTTGCGTAAAAAAAATACAAGATGTAAACGCAGCTGGCGATGTCAGCTTGACAGTCGTCAAATGAACGTGAGCTATATAACATGCCGTAATAGAAAAACAAAAGGGAAAGAACAAAATCTATTTCTAGATAGTGGAAACCTAAAGACAAAAGCATATGGTCACGCTTTTACTACAAGAAGTCAATCGACTCGTGTAGATATATTGAATTCACCTATCTCAATTATTTGATCTGAACTGAATAGATTTGGTTTATATCTCTTGGTGGACACAGCGCCTATTCCACATGAGGGAAGCTTAAAAATTCAATATACAGGTTAGAAATATATATTTATATATAATTGCCATAAAATGTCCAAAATTAATGACGTCTTCCCGAAAGGTACGTCTATACGTCTTCAACATAACTAAAGCTTAACTTATCTTCCAATACATAATTTTTTCGTAACATCATTTTCTCTCAAGCCTTTGTCACGATCTTGTTACATGTAAGATCGGTTCAAACCCTTGGTAGAGGGGATAAGATAAGATAAGAACCTTTATTATATAAACTGGAGTGTTATATAGAGATATTCACCACTGAGAAAAATCGTAATTGGTACGTGTAAAATTACGATAATTTTTACTTGTGAAAATACGGCCAATCAGCTTTCGCGACTTTCGCGCCACTTTTCACAACGGTTTGCCCATCGATTCTCTGTTCGCTTGGCTCGTTCGCAAGAAAAAGAAATAGCTCCTAACAGTTTACGATGGCCTCGAGCAATACACCAGAAAAAAAAAACAGCCAAAAATGAGGCAAGTGAAAGGTTCGTGTCCCTCACTGACGAAGATGTTGAAAGGTTTGTCGAAGCGGAAGCCAGCAAAAACACTCAAAGAAAGATGCACAACGACGTAGTATTGATGAAGTCATTTTTGCCAAATGAAAACGAAACATGTCAACTCCAAGACATGCCGCCGCCAGAATTAGATGCTTACCTCAGCAGATTTCTATTGCCTGTGAGAAAAAAGTCTGGTGATAAATATGAACCAACAACACTCAGAGGAATTGATATCGCTTCTGTGGAACGTTATGTGAAAACCCTGCGCTACAGCGAGTCTATCAGGACAACGTTCAACAGTTGAATTGTTCGAGAGGCACTTGTTTAAGCGAATTTCTCAATTTAGAGACGACACTGTGGTTCAGTTTGTGTGGAGGCTTGGACAACGAGCGGGGAGTTGCGACTTTGCCGAATTTAATTCATATTCGGGTTAATCGATAAGTGCCATTCTAGTCATTTACGTCGCAAGTTTAATCTGGAGCAAGAAGGTACGGTGACTTTAGATTGTCTACTAATGAATACAGACAAATAAAGCAATAAAGAGTAGATAAAAATAAAATATAATAATAGTGAAGTTTTCAAATGTGTTAATGAATGGATTTGAAAATTGTTTGTTTGAATCAGTTGAACTGGAATTACTTTTACCTTCTGCCTTTACGCTTACTGCTGTTGCCTTTAAATAAAAATTGTCTCAGGAATATTGTGGGCTTTTGTGTTTATATAATAAACACAATAATACATGGTTGCTCGGAGATATGGAATTTCTCTTCTCGTGTTCAATTCGATATCTCACTCAAGAGAAATTCCATATCTCCGTGTGCCCATGTATTATTGTCTATTTATTAAAGTGTCAATGTGTATATTAGCCTTGTTAGACTAATTGGGGAAACTAATTATGCTGTAATCAGTAAGTCGCAAGCAGACATAGACTGTTATCCAAGACGCAGTTTCACTGTAAAAGTGTCAGTTTTTACCACACGCCTATTCAAAACGTCTTGAACAGGTTACTACTATTAAAAAAGTGATCAGACGCTTCGATGTAAGAAAGCTGAAGAACTTTAATAATAATAATAATAATAATAATAATAATAATAATAATAATGATGATGATGATGATAATAATAATAATAATAATAATTAACAATTAGATTATGAGCTCGAGATTTCTATCACGTGATAGTTGATGAGAGCGAAGGCCGAATCAACTATCACGCATAGAAATCGAGAGTGAATAATCTAATTGTTTTAGTATAAATTTACTAGACGTTCAAAACTTAACAGCAGACACTACATGTTTTTATTGAAAAATGATATAAATAGGTCACACCGCGCGGAAAACACTCTACTCACTATCTACAACAGAATAGATAGTGAGTAGCGTAGCCAATCAGAGAACAGCGTTAGTGATAGAACGCTAGTAGATTTATACTAATAATAGTTATAATGATAATAACTTTGACCCAAGATTGACAGTTATAGCTACCTGATAATCACAAGCCATACAGAAAAATGGAAAACACTTCTATGCTAATAAGCAAATTTGAGCAATACAGTAATGTAGTAAAACTTCTTTTTCACAGTTTGCATAGGGACTTTTTTCAATATTCTACTATAATAGGGACCCCACGAACTCTGAGTTCTTTGTCAAAATCAGATTTAATTATGATTGATCATCCATTCTCGGCACACGTTTGAGCTCAACGAAAAAACTGTAGCAATCTTCCAAGGCAGTCCTCCCGGAGGGTTAAATGATAACAAAATATCCGAAAAAAGTGCAATTTTTTCAGATGATCAATAAGTCACTATCGACGTACCTTTTCATCCGGGAACAAGTCATTCGCACGGAAATTCACCAGATCGGAAATGGGCCCCATCAAGAATTTAAACGCTTTGGGGTACTTAGGAATCGATTGCAGCCATTCCTTGAACTCTGTTTTAAACGTTGGCGAGTAAGCATCGGAGAGGATGGAAGCAATTTCCTGGCTTCCACCTTGAGCTTTTATTGAAGTGGAAGTTGTTTTAACCTGTTCTCGCTGTTCGTAGCCTTGATCCTTGCTGTATTTGGCTCCGACGCTTGCAAAGAGGCTCTTGTATTCCATCTCCATTTTCACGGAGAACTGTGCCTTGGTTTCGCCCGTTTCAGCTTCTTTTGTCTTTCTAATCTCAAGTTGCCCACCGAATTTTGCTGATTTTATGTAATGCGTTCCCCAACGCTGAATGAAGTTTTCTGCCAACGAAACAAGGAAGCTAGCACTTAAGTCTCAAATACTTTAAACAAACGTTTCTTACTGCCTTCGGCTAGGTGCAATGGACACCTCACTTCACAGGACTCTCGCGTACTTTTTAAAAATACCTACATCTATCATAAGAGTGCTACGCGGCTTCTTACATTGTTTGCTATACATACATTTCCATTGCTGCAAGTAAATATCTTAATTTCCACGACCTGCTCCCAGCTTGGCCTCGTAGCTCAGTTAGAGTGACGGTTCAAATCCCACTGAGGTCAAAGATTTCCTTATACCTCGGTGTTAATCCTGGTTTCCTTTTCAAGGCCGTGTTACCAGGCGAAATTCAACAGGGTGTTTGCTCACTTCTCAGCACTCTCACATGCACTTCGAAAATACCTATTCTTTTGCGGTTGCCTATCCTCTGTATAGAGCCAAAAGAAATCTTGGTTTTAAATTTCAATTAAACGGTTCCCTTTTTGCATCCTCGGGTGGTTCGTTCAGGAGATACCGTGGACCTTATGTGCAAGAAAACTGGCAACTAATATCATCGACCGGTTGCGGCAGTCGTGTTTGTACACCAATCCTATATCCGTGATTACTTAACAATTATTCTACGAGGGCGCGCTGGATATGAAATGATAGATAACCAACGAGGCGCGTAGCGCCGAGTTGGTTATAATCATTGGATATCCAGCAAGCCCGAGTAGTAAAATTGTTTTATTAAAAACTTAACTACTATTTTTGTTTAAAAAAAATAAAGAAAGAAAGAGAAAAATGAGAAAAGGGATAAAAAGGGGGCAAGAATCGATCCCATGACTGAACGAAAAAGGGGCCAAAACCTTGCGAAGTGTTGCAGCGTTTCATTGCAAAGCTGAATGAATCAATGAAAACTGCTCGAAAATGAACGAAGTGGCACAAGTTTGGGAAAAAAATCTTCTAATTATTGGCTCTGAAATATGGTACATGTTTGATTTTTCCCGAAACATTCTTGTAATCGTCGTTCAAAGCGGATTGAAGCAGTACAATTTCACCATATTAGCTGCTGAAGTTGAAACAGAACAAGTTTGTAATCTGTTCGCACAACGGAGCCATCATGTGCGTGTTTGATCGAAATGAAGACAGAACCAATTTGAACTTGAAGAAGTAATTTCTAAGCAGCTCAGAATTAGAATTCACCATCATAGTTTGTTTAATGCAAAGCACAAAATGCAGTTGTTCTCGGTTTAGAGGTTGCGGACGGAATGGTAAAAACAACATTCAAACAACTGGAAAAGCGATTCAACTCCGTTTACATGGCAACCGATTTCTATCTGAGCATTTGGACCTGTTGGAACACAGAGCTACAACGAGTGCAGGTAAACCAGTGTCAATTTTGCGTCTTAAAACCGAAAAAATTTTTCGCCCTTCCTTCGGCCTGCTTGGTAGTTTACAGGTGTAGTTTGTTTAGTACTTGTTTAGATTGCTTCATGATTTTCGCACCGAATCGTCATGAATGTGTGACAGTTGTTATTAAATACTTCTGCCCCATTTCACTGTGTTTTATTTTGTCTTGTCTTGATATTTTGAAGTGGAAAGGCTTCCTGATAAAACCTACCGTTTGTTCAATTTTAATGATCGACGTGACGATCGATGAAAGAAATTAATTGTAAACACAACGCTCAATGCTTAAATTTCTAATTTCTTTTTCTGCACAGTTTCTTCAAACAATTTTGAGTTGTGTTAGACGACGCTGTCAGTGTCGCTGTTGGAATTTCTGCTAAATTCAAATTCGCTGCCAAGTGATTTTTCTTGTCTATTTTTCTCGCCGGGTTGCTGGCGAGGAAAAAACTTCCAGCTCACTTTGTTCATTTTGTTGTTGAGTGTTCATTGTCCATATTTGGTCGCAGTAGGTATATGAGCTGATAGCCTGGCTCCGTTCAGCCAATCAGAATGGTAGAAATCCAATATACCTAGTCCAGTTTTTAATAATGTTAGTTATAAGCCAGAATTAGATAAGGATATCAAATCACTGCTGGTTGACCTCTCGGCGGTATATAACTTAAGGGTTTTTTTGTTTTTGTTTTTGTTTTTTGTTTAGTTTGTTTTGATTTTCTTGTATATCAAGAGTTATTATCCCTGCGCCCAGTTTGTACCTTGTTTGTCTGTTTACATTTTATTATTGTTGTTTGTTTACTTGCTTTATTTTTATTCTCTCCTATCTTTGTTACTGTGAAAAATCAAAATCGCTCAAACCTTAGCCATTGCTAGTCCATACTGAATTATTCATCGCTGTGTGGTTCTTTGTCAAATAACGTTTTGTTTCGGCAGAAAATGACAAGAATCGATTTTAGGGCCAAACACAAGAAAATTCAGCTTGAAAAGTACCCCTTTCAGCCAAACCGCACGCCTTAACTATAAAGCCAATTTCGCCGATATACCCATATGCGCTACAATATCAAATTAATCGTTTAACGTAAACAATAAATACCATGGTAGCAAAACCCTACTCCAAGTGTTTTTTTAACAAACGACATCCTTCTAGTTGGAGGTCTATACTTATTTTCGTTGTTATTGTAAATAAAATACTTCTACTATTACTACTACTACTACTACTTACTACTACTACTTACGATATTTTATTGGTGCACCGGGGTCAAAGTAGGAGTTTGGAAGATTCATGAATTCCCTGAGAAAAGCCAAGCTTAGATCTTGAGGTTTTACCTCGTCCATGAAAATTTCATACCTGGTGAATAAGACAGCAAACGAGGATGAAAAGGAGAACACAGTTACATAATATGATGAGCACAGGGAGATCTTATAACAAAGAAATGCCAGAGAAGAAGTTACAATCTGCGACTATGAAGCACATTTGTGGCTACAGATGACCAAAGCACGCATGTGTGGTACTTTTGACTCAGTTATGATCTATTATAATCTGTAGCTCACCTATCTACATCCACATCCAGAACAGACAGGAATGTTTGCTTTGCTCCAGATTCAGAGCTGCCATAAGCTTCCTTCACACCGGCGTAAAATCCAAACACAGAACCAGAGACACCTGCTTCTTGCTGTATGTAGGTTTGATATTCTTCGCGACTTTCAAACGTCAACATGTAGGCAGAGGTATCGTAAACACCGTGTACGTTCATTGTATCGGGCACGTCAAGGTCATCATACCTACCGGCAAATATGTCATTAAGGTTTGATGTGCAGCAGCGCTCTACAGTTTTACAAAACAAACGATTGGGCAAGATATTCTCGTCCTTTTATTCTATACTTCTCGGTTATTCCAAGTGGATTAATTTATCTAGTATGAAGCACACCTATCCAGGAGCTGATTTAGTGGGGACGGCACTCATAATCCGAAAAAGGAAAGAAAGTTCTCATCTTGTGTTCCCTAACTCCATAAATACCTTAAAATTGGTCTACAGTTCAACTGTTTTGCTCAATGAAGCCTACCTTCTTTTGACGTTCTCTTCGAAAAAGAAGTAGAGAAATTGTACCTTCCTTTCTTTTTTATTCGTTTTTCTCTCTGTAACTGACATTTTATAAAAGGCAGTTATTCAAACAGTCTGGTTGGCTGTGAACTTATAGTGCCTATATACGACTGTACAAGTGGAATACTTTTTAATGTTTAATACACACCAAACCATTTAATTATAGTGGTTATTTTTAATCCAATTATGTTACCGGCAATTAAAAGAATTCAAACAGGCGAAGTTAATATAAAATGTTGCATTCATAAAGGTATCATATATAGCCAATGACCTATCAAACGGTTTTTTTTACGATACAATTATGTAGATATCATCAAGTGTGACCGTTGTTGAAAAAACCGTTTTACAGATGTACTTACGTTGCCTTGTTTTTGCAGTTTCTTTGTACAATGCTCATTTTTCTAGATTCTTGACTGTATTTTCCTCGACCGTCAAATCCGACTCCCAAAAATGCTGCTCCATCGATCATGTTCTGTTTAAAAGCCGATTTATCTGTTATCAGGCGCAAATTAACATAGGGATATGATCATAACTTGCGCGTGTTAAGAAAGCAAACAATGGACGAGGTCACACTTAACTAACACTGTGCATAGTAAGCCGAGTTACTGACTTATCATTAAAGCCTATGCTGTTAGTAATGGGATTTATATTGCGCAGTTTTTGTACACATAATCGAATGCAATTTACAACACCCAAAGGGAGAGATCGAGGTCGTTAACATATGGAAGCACCCTCAGCAACCACTTTTAGCTATAGCCCACCTACACAACTTACGAGTGGATGTAATTGGCCAAAACTACAACACCGGCTCTCACTTCTGGGTTTGCGAGTAAGAAATTGAAAGCTATCGAACAGTACCTTCCAGTGCTATTTTATTTGCCTGTACAAGGCAATTCTCACTTTTTGGTCTGTGCATGTAATCCTACACTGTGAATTTAGATAAATGTTACTGAGCAGTACTTTCTAATGCTGCTATTAATTCTTTTATTATTTCACAGGATGATTTTTTCTTTTGGAATTTTGATTTTGGGCGCCCTTGTGAGCACCCACTTTCTCCGTATGTAAGCCTCAAATGTAAGCAAAGCTAATTTTAGTTTTAATTTAACCGTGAGAGTATGGATATCATTTATTGCTTTAATCTTACGAGGCAAATAGTTGAGGCAAACTTGGAGTTGTGACATGGATCACTTGGTGTGTAGTTAGTGCCATAGCAACCGTTCATCATAACGTATCCAAGGCCAGTATTCGGGGCGTAAGTGTAAGGTACATCGCCACGTTCCTTCTCGGTTTCATCGACATTAGAGATAGACGCTCCCATGTGGTAGCCGGGGGGTACGAACATATCTGGGGTACTCCAGCCTTTATCGGGCATGATATCCAGTTTGATCTGCGATTAACGGTAGTAATTCATGCATGAATGTGAGCATACTAAGTATGATACGAGCATTTTTCTTAGATATAGCAATTTTCCTAGATATATGAAACACGTTTTCATTTATTTGTCGCTATTACATTCCAGTCTTATAGTGCGGTTTTCAATTCAGTGTCTTGCAACCACCTCTGGGCAATTACAACAGACGGAATCAAAACAGCGAAGGGATCAGAACTCGATGTAATGCAATTACATGTATCCAGCGTCATGGGCAGGAAGACGCGTGCGAGCAAGTAACGGTTTTGGTTGACCTCTGATTGATTGAGGTGACACGATTTTTTAACCAACAAGAGAACGCACAACCTCGTTCCCAGGGTCTCTCTCTCCCCGCCCCCCAGAGCGAGAGAAGAGAGAGACCCTGGTTGGGTCTGGTCACTTGCCTCTTGGGCAAATTAGAACATAAGGGAGGGGTCCTCTAATGTCAAGTATTTTGTCGCGTTGTCGTTTGTCGATTTTAAAACGAGGCTATCAACATACCGGAACCACGTGAAATATGTGTTTATTTTGGTGACAACACTTTACGCTCTCCTGTAGGCTTAGTATTGACAAAAACACTCTAAGCCGCCCCTCCCATCAACAATTTTTTGTCACCCCCCAAACTCTGGGGGGCACGTGACCAGACCCAACCAGGGACTCTCTTCTCTCGCTCTGGGAGGCGGGGAGAGAGAGACCCTGGGAACGAGGTTGGAGAACGCAGTGAAACAAAACCCAAAACAAGCAAATGACTTCGCTGCATACTGAACATCCAGATTAATTCAGAGATTCTTATCTCACCATAACTTCTAGGTGAGAGGTATAAAATGGAACGGTATTTGGTCGTTTCTTGAGTTCGAACCCACTGAAGCCTGCTTTTGAAGTGAAAAACAAGCTAAGTTTATTTGAAAGATCTTGTAAAATAAGGAAGGTTGGTGTTTTCGTTTTTGAAATATCTTAAGTTTTCTCTTTCCAGAGATATTCAAGTTTTTGTATTATGCAAACTAGAACATTGATGAGGCATAAGTGGCTATAGCATGGAGACAAATCACAAAAACAAGACTATCTCTGGAAAGAGTGGGTAAACGGGGGATTGACACTTCGCATCAGTATTGTGCTTTGAGCCAAATATTACCATTAATTTTGCGACTCTATGATGAGAGAAAGATGGTCCTTTTCGAATCACACACAATGCCCATTGTGCTACGTCTGGTTTCCTTATTGACCATTAAGGAGTGGATGATGTTTGTAAAGCCCAAAGATAGGCACTTTAAAAATAAGTTGCCTTTTTCACTTTTTTTTCTAGCATTTTGCAACCCAAAAATTATCTTTAGAGAATGCCTTCCAAAAACGATGAGCATTCCTCTGTTGGCTCCAAGCGTTTCCTCGCTAGACATTGGGGCACCCTCTTAAGATATCATCAAGGAAATTTCTTGCATTTCGTTAAAACACTTCATGATGTGACTACAAGCTTGTTAACGAAGTGTATGACATTTTGTGGAGACTTGCCTGCTTATCAGGGAATTAAAACTCCATTATTACAGTGTCATCATTATGCACCTAAGATTTAAGAGTCTTTCTTCCTTTTATTACATTCCTGCCATGCAAGGCTTCGCTACTTGTACTACAATGGAGATGGACACGATAAAACTGTCTCTATTTTTACCACTCACCTCTTTAGCTAAAAACTTAGATGCTTTCTCTTGAGCCTCGTCAATAATCTTTAGTTGTTTATCCACCAGTTTGTTCATCACGTCCAATCCCTTGTCCACAACAGCTTCCTGTACTTTGGGATTTTTCAACACTGACATTGCTAGGGCGGGGAGCGCTCTTTTTTCTTCCGTTGCTGTGTCCCCTATGGAGGAAATCAATCGAAAGTTGTGTTTATGTGTGGCAAGGGTCACAATTCGGAGTATGTCACCGACCGTAACAGCAGTAGGTGCTCCATTGGGGTTTATGAATGCTTTGTGTAAGGGATTTTTACACGGACGAGGAAGATCCTAGCGCCAGAAAGATCATCCCAGGCCCATATGTTTTCTGTATTCAGTTTACTTGTACTTGGCCCTAGCCCTAGGATCTTGCTAGCGCTAGGATTTTCCTAGCTGAGAGATAGGAAGATCCTAGCGCTAGGAAGATCCGAGCACCACGTGAACTACCTTCGCTCGAAAGATCCTGGTACTAGGGACAGAAAAACAAATATGGCGGCTGCCGGGCGTTCAGCTACTAAAGGCCGACAGTTTTATTTGATCTCCAGCAACCACCCCGACAGAAATTTTTGCATGTAAACCAGAAAACTTGTTTCGCCTTCTAGGATCTTCCTCCCTCCGGCATGTAAACAGCCGCTTAGTGTCGCTTATGGAAAGTATTCCCCTTTTAATCCTACAAATGTTAGTTGCGTTCCGAAACCCTTGCGGAAAACTTGTCCCCGGTCAACAGGCAAACTAAAGCAAGCAGTGTTATACCCAAGACGTTCAATGGAGTGGGGGCAGGGGGGGCGGTGGAAACCACCCCGAAAGTCTTTCTTTAATTTTTTCGATTGCCGAAGTAAAGAGATATGACGTTTTACTCCATTTTTTAATAAAGACAAAAAGTAGCCACGTTTGAACTGTACCATGTCTACATGTCTATCTAGCATGAAACATTTTCAACTTTCCCCGTTTTTCGGATCACCGTAGATCCGAATGTCGCCATTTTGGATTCAATTGTGGATGACGTCACATGCTTCCAGCAGAGCCATAACCCTTTTAGTCAAAACCACATGAAACAAACTTATTACTGATACTGATAAGGCTCAGAGACGCTCCCCGGGCCTTTATGGCCTTCGAAGAATTCCGAGATATATTGCAGCTAAGTTGTAAAGTTTTCTTCCCCTGGTGAAAACACCTCAAGGCCCTCTCCCCCCTCCCCCCGATGATTAATACTTTTAAAAGAAACACGATCAAGACCAATGATGCTCAAAGTTGAGTAGCTAGGTAAGCTTTAAAAAGCAATATATTCATTGCCGATGCCGGTTGATCCACATATCAGGCAGAATGGCTATTTGGTTTGTTTCAGTACACTGGGCGCGTATATTCAGGTTGGTTTCAATGAACGTTAAGCAAATCGTGTGGCTCAGCAAATACAATATGAAATCATCAAGCACGACAATTATTAAATCAAACAATTTGTTGGTGCAAAAAGAATACTTGCCCGGCGTTCCCGGCGTGTTTTCATTATTTTCTCCATCTTGAACGTTCTTCCTGGATGGCGTTTTCTGGTCTTGGGGTTGTTTAATATCGTTGATTTCCTCTTGTTTTTGGAATCCACTTGCATCTACTTGTTCTTCCTCGTCAGGCGAGAAGGCAGATTCACCTTTAAGAGAATAGTTGCTATATATTCAGTAAATTGGTTTCGAAAGTCTATCTGACAACTTTATCTCGAAAAAAAAAAGATGAAATAGAAAGAGAAAAGTTATTTTAGCAGCAGATATTGAAAGAAAGACTACGTTTTTACCCAGATTTACACCTTTTCCTAACTAGAAGGGATAAACAGAATCCTCCATCTCTTCAGGTCTGTACCTAGGCTGGACTGAGTCTCGCTGATTGTCTGATGAGTTTTGTTTGCAGATGCGTCTTGAAAAATACGCACGCTCGATTTATATTCACGAAAAATGTGAAAACAAATGATTGAACGTGGTGAAAAAGTGAATTTTCTGATGTTAGGAAACTCATGAATAAAAATCGGACAAGGCACTTTCCGTAATGCAATTTGCTTATTTCATTAGTACCAGGAGAGGATGAAGGTAAGAGACTGAATCACCGTACCCCAGGATAATTATTTGAAATTAATTAGTAGTTCGCACCAATGCTGCGAAGGTTATTATATCTGTTGTTCCCAAATCAACAATCTAAAACTACATGACGTCATTCTAACTGACCAATGAGGTGTCGCCCTTAAAATAACCACACAGTATAACACAGAACCAAAAATAGATTTCAAAGAATTTTCATCGGAAGAAGCCCATGTATGGGGGACTCGCCCTCTCCCGCCGTCCTCTCTTGTTAGTACTTTGTTTTTTCGGCAGAAAATTTGATACGTGAACTGTATAATTAGCTTGTGATACGAAGTAGGCAATCATTTCCGAGGAGAAAAATTTCCTCCAATTCGTATTTCAAACTTTACGGTGTTATCGGTACAACATTTCCTTCTGGTCTTCTTGTCAGCGTAGTTTTAACATACCATCTAGCCTTCCGAATTGAACAAACAGAGCGGTTCAAGGAAAAAAAGAACAATTTGCAATCTTTTGTGATAATTCAATTGGCGCTCGGTGCGAGAGGATAAGGACGCCTATTGTCTAGGGTAGTAATAAGTTATATTTTTATGGCTGCAGCTGTAACTGCTTAGGCGAGCGGGATTGGACGAGCAGACCCAGCAACAGGGCCTTTTCGACACCAGGGCCTTTTCCGCGTTCAACTTGAACGCGTTATTAAAAAAAAAAAAAAAAGGGAGCGAGGTTGGCACAGATGGAGAAAAAGTTGTCTTGTATGTACGGCTCAAAGAACAGCACAAGACTTCGCGTTGTTATAGCTATTTAAAAGAGAATACTCTCAAGATCTAGGGGCGTTTGAAAAGGAAATGGGAAACTATTAAAAGGAAATCCAAGTGCAAAGAAACTGCTCTGTTTTCACCATCATCTGTTTAGAATTGGTGAGGTAAGCTACACCTGATTAATTCCTTCAGTTTTCAAATCTTTGTAGAGCTTTCTAGGCTCTTTGTACTTAATTTTAAGTAGATATAAGAGAGTACGTAATGAGTTTATACCATTTCGTATTCCTTGGGAACTGGATTCTCTGTTTAAAGTGTTTCTATCTTAATGTGCATTCTGGTGCATTAACGAAAACTTTGGAAACAATGCTCCAGTCAACAGCCACATGAAGAGTATCACCGCGTTGAGACTAGATAAAGTCCGTTTTCAATAGCCCATTCATCTTTTTAAAACTTCTAGTGCTAGTGTACATGTGATAGTATGTACAATGATTCGGAGAACATTTGTTAGTAAGTTTCAAATGAAATCATGAAACTGTCATGTGACACAACAGGACCTGTTGTGTCTACAGGTCGTGTCGCCCTTTACTCAAATGGCCTGCTAGGGTAAAACCTAGCCAAACCAGTGTAATAAGGAAAAAGATTACTAATGTGGAGTTATGTAATGAAATAAATAGACTCTATTCAGTCTGTCACCAGTATTGGACTACAAAAAGAAATCTGGGAATCAAATCCATAACCTTGCTTACACTGGTACACTGCTCTAATCGCTGAGCTCTAGCGGGACTTTACTCGTAGCGAGCGGGGTCATTTCTAACTTTTTTAACTTACAGTTATACACCGTTATGAAGACAGCTGCGAACAGGAATATAGTGAATATCCTCATCGTCTTCCAGTTAAGTGCGAGCGGGGAATATCTGTTGCAAATGAATTCCACAACCTGGAAAGATACACAAATGATAGATTCACTGTTCATTCTATACTGTTTTGTACCCCTAACCTAGGAGAAATGTACTGTAAGGGAGAAAATGACTGCAGAAAAAAAGCTAGAGAAAGAAAGGAACATGTCACCAAATTTAGTTTTCTTTTAACCTGGAGTAGTTCTAAAGAAACTCTGAGGTCAAGGTAAGCGTCCATCCAATTCAACGGATTATGCTGGCAACAACGTCAGGTGTCTCTGGTATAAAGCGTCTAGGAGCATTAACACTTCCTTCTGGGTGAGACACTAGTTCATCACAGACTGAGCTACCCCAAGCATGTTGTCAGGTTTGATTTCCTAACGACTCCCTCATGACCATTTATACGCTTAATAGAGAGAGAAAATGTGGAGCAAAGTTGTTTAGCTCAGGAAACAACGTCTGATCGAAAGTCGTACACGTTACCAACCACACCCTCGCGCCTCCATATTTGAAGTTAATGCAGTCTTAACTTTTTGCACGCTGTACACCCGACGTTCTCCAATGTCCCTTCGCTCATTTCTTGCTTGAAAGAGGTCTAATACTTTAAGATCCAAGACCTTCGCGTCGTGAGGGAGTAAAAATGAATGTAATCCAATTACCGAGTTAATGTTGAAGTACTATTCACAGGAGAAGTCGATAGAAACTCAGATTACTTAATTGAAAAGGGAATTTCATACTAGTAATTGGCAAACAGAACATGATAAGAAAGAACCCGTTAGAATCCTCCTTATCAAAAGCGAGAACTTTAAAATTATTTTCTGCCGTATTTGTTTGAACAGGGACAAATCTTGGTGACATTTATTGACCTTGTTCACACGAACGAATGACGTTTAAGTCAAACGATTTAAAAATCAACATCAAAAACAGGAATTTAATGCTTTAGTTTTTGCCATTTCATTAAGGGAGAACTACTTTAAAGCTAGAAATCTTGTGTATGTGAGAGTCCTATGAAGTGAGCAAACGCCTTATTGAATTTCCCCCGGTCACGCGACCTTGAAAAGGAAATCACAGATTAGCACTGAGGAACACAGAAAAACCTTTGACCTCAGGGGGATATGAACCCACGACCTCCGGGTAACGAGTCCACCGCTCTACCATCTGAGCTACCAAGCCACAGATGGGAATGACGCGTGGATGAATCCCTATGACCTTACATTCGCACAGCAGTTTCCTAAGACATGCAAGGAACATATAATAGAGGATTTCAGTGTTTCGATTCTAGTTTGGAATCATCTTCAAGCAATATCAAGCAAATGATAAGTGCTACACTGAAACTTCCACTGAAAAAAAATTTTTCAATGGCCAAAGGCGGAGAAATAAGAAGAAATTACACAATGTTGCGAACATTTTCCAATCTAAAAAGGTCAGAGAGACGGGGGCCAACCACAAAAATTGGGCGAAGACCGGAACTGAATGGTACGGGAAGGGGAAGTTAGCGAAGTTGTTTGACCGTCTCCTTTTTGTCTTGACGCCTCGACCATGACGAACTGAGGAAAAATCAATACTTAGTGCATTAACTGCAGGACAGCCTTTCAAATGATTTAAATTTATCAGTGAAGGCACATGCTAATAAAACAGAGTATTGGGCTTAACCTCACCTGCCTAAAAGATTTCAGTTTTGTCTTCCAGGAAAGATAGCTGCACTTACTGAGAATGGAGAGCAAAATTTTGTCTTAAAGTCTTTATTACTCACCTGTTAAAAATGCAACATACAGATACGGTTGATCGGCCACCAATGAGTACCACTTGAAATGTTGACATCTTGTCATCATCCCTAAAATATATCGAATTCTTTGCAATTTACCTAAGCTTGAGTTGTCAATTTTATGTAAGCCAAACTGACTGGCTAACTGGATGAAAAAGTGAAGGTACATTAATATTCCAATAAAACAGAGTATTGGGCTTAATCTCACCTGTCTAAAAGATTTCAGTTTTGTCTTCTAGGAAAGATAGCCGCACTTATTGAGAGTGGAGGGCCATAGTTTGTTTTAAAAAGTTCATTACTCAGCTGTAAAAAATGAAACATACATGTACAGGTACGGATGATCGGCCACCAAAGAGTAGCACTTGAAATGTTGACACCTTGTCATGATGCCCAAAATGTATGGAATTCTTTGCAATTTACATAAGCTTGAGTTGTCAATTTTATGTAAGCCAATCTGACTGGCCTACTGGATGAAACAGTGAAGGTACATTCTAATAAAACAGAGTACTGGACTTAACCTCACCCGTCTAAAAGATTTCAGTTTTGTCTTGTAGGAAAGATAGCCGCACTTATTGAGAGTGAAGGGCGATATTTTGTTTTAAATACTTAGCTGTTAAAAATGCAATAGACAGGTACGGCTGATTGGCCACCAAAGAGTAACACTTGAAATTTTGACACCTTGTCATGATGGTCAAAATATATGGAATTCTTTGCAATTTACCTAAGCTTGAGTTGTCAATTGTAGGCCATTCGAGAGACTGGCTAACTGGATGAAACAGTTAGAAAATCTCCTTTATTAAAAGCTAAGGAAGCAATGAGAATGCTTTAATAGCCGATGTACACTTACCCATCCGTTCGCGACAAATATTTAGACTTCACATTAAGGTAGGTAAAGTCAGTAAAGTATTCCATGAAAAAAAAATCCACCTAACGGTTAGAGGGGGGCATAAGCCCGTAACCTTTGGATTTCAAGTCAAGCGTCTTAACCAGTCGGTCACTCTACCTTCTACATGTAGAAAGGACGTCTTGAGCCCCAGTCATTCACACAAAGCTACTTTTAAGACACTAGCAATTACATTTGGTATCTTACACTCTACTCGTGTCATCTAAAAAATTTTAGTTAAACCAAGTTTATAAAATTAACAAACTAGTGACAGCATACTGAACAGACTTCGAAAAGTTACGTTTGGAACGTCTATCATATATCAAAAAAATATAAAAAAAACTTTTATCTAAACACAGTTTGAATGTAGCTTTAGTGCGAACAGGATATCACTTTAAAGAGGCTTGTGTCGAAGTGATTCCTTGTGAAAACCAGATCAGAAGAATACGTGTGTTTACACCTCCTACGTTCAAAGTTTGAATTAGGAAATTGATAATCAGTGACAAAAACTGACAAACTGGATTTTAAAATATTAGGATCAATTTACACCATGCTCAGCTATCAGTACAACTCTCAACCTCTCTCACTGACCATCGCTTAACCGTCAATCTGTCATGTCTATTGCGTCTCTCTGTCTCTCTTTTTTGCCGGAAAAGGAACAATATTACAAATAGCTTAAGAAGATGTCCTAAAGAATTAACGTTTAAAAATGTTTACACATAACAAAGGACTGAAAGTACAGAAAAAAAACTTGTTTCTAAGAAGTGCTTAAAGTTTTAGCCAAAGTTATTGACAGTGTTCGCAGTAAATCAAAGTTATTGAGTCATGAATACCTCGACTGTAAAACCATACGACATAGGGATGATAGGCCACCAAACAGCCACACTTGAAATCTTAATAGCTTGTCATAAATTCCTCAACTGTAAAACCAAGCGACATAGGGATGATAGGCCACCAAACAGCCACACTTGAAATCCTAACAGCTTGCCATGAATTACTCACCTGTAAACCATGCGACAAAAAGGATGATAGGCCACCAAACAGGCACACTTGAAATCTTGACACTCTGTCATGAATTCCTTAACTGTAAAACCATGCGACACAGGGATGATAGGCCACTAAACAGCCACACTTGAAATCTTGACACCCTGTCATGAATTCCTCAACTGTAAAATTATGCGACATAGGGATGATAGACCACCAAACAGCCACACTTGAAATCTTAACAGCTTGTCATAAATTCCTCAACTGTAAAACCATGCGACATAGGGATGATAGGCCACCAAACAGCCACACTTGAAATCTTGACAGCTTGTCATGAATTCCCCAACTGTAAAACCATGCGACATAGGGATGATAGGGCACCAAACAGGTACACTTAAAATCTTGACAACCTGTCATGAATTCCTAAGCTGTAAAACCATACGATATAGGGATGATTGATCAAATGGTGAATATACGAATATCATATATTTGAACTGCGGGATGAAGAATTAAATGTAAAGAAGACTATCCCAGTTACTGACGCAACTTTTGCATTTGCGAAAAGAAAGCCTGAAAAAAGAAATTCAGTCTTGTACGGGATTCGAATCATTGGCCTCTGCGATACCGGTGCAGCACTCTAACCAATTGAGCTAACAAGCCAACTGGGAGCTGGTCATTAAGTCGGTTCGTTATAAAGCAGCGAAGGATGAGGATGAAATGATGAATATATGAATATCATATATTTGAACTGCAGGATGAAGAATTAAATGTAAAGAAGACAATTGCAGTTATTGACGCAACGTTTCATATCGTATTCATCATTTCATCTTCATCCTTCATGGCTTTATATAGTTGCCTTCAAAGCCTTCTTAACGGCTCAACAAACAATGGATCCTGACTATAACCGAAATACTATGAAATGTACGAGAATCCAGCATGGCGGTAACGGCAGAATCGGTGAAGCATTGAATGATGTTGACTCAACTGGAGTGGTTGCAGTTAACAAGGTGGAATATTCCTGCAGAGGAGACCATTCGTGGCTTATCAAAACATGAGAACTGAAGGCTTGAGCGGGCAACAATTACCATCTTGATCAAAATGGAATTTGGAAGGACATCTGAATTCGGCACGATTTCCCGTTGACTCTGAGATAGTTCTTGAACTGATTGGCTTCAAAATGGTTTGTAAACAACAATTGTTTATTGTAAGTTTTGTTTGTATAAATTAATTGACTGTAATGATTAGCTTTGTATGTTTATCATCCGGTTACTTTAGTACCATATTATTTCCATAAATTAACAGTTCCCGACAAGGTGACATGTTGTAAAAATAATTTTTCCGAAGTCCCTCGATTAGAAGCTGAAAAAGCGAAAGGATTACCACTTACAGGTGGTAGAGAAACTTTGTTGAGGTAAATTGCTGTAATACCACTCTTTATAAGACCCGCGTACTTTTAAGCACCAAAGATTCAGAAAGGATGAAATATTCATTTCCAGTTTCAAATTTGATCAAAATGTGAATACCAGAGAAAATTTTATTTAGTCATCGATGTCTCATTTTCTGTTTTTCAAAAATACAGCTACCCCCTGTCAAAAGATGGGGGGCAGAGGTCCCCCGGAAAGAAAGTAAAAATCTATTGCCTTTTTTGTGGAGTAGAAGGATGGTCCTCTCAAAGATGTAAGCAGAAAAGTAACTAGTTTCCTGCACTTTGATAAAATTACCTAATTCAAAAACTGCAATTGTTGGGATTAAAACGTCCAAAAAATTTTTGGGCATGAACCCCCCCCCCCCCCCCCTCCCCGCCCCGATGCTTTGTCCACGTTAGTGCAAGAAACGAAACAAATATCACCGTGAGTAGTTCTACCACAAGGACTAACTCCACACCAATTCTGAAGGGAAGCTTATTTGGACCATTTCCACTTTTGCTCAACTCTTAAGTGCTTACAGTGTTGAGGCAAATTACAAAATCAAACTGATATCTCTGAAGCATTGTAACTGAAACTTAAAAGACACACAGGGACACATACTGTAATGCTGCCATGAAAAGAATTTAGTTTCTAGGTATTTTTTTTCGCAAGAATGACGCTCCGCCTTTTTTTTAATTTAGGCTTTACAAACATCGTCCCCTCCTTAATGGTAAATGAGAAAACTAGCACAATATGGGCATTGTGTGTGTTTTGAATGTGTCCTTCTTTCCCTCGTTTAGTCACAAATAGTAATATTTGGTTCAAAGCTGAAAGAGACTGGAGCCACGATTGTTGCCTTGGCAACATCACAATATACCTCATCTTGTGTCTTTCCTAAGGCACAATATTGAAAGCAAGTTTCATTTTTTGGAACCTATTTTTTCCAGAGATAGCCTTCATTTTGTGATTTGCCTTCATGGTATTTGGTATCCTCGGCGTAGGTTTAGCTTATACGTTTCCCGAGTTCTGTGCGCGTTTTAGTCAAATCTCATGCTAACAGAAAAAGAAAGGTCATTGATCCCTTCAAACTATCATTCTTCGCTGAAGTCATCCTCCTCAACTGCCGTCATTTTAGAATACATCAGCCTCGCTTCAGTACCAGAACACCACAAGGAAGGTTTCTCGTGTACTCGTCTGCTTGTGATAGAACCTTGCTCAGGTTAAACTGCTTACTATTTCCCGATTTTTATGTCATAGGATTTGGAATATTATAACACAGCAATTCAACTTTGATTCAAATGGCTGTGTAAACTACTTGCAATTTTTGCAGCGATTTCGTTGGCCCAATTTATACCAGAGACAAATAATTCGTCTAGACGGGTTATCCACCAGACGGTTAATTCGTCTAGATGTAAATCCGAAGACGAATATTGACGGATGATGCGTCTAAATATAAATCGTTGAAAGGATAACGGCTGATATTTTGTCTATAAGTACCAAATGGAAGCCTGGCGAGAAAATAATATGATCTATCAAATATGGCGCCACTCATGGCATTTTTCAAGTACAAAGCTAGAACAAGAGAATAAGACTTAACAGAGAAGCTAGAGCAATACTTCATCTTTCCTAATTCTGAGCCGGAATATAACTTGAACTTCATGTTTTTCTCCCGATCTCGCCAAAAGACAGCAAGACAAGAAGAAGTGAGATATGGGTAGGGAATGATCATAATAGGAGGACGGCCTAAGAGACTCGTCTGTCCTAGCTAATGTCAACCTTTCGTCTTTTGACTTAGTTTTCTTGGAGACCGTTTTGCGTGCAAATTGCTTTCCCGGACGCCATCTTGAAATAGAGATTCCAAGCAACTGCGCGAACAAATAGAAACCTGTCCAGTCTCCCCCTTGCGAAAACTAAGACAAAACCGTGTTCGTGTTACGTCTAGATATAAATTTAGAGACGAATTATCCGTCAGCACATCCTGAAGACATGCTGATAGGCGGATCAGCTGAATTTCGTCTCATAATTCGTCTACGGATAATTCGTCTTAGTATAAACTGGGCCATTGCCATTAATTTGCGATAAGAGCAGCGCGCTTACGACGACAGCACAATCCTAAAGATTATCCCAGAGACAAAGTATCCGTCTGAGACTAATTGTCCTTCTGAGACGTGTAGGCAGACGGATAATTCCTGTACGACAGATAATCCTAACTTTAGATCTAGATGGAAAACGAAGAACACTTTTGACTTAGTTTTCACACAGGGGAAGGTTTCTATTCGTTTGCAAGGTTTTTGGGATGCTTATTTCAAGATAGCGTCAGGGAAAGCAAGTTGCAGGTAATCAGTCGCGAGGAAGAAGGAAAAAACCCAAGTCAAATGGCAAGAATTTGACATGAACAGAAAGACCCTGAGGTGTTCACCGAAGTTTAATTTGATACCAATATAAAGAGATTGCCCCGGCACCGTTGGCTGAGCTGCCCATGCAGAAGAAGTCCTCAAAGGAAGTTCAAATATATTCTCTCTCGAGCTACGTTTCAAGAACAGTGCCATGAGTGCCAACATATTTGATAGGCCACAACATTCTCTCGCCAGGCTTTCTCCTGGTCTAATAATAGAAAATACACTGGTTGTTATCCTTCTGACGATTTATATTTCAAAAGTCGTCTTCGGTCCTACGTATAGACAAATTATCTGTCTGACGAATAACCCTGTCCAGACGGATAATCCTCCTCTTGTGTCAAATTGGCCAATGGCTGCCTTGGTGGAGCGCCCAGGGAACTTTGACTTGATTTTAGCTCACATCGCATATGCTCTACTATCAGCGCAACAATTAAACTCGCAGTTAAATCACTGAAAAATCTCTCAAAAATCTCGATTATTTTTACACAGGCGATTTCAAATCGCACTTAAAAATCGCTGCAAAAAGCGCTGCTAAAATCGATCGCATCAAAATTCGCTTTTGTAAACCGTCCTTTCCATTAGGAAAAACGAAGCATTAGGAAAACATCACAACAACAAAAACCGTTAGGAGAGGTCGTCGTCGATGTTTTAGAGACATTTTATGCCGTATTTCTTCTATCAAGTCTTCCTCGGTGATAATCATGTTTTGCTCCTTATTGAGATCCACTAAAAATGTTTGGTTGAATCAAAGAATTAAACAAACAAAATTGAAAATCAGCCGCAGGAATTAGGTCTTGAGCAGATTCGTTATGCCAGAACTTATTAGTCAGAAAACCTTAGTGTGAGGTTTCTAACAAAGGGTTTAAATCTCTTTGGCTGTTAATGTAAATGGGATGTGTGTTTACCCACCAAACTATAAGAAAGAAATTCAACGTTACCATCAGAATAGTTGTCATGTCTGAGATGTCTGAGATGAGTATCTTTAAGCTACCAGCGGGAAAAGAGGGGGCAGAAAGTGGAGAAGTAAATGATAAGTGCTACACTGAAAAGTCCAGGCTCAGGTGGGACTCGAACCCACGACCTTCGGGTAACTAGTGCATCGCTGGACCACTTTATCTACCAAGCCACAGATGGGAACGGCGCATGGATGAATCCCTATCACGTTATATGCGCACAGGAGTTTCGTAAGACAGACATGCGAAGAATGTAATACATACAAGGAACATACAATAAAGGATTTCAGTGTTTCGATTCGAGTTTAATCAAGTAAACGATAAGGGCCACACTGAAACAGCCACTGAAAAAGAAAATTTTCAGTGGCTAACAGCGAAGAAATAAGAAAAATTACACAACGTTGTCCTAACATTTTCCAATCGAAAAAGGTCAGAGAGACGGGAGCCAAAAAAATGGGGCGTAAACCGGAGGAACTGAATGGTACGGGAAGGGAAAGTTAGCGCAGTTGTTTGACCGTCTCTTTTTCTGACGCCTTAACCATGATGAACTGAGGAAAGATCAGTAGTTAGTGCATTAACTGCAGGACAGCCTTTCAATTAGCGTAGCGCTTTGTCTACAACTGATTAAAATTTATCAGTGAAGGGGCACATTCTAATAAATCAGAGTATTGGACTTAAACTCACCTGCCTAAGAGATTTCAGTTTTGTCTTCCAGGAAAGATAGCGGCGCTTATTGAGAGTGGAAGACACTATTTTGTTTTAAAAACTTTATTACCCAGATGTTAAAAATGCAACATGCAGGTACGGTTGATCAGCCATCAAAGAGTAGCACATGAAATGTTGACACCTTGTCACGATGCTTAAAATATATGGAATTCTTTGCAATTTACCTTAGCTTGGTTGTCAGTTTTATGTAAGCCAATCGAGAGACTGGCTTACTGGATGAAACAGTGAAGGCACATTCTAATAAAACAGAGTATTGGACTTAACCTCACCTTTCTAAACGATTTCAGTTTTGTCTCGGTAGGAAAGATAGCCGTACTTATTGAGAGTAGAGGGCGATATTTTGTTTTAAAAACTTTATTACTTAGCTGTTAAAAATGCAACATGCAGGTACGGATGATCAGCCACCAAAGAGTAGCACTTGAAATTTTGACACCTTGTCAGGATGCTCAAAATATATGGAATTCTTTGAAATTTACCTAAGCCTGAGTTGTCAATTGTAGGCCAGTCGAGAGACTGGCTAACTGGATGAAACAGTTAGAACGTCTCCTTATCAAACGCTAAGGAAGCAACGTGAATGCTTTAATAGCCGATGCGCACTTACCCATCCATTCACGACAAATCTTTAGACTTCACATCGAGGTAGGTAAAGTCTGTAAAGCATTCAATCAAAAAAATCCACCTAAAGGTTAGAGAGGGACATGCGCCCGTAACCTTTGGATTTCAAGTGAAGCACCTTAACCAGTGGGTCACTCTACCTCCTACATGTAGGAAGACCTAGGAAGGACGTCTCGAGCCTCAGTCATTCACACAAAAGTATTTCTAAGAAACTAGCAATTACATTCGGTATCTTCCACTCTACTTATGTCATCTAAGAAATTTTAGTTAAACCAAGTTTATAAACTCTACAAACTAGTGACAGCATACTGAACAGATT
Organism: Siderastrea siderea; assembly: GCA_964030785.1. Taxonomy (NCBI): domain Eukaryota; kingdom Metazoa; phylum Cnidaria; class Anthozoa; order Scleractinia; family Rhizangiidae; genus Siderastrea; species Siderastrea siderea. The sequence continues at coordinate 62,521,214 of OZ034968.1, forward strand.
TCGAAAAGTTTGGAACGTCTATCAAATATCAAGAAAACATTTCCATTAACATGTCCTTTAACTTTAGTGTGAACAGGATATTGCTTTAAACAGGCTTGTGTCAAAGTGATTCCTTGTGAAAACCAGATAAATAGAATACGTGTGTTTACACCTCCTATGTTGAAGTTAATGACAAAAACCGAGAAACTGGATTTTAAAATACGAGGGTCAATTTACACCATGCTCAGCTATCATAGTACAACTATTCAACCTCTTTTACTGACCATCGTTTGACCGTCAATCTATCATGTCTATTGCGTCTCTCTGTCTCTCTGTCTCTCTTTTTTACCGGTAAAGGAACAATACTGATTACAAATAGCTTAACAAGATATCCTAAAGGATCAACTTTTACAAATGTTTAAAAATGACAAAGGTCCAAAAGTACAGAAAAACCTTGGTTCTAAGAAATACTTAATGTTTTAGCCAAAATTATCAAGTCATGAATACCTCAACTGTAAAACCATGCGCTATAGGGATCATAGGCCACCAAACAGCCGCACTTGAAATCTTGACAGCTTGTCATGAATTCTTTAACTGTAGTACCATGCGACATAAGAATGATAGACCACCAAACAGGCGCACTTCAAATCTTGACAGCCTGTCATGAAGTCCTCAACTGTAAAACCATTCGACAAAGCGATTATTGGTCACCAAACACCCACACTTGAAATTTTGACAGCTTGTCATGAATTTCTTAACTGTAAAACCATGCGACATGGGGATGATAGGCCACCAAACAGCCACACTTAAAATCTTGACAGCTTGTCATGAATTCCTCAACTGTAACACCCTGCAACATAAGGATAATAGGCCACCAAACAGCCACACTTGAAATACTGAAAGCTTGTCATGAATATATTCCTCAACTGTAAAACCATGCGACATAGGGATGATAGGCCACCAAAGCGATTATAGGTCACCAAACACCCACACTTGAAAGTTTGACAGCCTCTCATGAACTCCTCAACTGTAACACCATGCAACATAGCCATGACAGGCCACCAAACAGGTGCACTTGAAATATTGACAGCTTGTCATGAATTCCCCAACTGTAACACAATGCGACATAAGGATGAAAGGCCACCAAACAGCCGCACTTAAAATCTTGACAGCTTGTCATGAATTCCTCAACTGTAAAACCATGCGACATAAGGATGATAGCCCACCAAACCGGCACACTTGATATCTCGACAAGTTGTCATGAATTCCTCACATGTAAAACCATGCAACAAAACGATGATAAGCTACCAAACAGCCACACTTGAAATTTTGACAGCTTGTCATGAATTCCTCAACTGTAAAACCATGCGACATAGCGATGATAGACCACCAAACAGGCGCACTTGAACTCTTGACAGCCTGTCATGAATTCCTCTACTGTAAAACCATGCAAGATAAGGATGACAGGCCACCAAACAGCCACACTTGAAATCTTGAAACCTTGTCATGAATTCCTCAACTGTAAAACCATGTGACATAGGTATCATAGGCCACCAAACAGCCACACTTGACAGCCACAACTCTTGACAGCTTGTCACCAATTCCTCAACTGTAAAACCGTGCGACACAGGGATGATAGGTCACCAAACAGCTGCACTTGAAATCTTGACAGCTTGTCATGAATTCCTCAACTGTAAAACCATGCGACATAAGGATGATAGCCCACCAAACAGGCACAGTTGATATCTTGACAACTTGTCATGAATTCCTCACATGTAAAACCATGCAACAAAACGATGATAAGCTACCAAACAGCCACACTTGAAATTTTGACAGCTTGTCATGAATTACTCAACTGTAAAACCATGCGACAAAGGGATGATAGGCCACAAAACAGCCGCACTTGAAATCGTGACAGCTTGTTATGAATTCCTAAACTATAAAACCATGCGACATAGGGATGATAGGCCGCCAAACAGCTACACTTGAAATCTTGACAGTTTGTCATGAATTCCGTAACTGTTAGACCATGCAATATTAGGATGATTGGCCACCAAACAGCTGCACTTGAAATCTTGACAGCTTGTCATGAATTCTCAACTGTAAAACCATGCGACATAAGAATAATAGGCCACCAAAAAGGCACACTTAAAATCTTGACAGCTTGTCATGAATTCCTCAACAGGAAAACCATGCGACTTAGGAATGATTGGCCAAAAGACAGTCACACTTGAAATCGGGACAGTTTGTCATGAATTCCTTAACTGTTACACCATGCAATATAGGGATGATAGGCCACCAAACAGGCACACTTGAAATCTTGACAGCTTGTCATGAATTCCTCAACTGTAAAACCATGCTACATAGGTATGATAGGCCACCAAACAGCCACACTTTAAATCTTGACAGCTTGTCATGAGTTCCTCAACTGTAATACCATGCGACATAGGGAACACAGGCCACCAAACAACCACACTTAAAATCTTGACAGCTTGTCGTGAATTCCTCAACAGTAAAACCATGCGACAAAGGGATGATAGGCCACAAAACAGCCGCACTTGAAATCGTGACAGCTTGTCATGAGTTCCTCAACTGTAATACCATGCGACATAGGGAACACAGGCCACCAAACAACCACACTTGAAATCTTGACAGTTTGTCGTGAATTCCTCAACAGTAAAACCATGCGACAAAGGGATGATAGGCCACAAAACAGCCGCACTTGAAATCTTGACAGCTTGTCATGAATTCTCAACTGTAAAACCATGCGACATACGAATAATAGGCCACCAAAAAGGCACACTTAAAATCTTGACAGCTTGTCATGAATTCCTCAACAGGAAAACCATGCGACTTAGGAATGATTGGCCAAAAGACAGTCACACTTGAAATCGTGACAGCTTGTCATGAATTCCTTAACTGTTACACCATGCAATATAGGGATGATAGGCCACCAAACAGGCACACTTAAATCTTGACAGCTTGTCATGAATTCCTCAACTGTAAAACCATTCTACATAGGTATGATAGGCCACCAAACAGCCACACTTTAAATCTTGACAGCTTGTCACGAATTCCTCAATTGTAATACCATGCGACATAGGGAACACAGGCCACCAAACAAGCACACTTGAAATCTTGACAGCTTGTCGTGAATTCCTCAACAGTAACGCCATGCAAACTTAGGAATGATAGGCCAAAAAACAGTCACATTTGAAATCGCGAGATAGGGATGATAGGCCACCAAACAGCCAAACTTGAAATCTCGACAGCTTGTCGTGAATTCCTCAACTGTAAAACCATGCGACATCGGGATGATAGGTCACTAAACAGGAGCCCTTGAAATCTTGACAGCTTGTCATGAACTCCTCAACTGTAAAACCATGCAACATAGGGATGATCGGTCACCAAACAGCCGCACTTGAAATCTTGACAGCTTGTCATGAATTTTTCAACTGTAAACCCATGCGACATAAGGATTATAGCCCACCAAACAGGCACACTTGATATCTTGACAACTTGTCTTGATTCCTCAACTTTAAAACCATGCGACAAAAGGATGATAAGCTACCAAACAGCCACACTTGAAATTTTGACAGCTTGTCATGAATTCCTCAACTGTAAAACCATGCGACATAGCGATGATAGCCCACCAAACAGCCACACTTGAAATCTTGACAGCTTGTCATCAATTACTCAACTGTAAAACCATGGGACATAACGATGATAGGCCACCAAACAGCCGCACTTGAAATCTTGACAGCATGTCATGAATTACTCAACTGTTACACCATGCGAGAGAGAGGTGATAGGCCACCAACACTTGAAATTTTGACAGCTTGTCATGTTTTCCTCAACTGTAAAACCACGCGACACAGGGATGATTGCCCACCAAACAGCTACACTTGAAATCTTGACAGCTTTTCATGAATTCCTTGACTGTAAAACCATGCGACATTAGGATGACAGGCCACCAAACAGCCGCACTTGAAATTTTGGCAGCTTGTCATGAATTCCTCAGCTGTAAAACCATGCGACATAGGGATAATACGCCACCAAACAGGCACACTTGAAATCTTCACAGCTTTTCATTTTGCCTAAATTTCAGGAATTCTGATAAAATTTAGATTAAATTAACCTACGTTCGATAGAATGCATTACATAAAGAACACTTTTTGTGGTGGAGAATCATGCATAAACCACCCGAATTTTCTTGTAAAGATAATGCTTTGCATGATATATGAATCGGAATTATAGGGTCTTGATCCTATGAACTCCGAGGACGTACCATTTAGAAGGGCAAAAGCATCTTCTGATCGCTTTGAAGGCAGAGAGCTTAGGGTTTTACCCCCACGGCACCTTTTTACGTTTGCATCATAGCATTAGGGTGGCCTTAATTGCTCATGTAAAATCACACTAGACAGCAAGGAGCCAAATGGGACAGTAGTAACGATACTTTAGCTCTTGCAGTGTTGTTTTGATCACTGGTTTTGATCAACTTATCAAAAAGTTGAGATTTAAATATGATTGTAAACATTGAATAATTTTAAATGAAAGTTTACTTTTGCCCTTATTTCACGCTTACAAAGTACGGAGCTGATATAGACCTATCGTATACAAACGGGTCAAGTTTCATTTTGCCACACAGCCCTTGACAGCACCGTAAATATGGGCTGAGTACTAACTTTCAAACGTAAGTAAACGGAAGTTGTGATTAGAATTTCCTTTTCCGCATTAATAACAGACAAATGAGAAGGAAAGTTTGGGAAAGGGAACATGTGGAAGGATTTTCCAAATGTCTGTTTTGTTTTAATCAAGTGACCAATGTCATACAGCACTACACGTATTGGCACCTTGTCCAGCAAAATCTTTCATATTCCTAATTGCGAACATGATCCAGTTTCTAACCTTGTTACGCGGTCTTCCTGCACCAAAATTTCAGTACCGTTTTGCTTGAACATGGACGTTCAACATCTTTTAGAAAAGAAGCAGGGTGCCCATTGTTTAGAAACGGTGAAAAATTCCAAGACTTTGCCATGTCTTCACTCGTTCTGCTTCGTAGCGTGTCTCGACGACCCAACAGGTTTCGATGGCAAAAAGACACTGCACGAAAAGACGGATTTACCGAGCTTTGCAACTGAAGTAAATATGTAGCAAATTTAGGGCTCTAAATTTGTCACAAATTTGCACAGGCGGCATTGTCGAAGCAAAGACACACACTTGCTCCTGCTGAAATTAGGCGCAAATGTAACGTAAACACGAAGTTTGCATCAGATTTGTGTCAGTTTTGCCATCAAGGTAAATTTTCAAATTTCACATTTATTTGCTGTAGTTTTGCTACCCTTAAAAATTAATACTTTTACGGAGTCCGTAAATCTAAGCAAACACGGTGAAAATCAACTTATTTGCATCAAATTACCGTCACTTTTACTTGAGTGGCAAATAAACAAATTTGCATTACTTACTCTCACATTTACTATTATAGCAATTGTGCCTATTTGCACCAACTTTACGCCAAGGTCAAATCAGGAAATTTAGGTTTATTTACCCCATATTTACTAAAGGAGCAAACATACTCATCTCCGAACACGCAAGCAAGTGGCGTAAATCAAAGTACTGTCACATTTACTTGAGTAGCAAATAAACAAATTTGGATATCTTACCCTTACATTTGCTATCATTATGGCAATTCTGTTTATTTGCACCAACTTTACACCAAGTCAGCAAAATTTAGGTTTATTTACACCCAGAAGCAAATATGGAGCAAATATAACCATTTCCATTTTCGCCAACCTACTCTTTTTTTTATGAAACCCGAAGATTTTCAAGTCATATTTCGTGTACTGTTAATCAGCAAATTTGTCCTAAACAATCCTTTTTGACCTCTGTAAGAAAGTGCACAAGTATGTAAATCAGGGCTGAAAACGTACCTAAAATGGCGAATTATTTCCCTCCAAACAAATTGCAAATCTTAGTTTTCGTTCTCACATTGGATAATTCAGTCTTGAACGAGGTCAATCAAACGCACTATGGGATTCCAATGGGATAATGATCACGCGCGCGTCATGTTTTCACGCCACACGCAAGTTTCGCGTCCGCTCGCGTGTCCTTTGTGCTAATCAACCCCTAGTGGATTTTGGAGGTGGATTCATTAGAAGAACAAAGAAAAATGTTTTCTATGCCAGAGGGACTTTGAATTTTACATATCCCAGAAGAAGTGCCCAGACATACAATGATTCAAGAACTCTCTTTTTGGCCTCTCTGTCCTGTACAGGGTATATAATTTTATGCGAGTTTGTCCCAAACAGGGTATGAACGCGTCCTAAACAAGGTATGGCTGCACGATTGTCACCGTTGTCACTTATACATAGCCAGTCCTAGACCGGAAACCTGACGTTTGCCGCCCAGTCTCTAAAATACTGTAAAATTGTCTCGAACGTGAAGAAAGTGTGTATTTTTTTTTCAATTGTTCTAAACAGGGACCTAAAATGGAGGGTGTTGTCCTAAACGGGATTGGTATTTTACGGCTTTTTGTCCTAAACAGGGTCAGGGTATCAGATCTTCAGCGGTACCCCTACAACCAAACATGAGTCAAGTACCACCCGCAGAAAACACTATTGCTTTGAGAAATGGAATCTGTATCTTTCTTTACCGTTTTCATTCTCTTTCAAATGAGCATTTTCTCACTAAAACCATTTTACAGAAGTGCCAGTCATGAAAGATCAGCATTTTTTGTTTGCAATAGGCTTCACTGACTGCCTAAAGATGACTGCATCTTTGCAGTGGGTTTCCTAAAAATGACCACATTTTGAAAACCCAACAGTGAATACTAGAACAAACAGAAAATGTCACTCATCTTTTGTCACATTCGATTTGTGACTGCCAAGCATGAACTTGGCTAATGAAATTCCTTTCTTCTGACATGTTGCACTTACAAAAAGTTTCTCTCTAGATTTCAAATGAGATCTTGACTTAAGATCTTTCTTCCTGGCTTTAAGCTTTTTGTTTTTCACTTATCTTATTCACTGCTTTCAATTTTGATAAGTATGAAACACAGAACTGTTTGTACTAAAATCTGCCAGTCATGAAAGATCAGCATTTTTTGTTTGTAATAGGCTTCACTGACTGCCTAAAGATGACTGCATCTTTGCAGTGGGTTTCCTAAAAATGACCACATTTTGAAAACCCAAGAGTGCATACTACAACAAACAGAAAATGTCACTCATCTTTTGTCACATTCGATTTGTGACTGCGATGCATGAACTTGGCTAATAAAATTCCTTTGCCATGACATAATGCACTTACAAAAAGTTTCTCTCTAGATTTCAAATGAGATCTTGACTTAAGATCTTTCTTCCTGGCTTTAAGCTTTTTGTTTTTCACTTATCTTATTCATTGCTTTCAATTTTGATAAGTATGAAACACAGAACTGTTTGTACTAAAATCTGCCAGTCATGAAAGATCAGCATTTTTTGTTTGCAATAGGCTTCAATGACTGCTTAAAGATGACTGCATCTTTGCAGTGGGTTTCCTAAAAATGACCACATTTTGAAAACCCAACAGTGAATACTACAACAAACAGAAAATGCCATTCATCTTTTGTCACATTCGATTTGAGACTGCGATGCATGAACTTGACTAATGAAATTCCTTTCTTCTGACATGTTGCACTTACAAAAGGTTTTTCTCTAGATTTCAAATGAGATCTTGACTTTGGATATTTCTTCCTGGCTTTAAGCTTTTTGTTTTTCACTTATCTTATTCATTGCTTTCAATTTTGAAAAGTATGAAACACAGAACTGCTTGTACTAAAATCTGCCAGACATGAAAGATCAGCATTTTTTGTTTGCAATAGGCTTCACTGACTGCCTAAAGATGACTGCATCTTTGCAGTGGGTTTCCTAAAAATGACCACATTTTGAAACCCCAACAGTGAATACTACAACAAACAGAAAATGCCATTCATCTTTTGTCACATTCGATTTGTGACTGCCAAGCATGAATTTGGCTAATGAAATTCCTTTCTTCTGACATGTTGCACTTACAAAAGGTTTTTCTCTAGATTTCAAATGAGATCTTGACTTTGGATATTTCTTCCTGGCTTTAAGCTTTTTGTTTTTCACTTATCTTATTCACTGCTTTCAATTTTGATAAGTATGAAACACAGAACTGTTTGTACTAAAATCTGCCAGTCATGAAAGATCAGCATTTTTTGTTTGCAATAGGCTTCAATGACTGCTTAAAGATGACTGCATCTTTGCAGTGGGTTTCCTAAAAATGACCACATTTTGAAAACCCAACAGTGAATACTACAACAAACAGAAAATGCCATTCATCTTTTGTCACATTCGATTTGAGACTGCGATGCATGAACTTGACTAATGAAATTCCTTTCTTCTGACATGTTGCACTTACAAAAGGTTTTTCTCTAGATTTCAAATGAGATCTTGACTTTGGATATTTCTTCCTGGCTTTAAGCTTTTTGTTTTTCACTTATCTTATTCATTGCTTTCAATTTTGAAAAGTATGAAACACAGAACTGCTTGTACTAAAATCTGCCAGACATGAAAGATCTGCATTTTTTGTTTGCAATAGGCTTCACTGACTGCCTAAAGATGACTGCATCTTTGCAGTGGGTTTCCTAAAAATGACCACATTTTGAAAACCCAACAGTGAATACTACAACAAACAGAAAATGCCCTTCATCTTTTGTCACATTCGATTTGTGACTGCGATGCATGAACTTGGCTAATGAAATTCCTTTGTCATGACATGTAATGCACTTACAAAAAGTTTCTCTCTAGATTTCAAATGAGATCTTGACTTAAGATCTTTCTTCCTGGCTTTAAGCTTTTTGTTTTTCACTTATCTTATTCACTGCTTTCAATTTTGATAAGTATGAAACACAGAACTGTTTGTACTAAAATCTGCCAGTCATGAAAGATCAGCATTTTTTGTTTGCAATAGGCTTCAATGACTGCTTAAAGATGACTGCATCTTTGCAGTGGGTTTCCTAAAAATGACCACATTTTGAAAACCCAACAGTGAATACTACAACAAACAGAAAATGCCATTCATCTTTTGTCACATTCGATTTGAGACTGCGATGCATGAACTTGACTAATGAAATTCCTTTCTTCTGACATGTTGCACTTACAAAAGGTTTTTCTCTAGATTTCAAATGAGATCTTGACTTTGGATATTTCTTCCTGGCTTTAAGCTTTTTGTTTTTCACTTATCTTATTCATTGCTTTCAATTTTGAAAAGTATGAAACACAGAACTGCTTGTACTAAAATCTGCCAGACATGAAAGATCAGCATTTTTTGTTTGCAATAGGCTTCACTGACTGCCTAAAGATGACTGCATCTTTGCAGTGGGTTTCCTAAAAATGACCACATTTTGAAACCCCAACAGTGAATACTACAACAAACAGAAAATGCCATTCATCTTTTGTCACATTCGATTTGTGACTGCCAAGCATGAATTTGGCTAATGAAATTCCTTTCTTCTGACATGTTGCACTTACAAAAGGTTTTTCTCTAGATTTCAAATGAGATCTTGACTTTGGATATTTCTTCCTGGCTTTAAGCTTTTTGTTTTTCACTTATCTTATTCACTGCTTTCAATTTTGATAAGTATGAAACACAGAACTGTTTGTACTAAAATCTGCCAGTCATGAAAGATCAGCATTTTTTGTTTGCAATAGGCTTCACTGACTGCCTAAAGATGACTGCATCTTTGCAGTGGGTTTCCTAAAAATGACCACATTTTGAAACCCCAACAGTGAATACTACAACAAACAGAAAATGCCATTCATCTTTTGTCACATTCGATTTGTGACTGCCAAGCATGAATTTGGCTAATGAAATTCCTTTCTTCTGACATGTTGCACTTACAAAAGGTTTTTCTCTAGATTTCAAATGAGATCTTGACTTTGGATATTTCTTCCTGGCTTTAAGCTTTTTGTTTTTCACTTATCTTATTCACTGCTTTCAATTTTGATAAGTATGAAACACAGAACTGTTTGTACTAAAATCTGCCAGTCATGAAAGATCTGCATTTTTTGTTTGCAATAGGCTTCAATGACTGCCTAAAGATGACTGCATCTTTGCAGTGGGTTTCCTAAAAATGACCACATTTTGAAAACCCAACAGTGAATACTACAACAAACAGAAAATGCCCTTCATCTTTTGTCACATTCGATTTGTGACTGCGATGCATGAACTTGGCTAATGAAATTCCTTTGTCATGACATGTAATGCACTTACAAAAAGTTTCTCTCTAGATTTCAAATGAGATCTTGACTTAAGATCTTTCTTCCTGGCTTTAAGCTTTTTGTTTTTCACTTATCTTATTCACTGCTTTCAATTTTGATAAGTATGAAACACAGAACTGTTTGTACTAAAATCTGCCAGTCATGAAAGATCAGCATTTTTTGTTTGCAATAGGCTTCAATGACTGCTTAAAGATGACTGCATCTTTGCAGTGGGTTTCCTAAAAATGACCACATTTTGAAACCCCAACAGTGAATACTACAACAAACAGAAAATGCCATTCATCTTTTGTCACATTCGATTTGAGACTGCGATGCATGAACTTGACTAATGAAATTCCTTTCTTCTGACATGTTGCACTTACAAAAGGTTTTTCTCTAGATTTCAAATGAGATCTTGACTTTGGATATTTCTTCCTGGCTTTAAGCTTTTTGTTTTTCACTTATCTTATTCATTGCTTTCAATTTTGAAAAGTATGAAACACAGAACTGCTTGTACTAAAATCTGCCAGACATGAAAGATCTGCATTTTTTGTTTGCAATAGGCTTCACTGACTGCCTAAAGATGACTGCATCTTTGCAGTGGGTTTCCTAAAAATGACCACATTTTGAAAACCCAACAGTGAATACTACAACAAACAGAAAATGCCCTTCATCTTTTGTCACATTCGATTTGTGACTGCGATGCATGAACTTGGCTAATGAAATTCCTTTGTCATGACATGTAATGCACTTACAAAAAGTTTCTCTCTAGATTTCAAATGAGATCTTGACTTAAGATCTTTCTTCCTGGCTTTAAGCTTTTTGTTTTTCACTTATCTTATTCACTGCTTTCAATTTTGATAAGTATGAAACACAGAACTGTTTGTACTAAAATCTGCCAGTCATGAAAGATCAGCATTTTTTGTTTGCAATAGGCTTCAATGACTGCTTAAAGATGACTGCATCTTTGCAGTGGGTTTCCTAAAAATGACCACATTTTGAAAACCCAACAGTGAATACTACAACAAACAGAAAATGCCATTCATCTTTTGTCACATTCGATTTGAGACTGCGATGCATGAACTTGACTAATGAAATTCCTTTCTTCTGACATGTTGCACTTACAAAAGGTTTTTCTCTAGATTTCAAATGAGATCTTGACTTTGGATATTTCTTCCTGGCTTTAAGCTTTTTGTTTTTCACTTATCTTATTCATTGCTTTCAATTTTGAAAAGTATGAAACACAGAACTGCTTGTACTAAAATCTGCCAGACATGAAAGATCAGCATTTTTTGTTTGCAATAGGCTTCACTGACTGCCTAAAGATGACTGCATCTTTGCAGTGGGTTTCCTAAAAATGACCACATTTTGAAACCCCAACAGTGAATACTACAACAAACAGAAAATGCCATTCATCTTTTGTCACATTCGATTTGTGACTGCCAAGCATGAATTTGGCTAATGAAATTCCTTTCTTCTGACATGTTGCACTTACAAAAGGTTTTTCTCTAGATTTCAAATGAGATCTTGACTTTGGATATTTCTTCCTGGCTTTAAGCTTTTTGTTTTTCACTTATCTTATTCACTGCTTTCAATTTTGATAAGTATGAAACACAGAACTGTTTGTACTAAAATCTGCCAGTCATGAAAGATCAGCATTTTTTGTTTGCAATAGGCTTCACTGACTGCCTAAAGATGACTGCATCTTTGCAGTGGGTTTCCTAAAAATGACCACATTTTGAAACCCCAACAGTGAATACTACAACAAACAGAAAATGCCATTCATCTTTTGTCACATTCGATTTGTGACTGCCAAGCATGAATTTGGCTAATGAAATTCCTTTCTTCTGACATGTTGCACTTACAAAAGGTTTTTCTCTAGATTTCAAATGAGATCTTGACTTTGGATATTTCTTCCTGGCTTTAAGCTTTTTGTTTTTCACTTATCTTATTCACTGCTTTCAATTTTGATAAGTATGAAACACAGAACTGTTTGTACTAAAATCTGCCAGTCATGAAAGATCAGCATTTTTTGTTTGCAATAGGCTTCACTGACTGCCTAAAGATGACTGCATCTTTGCAGTGGGTTTCCTAAAAATGACCACATTTTGAAACCCCAACAGTGAATACTACAACAAACAGAAAATGCCATTCATCTTTTGTCACATTCGATTTGTGACTGCCAAGCATGAATTTGGCTAATGAAATTCCTTTCTTCTGACATGTTGCACTTACAAAAGGTTTTTCTCTAGATTTCAAATGAGATCTTGACTTTGGATATTTCTTCCTGGCTTTAAGCTTTTTGTTTTTCACTTATCTTATTCACTGCTTTCAATTTTGATAAGTATGAAACACAGAACTGTTTGTACTAAAATCTGCCAGTCATGAAAGATCTGCATTTTTTGTTTGCAATAGGCTTCACTGACTGCCTAAAGATGACTGCATCTTTGCAGTGGGTTTCCTAAAAATGACCACATTTTGAAAACCCAACAGTGAATACTACAACAAACAGAAAATGCCCTTCATCTTTTGTCACATTCGATTTGTGACTGCGATGCATGAACTTGGCTAATGAAATTCCTTTGTCATGACATGTAATGCACTTACAAAAAGTTTCTCTCTAGATTTCAAATGAGATCTTGACTTAAGATCTTTCTTCCTGGCTTTAAGCTTTTTGTTTTTCACTTATCTTATTCACTGCTTTCAATTTTGATAAGTATGAAACACAGAACTGTTTGTACTAAAATCTGCCAGTCATGAAAGATCAGCATTTTTTGTTTGCAATAGGCTTCAATGACTGCTTAAAGATGACTGCATCTTTGCAGTGGGTTTCCTAAAAATGACCACATTTTGAAAACCCAACAGTGAATACTACAACAAACAGAAAATGCCATTCATCTTTTGTCACATTCGATTTGAGACTGCGATGCATGAACTTGACTAATGAAATTCCTTTCTTCTGACATGTTGCACTTACAAAAGGTTTTTCTCTAGATTTCAAATGAGATCTTGACTTTGGATATTTCTTCCTGGCTTTAAGCTTTTTGTTTTTCACTTATCTTATTCACTGCTTTCAATTTTGATAAGTATGAAACACAGAACTGTTTGTACTAAAATCTGCCAGTCATGAAAGATCAGCATTTTTTGTTTGCAATAGGCTTCACTGACTGCCTAAAGATGACTGCATCTTTGCAGTGGGTTTCCTAAAAATGACCACATTTTGAAACCCCAACAGTGAATACTACAACAAACAGAAAATGCCATTCATCTTTTGTCACATTCGATTTGTGACTGCCAAGCATGAATTTGGCTAATGAAATTCCTTTCTTCTGACATGTTGCACTTACAAAAGGTTTTTCTCTAGATTTCAAATGAGATCTTGACTTTGGATATTTCTTCCTGGCTTTAAGCTTTTTGTTTTTCACTTATCTTATTCACTGCTTTCAATTTTGATAAGTATGAAACACAGAACTGTTTGTACTAAAATCTGCCAGTCATGAAAGATCTGCATTTTTTGTTTGCAATAGGCTTCACTGACTGCCTAAAGATGACTGCATCTTTGCAGTGGGTTTCCTAAAAATGACCACATTTTGAAAACCCAACAGTGAATACTACAACAAACAGAAAATGCCCTTCATCTTTTGTCACATTCGATTTGTGACTGCGATGCATGAACTTGGCTAATGAAATTCCTTTGTCATGACATGTAATGCACTTACAAAAAGTTTCTCTCTAGATTTCAAATGAGATCTTGACTTAAGATCTTTCTTCCTGGCTTTAAGCTTTTTGTTTTTCACTTATCTTATTCACTGCTTTCAATTTTGATAAGTATGAAACACAGAACTGTTTGTACTAAAATCTGCCAGTCATGAAAGATCAGCATTTTTTGTTTGCAATAGGCTTCACTGACTGCCTAAAGATGACTGCATCTTTGCAGTGGGTTTCCTAAAAATGACCACATTTTGAAACCCCAACAGTGAATACTACAACAAACAGAAAATGCCATTCATCTTTTGTCACATTCGATTTGTGACTGCCAAGCATGAATTTGGCTAATGAAATTCCTTTCTTCTGACATGTTGCACTTACAAAAGGTTTTTCTCTAGATTTCAAATGAGATCTTGACTTTGGATATTTCTTCCTGGCTTTAAGCTTTTTGTTTTTCACTTATCTTATTCACTGCTTTCAATTTTGATAAGTATGAAACACAGAACTGTTTGTACTAAAATCTGCCAGTCATGAAAGATCAGCATTTTTTGTTTGCAATAGGCTTCACTGACTGCCTAAAGATGACTGCATCTTTGCAGTGGGTTTCCTAAAAATGACCACATTTTGAAACCCCAACAGTGAATACTACAACAAACAGAAAATGCCATTCATCTTTTGTCACATTCGATTTGTGACTGCCAAGCATGAATTTGGCTAATGAAATTCCTTTCTTCTGACATGTTGCACTTACAAAAGGTTTTTCTCTAGATTTCAAATGAGATCTTGACTTTGGATATTTCTTCCTGGCTTTAAGCTTTTTGTTTTTCACTTATCTTATTCATTGCTTTCAATTTTGAAAAGTATGAAACACAGAACTGCTTGTACTAAAATCTGCCAGACATGAAAGATCAGCATTTTTTGTTTGCAATAGGCTTCACTGACTGCCTAAAGATGACTGCATCTTTGCAGTGGGTTTCCTAAAAATGACCACATTTTGAAACCCCAACAGTGAATACTACAACAAACAGAAAATGCCATTCATCTTTTGTCACATTCGATTTGTGACTGCCAAGCATGAATTTGGCTAATGAAATTCCTTTCTTCTGACATGTTGCACTTACAAAAGGTTTTTCTCTAGATTTCAAATGAGATCTTGACTTTGGATATTTCTTCCTGGCTTTAAGCTTTTTGTTTTTCACTTATCTTATTCACTGCTTTCAATTTTGATAAGTATGAAACACAGAACTGTTTGTACTAAAATCTGCCAGTCATGAAAGATCAGCATTTTTTGTTTGCAATAGGCTTCACTGACTGCCTAAAGATGACTGCATCTTTGCAGTGGGTTTCCTAAAAATGACCACATTTTGAAACCCCAACAGTGAATACTACAACAAACAGAAAATGCCATTCATCTTTTGTCACATTCGATTTGTGACTGCCAAGCATGAATTTGGCTAATGAAATTCCTTTCTTCTGACATGTTGCACTTACAAAAGGTTTTTCTCTAGATTTCAAATGAGATCTTGACTTTGGATATTTCTTCCTGGCTTTAAGCTTTTTGTTTTTCACTTATCTTATTCACTGCTTTCAATTTTGATAAGTATGAAACACAGAACTGTTTGTACTAAAATCTGCCAGTCATGAAAGATCTGCATTTTTTGTTTGCAATAGGCTTCACTGACTGCCTAAAGATGACTGCATCTTTGCAGTGGGTTTCCTAAAAATGACCACATTTTGAAAACCCAACAGTGAATACTACAACAAACAGAAAATGCCCTTCATCTTTTGTCACATTCGATTTGTGACTGCGATGCATGAACTTGGCTAATGAAATTCCTTTGTCATGACATGTAATGCACTTACAAAAAGTTTCTCTCTAGATTTCAAATGAGATCTTGACTTAAGATCTTTCTTCCTGGCTTTAAGCTTTTTGTTTTTCACTTATCTTATTCACTGCTTTCAATTTTGATAAGTATGAAACACAGAACTGTTTGTACTAAAATCTGCCAGTCATGAAAGATCAGCATTTTTTGTTTGCAATAGGCTTCAATGACTGCTTAAAGATGACTGCATCTTTGCAGTGGGTTTCCTAAAAATGACCACATTTTGAAAACCCAACAGTGAATACTACAACAAACAGAAAATGCCATTCATCTTTTGTCACATTCGATTTGAGACTGCGATGCATGAACTTGACTAATGAAATTCCTTTCTTCTGACATGTTGCACTTACAAAAGGTTTTTCTCTAGATTTCAAATGAGATCTTGACTTTGGATATTTCTTCCTGGCTTTAAGCTTTTTGTTTTTCACTTATCTTATTCACTGCTTTCAATTTTGATAAGTATGAAACACAGAACTGTTTGTACTAAAATCTGCCAGTCATGAAAGATCAGCATTTTTTGTTTGCAATAGGCTTCACTGACTGCCTAAAGATGACTGCATCTTTGCAGTGGGTTTCCTAAAAATGACCACATTTTGAAACCCCAACAGTGAATACTACAACAAACAGAAAATGCCATTCATCTTTTGTCACATTCGATTTGTGACTGCCAAGCATGAATTTGGCTAATGAAATTCCTTTCTTCTGACATGTTGCACTTACAAAAGGTTTTTCTCTAGATTTCAAATGAGATCTTGACTTTGGATATTTCTTCCTGGCTTTAAGCTTTTTGTTTTTCACTTATCTTATTCACTGCTTTCAATTTTGATAAGTATGAAACACAGAACTGTTTGTACTAAAATCTGCCAGTCATGAAAGATCTGCATTTTTTGTTTGCAATAGGCTTCACTGACTGCCTAAAGATGACTGCATCTTTGCAGTGGGTTTCCTAAAAATGACCACATTTTGAAAACCCAACAGTGAATACTACAACAAACAGAAAATGCCCTTCATCTTTTGTCACATTCGATTTGTGACTGCGATGCATGAACTTGGCTAATGAAATTCCTTTGTCATGACATGTAATGCACTTACAAAAAGTTTCTCTCTAGATTTCAAATGAGATCTTGACTTAAGATCTTTCTTCCTGGCTTTAAGCTTTTTGTTTTTCACTTATCTTATTCACTGCTTTCAATTTTGATAAGTATGAAACACAGAACTGTTTGTACTAAAATCTGCCAGTCATGAAAGATCAGCATTTTTTGTTTGCAATAGGCTTCAATGACTGCTTAAAGATGACTGCATCTTTGCAGTGGGTTTCCTAAAAATGACCACATTTTGAAACCCCAACAGTGAATACTACAACAAACAGAAAATGCCATTCATCTTTTGTCACATTCGATTTGAGACTGCGATGCATGAACTTGACTAATGAAATTCCTTTCTTCTGACATGTTGCACTTACAAAAGGTTTTTCTCTAGATTTCAAATGAGATCTTGACTTTGGATATTTCTTCCTGGCTTTAAGCTTTTTGTTTTTCACTTATCTTATTCATTGCTTTCAATTTTGAAAAGTATGAAACACAGAACTGCTTGTACTAAAATCTGCCAGACATGAAAGATCTGCATTTTTTGTTTGCAATAGGCTTCACTGACTGCCTAAAGATGACTGCATCTTTGCAGTGGGTTTCCTAAAAATGACCACATTTTGAAAACCCAACAGTGAATACTACAACAAACAGAAAATGCCCTTCATCTTTTGTCACATTCGATTTGTGACTGCGATGCATGAACTTGGCTAATGAAATTCCTTTGTCATGACATGTAATGCACTTACAAAAAGTTTCTCTCTAGATTTCAAATGAGATCTTGACTTAAGATCTTTCTTCCTGGCTTTAAGCTTTTTGTTTTTCACTTATCTTATTCACTGCTTTCAATTTTGATAAGTATGAAACACAGAACTGTTTGTACTAAAATCTGCCAGTCATGAAAGATCAGCATTTTTTGTTTGCAATAGGCTTCAATGACTGCTTAAAGATGACTGCATCTTTGCAGTGGGTTTCCTAAAAATGACCACATTTTGAAAACCCAACAGTGAATACTACAACAAACAGAAAATGCCATTCATCTTTTGTCACATTCGATTTGAGACTGCGATGCATGAACTTGACTAATGAAATTCCTTTCTTCTGACATGTTGCACTTACAAAAGGTTTTTCTCTAGATTTCAAATGAGATCTTGACTTTGGATATTTCTTCCTGGCTTTAAGCTTTTTGTTTTTCACTTATCTTATTCATTGCTTTCAATTTTGAAAAGTATGAAACACAGAACTGCTTGTACTAAAATCTGCCAGACATGAAAGATCAGCATTTTTTGTTTGCAATAGGCTTCACTGACTGCCTAAAGATGACTGCATCTTTGCAGTGGGTTTCCTAAAAATGACCACATTTTGAAACCCCAACAGTGAATACTACAACAAACAGAAAATGCCATTCATCTTTTGTCACATTCGATTTGTGACTGCCAAGCATGAATTTGGCTAATGAAATTCCTTTCTTCTGACATGTTGCACTTACAAAAGGTTTTTCTCTAGATTTCAAATGAGATCTTGACTTTGGATATTTCTTCCTGGCTTTAAGCTTTTTGTTTTTCACTTATCTTATTCACTGCTTTCAATTTTGATAAGTATGAAACACAGAACTGTTTGTACTAAAATCTGCCAGTCATGAAAGATCAGCATTTTTTGTTTGCAATAGGCTTCACTGACTGCCTAAAGATGACTGCATCTTTGCAGTGGGTTTCCTAAAAATGACCACATTTTGAAACCCCAACAGTGAATACTACAACAAACAGAAAATGCCATTCATCTTTTGTCACATTCGATTTGTGACTGCCAAGCATGAATTTGGCTAATGAAATTCCTTTCTTCTGACATGTTGCACTTACAAAAGGTTTTTCTCTAGATTTCAAATGAGATCTTGACTTTGGATATTTCTTCCTGGCTTTAAGCTTTTTGTTTTTCACTTATCTTATTCACTGCTTTCAATTTTGATAAGTATGAAACACAGAACTGTTTGTACTAAAATCTGCCAGTCATGAAAGATCAGCATTTTTTGTTTGCAATAGGCTTCACTGACTGCCTAAAGATGACTGCATCTTTGCAGTGGGTTTCCTAAAAATGACCACATTTTGAAACCCCAACAGTGAATACTACAACAAACAGAAAATGCCATTCATCTTTTGTCACATTCGATTTGTGACTGCCAAGCATGAATTTGGCTAATGAAATTCCTTTCTTCTGACATGTTGCACTTACAAAAGGTTTTTCTCTAGATTTCAAATGAGATCTTGACTTTGGATATTTCTTCCTGGCTTTAAGCTTTTTGTTTTTCACTTATCTTATTCACTGCTTTCAATTTTGATAAGTATGAAACACAGAACTGTTTGTACTAAAATCTGCCAGTCATGAAAGATCTGCATTTTTTGTTTGCAATAGGCTTCACTGACTGCCTAAAGATGACTGCATCTTTGCAGTGGGTTTCCTAAAAATGACCACATTTTGAAAACCCAACAGTGAATACTACAACAAACAGAAAATGCCCTTCATCTTTTGTCACATTCGATTTGTGACTGCGATGCATGAACTTGGCTAATGAAATTCCTTTGTCATGACATGTAATGCACTTACAAAAAGTTTCTCTCTAGATTTCAAATGAGATCTTGACTTAAGATCTTTCTTCCTGGCTTTAAGCTTTTTGTTTTTCACTTATCTTATTCACTGCTTTCAATTTTGATAAGTATGAAACACAGAACTGTTTGTACTAAAATCTGCCAGTCATGAAAGATCAGCATTTTTTGTTTGCAATAGGCTTCAATGACTGCTTAAAGATGACTGCATCTTTGCAGTGGGTTTCCTAAAAATGACCACATTTTGAAAACCCAACAGTGAATACTACAACAAACAGAAAATGCCATTCATCTTTTGTCACATTCGATTTGAGACTGCGATGCATGAACTTGACTAATGAAATTCCTTTCTTCTGACATGTTGCACTTACAAAAGGTTTTTCTCTAGATTTCAAATGAGATCTTGACTTTGGATATTTCTTCCTGGCTTTAAGCTTTTTGTTTTTCACTTATCTTATTCATTGCTTTCAATTTTGAAAAGTATGAAACACAGAACTGCTTGTACTAAAATCTGCCAGACATGAAAGATCAGCATTTTTTGTTTGCAATAGGCTTCACTGACTGCCTAAAGATGACTGCATCTTTGCAGTGGGTTTCCTAAAAATGACCACATTTTGAAACCCCAACAGTGAATACTACAACAAACAGAAAATGCCATTCATCTTTTGTCACATTCGATTTGAGACTGCGATGCATGAACTTGACTAATGAAATTCCTTTCTTCTGACATGTTGCACATACAACAGGTTTTTCTCTAGATTTCAAATGAGATCTTGACTTTGGATATTTCTTCCTGGCTTTAAGCTTTTTGTTTTTCACTTATCTTATTCACTGCTTTCAATTTTGATAAGTATGAAACACAGAACTGTTTGTACTAAAATCTGCCAGTCATGAAAGATCAGCATTTTTTGTTTGCAATAGGCTTCACTGACTGCCTAAAGATGACTGCATCTTTGCAGTGGGTTTCCTAAAAATGACCACATTTTGAAAACCCAACAGTGAATACTACAACAAACAGAAAATGCCCTTCATCTTTTGTCACATTCGATTTGTGACTGCGATGCATGAACTTGGCTAATGAAATTTCTTTGTCATGACATGTAATGCACTTACAAAAAGTTTCTCTCTATATTTCAAATGAGATCTTGACTTAAGATCTTTCTTCCTGGCTTTAAGCTTTTTTTTTCACTTATGTTATTCATTGCTTTCAATTTTGAAAAGTATGAAACACAGAGCTGTTTGTACTAAAATCTGCCAGACATGAAAGATCAGCATTTTTTGTTTGCAATAGGCTTCACTGACTGCCTAAAGATGACTGCATCTTTGCAGTGGGTTTCCTAAAAATGACCACATTTTGAAAACCCAACAGTGAATACTACAACAAACAGAAAATGCCATTCATCTTTTGTCACATTCGATTTGAGACTGCGATGCATGAACTTGACTAATGAAATTCCTTTCTTCTGACATGTTGCACATACAACAGGTTTTTCTCTAGATTTCAAATGAGATCTTGACTTTGGATCTTTCTTCCTGGCTTTAAGATTTTTGTTTTTCACTTATCTTATTCATTGCCTTTAACTTTGAAAAGTCTGAAACACAGAACTGTTTGTACTAAAATCTGCCAGTCATGAAGGATCGGCATTTTTTGTTTCCAATAGGCTTCACTGACTGCCTAAAGATGACTGCATCTTTGCAGTGGGTTTCCCAAAAATGACCACATTTTGAAAACCCAACAGTGAATACTACAACAAACAGAAAATGCCATTCATCTTTTGTCACATTCGATTTGTGACTACGATGCATGAACTTGGCTAATGAAATTCCTTTGTCAAGACATGTAATGCACTTACAAAAAGTTTCTCTCTAGATTTCAAATGAGATCTTGACTTAAGATCTCTCTTCCTGGCTTTAAGCTTTTTTTTCACTTATCTTATTCATTGCTTTCAATTTTGAAAAGTATGAAACACAGAACTGTTTGTACTAAAATCTGCCAGACATGAAAGATCAGCATTTTTTGTTTCCAATAGGCTTCACTGACTGCCTAAAGATGACTGCATCTTTGCAGTGGGTTTCCTAAAAATGACCACATTTTGAAAACCCAACAGTGAATACTACAACAAACAGAAAATGCCATTCATCTTTTGTCACATTCGACTTGTGACTGCGATGCATGAACTTGACTAATGAAATTCCTTTCTTCTGACATGTTGCACTTACAACAGGTTTTTCTCTAGATTTCAAATGAGACCTTGACATTGAATCTTTCTTCCCGGCTTTAAGCTTTTTGTTTTTCACTTATCTTGTTCATTGCCTTTAACTTTGAAAAGTCTGAAACACAGAGCTGTTTGTACTAAAAATCTGCCAGACATGAAAGATCAGCATTTTTTGTCTGCAATAGGCTTCACTGACTGCCTAAAGATGACTGCATCTTTGCAGTGGGTTTCCTACAAATGACTTCATTTTGAAAACCCAGCAGTGAATACTAGAACAAACAGAAAATGCCATCTTTTGTCACATTCGATTTGTGACTGTGATGCATGAACTTGGCTGATGAAATTCCTTTCTCGTGACATGTAATGCACTTACTAAACGTTTTTCTCTACATTTCAAATGAGCTCTTGACTTTGGATCTTTCTACCTGGCTTTTAGCCTTTTTTTCACTAATATTATTCATTCAGCTTCAATTTTGACAAGTCTGAAACAGAACTGCTCGCACTAAAATCTGTGAGCCATGACAGAAAATGCCATTCATCTTTTGTCACATTCGATTTGTGACTGCGATGCATGAACTTGGCTAATGAAATTCCTTTGTCATGACATGTAATGCACTTACAAAAAGTTTCTCTCTAGATTTCAAATGAGATCTTGACTTAAGATCTCTCTTCCTGGCTTTAAGCTTTTTTTTTCACTTATCTTATTCATTGCTTTCAATTTTGAAAAGTATGAAACACAGAACTGTTTGTACTAAAATCTGCCAGACATGAAAGATCAGCATTTTTTGTTTGCAGTTGGCTTCACTGACTGCCTAAAGATGACTGCATCTTTGCACTAGGTTTCCTAAACATGACCACATTTTGAAAACTCAACAGTGAATACTAGACCAAACAGAAAATGCCATTCATCTTTTGTCACATTCGATTTGTGACTGCAAAGCATGAATTTGGCTACTGCGATTTGTGACTGCGATGCATGAACTTGGCGGTTGAAATTCCTTTCTCATGGCATGTTGCACTTACAAAAAGGTTCCCTCTAGATTTGAAATGAGATCTTGACTTTGGATCTTTCTTCCTGGCTTTAAGCTTTTTGTTTTTCACTTATCTTGTTCATTGCCTTTAACTTTGAAAAGTATGAAACACAGAGCTGTTTGTACTAAAATCTGCCAGACATGAAAGGTCAGCATTTTTTGTTTGCAACAGGCTTCACTGATTGCCTAAAGATGACTGCTATGCAAGAGGCAGTGTTGGTCTTGTCTCAAAGCGAAAAAAAATTGTTAATATGTCCATTTTTTTCTTTTCTCTTTCTTTATAGAAATTATTAGTCTTGTTACTGAATGTATTTTTTGGCAGCTTTCAAACCAAACATATTTTGGCTTCCATCCAAACATTAAAACTTGCCAAAAAAAATTTACATACACACCATGGCATTAACATAAAGAGGCATGCAGTGTTAGATAATTGGCTTTAAAGTCATTTAACACACCAGGAATGGTGGGTGCACCAACCCACCAGTTTTGAGCCTTTTTATTTACCAACCGGAGATTTTAGGAGTTAGCTCAGATCAGGTGCTACATTATAGAACAATAATCATTTCCAAATGAAGCAGGTGTCATAAAACCTAAACAAAACAATTATTACTCTGGTCAATCATAAGACACAGGCAATCAAATGAGCCAATGAGAGCTAGTAGCAAATACAAGTGACCAGTGCCAAGCATAGGAAAAATGAGTGTGTGCGTTCAATGATTGGTTGTCATTGCAGTATATGTCCCTAAGTCTACATGTACTTAGGCCCCGTTTACATGAGTTATTTCACCCGGGATGAGTTTCATCCCGGGACGGCTTTCGTCCTGAACCCATTTTTGCTCCAAATCATGTAAATACTCACAGGTAAATGACCAGACAACGGGATGAAAGTCACCCCGGGATGAGATGAAAATCATCTCGGGATGAGTTAACTCATGTAAATGGGGCCTTAGCCAGGTGACAGTAGGCTAACATACTGTTTCGAGACAGTATCTTAATACTTGTAAAGGGTTTCCAACCATAGCCTTCTCAAGTTTTCATGGCAAGGTTATTATCATAAATTGTTGTCATTGTTATTGTTGGTTTTGTTTGTGTTTTCTTTGCTTTTCATCAACTGCTCAGGGCATGTCAATATGAAGTGAGAAGTGAGAAGTGAGAAGGCTATGGCTCAGGTTAATCACGAATATAGCAGCTAAAAGCTGCTATCACTAAAAGTCGCTGCTTTGAACTTTTTTAATATTCCTATGTTCCTTTTGCCAGTCCGAGACTTCGTTATACAGGCTGTATGCATCCTTAATTCTACTCACCATGGTGGTAGACTAACATTCATGTATTGCTTCAAGCAATTATCCTAGTACAAAGATTTTCTTACCAGAGCTTTCTTTTTTTTAGTCAGGGCCGGGTCATTATCATTAGATTATTTGTTTGTTTGTTTTGTTTTGCTTTTTACCAACTGCTCTAAATCATGAGTTATCGACATTTATTTCTTGTATCAACAACAAATGCAAACTGGCAAAAGATGTGTCATCTTGGCAGTCCTGCTCATAAAAATTGTGCCACCTTAAGAGCAGGAATGGTTGCCAGTGCCACAAGGAAACAAATATTCTTAAATCAAGTTTCAATTCTTGCATATTTTTCTCTCAAACATTACTGCTGTGAGAGCTGAGAAGACTCATTACAAAGAGAGACTGGCCTGTATCAGTTAAGTTATGGACTGGCAAAATGAACATAGAAATAAAACTTCTCAAACTCATTCATAATTCATTACGAGAAAACAAAGGAAATCACAACTGTGACAGTGGTTTGGATACCGGATCTTAATTAGCATAAGATTTTGTGAACTTTTGCTTTGAATTTCTCCAAGAATTATGAATGGTTTGAGAAGCCATATCAAAAACTCGAAAGAGTGTTTCATCAGGTATCCAAACACCTCGAAGTCAGTCAAAAAAACTCGGCTGTGCCTCTTTTTTTTAACCCACTTCTTGGTGTCTGGATATTCTGATGAAACACTCTTTCTCATGTTTGATATATTACTTCAAATATCTTTCCAAATCACACTTAATGAGTGACAAAAAAACTGCCATCTCAGTGGACAGTCCTTCTAACAAACGAAGTGCCTCCATCATCTCACTTGTAATAGAGCAAAAAAGCAAAGCCGAAAACATCGATTTCTTCTTATTGTTTTCTTAGCATCCTCGTTCAATCAGACCTCATAAACAAATTGATGTGGATTAGCTGAGATTTTCTAAGTAAATTTTGTATCTAACTTGCCATGCAATGCTGTTTTTCTTACCAAAATTTTGCTTTCATGAAATACTGATCAAAGCCGATCCAAAATAGTGAGAAATGTGTTGTCCCTGTAAGAAAATGTCCAGTTCTTTAAAATATTTACCAGTGCCCCATGAGTGGTAGTTGACAAAGGCAGGAAATCTGAAAAAGACAAGGTTGAGAAGGTCATTTGTGACACTTGTACACTGTAAATCAAATTCACTTAATGAGAATATTAATTTTAACATGGATATGAGCAATGCTTACATATCCTTTTGTATCCCATTGATAGTAGCCATAATAATGAGGTAGTTGCATCTTGATAAAGTGGTTGAGATCCTTAAGTGGGGTTCAACTGTATACTTAGATACATGTAGTTTGAATTTACAACAAGAGTAATCTTTAATTGAGGCAGTCAATAAGGTGGTAAAAATAATGTTGACTAATGACATTGACTGTAACAATGAATATCTGCTTTACCGACACACACTTAATAAGACACTCTGTTATACTCAACTGTTCATTGTTTGGACAATCTTTCAACCTTGGGCATTATCCTCTAATACACCAACTGCCGAAAGGGGTTGATTTGCTAAATAACACTCATGCCAGAAAAAAGTTGCCCTTAAATTAAAGTTTTGGTTACAGCCTTGGGCATGAATCAGCTGTTGAAATGGGTTTATGTACTAAAATAATAATAATAATAATAATAATAATAATAAACTGAAATAATAACAGCAACAATAACATTATACCTCAAGTTGCTAGGGAACCAATCAGAATACAGTCGAAGCCCTCCCTGTGACCACTCTCGTAAGCGACCAGCTCAAGTTACAACCAACATTGTAACTTAAACTCTGTAATCAAAAGTTCTCATAAGCAATCGTTCCCGTAAGCAACAGTGTGACCACTTTTGTGAATCATTGCCTGGATTCTAAGTTCTCGTAAGTGACCGCTTAGTCAACACTTTACAGTGCTGCATGTTGTATGGTTGCCACCAGACAACGGTACAAGAGAGAGAGAGAGTGTGGAACTTATCAACTCCGCCTCCCACATTTCTTGCATTCTAATTGACCAGTTGAAACAAAACCCATCGGGAAGTTGTCAGAAAGATGTCAAAAAGTTGTCACAAACTAATGAAAAACTTTGTCTGGTGGCAAGGGTACAGCAAGCAGCACTGTAATAAAACTACTCACTTTTTGGGTAAATTCAGAGTAATACATAGCATAAGCACTAATGGTTCATTGACTTGTACGTGCGCGATAATCTTGTATAAAAATTTTTAACATTTTTGCTACAGTACTATTGGTGACCATCAACATATGCCAGGCTTTACATGTATGCTAAAAGCTCTCATAAGCGACCATCCTCTTCTGTTGTACCTCGTGTTCCCTTAAACAAGAGCTCCTTCTCATGAGCGGCCAGCTCTAGCTGCGACCACTTTTCGGGATTCCAGAGGTGGTCGCTGATGAGAGCTTTGACTGTACTGAAACCTGTAATATTCACAGTAGAATATATCTCTAAAAGGCAGTCACATGACTTCTTGTGCAATTTGATCACGAGATAAGACTGGCAATATTCCTAGAAAAATTTGTAGTGCTCAAATTTGCATTCAAATGTTGCGGCTTCTTACACACTTGACTGGTATATGCTCCAAATTAGAAGACAAGCCCTGAGACTGTGCATGATGTACAAACTTCACAATGGCTTGGCTGACCTGGGTACTCAACAACTCATGCGTCCGCAAAGGAGACCATCAAGACATGTAAACTGCATGGGCTATGAAGTCCCATTTTCTCATACAAATTACCATCAAATGTCATTCGTGCCAAGAACTGTTCGTGATTGGAATAGCCTCCCAGATTCCGTGGTTCTGGCACCTAGCATGGAAGCCTTTAAGGACCGGCTGTGGTTGCACTTTGCCAATAGCCACTGACCATACCCTAAGTTTTTAATTCCCAAGCACCTGCACTGACACTCATGAGAATCTTAGAAATAGAGAATTTTAGAAATAGCACCTGCACTGATGCTCACGAGAATCTTCATTAAGAAGGAGGTGGGTTATCCGAGGAAGAAGAAGATGTAAGCCTAAATGAAGTGGCCGGGTATTCTGAAATTGCTCCCAATAGCGTTCCCTTATATTAGGCCCTTTGGAAAGCCCAAGATGCCAGGCATAACTAATCGATGATCAATGACATCAATTGGTAATCAATGAGTAATCGATGGGTAATCAGTTGATTAGTCATTGATTATTGGCGATGATCAATGAGTAATTGATGACTAATCGAAGCCCACAAATTTTGTGGCCTATCGATTACTCATCGATGACATCGATTACTCATTGATGTAATTGATTACCTATTGATGTTATTGATTACTCATCGATGACCCATCGATTACTCATCGACTATTATACTGCGCACAAAAGACACATTTCTTGCTTTCTTGTACCATTTTTTTTCATTGGTGATTTTTTTATCTGTGTTAGACGTATTTTTCTTTATAACTGGCGTTCCTGTTGACGAAATTACACCTTCACAAAAGGAAACGAGCGGCTTCATCAACTACAAATACAAGAACCAAATTTTCCCATTGGCAAAAAATGGCCCTTGAGGCCCTGTTTAAAGAAAGCAGATACCCGTTTCAATGAGTAATAGAAGAATTTGCAACGGGGCAACCGTCAAGGTTTGGTTCAATAATAAAAGACAACGAGATACGGGGGAACAAAATACAAATGAAAATAGGCCTTCTGACGCTTAACACATTGTAAGCTTAATTGTAAGCTTAATTGTAAGCTGGATAAAATAAAGCTGGAAACATCTCTTTACATTTAATAACTTGTTTTTATTTTGTTCTTATTCGCTAAATACGGTTTTCAGCCACGAAATGATATCGATGAGCAATGAATGAAATCAATGACTAATCAATGCAATCAATGACTAATCGATGCAATCGATGACTAATCGATGACCAAAAATTTTGTGGCCTATCGATTAGTCATCGACTACTCATTGATCATCGGCAATAATCAATGACTAATCAACTGATTACCTATCGATTACCTATTGATTACTCATTGATTTCATTGATGTCATTGATGTCATCGATTAGTCATGCCTGGAAGATGATATCAGTAGGACCAATAGTCAAATACAAAATAAAGTAGTTTGTCAACTTACCAGTTTCAACAGCGATGCATTTCATCATGGACTGATGAATTCCTTTTTTGTTCGGATGAGACGTGGACATTTTTGCTGATGACCGGGGCTGATGATCCAAGTCGAAACGTGGGCTACCCGTATGTAGCTTCCATTTTGCTAAAACTGCACAGTGGAAAGGCTATTTTCGTGCGCTGGGTAAACCTGATACATCCGAAAGTTAGAAACAGCACCGTTTTCATTTTACCAGGAACAAGAAACGTACAAAACTATAAAATATAACATGTAGCCATAGCCCTTGCGTTCACAACATCCGCGCCAAAATTCGTCAAGTCCCGCGCGATATTCGCCCGCGATACTTTTGGACAGTTGCGGTGTCAAAGGAGTGTGAAGTTTCCGGAGTCCCCTGGGAAGATCGAAGGAATAGGTGGTATGAATTTGTTAGGTTTAACCTTGATTCTCTCTTCTCGAGAAAAGGATGGGTAACTTTGTTCAAATTGCTACTTTTTGATAGGGATGACATTTAAAATTTCTAAGCAAATTGAGTTTGTGCTTATCGTCCCTCCCCTCCCCTCCTCTCTCTTTTCAAGTTAATTTATGTTGTGAAAGGCGTTATAAAATTATGCTATGCGCGCGCAGCCCTAGCTGGTAGGCGTTTATTTCAAGCCTGAAACAGAAGGACTTCGTTTCATTTCGTAACAAAATGGTAGAAAATGGCGAGGTTCACGTCGTAAAAGCAGTTCACAGAGGTCGGAATGAAGGACCAGAAGCCGACGGGTCTCTAAGAAACTGTTTCACAATGTTCTGGCGATTCCACGGTTGACACTGGAACGATGGAAGCGAACAACCGACCTGGACTTTCAAGGTTAGTGTGAATTGTGTTCAATGATTTCCCCTAACCTCAACCGGTTTCTCTGAAAACCAGAGCAAGTCATGAATACTCAACAAATTGTGCAGCTCCCTATTTACGTTTTAAACAAGTGTTGTTTTGCTGCAACTACAGGACGTGTGAATGAGCGTATGGACGTGCATGTAATGTTTTCATACAGCATTTGCATGAAACCCCTTCGACTGGCAGGCTAACAGAGATTATTACTTTAAAAGAAAAGTCGCGTTTTAGTGTTGTTAAGCTTTTCATTCAGACTGAATATTACAAAAATAATATTCCTCAGTTGCTGTTGCCAGGCACATGCTCAATATACCGGTAACCATAGTCACTCAATAGAAATTGATATCAGAAATAATAATTATTGATAAATTATCAATTAATTATCATTTTCTGATCGTTAGTAATTGGTTTTGGCAGTCAAACTTATAGAACAATCACTTAAAAAGCCATCTTTAGTGATTTCAGTTGCACAGCTTGCCTTCTTCAAGTGGGGCCAGAGGTCTTGGGACTAATGCACAAGTCATTTGACACCCCCGGTCCCCCCCCCCCCCTCAGGCATGGCCGGGGTAATGAGGGGACTTTCACTTCATATTCACTCCATTTTCGTCCCCCGGTAGACGGGGAACACACAAGAAATCACGGCCTTAGCCTCCCTGGCCGGGGAATAAGCGGGGCAGTTACTCCATGGTCAGCGGTTTTCATTTTCATGCCACATAGTAATTTTGCATACATTATCATCACTCCTTTGATTGAACGATCGAAGCGAATTGTAAAGCGAAGCGATACAAAGCTGCAAATTAAAATGCTCTGTGAAACGTCTTTCTGCCTTTCTGGTTTAAAAAAGGCTCTTGTAGCCGAAGATTTCTTAAGTCTAGTAAGGAAAGGTGGGCATATTTTCAATGACACTGTATAGATATTAAAATAGTATGCATTTAAACTCACTGACTTGACCTATCGATGAACAAGTTAAGCTATTTTCAATGTTAATATTAATGATTAAGTTATGCGTTGTTTTGTGTTGTTTCGATTAGTGTCTAACTGGGGATTGCTTCTTTATGACCTACTTTCATTTTGACAAGAAATACATTTGTTAAGCTTGAGTTATTCTAACTTCAGAAGACTATTGCTAAAACATGAGGTGTAATTTGTTGTGATCTTGCATTTTCTTACATCAAGATGTAAAATAGAAAGATTGTGTTGAAATAGTTGTCTTTTCTTGTCCATGGAGGGGTTTCAAGTGTTGCCACATAATGTTTTCATTTCACGGCTATCATCATATTTGTCATCCCTTGTTACGAGTTGACATTTAAAAGGGAGTACCCTGTTTGTTGGACATACATGTATGGGGGTGGGGAGTTCACCATTCACTTTTCCCCTGGGGACCGGGGAATTCACTGGCTTTCATTTGCATAAAAAGTGAATGCCCTGGTCATGCCCGAGGGGTGGGGGGGAGGGGGGTTCGGGGTTTTTAAATGACAGGTGCATAATAGTCTTTGCCTCAATCTACTGTTTAATTTTGTCTATTGAAATTATTTTGTCTCTATGTTTTGATGTTTATTTTGGAAGGAAGATAGCCCTAAGAAGTGACCTTGTTTTTTATTTGTGTTTTTGTTAAAAGTCTGAACTTCTGGGATCTATGGCAATTAATAACAAGCATTCTTCATTGCTATCAGCAATCTAAATTAATAAAGGCCACAAACCTTTTTCTTCATTGATTCTCACTGATTGCTAAAATCATTTGAAATCATTCATTGATATTGTTTACTCTTGATTGTTGTTTTGTGACTTTCAAAATTGCTCTTTTAAAAATGTGTCTACTTTAGTTTTTCCCACAGTACCGGCCTCCACTGCAGAGCAAAGTAAATATTTGTGTGCAACTAAAGGCTAATTTACATGCTGCGACTTGTCAGGCCGATTTGTCGGCCACGACAAATCGGGGAGCAAATCAGCACCTGTGAATGGCAATCCGATGGGGGCGCGACTCCAATCCGACAAGCCGGCCAATTCAGAAAAATCCGTGACCGCTTCACAGATTTTCACGTGTCGGGCCCGATTTTAAGAACGAAAACGCAACCTACAAAAGAATTGGGGCAAAACAAATTATATCTGCAGTATTTTAGCTGAAAACAAACTAACTATCTAGCACCTACCATTTTGTTTTCCAAAACGTTTTATAAAAAACCTTTTAGTCTAAAAATAATGCATGAGCAGTGCTTGCACTGTACATAAACCAATTCGCTTCCCGATTTATCGTGGCCAACAAATCGCAGCCTTAAAATGCAATAGTATGACATGTATCTTTTAGTTATCATGGTTTAGTTTGACTGTGTTGTGTCTTCACAGAAAAAAAAGACAACAGCATTGGGCAACAAATTAGTCAAGACGGACAAGAAGAACAAGTGCATGGAAAGCAGGGATTATCTGCTGAACATTAGGTATCAAAGGCAGACACCAATGATGATTTTAAGATCCAAATTGTTATCTTACAAGTGTAAGTACTATGCACTAGCACAGCTCAGAATGGGACACATTTGACTACAACTACCAGAATCCTTCAGTTTTTCTTTTGTGATTAAGGGTTACCAACATGCCAGCCAGTCGCACGAGCAACACAAACATGTAAGTCCACAATTCAGAAGAAAAAGGCTGAGGGTACAGCTGTAGAAATGGAGTAAATTGAGAAATTCAATTGAGTCAGCAAGTCCACAGCGGTCAAACACTTTATGGAAGCCTAAGCAAACTGTCATAATTTTATAACAGTTGCTGAGTTCAGCAGTGTACATGTACATGTAAGAACATTGTATGTCGTGCTCGATTTAGATGTTTTGACTTACTCTTACATCTGTTGCACCACTGCAAATGTACCTATTTAGACAGTACAAGTTTGTTGTATGCAACATGCTAACAAAAAGCCTACTGTGCTCGTTGTTTTGTGGGAATCAAAGCTACATTTTTATCATGACTGTTTCCATGACCAAAACAAAACAAAACAATTCCAGGATGAAGACAGATAAATTAAAGAGCAATCGAGAAGAGAAATGACCTTCATAATCAAAGGAAATTGCTGCCTCACTGGTCTGAGTAATCGAAGATAGGGAAAGAAAACTACAGTAGGATTAATATTAATATTATACTGTGCCTTGCATGTGACTATGTGCCTTGCATCTTGCACTCTTGGCTCGCTAACAAACATGCCTCACTGACTCACTCGTTGTTCATACACCCAAATTAGGTCCATTGTCATGAAACTTCACTGGGATTGCACAATTTTAATAAGAAAGGAAAAACTAATTTGATTGTGGTAGTTGTAGTCAATGATGCCATCATGCAAATGTCCTACAATTGTTAATGAAACAGACTATGCCAATCCAAAAAAAGAATGCAATCCTTATGCTTGCACTGTTCCTGGAGACGCTAAACCCTTTACATTTTCAAAGAAAAACTGCTGACAACAAAAATTGGTTCTAAAGTAGTCAATATTTGGCCTTGTTAATGCAATTCCATAAAAAGCAACCTAATAAGCTAGCATGTGTGGGCTGGATTTGGGCCCACACATTTCTTTTGGTTCATTTAGCATGTGTACATGTGCTGTGCCCAGTTCCCTCTTTGATCACAATTTGAAGGCATCGTGGTTGTTGTATTTAAAGTGGCATGTTTGGTCATTTCCTGTGGCTCTAAGGGTGTTTGCAAGACCCAATGATTTGAATGATTTTTAATCATAAAACACACCACTGGATTTCATTTCATGTACTGAATAAGTCTTTTGGGTAAGCTCATTTTGGACTTGTTTTGCTGCATACAACTACCATGATGCACCAATAGCATGTTTATAGAGGGAACTGAACATTCAAAAATTATTCATTTTCACTTGAGTATTCACTAAGATGTTTTCATAATTTTTCAATCAAATCAAGCATAAAATTATGGTTACTAATTGACTGAGGTCAGGTTGGATGGGAAAATATATGGCGCTTGATCTTGGTGCACAAGCCTTTGCTTCCCAGTTGTCAACCCAAAGGCCTTTCATCAAATGTTTCCCACCCAGCCTTCTCATTCAGTTAACAGGTCATTGGGATCAGTGTTCATATGAAAAACTAACTGCTCAGCTGCCTACTTTACAGTTCTTGTCATAACATCATTCAAGCATGTAAGTGGAATTTGGAGACACTGTTTTTTCACTACATTACTGCACTAGCCTGATAATAAGCTCTTCCACTGAAATTTAATGTCATTATATATACATGTAATGCATCAGTCAGTTCCAGCAGTGCCCATCCCCATCCCCACCCCCCCCCCCCCCCCCCACTCGCAGGCATGAGTGGGGCATTTCTCCTATTGTCCCTCACGGGGCCAGGCATTAGTCTACCCCAGGGCATTTGCCATCCCATGATTTTCATGTCACAGTACTGTAACTTCCTTTTAGTGATAACTTCATTGGGCAAGTTCAATTTAGCTTTGATTACTGGAATGAAGGTAAGCCCAAAAACTAAGAAATTAACAGACATGTATTTTTCTTTTACCTTAGCTGGGGGCATTTGCCAGGTTGTTCTTTAAAAATCCTAATGCCCAGGGGTTGACCTGTTGAAGGGGGGAATGAGCACTGCTGGAAATGACTGATTCATAATTAATTGCTGCTGGTGCACTTAGTTGTAAGCAGTGAAAAGTGCATTCTGTTGAAGAATCTCTTACCTGTAAGACATTCAGAAAATAGATCAGAGCACAGTTGCTTAAAACAGGATTAAGCTAACCCAGGGTTAGTATCAGTTTTGAATTCAAGCTTGTAGCTTATGATGTGGATACCTGTTAATTCTTTTTGTTCAAACTACAACTACAAATAAGCAGTAGAAACGGTTTCAAAAAAAGAGATAAAGAATCATTTGTTAAACTTTTTACCCCTGTGTTAGCCTTAACCAGCTTTCAAACAACTATGCAGTTTAGCTCTTGCAAAGCTTTCCAGTGAAACATGTGACTCTGCTTTTCCCACCCTTACTTTGTTGACGAAAGTGTCATTAGTTGTGCAATTTTAGTATTCTTACACTTAAGGTGGCAGTTTTTACAAAAGAGAAATTGATTAGTTATGACACTTTGACCTGGTAATGAAAAAATAAGAATTTGTTGGTCACCACTGATTACAATTCAAGAAACTGATCGTTTTGTGTTATAGTGTGCTGTTAGTTTTGTGACCACAAAAATTGGTTTGATATTGTACATTTGAATTAATAATTGCAAGTAGAACTGTACTTGAAATAGGGAACTTGGGTGCATTAGTTGATATACAAAAACTTTGGTGATAATACATGTATTTAGCCCTTAAAATTATCTTTACGGTCAGCTAAATTAACTGTTGCTTCTAAAAAGACTAACACTCCCTGAAATAAGAATAAATA
This sequence comes from Siderastrea siderea, assembly GCA_964030785.1. Lineage (NCBI taxonomy): Eukaryota > Metazoa > Cnidaria > Anthozoa > Scleractinia > Rhizangiidae > Siderastrea > Siderastrea siderea. The sequence continues at coordinate 62,555,671 of OZ034968.1, forward strand.
TTGGCATTTTGCTGAACATGCTTTAGAGTACAGTTGTTGTCGCTGTTATTGTTAAGTTTTGCCTAAAAGAGCAAGCAAATGTGACCAACGGAAAGCAAACCTGGCATTTTTGTCATATTTCCTTTTCAGGTAAAACCATCTTTTCGTGCAGTATATACACTGTATTTGACCGTGCTTCATAATTACTTTTGAGTGAATTTGTCTTAAATGTGTACAAATTTATCACGTTTGCTACGGTATGTAAATATGGAGCAAAGACCTGTATTCACCTTCTTTGCTTCACTGGTAAATGTGGCCCAAACACGAGATTTGATTCATGTGCAAATATGACCAAAGAAAAAATTAACATGGCATTTCCTTCATATTTGCTATCCATGTAAACATCGAGTAAAAGCGGTATTTACCATCTTTGCTTTGTTTATAAATGTGGTGCAAACACGTCATTTGATTTATGTGCAGATATGGCCAAAGTAAAGCAAACATGGCATTTGCTTCATATTTGCTATCCATGTAAACATCGAGTAAACGCGGTATTTACCATCTTTGCTTTGCTTGTAAAAGTAGTGCAAACACGTCATTTGATGTACGTGCAGATATGGCCAAAGCAAAACAAACATGGCATTTGCTTCATATTTGCTATCCATGTAAACATCGAGTAAACGCGGTATTTACCATCTTTGCTTTGTTTGTAAATGTGGTGCAAAGATGTCATTTGATGTACGTGCAGATATGACCAAAGTAAAGCAAACGTGGTAATTGCTTCATATTTGCTGTCCACGTAAACATCGAGTAAACGCGGTATTTACCATCTTTGCTTTGTTTGTAAATGTGGTGCAAAGACGTCATTTGATTTACGTGCAGATATGACCAAAGTAAAGCAAACATGGCATTTGCTTCATATTTGCTGTCCAGGTAACTATCGAGTAAACGCGGTATTTACCAACTTTGCTTTGCTTGCAAATGTGCTCCAAACACAAAATTTGACTGATGTGCAAATATTATCAAAGTACAGCAAACATGGTATTTGGTTCATATTTGCCACCCATGCAAATCCATCTTTTGGGGCAGCAAATATTTAACTTCACTTCATAATTACTGTAGGAGTAAATCCGTCTCAAATGTGTACTTCCTGTTCACATTTGCTACGTTGCATAAATATCGAGTAAACGCGGTATTTACCATATTTGCTTTTCATGCAAATGTGGTGCAAACATGACATTTGAATTTGACCAAATATGATCAAATTTAATCATTTATGGTATTTACTTCATATTTGCTGCGATTTTGCTATCCTTGTAAATCCGTTTTTTCGTGCAGTGAGACAGCTTCAAACGACAATCAAATTCCCTGTCTGTTAGACTTTCTTCCAAATCCCCCAATGCAACACATACAACAACTTGCCCGCATCATTTTTATCTCAACCGACTCATGAATGTTCTCACACTGAGACATGGCAGTGCACAGGCCCAGACTGAATGCAGTAGTTGCCACGAGAACAGCAGCAACACCGCAACTTTTTAGGGAAGGCTTGGCTTTTGCTATGCAAAAGTTTCGTCGCAGTAGGTCATTCAAGATCACGATGGCTGATTGATTGTTTATGACATTCTATGGGGGTGGGGACGGAAGAGAGTTTATGTTTTGACATTGGGTTTCTTGGGGACATGTCTGGGTTATTGTAATGCCGCCACGCTTATGTTTGGAGGTTGTTGACCCTAGAAAGAGTTAATCAGTCGATCAAAATTTCATGCCCGACCGATCGTCGTAGGCAACTATATTGGAGAGGGTTTTCGCATTATACGGATCAAAATACGCCATTTAAGAGCCAATGTCCACTAAGACCGAGCGAAATCAAAAATATGTGGCACATGATGAAAAATCAAAATTCTCCGTTTTTCGCCCAGAGATACCTTATGGTAGCTCTAGAAACGCGGTGGCATTTTTTGTTGAGAAACTATTTTTAAACCTCCAAAAAATTTAAAAACCGTTACCGCACTACGTGTCTCTACAACCACCCCGAATAAACGCGAATCATACCTTCTCGTAAACTTCGCTCAGTTTAATTCGCGTCATGGAAAAATCCTGTTTTGAGCTTAGAAATGTGCTGTTGAAGAGTTTACAAGTAATTTGAGTCAAATTATTTTTTTGTGGATTAATTTTGAAGGTCATGGCAGGCTGCTGAAAACCACTAAAATTCGCTTGCTTTGAATTCTTAATTTGGCACAGTTTTTCAAGAGAAAGTTTCCCTCCCCGGTAAAACACCGAATCACTTGAAATTCAGAATTCTTGAAAGAGGAAATGCCGTTCTTAAACCAGGTTTAAAAATTAGTTTCGGGCTTTTTATCAGCACCAAGTACAAACGCTCTCAAAATCCCGATAATTACAACATTAACACGTCAACAATTGGCACATACTTCCGACCAACTGACCGAAAATGTGGAGATTTCTTCTATTTTGGTTGGTATTCGGTTGTAATCCACAGCGGAAAGGTAATGTCTAGCTCACCTGAATATGATGTTGTCTAAATATCAGGTTCTGTGCGTACTCTTTCATAATAACCATCTTGGCGTCCGGGGTCAACAACATCACTGAAGCATCGCGTATTGGCAATCAACCCAAATGACGTATTTCCATCGCGCCTCGTTTTGTTAAAATCAAGAACCTTCAGGAATAAAATGATTTTTGCCTTATTTGAACTTCAAAACAGTTTTCTCCTATAAGACTTCTTTTCTTGATCGGTATTCGTTGCAAAATTTTGAAACGATAATTTCTTGCCGAAAGCTTTACACAAGCCTGTTTAGTTTGAGTCACGCAACAAATGTCACGCACTTGATTTTACCTGACGTCGGGTTTGACCTTGGAGGGGGAAATGCACAGGAAACAAAAAAAAAAAGACGCACAAAAAAAAAACAACAAAAAAAAACAAGCAAACAAAAACAAAGCAATGAGAACTTTGAAAACCTGTGGACCCAAGACCCGATTACCGTCAACTGCTGCTTATAAGCCCTGGGCTTACACGTCTTATACAACTTTGTAAGGGGTTTTGGGTGGGCTTATAAACGGAGGGGCTTATATCAGGGGGGGGGGGGGTGGGCGTATAAGTTTCGAAATGAGCCACAGCAGTGTTGATCGAAATACGTTTTTAATTTACCAGTTTTTAATTAACCTTTGAAACGTCATAATAAATAGAATTCATTTCAATTTTAACAACAAAATCGAAACTGTAACAACACGAACGTAACCGGAACGTAACAAAACAGAAGCTCAGAGTTCATCCTCACAGTGTTCTGTGAGAGTGCTTAATATTAAGGAAACAGGGAAAACTAGATGGCGACTTATATCCGGGGGGAGCTTATAACCGGATGCATTTTTTTGTTTACAGGTAGATGGGCCTATAACCGGGGGGGGGGGCTTGTAAGCGGTTGGGCTTATAAGTGGCAGTTTACGGTATTTGTGTATTTATCAGTATCATTAGAGGCAGTGAAGCCTTGCCAAAACCTTGCCTTTTACTAGGGCTTTGAAAAAGAAATTATTAGGTCTCTATGTATTGGTCTTCAAAAATTGGTCAAGACAGGAGTAAGAATGTAAAAATGTATGTTGAGTTTACTCAAGCCCAAACCGGGGATGTGGCCAGGGGTGCCGGAACCGTCCTTTTCGTTCTTTATAAGCTTGTCAAACCATTTTACGGCAAACCTAGCGGATTACACTTTTATACTTGAAAGTCAAAATTAAGTTGAGTTTGAAACTCAACTCCTGTTGAAATTCACCATGACAAGGAGTCCTAATGTTCAATCTCTTCACGGTGGCTCAATTTACCTTATCAACTCGGTTGATAAATACAAAGTTTTGTGTTTCGCTTCCCCACCGATGCAGCACCACAGTTTCTCTAGAAACTCCCTTGTTTGTTAGGTGACAGTTGGTTGTGTGATATTTCTCCGCCTTCTCACGGTTGAGGAGAACGAGCTCGGTTTCGCTTAGAGCACTGCTATGGACGGTAGACCATCAGATGACAGGGCCTTAGATTTCAGCGCAGATATTGGTCTTATAAGTCCCATGCCATATGCTCTTCATACACGGACGGATTCCTTCTTTAGAAAACTGTATATTCGAGAGCATGCTCACACCATCGATCTTCCAAGTAGCAACTAAAGGGCTTGCAATGGACACGCACCGGATGACACTTAAGGATGGTTCTCCATCGGGATCTTGATATCGTGTCTGGAGTTTAGGAGGATAAATGTACCCGACTTAGTCTCCGCCGGCCTTGCGGTCGCAGGCTCCCTTCCCTCCATGGGGAGGAAACGGAGCCAGGAGCTTGAACACCACGCCCAGCTCTGCTCCTAGTACTCCTGCGCAAACTATGGTGGCCCTGCAGGCCCTGCAGTGGTAGCAGCCAGCGCTGTCTTGCCGGAAGCCGACTGTCTTCAGGGCTGGTATGGTAGTGTTAATCTGCTTAATGACGTCTGCCATCACAGCGACGAATGCACGAAAGTGGGTACGATAAAAAGGTGTACTTACCAGAGCCCACTGGCAGGAAGACACCAATGTGTTGCAAAATAGCTTTAGACTCCGACTTGCCAATTCCACAGTCTGCTTTTCTCATTTTCCCGTTTGAGGCATACTTAGACAGCCCTGGTAGAACTCAATATGACCAAGGTCGATTAGTTCCCTCTGCGCTATTCCCAGACAAGAGCGATGGGCTGGGCAAATGGTCCATGTTAAGAATACTAATTAAAAATACTATTGTGTGTGCTAAAAGAAAATCAACGAAGCTCAACTTCTGGGTGGATATTGCTGATTCCAACACTGCAAGTGTGACCCGAAAAGTCTTTTTTTGCAACTGGAACAGCAACTGCTTGTTCATATCGCTTGTAAGAGGCGCAAACGCCTGCAACTAGTTTCTGAAAAGAATAAGTGACCTCTATTCGCAGCCAAGGGAGATAACGGTTCGATTGGCTATTGTACTCGGTGACAGGGGTCCTGACTGCGAGAACTCCAAAGAACCTATCCTTTTGCAATGGCGCAATATAGAGGAAGCGCTCTACAACTACTGCGTGTTAAATCTGCGTGTGAAATCACGCCTGATTTCCAACAAGAAAATTATTTCCGCAAATGGCAGCTTCTCGAGGCGCCTTCTTCGACGCAACACTGGTGGCTTGCAAATAATACTGAAATCCTTCACCGTGAAATTAATTAGACTGTGGGAAAAATATCCTAAAATACATTCATGCTAGGGAATATTCTTGTCTTGAAAAGTCGAACTCTGCAGTAAGATATAAAAAAAACATATCGATGTTTGCTATTTTAGACTATGATCGGAAGCTAATACTTTCTGCTTCTAGTGACCACGAGACAATTTTTTCCTCTCGCCAAAGCGTCACAAAATGTACATCTATGTAATCTGCAACTTGTTTTGCACAGGTCAGAATTGTGTGGTGAATAGTCCCGTCATATGTAGTATCACTCTATTTCACTAGTCAAAAGATATTTCAGGCATAACTTCCGCGGTGTAACATGACACCAAACAGGAGGACGGAATGTGAGTAAACAAACGCAGTAATGTAGCCAAGTGCAGGGTGGTAGCGAGGTATGTTTTTTCATCGCTGATCCCATTTTTGTACGCGAATTTCTGTTCCTTGATTCCAAAAGCGTGACCAAACATCTTCCCTGATCCCACAAATGTGATACAGCCTGATCCCTGAGCCCTATAAGAAACTGCTGATCCCGATCCCATGGTCTGTGATTCCTGATCCCAGGGCTGTGGTCCTAGATCCCACCCTTCTGATCCCCGCTCCCACCCCTTTGATCCCCGATCCTACATACCTCGTTACGACCCTGCAAGTGCTACGCATTGAAATCTCACGATTATAGAGAAAAGTGAACTTAAAATTTTCAGGGAACTTGTAAAAAACAAATGGATGCCTTCTTTGTTAACCTTCGATATGCTTTAGTTTAAATCATGGAAAAAAATTCAGCTATCTCGGTGGTTTGTTTTTACGTTGAGGTAGTTCGGCATCTGGGATGAAAACGGGAAACGGTCATTCCGGTCGAGTTGCTGAAACAAACGCCATCACTATTTACATCGCCTTCTACCTTGTACAATTTCTTTCATAGCGTAAGTTATCTCAGACGTCCTAATCTTTCGATTTTTTTCCCATTTTTGCAATCTCATCACCAAAACCTATCCTGTGACTTGACCAGAACCCGTTGCGTGACAGACAAATTTAGTTAAATCAGACTATAATAACAGTGCGGTTTCTGAGATGAATGTGGAGACCACTGCAAAGCTATTAAGTTTCTTCAGGGAATTAACACTAAGAGATTTTAAAAATTCATTTGCCATTCGTTAAGGGATGTGAATGTGATGGCGGAGTCGTTATTCATTAGTTGAAAGTCAATCTGGAGATACGAGGAGATAACGGTCGATTCCACGCGTCAAGATGGCCCTTGGACAGTACACCTAAAACTTGACAAAACCTGGAATTTAAACAAAATCTTATTCAAGGTGAGCTAGATATGACCTTCATCCTGTACTTTTCATCCAAATACCGAAGGAAACAAGGTAAAAAATTCCAAGTTTTCGGCTATTCGGTCGGAGGCACGAGCCTATTGTTTGTACTGGTTGACAGGTTAATGTTGTCATTATAGGGATTTTGAGAGCGTTTGTACTCGCCGGCGCTGATAAAAAGCCCGAAACCAATTATTAAACCTGATTTTAGAATGGTATTCCGTCTTTCAGGAATTCTGAATTTCAAGTGATTTGGTGTTTTACCGGGGAGGAAAACTTTCTCTTGAAAAACTGTGCCAAATTGAGAATTCAAAGCAAGCGAATTTTAGTGATTTTCAGCAGCTCGCCATGACCTTGAAAATTACTTCACAGATCTAAAACAGGCCTCAATTACTTCATACACACCTCAAAAGCAAACTTCCACGCTTAAAATGGGGGCTTTCTGGGGTGCGAATCAAACAGAGCGAAGTCTACGAGAAGGTATAATACACGTTTATTTTTCGTGTTTACAGGACACGTGCGACGTAAACGTGTAAAAGTTTTTTTTCGGGCTTGAAAAAATTTTTCAAGAAAAACCTCCGCCACTTTTCTTAGATTACCATAGGGTATCCGTGGAAAACTTATGAGGGAATTTTATTTTTCATCATTTGCCGCCACTCGCTCGATGTTAGTGGACATCCCCTCTTAAGCAGTGAAAACAAATGGGAAAGCTAACAATCGGAGGACTCAAAGCAACGAATCAATTGTTCATGACAGAATATAGCATTTTCCTCAAAGAGAAGGCTTATCCGAATGTAGGCAATGGTAAAATGAGGCATACATTTAAGGCCTTGGACTTCTTGAGGTCTTATAAAGACTTTTCTGAAAAAAAAAGGAAATCCCCAGAGTAAATTACACGCATGATAAAATTATGTATAATAAAAAAGATTCATTCAAAAGGAACCTTTAACCCCGGGCGTTTAGTTTAGGATCACTTTTCCACGAATAGTCACGCAAATACACAGATAACACAATTTTTAAAACGCATGGCATTTCTTACTGTACTGTGAAATACTAAAAATGCGAGGGATGTAGGAGGATTCACAGGTTTAATTCTTACAACTACGGTTTGGTTCAAAAAGTCTCGAAAGGGTTTTTAGCCACATGCGCGTAGCCTTCGTACACACGACATGGCTAGAATGCACGCGTCAGAGAGGTGAATCTTCATTTTTAGTAAAAGTCGCCCGTGCACAATACCGGAAGTGAAACTGCGGTGTAAAATCGCTCGAACCGGAAGTAAAATGTGCACGAAACATTTGTTTCTACCTTAAAATTTTGCTCGGTGACCATTCTGTTTTTTTGGCATACATATAACATTAAGTGTGCCAATTCAAATAGAAGCGTTTGGAGGAAAGTTATTCAGTGGAATTTTTGTAATTCAAGAAACGACTTTTTCAGTATAACTTATACGTTGTACTGAATAACTTTTTGCCATAGCATCAGAGAAGTTAAAGAATTTAGGGAGCTTTCTAAAAATGCAATTAAAAGGGTAGGTCACCGAACTAGTTTTTCAGATAATCAGCAAAAACTGAAATTTTGAACTTATTTCGTGGACCTTTGGTGTTCCCATGGCAACGGTATGACGTCACAATCCGCTGTTAAGTATTGCCTGACAAAAGAGGTGTTAAGACATTCATAGTTTGGCCACATGGTCACAAAGAATTTTATTGTAATCTTTCCTAGTCTCAATAGTATTATAACAACTGAAAATTCTTTCGAGCCACCTCAAAGGTTTGCTGGTTTTCGTTCTTGCTATATTTATTTTTTGCAATTACGAAAACAGATCACGCAAAATTAAGCTCATGAACCAAGTGGCTCACAAATTAACTCTAGCGTGTAACGGCTCATCATTGATTGTTATTTTTTCGTGTGTCAGTCCGTTCTCTTCACAGCTTGTTTAAAAGCTGCCAAAGAAAGAAGGCCACGAGAGGTCATGCAATGCTTTGATCGACAAATTGCAAACGAAAGATGTCGAAGCGTTGATGCAGAGACCCACCACGTGTTCACAACAATAAGATGAGTTTTATTCCGAAGAATGCAAGCTTCCTATTTGCCACAAGTGCAGCGTTGTCCGACACACCATGAAAGACACACAGAAAGCCCCTCAAGTACTGAAGGGGCGACTGGTGGATGCTGTAGCAAAAGTGAAAGCGGAAAGTGTTATTTGTGAGAACGAAATAGAAAAACAAGCCCACCTGATGGATATGAACAACAACGAAGTGTTAGCAGCCATTAAGAAGATGATAGACGGTGTGAAAGATATATTTGCGATTTAAACGAACATAAGAGGACAGTGAAAGCCAAGTTTCGTGAAATCTCTGGAGCGCAACAAAACATCACGCGAGACGGCTAGAAAACGTTTAGCTGATATTCACTCAAATGAAAAGTTGCGTTGAACAGACTGAAAGGAAAATCAGCGTTGAAATTCTGCGAGCAAATTAGGCCATCCTTGTCCGCTGTGAAGAACTACTGAATGCTAGAAAGCATGAAATGTATAAGCCGCCACATGTACATTACTTTGTGGAAAAGTAAAGTGATCAAGTTTGATTGAATTGTGGTTAGCGATATAAATCCTTCCATGCCCTTTGCTAAAGGTGAATGTGCGGCTTAAGGAAACAAAGATTGTAACCAGACGATTTTTATTAGGAAGATGGTACCGAAGACAATTACCCATCGGAGAAATATGTGAAATATCTGAAATATGCCATAACCACAATAGTTTCGAATCACTTGCCCCCTCCGTAGCATTAGCTACGAAGCGGTGGCGTGCTATGCCAGATGGTATTTTCGGCCTTTTGTAGACACGCTGTCAAAAAAACATTACCGATATGAATTGAAATTTAAGAGGCTGTCTCCCTAAAAGCGGTCTGGTCGATCTGGGCTAAAAAATAGATTTCGCTCATTTCGTGTGTGTTGAAAGACTTTCATGTACCTATATACTAAAACCACAATTCACTCGATCGGCTCTTTTAAATTTTTGGAGTTTTAATGGGTTTTCGGTTCACCCGAGGGAACGCTTGTGAAGACTCATATCGAGGCTAAAATTTTACCCAACTTTGAAGATCAATTTAACAAGAACTAACAAACCCTGTACAAAAGAAACACCAGATCCAGTTACAATAAGTCTTTTTAATTCACTAAAGCGACTTTTGTGACCGTTGAGTGTGAATCCAGCTAGCGGTGAGACTTTAACGACACCTCCATTGCACAGCTTAATCAAACACGCGAAGACCGACCAATTTCAAAACGTATTTTTGAAAAACTGTGAGACGGCCTATTTTAACCAAACTAACACAGCTGAAACGTAGGCACCACAGGAAATGTCATCACTGACAAAAACCTTGCGGCCAGTCCTTGATGAAAAATATATAATTCTGTGAACTTGCCTAATTTCCACGATCTCCAAGTTTGCCTCGTTTTTGAGAGACTTGTCAACATGAAGCGTGGCATCAAATTCCCTCGTAGTCAGATCTAAAACCATCAGAAATAAAGGAAACACCAATCTGATCGTCTTAAAGTTCAAGTGGAAGCGAATAAATTGTTTTTGAACGACTAAAGCTTGACTTACCTAGGGCGTCCATTTTCCAGGGGTAAGCCTGTTAGCTTCGAATTTCGTTCGATGATTTCGCAAGAAGAAAAACTTCTGACGCCCATACTTTCGCTTATTGTTGCATATGAAGTAGATTGAGGTGATTTCCTTGTATTTCTGTTCCATATTAGTCGTACATTGGATTTCTTCCACGGAGAAACGATGAACATTGAGCTATGAAAACCCAACGACGAACGGCCATGTTTAACTCTTTACGGCAGCCGCTGACCAACTCAAAACGTAGGCTCATGAGGGGACGTGGGATTTTGACGGCAACGAGGGGTTTTAGGGGGTGGCTAGGTGGGTGGAGCAGGATTTGGAGACTGAGATTTGGACATGATTTAATTTTCTGAGGAGAGTCTTCGAATTTAGATTTGTAAACTAACGAATTAAAAAATCACGAGACAACTTTAATAGGAATAAAAACCAAACTGCGGTGACGAACAATCTAATCAGGAAAATGAAAAATTATTAACAAACAGACTTCAGTTAGAAATCTGCAAAACAAAACAAAACCTAGCTAGTAAACGTTTTCTTTACATGCCTTTACATGTCTTACATGTCTTTGTCTTGTCAAGTTCATCATCTCAGTTTGCTTTTTATTCCTATTGAAGTTGAGATGGCCTAAGAATAAGAATGTTTAAGAGACAACTTTTTAAAGACATCATTTTCGGCATTACTTATGCCATCTTCATTTTAAGTCCCCCCCCCCTCCCGTTTATAAGCCCATCCGCACGTAAACAAAAAATGTTCCGGTTATAAGCCCCCCCCCCGGCTTATAAGCCCTCCTCTACTTTTCCTTGTTGTCTATAAATATAATCACTTTGCAAATCAAGTAGACTGCGGAACAATATAATTTTTTTACTTTCTCGTCAATCCTCATTAAAGTAACAATTTTAAATTTTAAGTGTAAAACAGTCTTTAACAGCCGAGATGCCGGCAGGGCATCTAGACAAGGCTTCAACTTTATCCAACGTCAAAGGGTTTTACGTTTGTGTACCACCGGTATTTTCCATTTTGAGGACGTTCCATGCGTAGACCTCAGTGCCTCGCGTGACTGCTGCATGTTTTTGGTTAGTCTCAACTTATTTCTTACTTGCTCATTCCGAAACGTTTTTTTTAATACCGTTTATAAGCCCACCCAAGACCCCTCACAGTACCAATACTGTTACAAAAGAAGGTGTCTGTCTGATGCAAATACCGTTACAAAGTGTCAGGCACTGTATGACACCGGAAAGAACAAAGACTAAAATAAAAAGATGTTTAAACGTTGAATTATGTTCTTTCCATTAGCAGGAAAAAAAGTTATCTGAGAAAAAAAACTGTATTTATTAAAACAATCACAAAACTACCTAATCCTATAAGAACGACTTCTTCAAATAGCTTCCAAATGTCTCGAGCCATCTCCAAATTTCGGGTGGAGGGGGGTACTCTCTTATGTAAGTTAGATAGGTATGTGCGGCGCCAAAGGGTATGGTTTTCGAGCCGTTTTAGTCTGAAATAGGGTGTAGATTTGGACCATTTTGGTCTGAAATAGGGTAAGGTTTCTGCGATCTGGTCTGGAATTGGGTATGGTTTTCAGAAGAAGCTACTTTCTTATTATAATCTTCTCTTGAGAAGTGTGTTTTGAGTAATTTGGGAAATTTGAAGTCCTTCTTAAACGCCTACACAAACTGTAGCTGTTCTTGGGCAGGTCTGAAATAGTGTATCGAATTTTGTGTCATCCAGTCAGGTACAAAACATGGTAGGGGAAATCACATATTTTGGTCTGCAGTAGGGTAAGGGTTTTAAAGAGTGCGCAGCAAACTCCCACCCAAATTTTCGGGCACTATGCCCCGGGCTCCAAATTAACCCCAGCTCTTCCTCGCACATACTTCTTATCGCTGCTATGCTCAGGATAATGGCATGTCACTTAAGAGCGGCTCTCTGCAACCGTCACCTAGGACCATGCAAGATAGAAAAATCGAAAATTGCCAAACTTTGTCACAATAAAGGTCTTCCCAAACCATTTATAAAAATATAAGTTTTATTTTATTCCGGTAGATATTTTACCGTTACGGCGACTTTATCATTCCGATGGCTCGGGAGCGAGTAAAAACGACTTGAAAGTGTCACTTAAATCAACCGCTCGTCTTCAATTGCGAAGACAGAAATATCAATATCAAAGCCATGTAGTATAAGTAGGATATTCCCGTGTCATGTGTGCTTTGTTAAATTTGAATTCGATCGAGTCCAGAATTTTTGAGAGATTTTTAAAATTTAACCGTTTCGAGCGGCATAGTCGCACGCTAAAAAATGTTGAAATTCAGGACCAAAAAAAGCACTCTGGTATATGGCTTTCGCAGGTGAGACTACACTTGTTGGAATAAGCAATCTTTCCTCTACGATTTGATGAAAAAAAATTTTTGGGTAAATGAAATGGTAAATTTTGGGAGCGCTTTAACTACACCCTATTTTCCAAGTGAAGACGACCTTTTGACCTTGACAGGCGGGGAAGTAATGACCAGCGTTTTCAAATAACACGCGCTAATTCCATAGTTTTTAAAACAAGTATCACAATGTTTGGTACTTACTAATTAATAGAGCCTCAAATAAAGTCATCAGCCGAAAACAGGACAGGTTTTCGCTAGCAAATACGCTTTTTGGCCAAGGTAAACTTTGGTTGTTGGTGATTAACATCGGCAAATTTGCATAAATTTGAAACATTTTTCTTTCACAACAAACTCGCTTTTCTGCCTTCAGATTTTTTCAAAAGAGTGGTGAAGAAAACCAATAAAGTGTTACCCAACTATTTATAAAGCAAATCGTACCTTAATGACTCTTTTCTGATGAAGAAAGGTCGAGATTTCTTCTGGCCGCCCGTGACAACCGTCGAACATTTTTGGGTGGTCGCGAAAACGTTGCTGTCACGCAATATACACTGGTCTTAAAGTGCAAACCAGAGAGGTCCCATCCTGGCTTTACTGTGCTAATTTGGAGCCACACATACGATCCTTGATTTAAAAGTGTGGACAGTTCACAGAAAGACAAGGCAGCAGAAAAGGCTCGGATGCTATTGAAAGTACTCAACAACTTGCAACATATAGAGCCGGAGAGGAGAGGGGATGAGAGGAAGGGCATATAAAAGCGACGCGATTGATCATCGGACATGTTAAAAGGACTTCCTGAGATGAAATGCCTGGATTTTTATTATTGCTTTTTTTCTTTGCTATCCTGCGGCAGAATCTGTCCGATGTTTTTTCCTACTCTTGTCTCCTGGAATGTTGTCTGGCTACCATCTCTGGGCATGACTCGTTTTTTGTTTTTGTTTTCTTTGTGTGTGTGTTTTTTGGTTGCTGTTGTATACTCCAATAAGTGCCACTTTTCTAAATAGAAGTGCCTGTGATAAATTTAATGCTGATGTTTTTATTTTTAACCATTCTAAACAAAAAAAAATCAATTATAGGGGTATGCGGGGCCCCCTTGCCCTAAAAACATTTTTTGATAAACAAACGTAGATATTCCGGTCCACCCCAAGCCTTTTTTTTAAACCTCCGTTTTTAGTGTTGCGAACACTAGGTAAGGAAAAACTGTCTTGCGGGTGTGCTTCAATGGCTTCCACGATACTGCCTACGTCGACTACATATATATATAAACGGCTGCTATATAAATAGTCAGCCAAGAACACTGGCGTATGGTTTGAAAATGCCCTTTCTATGAATAAGCAAGTGAATTAACTGTACAAAACAGCTTTCTATCATCTACGTAAGTCTAGTTACTACCACAAAGTTCCTGTCACACAAAAACTGCGGTATACTAATAAACACCTTTGCAACTTCTCGGATCGGTTGCTGTAATTCTCTACTATCTGCCCTACCACATAATTTGCTGCAAATTGGACCTAAATATTTGACGGACCTAAATATTTAACGGACACTTCACTTGGACAGCTGCAGTTTTTCTTACAGGATCTCCAGCGGATTCCAAACCTTTCCCGGTGTCGCGGGCATATTGTTAAACCCAAACGAACTTCATTGACCTCAAAAATGCCTTTAAAAATCAGGAAAAAAAACAGGTCCGAGCATCGTCAAACGTCAGTATCTGTGCCAAGGTACATTGAGTTTTCCTGTCTTCGTTACTTTATGTCAAAAGGAATATATCCCTTGGAAGTATTCATCCACCCTAGCTGTCAAATATGTCTCATCGTAACAGGCGGGTATCTTGACAGAATTTTTAATTTGGGCAGTGCATAACTTCGTTTACTCCTCACTTATCTATGGATGTACCCCAATATGGAGAGAGGGGTGTTGCGCCCCAGGTGATAGCAAGTGTGGACAAATGGTGGATACCAGGAGTTATTGCATTATCTCGCTTCAGTAATACGGGCAAGATTTTCGTGCAACGTGTTGCACAACAAGAATACGTTACAAGTTGAGAGTGTTCTCATCTATACACGCAACAAATCTTTATTTTTCGAAAAGTAGAAGCAACTAACTTTCTGCAACCTGAACACGCGACGCGGAGGTGATAATAAGCGCAACATCGTTGCGCGAATAATTGCACGAATGTTTTCCGTATTATTTGGCCTTTAGGCAAGATTTTACAACTCCTGGTGGCGGCATGTACAGTTGTATCCAAGCTAAAGACCGAGCGCAAAACATTACATATTTCTTGATGCATTATACGAACGCGCGGGACGTGCGTAGCTCGCGCCGGAAAATCCACGCTTTCGGCACTTTGCGCCGAGCGAGCCAACCTTTTTCGGAAGATTCGTGCCTCCGCGGGTTTTCTTTTTCTTGACCTTTTTTTTCTTATTTTGAGGCAGAGAAAGAGAGCGAACAGCAAAAAGTAGTTTGCGCAAACAGTTGAGAAGGGCTTCAAATTGCCAACGTTAATCAAACTTCAGTTCTTTGGAGAAGAAATTAATAAAAAGATAGCTTCTTGTAAGAACCTTACCAGATCCCATATCAGAGTGCACAAACCTCACGCTATTTCAGACCAAAATGGTTAAAATCTATACCCTATTTCAGATCAAAAAGGCTCAAAAACCATACCCTTTGGCGCCACACATACCAATATAGCTTATATAAGGGAGTACCCCCGGGCGGAGGGGGGGGGGGGCACAAACCTCGCCCTATTTCAGACCAAAAAGGCTCAAAAACCATACCCTTTGGCGCCACTTCTTCTTATTAAACTCTCGCTAGCTCGGGACCGTACTGAGAGAATATTGCCCTCAGTCTTTGTTGTACGACCTCGGGCAATATTCTCCCAGTACGGCCCTCGCTCTCAGTTAATAAGAAGTAAGTAACACACTGGACATTCCGCTGGGTTGTCTGAACTAACCCCACAACTTCCTCCAACTATTTCCGAATACCCACACAAATCCATGGTAGTTTATGAGGTTTGACAGATTGGTGGCGTTCCAAACAGTTCAACCCACGTGCAAGATTTGTGTCGCGATTTTTTGACACGAGGCGCGTTTGTTACATTATGATTGTGGAAGTATAATGACCGGTAACTTTATTTGGCTCTTATTTTTCTTTGGTTAAGAGAGATAAGAGAGATAATTTTACATTCTACAGTACTAATTCTATAAAGACTGGTTTGTATTTTAAAACAATTCATTGCACTAGAGGCAAAGTTTTAGACATCTCTTTTGTTTCTCGTCCATTCCTGCATCATGGAGATTCGCTGTTTACGATAACTGCTGACAGCTGTTTGCATTTTGCCTGGCCATGTGGTTTTGTAATCTAAGACCAGTGTGGCGTGACTGTACGTCCATCATTTACCCAAAAATGTTCAACGGTTGTCACCAGTTGTTATGGGCGGCTGGTAGAAATCTCGTCATTTCTTCACAAAAAATGGCTATTAAGGTACGATTTGCTACATAGATACTTAGGTAATGCTTTACTGTTTTTTGGGGGGGTATTTTTACTTTAGAAACAATGAAGGTAAAAAACGAGTTTTTTGTGAAAAACAACTGTTTCAAATTTATGCAAATTTGCCGATGTTAATCACCAACAACCAAAGTTATTTGCTAGCGAAAACGTGTCCTGTTTGCGGCTGATGACTTTATTTGAGGTTCAATTAATTAGTAAGTGCCAAACATGGTGAAACCTTTCTCTAAAAAATGGAATTAGCGCGTGTTATTTGAAAACGCTGATCATTACTTCCGCGCCTGTCAAGGTCAAACGGTCGTCTTCACTTGGAAAATAGGGTGTAGATAAAGCGCTCCCAAAATTTACCATTTCATTTACCCAAAAATTTTTTTCATCAAATCGTAGAGGAAAGATTACTTATTCCAAATAGTGTAGTCTCACCTGCGAAAGCCATATACCAGAGTGCTTTATTTGGTCCTGAATTTCAACATTTTTTAGCGTGCGACTATGCCGCGCGAAACGGTTAAATTTTAAAAATCTCTCAAAAATTCTGGTTTTGATCGAATTCAAATTTGACAAAGCAAACATGACAAGGGAATATCCTACTTATACTACATGGCTTTGATATTGATATTCCTGTCTTGATATTGATATGTCCTGTCAACGAGCGGTTGATTTAAGTGACACTTTCAAGTCGTTTTTACTCGCTCCCGAGCCATCAGAATGATAAAGTCGTCGCAACGGTAAAATATTGACCGAAATAAACTGAAACTTATATTTTTATAAATGGTTTGGGAAGACCTTTATTGTGACAAAGTTTGGCAATTTTCGAATTTTCTATCTTGCATGGTCCTAGGTGAAAGTTACAGAGAACCGCTCTTAAGAACTCCTCCAAAACTTTCCTAACATATGGCGATGCCTGTAGCATATCTACATTCTATGTAAACCCTCTTAAGGGAAGTTAAATAGGCCAGCTCTTGCAAGTATTACCTCTTTTTTACGAGGGCCTCTTTGGAAAGATGACAGCCGGCCAGATGATTTTCTACTTAATCGTTGCAGTCTGCCAACCGAACAACACCACTTGCACCACGCAAGGGATTTCTCAAGAAGCCTCAAGTGTGTTAAGGCTTGACCGGGATGGTAATTTGACATATTTTTATTTGAAGATGAAACATTTGTCCATTCTTCCTGAAACTTTACAAGTAGTTTGGTATAGTTATTATTAGTAATTTTATGAACTTATTCACCTAACGTTTTTGTCACGTGACTTGAAAATTGACTTATAAGGGTACAAATCTTTACTTGAAAATGGGGAACAGGAAGCTTTCTGCTTTTCATCTTTTTGCTTCCTTGTTCAATGACTCTTAGTAAAGGCTTCATCACTCCGCCTTTTAATCGTGTCCATGTGTTAATGGAAACGGTCAATTTTTAAAAACAGGTCACGTGACATGTACAACGTCAAAATAACTTCAAATATAAATGACGTATACCACCTTAAAAGGCGGAGATACATTAGCATAGTACTACTGGGCATTTTAACGACATAAGGTCTCCACAGTTTTAAGTGCTAACGTTCCCCATTTCCAAAAACACGTTTTGTGACGTCATCAACCAAGAAATGTCACGTGATACTTAGAAAGACTTTCATTTGATTAGAAAAGTCAAACAATTATTAACTGAAACTGGCATGATCGGGATACGTTACTTTAATCACAGAAAACGGAACGTCTCAAAATCTCTGCTGGTGGTCGTTTAAGTAAAAACAACCAAGCCTTAAGTTACTTGAGGCAGCCAACAGACATAAAGAATCCTGATACACGATCTGGCTGTTTTGAAGAGGTGCGCACAGGTGCGGGAGATCAATTTGTACAATTGACACGTGTATGAATCGAACAGAGTAAAACAAACAACCCTTCTTTCATGGAAAAAAGATGCCAAAAAAGTAGAAAAGGGTAACACGCATGGCTGTCTCATATCTACTCTGATTATTGACTCTCTTTGAATGTTTAAAGTATATCTAACAATGATACCAGTACAGATATCTCGCAAAGGCTGAGCTAAATCATGTGAGTGAACCAAAAGAACGTGACACCTGTGAAGTAAGCAAAGTAATAAAGAGGCCTTTTGTACAACAATTTTTGTTTTATTGAATTGTTGTCGTTGAGTTTTTTTCTCTGAAAAGTTATCTGCAAACTATACTGATAGCAATTTCAGTTGCAGATGCAACTGCAAATTACATTCCAGTGTTAACCCCCAAGAGCCCACATATTCTGAAATTCTCATTAAAAGCAGTATAATGTCGACGAATTCTAAGTTCAAGAATTTTTAGGAACTTTAGCCAGAAATCCCCCCTTCCCTCCTCCCCCAACATACCAGTATCTCAGGCCACCCCCCAAAAATATTTAATGAAAATGTCAATGTAATCCCAATCTCGTACGCAGAGTCCACTGGCTTTTTGGTCAGCGGGAGGTCGCCAATAGAGACTCTAGGATAATGGGGAAAAATCTATTTTTTTGATTGGCTGATCATAGAAGAAAGCAACGGTGAACCGGAAAGATAGATAACAAAACCGGAAGCCTGCGACCAACTTAGTCACGAAAGGGATACATGAAAGTTTGGTAGTAAATATTGCGGAGGGGCAACGACCTGAATAAATTTTAAAGTTTCGCTATACGGCCATAGCCGTTTTTGTGCGGGAAGTTGCTATGCAATGCCGTCATTTTGCGGTGAAACACCGTGGAAATGCAAGCAGCTTCGATAGAAGGTCATTGCCGAGGCCGTTCAAATCTGGCTGAAACTGTTAGCATCCTCGAAGGAAGACGACATTGATGTTTTATACAGGTTTGTATCAACTCCAATTTGTTATCAAGTGAAGGGAATAATTGAAAACTGCCTGGTTGACACTCAACAATATCTGCAATAACAAAGATTAGGGAAAAGTAGATTCACGTAGAATGACTGAAAGTTTAATTACAAGAGAACTATGATTAGGACGTCCCTCGCAAATAGCAGTTTCCCCTCCAGTTTCTAGCCTGCCTTAGAACGGAGGAAAACGGAAAACGCGCACATAGCAAGAACGAGAGTCTCTCTGTTCTTTATAACCAATCTTCCGAAGCCTCTGGAAAGTGCCTGCAGACGTGAAAGATATTACAAAGATATTTTTATCAATTTTATTGCAAAAGAAAAGTTTGAAATTTTTCTTAACTTAAACTATTTTTCCCAGTCCAATGTGTCCAATATTTTCAAGGTTTAAATGCGTTATAATTAAATAGTTGTCTGTTATTTGATGCAAAAGGACCGTGACAGCATGCAACCAAGTCCTAGAGAGACCCGAGTAGCATTAACTGAACTTCACATGGGTCAGTGTAGCACATACAATTGAGGAGATGAAGAAGAGAGCTCCTGCAGTCCTTGATTTCCTTGCCACAGTAGTGTTACAGTTTTCAAAGAGAAGAAAGATCAAATCACCCCAATGTGTGTGGCATATGGAGATGTGGAAGGGAGCTCAGCCCTATCCAATATGTCATGGCCTTTATCCTTGGAAATGGACACCTTAATAGTAAGGTTAATGTATCTCGCATATTGGTGACAAACATGAACCAAAACTGGTCTTTTCCATTTCATACAAAGTTATGTTGTTTATCATTAAGATGTGAAAATAATATGTGACCAGGACTATCAATTTGAAGTGAGAATTGTTACAAACCTTTAACTGAAAGTAGAGCTTTAAATATATAATTTTAAAAATTTCCATATCACTCCTCAGCTACAGCCTTAAATGTGCAACCACTGCAAAACAAATCTTAATGTAAATCATTTTTTGTAATAATACTTTTGTAATGATATGGCAATCTCCTATTTTTCTTTGGTTCTGATTATTTTTCCTAGAATTTACTTCACTGTTACTACAAAACTTTTTTACATCTACATCATAGAATAATTGTGTGGATCCAGGAAATATCCATACCCCTTCCAACTGAAGAAAGGTTTTTGGTTGAACTCCCCCACCCCTTTGGAAATACCAGTTTAGTTTCAAAGTCTAAAGGTATGGGAGGTCAATGGACATTTTCTGGAAACCGCACAAATTTACTAAAATTTATACCGTATACATGTTTCAGACCTTTGATCAGTGCAGTTCTCTTGGTTTGGCTCAGTCCCATGACGTGCTAAAACATGCTAAATGATCTAGGTGACAGCTTAGAGGATTATGTCAGAAAGAAAGTTTGACAACGTTGCCTCCGGAATCCTAACAAAAAATCATTATCAATGGCTCCAAACATTCTGACATACACTGGATCACTCAATTTTACTACTTTTGTTAAGGTTTTAAGTCAAAATTTGAAATTAATATGACACAAGGCCAGTATTTCAAGGAAATAGATTACACCAATTATTTGTTGTCAGAGAGTTATGATCAGGGAAAGGGTTACAGTGTGTTGGTGTTGTTTAGTAGAGTGCTGTTGGAGTACTTCCCCTGCCTTCAAACTCATGTAATCATTCACTGAAAAATAATTATGGTGCCAGTGAGCAATAATTGTTACACCAGTACTCAAAAGACATATTGACCAAGCATTCTCTCGCAGTCAAAACAAAGTTGAAGTCATATGTTGGCTACCTGACTCAGTTTCTAATTCTGACAAAAGTGATTGATGCCCTACTGCCACCTAGCTAATGCCTACACAGCCCAGGTGGCTCTACATGAATCACAGGTACTGAAGGGTCATCAGCTACCTTTGATTAAAGACCTGCTAGGACGAGAGCGAGTCACAGGAGCAAACATGGCCTGTTCTAGACTCCAAGATAGAAGGAAAACCGAATAAAGAAAGCGCCCACTTTTCTCCAAATCCTGATCTGAGAAGCTGGAACAGGCTAGGGAGAAGAAGTGTTTGCAAATGAGCCATACCATATTTCTCATTTCAATGTTCAGGGCCCTGAAAAAACTGGGATGCTGAAGTTGAGAGTTAAATAAATTAGAAAACGCAGTATTTGCATTGCCATACTGTGCACATCATTGAAACCTTTTCATTTGCTCTGGCAGGCCCGTCAACCAGTTTCCATGCAATCACAAGATTTCAAAAGCAGTTAACAAATATAGAGTGTGTTCGCAGCGGCCATGCTGGAGGAGAAAACAATAGAATTCGTTCCCACTGGGAAAAAAGTTTTATTTTTATGAAAATAGATTTTGTTAGCTCTTCCAACATGGCCGCCATGAACACACTCTATAAATTAAAGCACAACTAGCATTCAAGATCACTGAATATTTTGTATGCAGTGATGTTCGGTCATACTTTTAAAAATCTCTAATACTAGTATTAAATGCATTGTAATACAATGTTACCCACACAAAAAAGAAACATTTATTAGAACTGACTTTACTGGTTTTTTGTGGTTTCACCAATCACGATCGATAAAATTGTCGCACATTGAAACTGTCATAGGCACTTACTTCGCAGCAGATGTTGATGGAAACTGGACAATTTTTTATTCTAACAATTAAATTCAAACCAAACTTTCATACAGTGGGCGATACACACTCAGTAACAGTCTGAACAAAATAATATAAACACGCAAAATATATAATGAGAACTAAGCCTCTCATTAAACGCTTAAAACATTTAATTACATACAAGCGCACAAAATATATCACCATACCTCTTGTTCAAAACTTTCAAGTGTCTTCAATCGTGTGTAAGGATCAACTGTGCACAGATCGCATGGCTGCCATTTTACGACATTTGACTTCCGTTTTGAACTTAAGCATGCGCACTAAAACCGGAATCCCACGATTTGTGGGATAAAAAATTCCATTATCCCAGTCTCTACTGGCGACCACCCGCTGACCAAAAAGCCAGTGGACTCTGGGTACGAGATTGATGTAATCCCGGACAGTGAGCCAGCCCTATTCATAAGGTGGTCAGCGGTTGCCGTGGAGAGGTAAACATGGCGGTTACGTTATCGGCACTCGATGTCAGGGGCGGATCCAGGGGGGGTGGATTGGGTGGCTAGCCACCCCCCTCTTTTGAGGTCATTTAAGCTTGAAATTAAGAAAATGAACAAAACTATCACGGAGGCCACTTTGTCTCCGATTGTTCTGATATTGTTCTAACAGGTCAGCCACCCCCTGTTCAAAAATCCTGGATCCGCCACTGGATGTGCATCGTTTCGTCGTGAAAAACTTCGATGTACGACCAGTATTAAACGGAAAGTACAAAGGTATCACCTTGATCAGCTTCATACACTACAATAAGCCAAAGTCTGACAGAATGTTTTCTTCTGGTGTAATCATCGAGCGAAATTCGAAAGCTAACGAGCTTTCCTCTGGAAAATGGACTTAAGTAAGTCAAGCTTTAGTCCTTTAAAAACAATTTATTCGCTTCCACTTGAACTTTAAGACAATCAAACTGGTGTTTCCTTTATTTCTGATGGTTTTAGATCTGACTACTAGAGAATTTGATGCCACGCTTCATGTTGACAAGTCTCTCAAAATCAAGGCAAAACTTGGAGATCGTCGAAATTAGGCAAGTTCACAGAATTATATATTTTTCATCAAGGACTGGCCACAAGGTTTTTCTCGGTGGTGACATTTCCTATGGTGCCTACGTTTCAGTTGTGTTAGTTTGGTTAAAATAGGCCGCCTCACTTTTTAAAAAATACGTTTTGAAATTGGTCGGTCTTCGCGTGTTTGATTAAGCTGTGTAATGGAGGTGTCGTTAAAGTCTCACCGTTAGCTGGATTCAAACTCAACGGTCACAAAAGTCGCTTTAGTGAATTAAAAAGACTTATTATAACTGGCTGTGGTGTTTCTTTTGTACAGGGTTTGTTTAAGTTCTTGATAAATTGATCTTCAAAGTTGGGTAAGATTTTTTAGACGTTTTGCATGCATGTAACCTTTATCGGATGCGCTTTTGACAAAGGCTTTTTTCCAGACGCGTTTTTTGAACGTGTTTATCAGGTGCGTTGTTGAATGAGTTTATCGGACGCTTTCATCGATCTTACGATAACTAAACACAAGATGAGAGGCTTTAAGGTTCATTCGTCTTTAAAACTTGCTTTAGCTTCATTTTCAAACACGCTTTTCCAGACGCTTTACTTGTTTAAGCCGTTAGTCAGACGCATTTTTTCGAACACTTATTTTCAGATGCGTTTTTTTAACGCCTTTTTAAAACGTGCTTTTGTGACGCTTTTTGTTTTCATTTTGCATTTTTGAATTGTTCAAAAGCAATTGTACCAAGTTTTAGAAAATTCTAAATATTCCCTAGTTTTTAAATGGAATCACCTTCAGGTCGTCCATCGAGTCTTTCTCAAACTCGTTTTTTCTTCTTTTTAGCGGAGCTCGCGGAGCATCATGGGTAAGCAAATTTGGTAACCTGTTGATCCGAAAAATTTTGGTTCTGACGTCAGCGTCCGTCCGTCGGCCCGTACAGACTCTGGGAGAGGGTGAGGGGAGTCTCAAGACAACCCGACCAGGGGAGGTGGAATGCCATCTTTTCTTGTATCTGAAGTAGACATTATGGCGGCTGGTTCCTCGTACGCTCGATTTTCAATACGAGAATTGTAATACATTCTTGCAATGAAGACTTGTAACAGTTCATCATGAAAAGGAAAAGGATTGCTTCAATCCCGATGGCGCAAATAGAAGATATTGGAGAGCTTGAAGGCAATAAATCATTGTTCGAGGACATACTTGTTTTTTTTTTCTCTTTTTTTTTTCTAAAGCTAGGGAGATCTGGAAAGAACCCGGCGACTTTCGTTTAGATGTTGAAGTACTTCTTTCAGTTCAGTGGTAAACTAAATTACAGATTTGATTGTGGCTTTACATTGTGAAAATTGTTTAATTGAGCGACTTTACATGTTTAGTAAATTACGGTAATTTTCTTGAAATGTTTTAAGAACTTGTTTAAAAAAGCTGTAAAATTACCTTGTAGTTCCCGTTTGCCGGCTTGCGAGTATCTTCAGTCGAGGGGAAAGTTAATTGAATGCATTTTGCTTTCCTAGGCAAACAAGTGCTTCTTATGTGAATGACATTTCATGTTTTGAAGGTTTCTTGTCCCTTTTTCTGTGTTTATTCATTAAAGGAATTTTTATTAGTGAGCAATCTGATATTTAGGCGTATATAAGCTAAATTTCCTTTTGAACTTTAGTGCGTAATTTTCAATATTTTTCTTTGAACAATTCTAGTGTATTTTATTCGAAAAGTAGAAATCGTGACTATTCTAGACTGAGTCTGTGTTGTTTTTTTCAGTCTAGGTTGTTTTTCTTCGGCACCGCATATTGGGTGTTTTGACTAATTCGAAATTTAGTATTCAACACCTGAAGAGTCGCTCTGTCGTCAATATTTTTTATGAAGTTTATAGTCTTAATGTAAAGCTCCATATGTTTTTTGTTCAGTTGTGGAATATTTTATCTTTCTTATATTATTATATTTTTGGTTTCTTCATTTGAAGTGAATGACATTTCTGTCCCAATTTAGCGACTAAACTTAGAATCGCCGTTTCAGTGAATGAGTTAAGTGTGACATAATTTTGTGTTCGTTTTGCTTTTAACCGCTAAGCCAATTCAGTGTGTCTTTAGTTACAGATCGAAATGAAATCTTTATTTAAGTAACTATAAGCAAAGCATTTCTCTGTTTAAGTCTATTTTGTCAAAATGAGACTCTAAAAGCTTCCTAAAATTAGTTCAGGGTGTGTTCTTGAAAGCGTCCGATTAATACTTCGCGGGTGAAAAACTTGTGCAATTTTCTCTTTATAATTATGCGTGTGTATACGTGTGTCAATAAAAGGTTTGATGCCGGGAAAATATTATTTCTTTTAGCAAAATAGATTTCGAGAAATGTTTCGTGGTTAACAGAACTAAACAACCAGAGGGATGCATTGAAATCGGTGAGAAATGTGTATCTGCAGGGAAAAGTCTGTTTAGTCGCTACTGGGAGCAACTTAATTGGTTTTTTGGCAATTGTAGTTTTACAAGAACTCTTCTTGAACTTAATAAGCTAGCTTTCGAAAGAATGCTACAAGATGACCTGTCGGTGAAAGGTGTGCTGAAGTCTTCTCTTTGAAGAAAAATAAGCCAACTCACTGTTTCCTCAGCGGTCTGCATGTTTTCCCTTGCTGTTTTTCACCTCTTGGCGGATAACTGCACAACTAAGATTTAATGTATTTAACGGGCCAATAAGCATGAAAGAGAGATGTGGAGCTCCGCTTTAAGGCTTGACTAAATCTATATATTACCCGTTTTTCAAGTAAGTTTTAATAGACGCATTTTCGAACGCGGCTTTCAGACACATTTTACTTACAAAAGTTGTTGTCACAAACCTTCAAATTATCGAGACTCTTTGAAACGACAGAATCTCAAACTTTAGTGGGACTTACTCTGGCAACCTAGTGGGGGCGCGGTGGTGAAGTGGTTAGTGCGTTGGACAGATCTTGTTAGTGCGTTGGACAGATCTGAAGGTCGGTGGTTCGATGTCCAGTCCCTGCCATTGTGTTGTTTCCTTAGACAAGATACTTTGCCCCACATTGTCTCTCTCCACCCAGGTGTTCAAATGGGTACCGGCAACATACTGCTGGGGGGTAACCCTGCGATGGACTAGCATCCCGTCCAGGGGGGAGTAGCAATACTCTCAGTTGCTTCATGCTACGGAAACCGGGATAAGCTCCGGCCGTGTGGGCCTCCTTGGCCCGAGTGCGACTTTACCCTTACTCTGGCAACCTTTAGTGTAATGCGCGGGACACATCGCCTTCCTCCTTGGAGTAGGTCCTCATATTTATTCCGACGAGTTTCCGAACTCATTTTAGGGCACGTGTTTTATAACACCTCTTTTTTTAGGTATTTTTGCATGCCTGTATCCTTAAGCTTACTATAAATGCCGACGGCTTAAGAGGGTTACTTGTCTTTTGTCTTTGTCGAACCCGTTTTTTGAACGAGTCTTTCAAGACGCGCTCCTAAACGCGTTTCTCCAGACGTGTTTTTGAGCTTGTTTTCAAACCTCTTGTCCAGACGCGTTTTATCAAACAAGTTTCTTCAGACGAGTTTTTAGACGGTTTTCGAACGTGAATCTTTAGACGCGTTCATCAAAGACGTCGACAACTAGAGGGTTAATTTAAGTTAAACGTCAATTTAAGGTGGCCGTATGTGTCCTTTAAACTTGTTTTCAGACGGGTTTTTGAAACGCTTTTTCTTATACGCGTTTTTCCCTCGCATTGTAGTAGCCGCGGTTTGTGAACGCGTTTTTGCCGATTTGTTTTTGAATTCGTTGTGCTAGACGCACTTTTAGAAAGAGGTCCATTTCTTGTTTCAGAAAAAAATTAGCATAAAGAACAGAAGTCAGGACACAACTAGCACAAGAAGGGTTTTCTTCAAGGGTTCAAACTAATCTATGGTGGCCCATCATTATCACTCCATTTTACTCCATGAAATGTGATGTATCGCTTTTATAATAAATTTCATTTAAAGTTAATTATTTAATTTCAAGTGTAATTTAGAACCAAAACGGAGTTTTTATTTCATTTGTTATTTCAAATGCATTTGCAAAGTCATATTAAGCAGTGTTATCATTTTCAGATCAAAAGACAATCATGAAATACATATATTTTAAAGATTAATGTTAAAACTGTTGATGAATAAAAATATAATATATAATCATCAGTTTCCGAAGGGACAAAATAAAAAAAAATATTCGAAGGGACCAGCGTTACCATTTCACTGAAGGAACAAAATAAAAATTAAAAATTCGAACGGACCAGCGTTATCATTCCACGCGGTAAGGACTGGGGCTTGGCTAGCTTTTTCAAGATGGCGGCCGTGTTGTGATTTCAGCCGTGGATATCGCTATTTCTGTAACGCAGTAAAGTATGGCCTCGAGGAGTGAATGGAAAGAGGATAATCAGTTGGAACACGACTTAAGAAAGTACGTCAGTCAAAATTTAAAAAGGTCAGAGATTCTTGACTTTGTTCAGAGAGATTTTTCTGAATATACTTGGAGTACAGCAACCCTTGACCGACGACTTCGCCACTTCGGTATATATTATATAAATTATGATATCCCAGTTGAAGCTGTGTCAGATGCTGTGCAGAAAGAGTTGGAGGGGCCTGGAAAATTGTTAGGCTACAGAGCCATGAATCAGAAGCTGAGAACAGAGCATAACGTACAGGTACCACGCCATCTTGTTTACAACATGATGGCTGAATTGGATCCCGAAGGGCTCGAGGCCAGAAACCTTCAACAAAAAAAGAAAAAGAAAAAGGGTCACTTCACGTCTGAAGGACCGTTGTGGGTGGTTTCCTTAGATGGTCACGACAAACTATGTGGTTATCAAAACTCCACATTTCCACTGGGTGTGTACGGCTGTATTGACACATTTTCTCGCAAAATCCTCTTTTTGTTTGTATGCTACTCAAATTCGAATCCTTTAGTCATAGGCAAGATGTACCTTCGCTATTTATTCGAATCAGAGATGCTGCCAAGAAATCTGCGAGTTGATAGAGGAACAGAAACTGGGAAAATGGCCACAATTCACGTATTCCTTTTAAACCGGCATGGGATTATGGATGATCCCACTGATTCCATTATTTACGGTCCCTCGACAAGCAACAAAATAGAGCGATGGTGGCGTGAAGTACACGAAAGATTAGAGAAGTTTTTTAAAGAATAACTGACAGCACTTTTAAGAGGAAGAGAATATGACCCACATGTTGCACTTGACAGACAACTGCTTGCTTATGTCTTCATACCAATTGTCCAGCGGGAGTGTGACATATTTGTCAACTACTGGAATTCTCATAGAATTCGAGGGCAAGATAAACTAGAAATTCCAGCTGGGGTACCAGATCACATGTTTTCTTTCCCGGAGCAATATGGGGGCACCAATATGGGGATCCCATTGAGCAAGGATGAATTAAGAGAGGTCGCTGATGTATCTGGTGTCATGGATGAAGATGTGTTGGATTTTATTGACCCAAGGGTGAAGAGGGAATGTTTGCAACTCCTTTCAAATCCAGAAGGAGTGGAATCAAAGAATGCTATTGAAGCATTTCGGTTTCTTAAGAGGAATATTACATCTCCTTAGGATATTGGATAAAATCAACATGTTTATTTTTAATACAACCAGAACAGCTGAGTTCTTGTGGAATGTTTATTTCCTGACAGTTGAACTTGGGCAAAATGTTTATCATCCATAAGGCCAACCTGAGTATTGTTTGCAATTTCTGAAAGGATCATTGCTTAATCCTTTAGCCCCTAATAGTCAAAATGCAGATATTCCTTCCCACTCCCTACTTATTTCTTGTTAATGGTATTGGTAAGGATCATTTTTTCCAACCATCTACATAAATGTGTTTTATCTTTGGTTAATAACTATTAACATTTTCCTTTGTTCTCATGAGTTGTAGTTTTGATCAAGTAGTGACAAAATTAGTTTTAATTTCATGTCAATCACTGTAGGGGATTAAAAGGTTAGGGACCAGTTTAATTTTAAATGAAAATAGGTAGCCCACATTTCTTGGGCACCAAACCCTATTTGTAAGAAATTCTTTGCAAACCTCTGGCAAGCTAATTTTCTTCTTCTTTTTCAGCATTGCTCCTGTGAGAATAGTCCCAAGGTGTAAAATTATGGCTGCTGTTTAGTTATCTCTTTATATTCATGCTAATCAGCCTTACTAGGCCCATTTTTGAGTACACAAAATCATACACACAAGCGAACGAGGCTGGCAAGGCTGATTAGTATGAATATAAAAGATTAATTAAATGCCTGCCATTCATGCATTTGGTCTATGAATTAGAGGTATAAAATGGTTCTGGGGATCATAATCCTCAAGAAGAGAGGTCCTTTACCTATCAGTTTTTACTTTGTTTCCATGGTAACAATGTTAGCTGCATGGTGGCATGGGACCATAGTGCCCCCAAGATATGTAAGTCAATGGGGCAACGAGTGACCTGTATGGGGGCACTTCATGCCAAACCGATAACGTTTATTAACAACTTTCATTAAACTATTTAAATTTCAAACAATGTTGGTGCTTTATGCAGTTCACAGCAGTGCAGCAGCTCTGCTCTACACAGTTCATAGCGGTTAAAATTTCAACAATAAATGTCCAAAAATGCAGCTGCTCTGCACAGTTCAGAGCAGTTTAAATTTTAAACAATGAATGTCCAAAAATGCAGGTGTTTTATGCAGTAGGTAACAGCATAGAGCTGACTAATGGTAACTGTGAGCCAGTCCACAAAGTCATAATAGAAGAATCTGTGATACTTGTACATAACAACGTTTTTAGATGTGCAAAGAATTAATGCTGAACTTAGTCACTTAAATACAGCCTAGTAACAAATAGAGCTGAAGGTAATAAATACAGCCTAGTAACAAATACAAGTGAAGGTAAGCCTTTGCTGACCAAAGTAGAAGGTTCAATGTGTCATATGCTTATTAAACCCAACAGTTCATTCGGAGAAGGGTGGAAGGGAGGGAAATAGCTTTAACAACAACAACAACAACAAGCTTTATTACCAAATAGAAAAAGGAAAAAAAGTTAAACTTTACAATATAATATATTAATACAAAAAGAGGTAATGTTTACTCAGGATAACTATAAAGCTAATCGAGCTGAGTAAAACTAAGTGATGTTTAAGTACAGAGGTAGGTTGGCACTAAAGCTTGGTGAAAGCAATTAATTAGTCAATTAAAAAAAAGTCGAAAAGAAGAAATAAAGAAAATAAATAAATAAATAAATAAAAATAAATTAATTAATTAATAAATAAATAAATAAAATAAATAAACAACTAAATAAACAATGCTAAAAAAAATTGAGGCTTTGAGCCCAAAAGTATGAATCAAACAATGAAACCAGTTATTTTACTGTGCTGTCCACATGTGAAAGGATGTGTGCTATTGGTCAGTGTATGGAATAATAATAATAATAATAATAATAATATTAATAATAATAATAAAGACATGCCATGTTTTGCCATGAACATTGTATGACCTATGACCTTTGGTCATCGTAAGGGGATTTCACGGATACCATGTGACACATTGCCCACGTGTGTCCTGGTTGAGGCATTAACTTAAATTTATGAATTGGCTTGTAAATAGGATGACTCATCCCCTGTATTATTCCAAATTATAATGACCCATATAAAAATGATGGGGGGTGCTCATCAGAAATTTTCAAAGAACACTCTAAAAAGTAAGTTTCAAACAACATGAGACATTCTGTCATTTTTTTTTTCGGCTCAGTACCCTAAACGGTGCTGCAATAATTCCAACCATCGTCATTTTAGATTTCAGCAACTCAAACCAGTCTACAAAATTTGACCCCAATGATTCCCCACCCCCTCTCCTGAGTACTTGACGTGCTGGCCATACATTTACTTAAAATCAAAACTGAAACAAAAATTGTAAAGTAAACACAAAATCATGCATTTTAAGAAATAGCACCACTTCTTGAATGTTTCGTAATCAGATTGTCGAGAAACAAAGATTTCATGCTGTAATGCAAACAACAACAGTGTTTTGGCGTTAAACACAGATTTCCACGGCAATGAGGGGAAATATCAAAATAGATGTTTGTATTTTAGCATAAACTTCAAGGGAAGCACAGCATAGAATCTTCACGATTTTTTAGTATTCATCTTCAATACCCATCATATCACAATACCTATTACATTGATGCTGCTTTCTAAACTCATCGATGGTAACTTGGGATGGGTTTCCTGCACAAAAATAGTATTCATCCGCGTTTTCCGTTGTTAATTCAGTGGTTGCAATTTCGGGATCATACAATTGAAACATGGATCCTTGAAGATCAACCAGCATCATCTTCCGCTTTGTAAAGACATAGCTATAATGTACGAGACATTGTGCTTTGGCAAAGACTTCGTCACACGCTTCCACTGGTGACGTTAAGCAAGCCCCTTTGTTGTTGACATATTTTCGGAATTCGCCAGGTACAAACTCTTCCACCGTTACTGGAATGTCATCCAAAACCGAGTAAAATACCTTTCCATACTGGAAGGAATCCCCGAATTCTGCAGGTACTTTAGATGAAAATCTCTGAGTTATGTTCCTGGCTACTGCATGCATCTGGACCTGTTTGCGAGTGTGATCTTCCACGGTCGATTTCAAGACTTCCTTGATTGTTGTAATCGACGTCGGCGTGTATTTCTTAACAACCCAGTCGCCCAAATGGAGATGGTCGTTGCAGGTGGCTTTAAAAGCATCCCTGAATGCCCCGCTCGAGAATGGTTCGTCTTCTATCATGAAATCCAGCGTAGCACCGTTCATCCATTTACACTTCTCAACATCAAAAAGTTCCAGCTGTAATGCAGTAGTCTTGGGCGGTTTTACCAACTTTCCAGCTCTTAAGAGGTGGGCGATTGATACTGATTTTGGATAGACTGTATTTGGATACACTATATTTCCACTTGCACGCTTGGATGGCGAAACTGGGGCTGATCTCGCGCGCTCTGGAGGCTGATCAAATCTTTCAACTTCTTGGGGACGAAAGATGCGCTCGGCATTCTCATTAGGTGGAAGAAATCGGATGAAGTACACTTTGCGACCTTTAATCTGCTCCAGTTTCGTGCATGAAGGGCCTCTATCTGACGTGAGGATATCGCACGATCCAGGCGGGGCGTTGTAGAACTTTTCACATGCTTCTTTGATGTTCTCCACGGACAATTCTTCCTAGTCTTCGAAAGGAACGAAATCTCTCGTATCCAATGGTTCGTACTTCTTTAATCTGCCTGAAGCAGCGGAAGACATTCTCTGCACAAGAATGTCGTTTGGAACTTTACCTACTGCTTTCTTACTCTCCCTTCCAGCATTTCGCTTCATACCTACTCGTTTCTCGAAATCTTCCCACGATTCCTTTCCTGAGGGTTTTCTCCTTTTCATGGTTCAAACTGAATCGAACCGAATCTGCAAAAATAACTTGGACTGAAGACTCAGCTGAGAGACAAGCTGACGCCGTCTGTAGCCCCAGTCCTTACCGCGTGGAATGATAACGCTGGTCCGTTCGAATTTCTAATTTTTATTTTGTTCCTTCAGTGAAATGGTAACGCTGGTCCCTTCGAATATTTTTTGGTATAAGATTTTAAAGT
Source organism: Siderastrea siderea (assembly GCA_964030785.1). Taxonomy (NCBI): domain Eukaryota; kingdom Metazoa; phylum Cnidaria; class Anthozoa; order Scleractinia; family Rhizangiidae; genus Siderastrea; species Siderastrea siderea. Next base: position 62,587,755 of record OZ034968.1, read on the forward strand.
GACACAATTTGAATTAAAGCTATATCGAGCAGTACTTCTTTGTGGCACTCTTTATTACGCTGTACATGGAAGTCCTAACATTTAGGTCTGTGGATAGAATCATCACGTATGATCATTCACACTTGCTGTTCATTGCGTTGTAAAAAGTGGTTCAAACTTTTGATTCTGTGCATGAAATTCACGGATCAACTAAATTAACGCTATTGAGCCGTACTTTCTACCCTGGTCCCTGAGGTTCTTCTTTCTTCTCCTCAAAGGAAATTAAGAAGATAGTATTTTCCTGTGGCGCTCTTTGTCAAGCTGTACAAGATGCTTCTCGCTTTTGAGTCTGTGAGCAACATCTTTGAGGGTCACTACTCAGATAATAGCTTTTTGGCCGACCTTTCTTATGATGCATTTATTATCCTTAAAAAGATGGCTTATGAGTTTGATTCTGTGGATAAAGTCTTCAACAATGTCTATTTAAATAAAAGCTAGTTGACCCTACTTTTCTGTGGCTCTCTTATAATGCCATACAACTGTACTGGCTAAAAGCTCAATCTTGCGGAATATCCCCTGATTTAGCCAACTCGGCCTACGGCCTCGTCGGCTAAGTATCAGGTGATATTCCGCGCGATTTCGCAGGATAATTGTTTAATATACGTCATATATCCAAATTTGCTCAAAAACTGAGTCACGGTATCCGCTGACACAATGCAAATTATTGACAAAGAAAATTTTAATATGAGAAGGCTAGCAAAAGCTGGGAAAGGTGACAATCGCTCCTTTTGGGCGTTTTCTCCCCCCCCCCCCCCCCCCTCTTTAGAGAATTGAGACCATTCAGATTTCAGGTGGAACTTGTTTAATTATTTTATAGAAGTTGGCTTTAAATCAATGTTTATGCAATCATGAAAACTGCCCTTTATTCTAAAATTGTTCTTGTTACTGAAAGTCGCTCCTATAAAGTAGATCTCCTTGTTAACCAAAATTGGAAAGAAAAACGATCAATATTTTTTAAAAAATGAGCGCTTCAAGTGCACGATATTTCTGTACCATATACTTCACAACTCGTTTGAGTATTTCATATCTTGTATTGCCTTTAGTGGTTGTGAAAACATTAAGAACTATACAGTTTACAGTAATACTCAGTTCTAAAAGAAGTATTCCTCGAGGAGTTCGTAAGGGTTTCAGAAAATCTCGACCTATAGAAAGTAGTTACTATTAGAAAACTAAAATGAATTTAAAATGAAAAGACGATATCAAAAAGCGAACAATAAAGGCAGAATATAAAAATAGCTTGGTTAAAAGTTTCTAATTAAATGAAATACAAAAGCCTTACCTTCCATATTAACCAGAGTGAAATAAACTTACTGTTAGTGAACAACAACTTCTCGTTAAACTGATAATTTTTGACCGGTGAAAGGTGTCCTTTCCGCTTGACTGGCCACAAAAGCATAAAGAGTACATGTCCTGAGCATGCTTAAGCACCGAAAACTATCGAAATTTCCAAAAATATGTTAAGGACGGTGCCTCCTAATACAGAGGTATTTTTGCAAAGGTTATGACTATGGGAAAAGAGCAGATCTTACCAAGACCTACTGGAATTTAAGAGGAAAATTGTGGGTAACCACGCATTTTCAGAGGTAATTCAGCAACCATAATTTAAAAAAAAAATAAATACAAAGAATGTGTGGCATTTTCTCTCCAAATCCAAGCTTAGTTATTTCTAAAAAAAATGCGTGGTTATCCCCAATTTTCTTTTTGGATTCTGACAGTCCTTGCTAAGATCTTCTTTTCCACATAGTCATAAACCGCGCAAAAATACCGTTGTATTAGTAGGTAATTCCTTAAGAACCCCCATTATCTCGGACCAGACCTGAGATGCACAGAACGTATGCTCAATGACAAAAGGAAGCACCGTCTTTAACCACGCCTTTCAACATTTGGAGGAGGGCTATGTTCGAGATTTCGAGGCATCCTGGTTTTGAAACTGTCCGTACGAAACACAACCTTAACTGCAAAATCCCTCTTAGCTCCTCTACAGGCTCTTATCTCTTAAAAGGGGTAGTGGAAGCTGGAAACGAGCGCCAAGAGCAATTCGGGGACTGATCGCTGGGAAAAAGAATAAAAGAAGAGTTTTTCTTTCTTCCTCTTTTCTATCTTTTCTGGCGCCTTAGCAAGCATGGGTCTGAGAAGGAGAAAGTAACTTTGACACTTTGTATCATTTTTGTTCCTAGGGCCCTCTATCCCCCGGATGGGCCCGAGTGGTAAGACTGGGTCATCGTACTTAGGCCGCGTCTGTTAAGAGCGAAAGGTAGCTCTGGAAACTAATTGCTTTTGCAGACAAGAATAACTTCTGCTAGAGACGTGTCATTCTCATTTATTTCTGAATTTACATTTGATTACTACCCTTACTATTACTTTACTTTAACTTATCTTGTTGTTCAAGTTGAGCTAAGGGTTGAGTTACATGCAGATATTGAGAGCAGAAAAGTTAGACTTTTATTGTTCGCTCTTTCATGTCAGTTACGTTTTTCAGCGCTGTTGTTAAAACTTTACCAACAACTCCTTTCTTCTTTTACTGACCTCACAGTTTAAGTGAAACAGCAGGTAAGCTGCTCCACTGAATAAAGTATAATAACTTCTTTTTCCCAGTCAGTGCTATTTTAATTCGTCTGCTTAATATTAATTAATAGCTCTTCATTTTCGGTTAAAAATAGTGTTCTTGAAATTTAAACTTAACCTGTTACATGCTTTTAAAGAGGAGATACGTTATAATTAATGATCTTCCTTATGTCCATTTCCATTTTCGTTCTATTCACTTCAGCGATGTTGTTAAGGTGAACGACTTAAAAGCATCTTGCCCTCCCGGAGTATAGAGAGCATGGTGTAAAATGACACGGGTGCTGGTCATACCTTCAAAGGGTTAAAATTGTGGTCTAATGTTCAGTCTAAGTAAAGTAATGGTGAAAATTTTAGTTCGTGTGATGTTTGGCACCACTTGGTGTTTAAAAATAAATTGTAACATCTGTTCACCTCCATCCCTTTTATACCGAAGCCTCCTTACGGGTATCGTGCTTTATCTATATTTTTCTTTTCAGGTTATATTATAGTTAGACCTCATTTATTGAAGAGCTGAAATACAATTAATTTCTTCTTATAGGCCACTTACGTGTGACTTACTTCAAGGTAATTTTTTTTCTAGTGTTAGTGGTTTAGTTCTTCTTTGGACGTTTTTTAAAGAAGCGATCAGCACGTACAGATTTTGGAGCTGTCTGAAGAGCGTCTGCAGGTTTGGAGTTCTCGACGTTGCACGTCGAAGGTTTGGAAAACAGCCCAGCGTTGGAAGCATCATACATTTCTGCCCATGACCCCACGTTGCCCACACCTAAGTTACATTTTTGAGATAATGTTAAGATTTCTTGGCTTGTGTGAGCATGATCCCATATATTCCACTGCGATAGGAGAAGCTTGTTGGAACCTGCGAAAAATGATTTCCCAGGTCCCAAGCTGAATTTGAACCCTGTAGCGGCCGGATGGATGGATGGATGGACGGACGGGCGGACGGACGGACGGACGGATTTCTTTCCAACTCTGCACTACGCTTCGTTTTGTTTTGTTTTTTTTTCCTTTTACAGCGGTGCTCCCCCACGCGAGACCAGTAAATTCGGACATTTCAAACAACGTGTCAAGTTTCGTTTAGTGTGTTCTAGGAAATCTGAAGAGAGATTACAAAATTCAAAGAGAGATTTGAGAATTTCAACGGACTTTCGTAATATTCAGACCTTAATTGATTACAGTGCTCGAGGTCGGGAGTTCAGGCCACGTAGACCTCTTAGTAAGGAAATAAGGGCCTTGCTAAACTAGGAAACATTGTTGCGGAAACATTGTTTCCAGACATGTTTCCTTAAGTGGCTAAACTGGGAAACATACGTTTCGGAAGCAAACTTTAGGTCTGTGAAGCAAAAATGTTTTTAACTTTATTCAGAAGACGCAAAATTTCCAAGACGCAAAATTTCCTTTCGCAATATATAGATGTTTCTCGCGCGGCTAAACTGGAAAACATTTGCGTCTGCAGCAATGTTTACGCAGCAATCTTTCCTAGTTTAGCCAGGCCCTAAGAAGGCGAATAGTTGACATGTATTTGAGTGAAGAAGGACCGGCGAGGGCAATTTCAAGAGCAGTTCGTGTTACTCATGGCGGATTGTGTGGCATCATTCGCCATCGATCAAACGTTCGGTATCCTTAACTTTCAGACAACGTTCTAGAATCCATGGATTGTTCAAATTGTTGAAACCTAGCATGTTTGGAAGGGAAATACATGAAAGAGTGCTGAACGGTGGCGTGCTGTGCGACGGGTGAAGCCTACCCCGTCGACAAAATTTGTAATTCTTTGGAAGAAGATCGCCAACCTCGCTATCTAAAACTTGACGAAGATAATATGTACAAGTATTGTGCCGAGAAAGCTTCGTGGCTTCTCGATGAAATAGAGGTTAGATCCATCAGTACTTCTGACTTCAACAAATATCGACCTTTCCATCTCAGATCTGTACCTCTGCATTTTGAAATCTAAATGTGAACGAAACCTCCGATATTCCAATGTAATCTCCGTTACGTCATTCAAAGTAGCGCGTTTATTGGAAGACTCGGATCACATGTTCAAGGTAACTGGTCACGCATGACTGAGCACCGCTGCTACCCTCCTGGTGTTGGAAATCCTGATGAAATATGTTCCATCTGGGGCCAGAACGTCATGGTAGCCCACATATAGGGCAAGAACGTCATGCTAGCCCACATATAAGGCACTAATGTGAAGGTAAGTGAGTACAAGTGAAGGGAAGTGAGTACAAGTGAAGGAAAGTGAGTACAAATGCAGGAAAGTGAGTACAAGTGAAGGAAAGTGTGTGTTAGTGAAGGTAGGTGCGTTAATCAGTTGGTGTATATATTCATATGGGACTGTAATGTTATTAGTGTCTTATATGTGGGCTAGCATGACGTTCTTGCCCCATCTGGTGACTCTCCAAAGGTGGCGCCCTTGAAATCGAGGTTTACAAATTGTAAAGTGCTTTAATTAATCAAGGGCGTTAATTATTCAACAGTTATACGCTTGATTATCCCCTAAACGGTGAAAAGATAGGGACCTCTGCTATCATGGGTTTTCTGTTGTTTAAATTTTTCTTGACACACTGACTTGCTCTCGTTTTTGAAATATAGGTAATGCCGCGATGAAAACGATGATGTGAGTCGAACGTGTACATGTTATTTCTGAAATTTTAATTTATCTCGTTACAAATCACTGACTAGTACAAAGCTCATTTATAACAAATATTTGAGAATCAAAGAACATTGTTTTTTTCGAAAAGTCTGTGATCAAAACCGAAAAATTTTGGACATAATTTTAAAAAGAGCAAAAATCTCCTTTAGTTTTCAAGAAAAATAACTTCACGTTCCCTTAATCACTTTTTGTTGATGAGTTACCAGCTGAATGCTATGCTACACCCACATTTTTTTGTCAAAAAAAAATAATTATACTAGTATTGTAATAGCTCTTTGGAAGAGATTTCGAAACGGATACGTGAGACGCTTAAAAGTTTTACTTTTACGAGAAATCTCATAAACTAGCTAGGTTAATGCATAAGTCGTTTAGGGTGATGTAGCAGCTCTCGCAAGGTCTCACATGAATGGCTCGCTACCCTTCGAGAAAACAATAGAACAAACAATATGAACAATACCCCTAGCCCCAAACACAATAGCAGCTGCTACACTAGAGGACCACTAGAATTACAAGCTTACGAGAGCTGTCGTTTATGGCAGCATCGCAAGTCAGAGTAGAGAGACAATTGAATTAAAATTAAACCATTTTTAGATACGAAGTTAAGGTATAAAACCACTGCAAAAACTGTGTACGATCAACTTGGCTCAACGTTGGATCAGAAAGATCGTGATCAGTCAAAATTTGATCATTTGATTTCTAGCTCTTTCTGGAATGGATCTAGTTACAGCATTTATGAGATAGGTGATTTCTCACTAACTCTCATTGTGTTGGTGGCTATGATACGCTGACGAGCTCCAATAAGAGCGAAACAACGTTGTCCGTATCTGCCTTCTAGTCATGAGCGCCGCTTATCATGCCGGGTCTTGTTGATCATGACTGTGGAGTTGTGTTATCGTAACACACGTCTTTTCACGTTGTTTGATCAGTCCCTGCAGTAGTAACTTTGACAATCATTTACATTTTTAGATAATAATATTAAATGGCAAAAATAAAAAAGAAACGTACCCCCTCTTGAAATAACTAAGTGTAACTACAATCGCAAATAGTAAAACAGATCGAGGCGATTCTTACCGTTCGGAAAACGTTTACCTTTCACTCCTAGCTGTTAACTTAAAATAAACGCCTTGACAGCGGACAATAAACAATTATTGGACGAGGTTGAGCAAAATATCGTGATTTGTCAGTGGCGAGCAGATCAATTATTTGCCGATGCCGAAGGCAGAGGCAAATAATTGATCTGCGAGACACTGACAAATCACGATATTTTGCGAAATCGAGTTCAATAATTGTTTTATCATTTAACAAGACAATGTGCTCATGCATTTAACCAGCACGCTTGTTTCACAATTATTTATTCCTATTCAAGTGGTGTAAGATGATATTAAGCGCGCACACTGCTTTCATTTCGTTCAAAACTTTAATATTCTGCCAAAAAAATAAAAAATGAGTAAATTCCGCTTTCGCCAATAATTAATTGCTTTAAAACGAATACCTCAACTGATTTTTCGAAAAGTACAACTTTCAAAAAAAGAATCACACTTTTGTCTTCAAATTTTTAAATCAAAAATCGCAGAAGTTCCACACTTTAATGGCTCACTTGCCTGCGTTTGAGTTTGAGATTTTCCTTCGCGTGTAGCTATGAAATTTCCGCTTGAAATACAGTGTTGGCTTCGGCGAAGTCGTGTCTTTGATGATATCCATCCTTTGAGAGCTGAAAAGCCGTTGGAGACCGAAATGTATTCCCACAAGTGAAGCTTTCGTGTACAGTTCGCCATTCTTTTTCCTTGCTCCGGCGTAAAACGTTCCTAGAGCAGCTGCAAATTGTATTAAACCATGAATAGTAGAACACGGTTTAACGTTCGACGCAAGAAGCTTATTTTCGTCGACTTTTCTCTCTTCTAAATATTGTCGAAATATATTTACAGGAACATTAGTTGCTTTCTTGGTATTATCGCTGTTTTTTGTTCAATTAGACAATTAAGATCACTCTCTGTTAGCTCTAGAAATCTTGCCGCCATGCTGGAGTTGAACTGGTGATTCTCAACTGCGCACGAGCAGAATTATTCGCGGCAAAACAACTTCGCACCGTAATGCGCACGAGCAGACAATTATTTGTAGGCAGTTATTTGCAGTGACGTAATGGTCTCTCGGCCAATTAAAACGCCGAATAGAATAACATGAATGATAACAACTTTTTTTGCGTTTCAACGTTTTGAATTATTTACAAATAAAAGTTTCCTTGCATACTCGATTGGCTAAAAATAATATGGGGATAAGTGATAGGTATACGTTAAATAGGACTAAATACTGTTTAATTTGGACATAATCAAGATGAGAAAAACTTCCGAAGACTGCAATTTAGCAATCACAGGAAAATTTTTAATCTAATTGTTTCCAAATTGAAGAAGCTTGTAATCCTTTTAATTATTTTGTGCTCTGGACCATGTGCTATGGAATTATAACCTCTGACCCCGGTCGGGATGAAGAGAGATGTAATACAGTTTGAGGTCAGCCTCGCAAAATCATGAAGTTCCGCAAATTATCGCCCAGGGCGTTAATTCAAGGGTGCTTTGATTCCTGGTGAGGTGTTCATTGCACTAGTGCTGGATAGGTCATTTTCATATAGGTCTTTATAATCTATTACAAAAACAGTAACAAGTCCCCACTCAAATGTTTGAAAATTGTGATGAAACAGCAAAATTTGTTTTTTTAAATATTGTTACGTTTTCTCACGGTAAAAATAGTCATACGCGAGTTTTTCAGTGTGGCATGAAGATACTTAGCTTTGTACAGGTGACGCCCTCGAAAACCAGGTTTGCTATTGTGAGGTGAGTTATGAATTAACGCAGGCATAAATTCTCTATAGATGTTTGAATGGTCACTAAAATGAGAAAAGCTGTGGCCCTTTTCTTTGATCAGGAGTTTGAAACGGACTACAGATGAAGAAATATTAAGGCGGTATACGTCAATCTCGCAATCACAGGAAATTTTTTAATTCAATTATTTCCTAATTGAACAGGCTTGTAGTCCTTTTAATTATTTTGTGCTCTGGACCATGTGCTATGCAATTGTAAAAAAGAAATATTGGATATTTGCTCGCATGAGATCTTAGACAAACAATATAATAACTGTCAAATAATTATGAGAAAAAGAACACCCATATTATTTAGTTAAATTAAGGGTAGTAAACCATTTTCTCAATTTATATGTTTCTCGCAAATTGTATCTACAAATCCGGTCTCGATGGCGCCTCTGACCCCGGTCGGGATGAAGAGAGAGGTAATGCAGTTTGAGATCAGCCTCACAAAAACAAGAAGTTCCGCATCTACTGAAATTATCGCCCAGGGCGTTAATTCAAGGGTTATTTGATTCCTGGTCAGGTGTTCATTGTACTACAGCTGAATAGGTCATTTTCATATAGGTCTTTATTTATTACAAAAACAGTAACAAGTCTCAACTCAAATGTTTGTAAACTGTGATGAAACAGTTAAATTGGTTTTTAAACATTGTCACGTTTTCAGGTTTGCTATTGTGAGGTGAGTTATGAATTAACGCAGGCATAAGTTCCCTATAGATGCTTGAATGGTCACTAAAATGAGAAAAGCTGAGGCCCTTTTCTTTGATCAGGAGTTTGAAACGGACTAGATGAAGAAATATTAAGCCAGTAGACGTCGCAATGAAAATGGTAATGCAATAGTTTTCAGTGAATCCTCTTTAAGCAACATGGGAAAAAAACGACCTATATTGAAAAAAGGAAACTTTAATATTTACACTTGAGATCATGAAACTCAACATAAGACTACAATAAAATTAGTGAGTGTAACATATCTTAGAACTAAGACCTATTTTTAAGCTCTCGTTACGACCACTTTTGTAAGCAACCAGCTCTTGTTACAACCAGCATTGTGAAACGCTGTTTGAATTGTCACTTAAACGGCTCTGCACATAAATCAACCCAGAGATTTTGGTCTGTACCTTTAGGGTTGAACCATTATATCATTGTAGATTATTGTGCCAGTTTCCACAAAACCAACACCTATACGTTTTTAATACATCGTTATTCTTTTAAACAATGCACTTTTCACATAACAAATTGCTAAAAAAGAAATATAAGGACACAAGGTAACCAGGCAAGCTCTCTTCTGGAACCCGCAGGAAGCGAACAAGTCCTAAAAATACACAGAAGCGTCAGCTAAGAACTACGGTAAGCTTGGTTTAGTTTCAAAGCCCAGATTCGAGGCAAGTGGCGGCGGACTTTAGAGGAACTTTGTTCCTCGGTAGGAACCAAGGCACCAGCTCCAGCAGTTACCAGCCCATCTTAAGAGGCTACTTACAGGCCTAAAGTGGACCCCACCTCTTAACCAAAGCTTAAAAACTCAAACAGTATTAACCAATAACAATGATGCAACATTATCCCACAAAGCCCATGCCCCGTCGCTCTCGCGATCGCGCTACGGAAGTCTTTGATTTTAGGCTAATTTTTAGACACTCAGATGCTGGAAATCCCGTCTTCCAGAGCGTGGAGTAGATCAATTGATGAAGATCGTTAATGTTCGGTGCAAACTATCAAGTTGTGGCCAATTGGGATGCAATGCACTGGTAACACTGAGCTTCCTCCCTAGAGTAGGTCCTCATACCAAAGTAAGCACCTCATCTTTGGACTTTTTCGAGTGGGGTGGGGCAAAATCTTTCTTGCATTGCAGCTATGAATGATGCTTGTGAACATCCGAACCCATTCCCGCCAAGCCGTCGTTTAAGTAGCATTCTCGCTAAAAGCGGTCCACTCGATTTCGCGACCAAAAATAGTTTTCCTTTATTTTTGTTTGTGAAAAGGGTTTGGTACACATGTATCAAAACCACTTCATTTATCTTCCAATTCTTTATTTTCGCTTTGCTACAACCCAAAAACCAATTTTGCCCGCAACGGGGTTTCCGGAGGTGATCAAAAGGCTGAAATTTACGGATTTTGAGAGGCGGGTTACGGCCAATTAAATGCAGCTTACGAAATTTTGCTTTGACCTACTATCTAAGATATATCGACCAAGTTTACAGACAAAATGTGGAAAAAGTTGATAAATTTTTGAGCACGTCAGGTGAAGTTAAAGACAACCTACTCTGAAGCCTATAATGAGATCCCAAAAATGGGCCAAATACAAGAAACAATTTCGTATCGTTTGCGGCCTAAATTGGGTTAAAAAACAACATCACAGCAAAGTTCTTACCTTATTTAATCAATTTGTAAGCTCAAACGTGCGGGTATCTCCCTGGATCACAAGCGAAAATAGGTTAGAAGTCCGCCATTGACAGTGTGTTAACGTAAATATCGCTCGTGTCAAAGGTCACTTACATCACTCTGGAACTTGGCAAAAATACTTTATTCGGGGATCCTAACCCGTCGCTGTCCACCAAAATAAATGTCTATAGCTTCCTTTAATGCTCGTACATCCAATTTTGATCCAGAACAGGATGAAAGTTGCGTTAAGTGATAAATATTCATGGGGAGTGACGCTCAACAAAGTAAACAACGTCGGGTATCGTAGTTGATCCAGATTTCTGCTCCGGTACGGAATACAAAACATTTTCAAGATCCCTAGAAGAAGAAAAGAAGTTATGTAGTTGAACTCTAACAATGAATTTAGACTGTTCAACACCTCCTGCAACTTGGACGCGGTCGAGGCAGAAAAATATAATTTGAAAAGTTGCAACGAAAATCGTGCTAGTTGTCCAGACTCACCTGGGAACTGGTCCGCCAGAAGGTGAAATGAAATTATTTTCGACTAAGTCGCCTGAGTTTCCGTTTTACCCTTGGGTCTAGTCGTTAGATAATGGACTGTGGGAATCTTCTTTCAGTATAAAGAGAAATTGTGAAGATCGCAGTAGTTGGAATTACTCATCTCAGAAGACTTGAGACGACCCCGACGCGCTGTAGGGTACTCTTTTACCCAGTCCGAATTCCTCGCTCCTTTCCTCTTGGTCCCTGAAGTGCCAGCCCATGTCGCACAATTCGATTGTTACTTCATAAACACTTTCCAATTGGGGGGGGGCACTTCCTATAGTGGAGTATACGGGGAGGTGAAACACAAAAATTTGTCAAGTGAGTTGATGGCAAATTGGCCACCAGAAAGAGTCCCTTCGTCCGAGAGAAATCGAGTGCAACAAGCAAGTGACTCCTAAATCAATTGCAATTAAATCCTTGACAAGTTACATTGTGCAGTGTAAAAAATAATAATTGTGCACGTACTTTTTCGAACGTCTTTTTCTTTTTTCGTCTTTCTTTTTTTTTTTTTTTTTGAAGAGCCTTTTTGTCGGGGCGGTTTGAATACGTTTTTTCAGATCCATTTTCTAAGTAAATCAAAGTTAAGTCAAGTAGATGGTCAAACGCATCTTTCAGACCTTTTTGATTCGAATAAATGTAGTTAAACGTGTCTTTCAAACTTTTTGGACGCTTTTTGAACGTGTTTTCCAGATGCTTTTTTTCCGAACGCGTTTTTCTAGACGCGTTTTTGAACACTCTGGAGGCGTTTCCTTTTTTTTTTAATGAGCTTTTCCAGGTCCCCAGATGAGTTTTTCTAAGTTAAGTGAAAGTTACGGCAAGTGAATGTGATCAAACGCGTCTCTCGGACTTTTTGGGAGATCGATCAAGGGATGGACCATTAGAAAAGTTATGGGGGGGTGGGTAATTTTCGAACTGCACGAATTTTTTTCGTTAACTTTTCCCTTGCAAAAAAGCAAAGACGAAGTCACGCAATTTATTGAACAAGCAAATAGTCACCATCCCACCATCAAGTTTACAGCTGAGGTATCTGACACAGATACTACTTTCTTGACACAAGAGTTTACAAAGGCGAAAAATTCGCAAACGAGTCTATATTGGACATAAAAACGCATTTCAACTCCTGTTCCCCCCCCCTTAACTTTTCAAATGGTCCGTCCCTAAATGTGGTCAAACGAGTCTTTAAAACTATTTTTGGACACGTTTTTGAACGTGTGTTCCAGACGCGTATTTCGAACGCCTTTTTCCAGATATATTTTTCGAACGCGTTTTCCAGACGCATTTTCGAACACGTTTTTCAAATTCATTTTTAGACGCAGTAATGTGGTCACCCGCATCTTTGAAACTTTTTGGGGTCGATTAAATGTGGTTTAATGAGGCTTTAAAACTCTTTCGGACGCGTTTTTGAACGTGTTTTCCAAAGGCCTTTTTTCGAACGCGTTTTACGAGTGCGTTTTTCGAAGGCGATTTCTGGACGCGTTTTCCTCGTGCTTTTTCCAGACGAATTTTTCGAACACGTTGTTCAAATGCGTTTTTTGACGCGTTTTCAAACGCGTTTAACTACATGCGTTTTTTGAACGCGTTTGTTCTAGCCGCGTTTCACTACATGCGTTTTCGAACGCATTTTTCTAGGTTTTTCTAGGTTCAGCTGTAGGTTAGGGGTTGATACATCGAGATGTGTCAACATTGCTTTAATAGTAATAATAATAATAATGATGATAAAATAATTAACATCTTTTAATATATTTTGGATCGATTAAATGTGGTTAAATGAGCCTTCTTCGGAAGGATGTTTGAACGTGTTTTGCAAATGCATTTTTCGAACGCGTTTTTCTAGGTTTTAGCATCGGGATGTCTTACACTTCTTCAATAATAATAACAACAATTATAATAATGATATTAATAATAATAACAATAATAATAGTAATAATAATGATAATTAAGGTCCTGTAATATTTTTATAAACCATTTAACTCAAGTGGTTAGTATCACTTCTGCGCCTATATGCGGATGACACCACACAGTATAATTCGAGCGCGCGCCCTGCAGTTGTGGAGTACACTCTGCAACAAGGATATTAAAAGCTTATCTGGAAGGTTTTCTGAGAATTTTCTTCAAGTCAATGGCTCCAAGACCCAGACAATTATTTGGGCAGATCACATAATGTCTATGGTCTTAAAGCTTTTGACAATGTCCTCGACGTCATAGACACGTTCGACCCTTGGAGTTTTATTTGACAAGGACTTAACTATGAAATCGTATATTAAAGAAACCCTTCGAAAGGCGTGTGGGAAAATATCTGCGTTGCGACACCCCATGTGCTTGGCACCTATTGATACTATTGATACATTAGTCATTCTCTGCAAGGTTTCATTCTGCCTCACCTTGAATACTATAGTCCCTTATTACAGGGAATTAGTTAGTTTTGCTTGCATTTTGCATCTTAAACGTTCAACGTCAGCGTTAGCGTTGCGCTTCAACTGTACAAACAGCTTTGTGGTCACACAGTCCTTAAAATTTCAACTCTTGGTATTGAGACAAAATAATCAACAGAGTATATTGGTTGCATGCTTCGTTTCTCTTTACATCATACACCACACAAAATTCTTTCCCCTCCTCACCCTGACTCTCATTCAGTTGTGTTCAATGCATTTATTGAACAACAAACAACAACAACAACAAGCTTTATTACCGAATAGAAAAAGGAAAAAAAAAGTTAAACTTTACAATATAATATATTAATACAAAAATAGGTAATGTTTACTCAGGATAACTAAAAAGCTAATCGAGCTGAGTAAAACTAAGTGATGTTTAAGTACAGAGGTAGGTTGGCACTAAAGCTTGGTGAAAGCAATTAATTAGTCAATTAAAAAAAAAAAGACGAAAAGAAGAAAATAAAGAAAATAAATAAGTAAAAATAAATAAATAAATAAAATAAATAAACAACTACCAGTTGAAAACTCATGAACAGTAAGACTGTAAGATGTTTAGCTTGACTTTGTTTTTAAACGTTTTAAGGGGGAGGTATTTAATGCTTTCATCAAGGTGATTCCAAACTTTTACAGCTGCAAAGCGAATGTTGAATTTACCATAGTTTGTTTTGATGGTATTAATGTAATAGGTCGATTTAGAAGCAAGCCTAGTATTGTATGAGTGTACAGATGCTACTGTTTGAAAGAAATTTTCAAAGGAAGATGGAAGAAGATTATAGCAATAGTGATACATGAAGAGTGCATTGTGAAGGGTAACAAGATCAGTCAATTTAAGGATCTCTAATTCCTTAAAAAGAGGCTCAGAGTGTTCATCCGGTTTTGAAAAAGTTATAGTACGTATAGCTCTCTTTTGAAGAGTTATTAAGGGTTTAAGAGTAGTACTATAAGTATTGCCCCAAATTAATAAACCATAGGTGAGGAGGGGGTAGATAATTGAATAATATAATTGATGTAATATGTTTATATTTACATAATATCTAATTTTAGATAGCACTCCAATACCTCTCGAAACTTTCTTGCTCAATTCGTGTAAGTATGGTTTCCAGTTCAAATTGGAATCAAAAATGAGTCCTAAATATTTAACTTGATTGTCAGATTTCACAGACTTATTGGAGATACTAAGATTCAACTTATGAGCTATTCTTCTTTGCGGAGAATGAAATACCACAAAGCTGGTTTTTTCAATGTTCAAAGATAATTTGTTAGCATATAACCACTGGCTTACCTTTTCTAGTTCTACATTTAAGTTGGTTTCTAAATTTAGAATGCTAGGATTATTAAGAAACAAGTTTGTATCATCAGCAAAAAGGTGAAATTCTAAGATATTGGAGCATTTAGGCATATCATTTATATATAAAAGAAAAAGAAGTGGGCCAAGCACTGACCCCTGAGGTACTCCACATGTAACAGGTTGGTAATCAGAGTTAGTGCCAGACAAAGAAACAAACTGTCTTCTGTTACTTAAATAAGAAACAAACCAATCATTTGGAGCACCTCGTATGCCATAATACTCCAACTTGGCTAATAAAATTTTATGGTCGACTGTATCAAATGCTTTACATAGATCTAAAAAGATTCCACAAGAGTAGGTGCCATTATCAATTGATCTTTGTATCCTATCGGTCAAGAGGAGAAGAGCATGGGTGGTTGAATGTTTTGATCTAAAGCCAAATTGATTATTGTGTAGTATAGAAAATTTCTCAAGATAGCTAATAATCCTATTATACATTAATTTTTCAATTAATTTATTAAATATGGAGAGCAATGAAATAGGTCTATAATTGGAGACTAAATAACTAGACCCTTTTTTGTGAATTGGAACTACTCTGGCTACTTTGAATTGATCAGGCACCAAACCAGTAGAAAATGAGCAATTGAAGAGCAGCTGAAGAGGGATTGATAAAATGCCTTTTAAAGTCTTAAGAAGGGAGGTTGAAATACTAAATGGGCCAGAAGCCTTGGCTGAGCTTAGGGACATAATTATATTTTCAATCTCTGTTGAGGTGGTAGGTGACAAGAAAAAACTAGAGGCCTGTGGTTTATCTAAATAACAGTTAAATGGTAGATTAGGTTTTGGTACAGTTGATGCCAAGTTTTTGCCAATATTAGAGAAATAGTTATTCAATTGATCAGCAATGGCTTTATCATTAGTAATCTCATGTTCGTCAATAATTAATTTACTAGGCGAGGTGGAAACTTTGGACTTCAGACATATAAGTTGCTTTATTCCTTTCCAAATTTCTTTTGTTTTTGCCTTGTTGATCATGAAATATTCTTTATAATAATTGGTTTTACTTAGTTTGAGTAGATGATTTAATTTGTTTCGATAACCCTTAAATTTGGTATGGCTGTAACATGTACGTGTTTTAAGATAGTGCCTGTACAACCTATTTTTATTATTAATAGATACCTTTAATCCCGGAGTAATCCAGGGCTTTGTTTGAAATTTGGATTCCTTTCGGGTGAGTGGCTTTAAGGAGATGAAGGAGATGAAGTTCAATGATAATTACTTTGAAATAAATAACATGTTTCATTTTCGAGTCGGTTCACTTAAGCAAGATTGTTGCATTCAACTAATCTCACTGTTCAGCTTTACAAACAGGTTGACAAACGTATTATTGAGAAGACTAAGTCCAGTTATTTCATTCGCCTAAGCAAATTTCGCTTGCTCATTCTGATTAAACCGCCTGCCGAACGTTGATCAAAAAGCCTTCTTTCTTCCTATCTTATTTTTAAGTGCAATTACAGGGTCACATATGCCTTGAAAAATTAAAGTTTAGTGATCTTTTTTACTTAATTTCTTTATTTATTCATTTATTTATTTATTTACTTATTTATTCATTCGTTCTATTATGTATTCTTCTTCAGCACAACTGTTAATGTTGAACTATGTTCACTACTCCATCCTTGGACGTTTTCGCAAGTGGAACGATTTTTTGGGTTGATCTGTAGAAGCTCTAGGAGTGGTCGATTTATTCGTGACTGGTGGTGCCATTGCCGGAGGAGATTTAATGGCCATGCACTTGGAGGGTTTTGAATAAAACGCGTCCTTCGATGTGTCATACAATCCTGCCCACGACTTAACGTTACCCACACCTGCGTTGCACTTTTCAGATTGCATGGCTATTTCTTGGCTTGTGAGGACTTGATCCCATACATTGACTTGCGAGAGCAAAAGTTTATTGGAAGATGTAGATTGAACACCTGGTCCCAAAAACAAGCGCCAACTAGAAATGGCTCTGTAGGTATGACGTCCCGAGCTTCCTTTCTTTCCATCTACGTAGAAAGCCCAGGCAAATGTCGTGCTAGACCAGACATTGCACACATGATGCCATCTCTTGTCCAAAAGAACGGTAAGTCTGCGAGTAAATAAGAAATTATAATAAGTGTAAAAAATACAGTCCAACCTTACAACTTAAAATGAACATGAACAAGATTAGATAGATTAGATTGCTTAAGGCGCGCGGTATCACGTTACAAGGATGGAACATAACAACCTCAGCAACCTTATTTAGAAATTTTGTCTTTATTTATTGTTCATAGGTTTTATTTCGAAACTTTATACCACTGAACTCTGAATCAATCACCTCACATCATGGTAGCCACGCTTATATTGAACGAAGCGCCACGTTTCGTGTCAAGCAAAATTTAAAATGCGCATCAATGGATGAACTTGTCGCGTAGGAGACAGTTACAGTGGTGCATTTTTACAAAATTACAAATATGACATCTAAATTTCTTAAATAGGAAGAGATTTTCATAAGTACAAGCTGTAAAAAGGACGACATGACGGCCGAAATAACGACGACTTGTAGTGGCTTCATGAGATCATGATCACTAAATTTTTTTAAATAACTGGGATGCTTTGCCTAACAATGTACGAACACTTCAAAGAACAGGTAGTTTCAAAAGACATTCTGGAACTTGGAGAGTGAAAAAGTTGTGCACACTTATTTTTCGTACCTTTTCTTTCCTTTCGCTTCATTTATTTGTTTATTTATTTGGTCTAGATTAAAACGTCGAACTTTTTTTTTTTATTAATGCTTTATTAAGGTACACAGAAAGTTTACAAAATAGACAGTAACTGATAGCAAAACAACAATTACAAGCTGCTAAAAAAAAGGGTGTTACACAAGCTACGTTATGTAGAAAAAACAACAGCAACAACAACGCTGTATACAAAAAAAGGTGCTAGGCAAACAGAATCAATCAATAAAGTAAGACATAGTTTAAGTAGCAGAAATTGCAAGGCTTGTAACACACTGGCAAGGTAATGAAGTATACTTCTTGCAGGGGAGATAGAGGAGAGCACTTTCTGGAAAAAAGACTTCAAAATCTCCCATTTCTTTGGTACTTCAGCACCAGTTTTAACCTCGATATCGTACACAGATTTCAGGTATTTTAAGAAGCCTTCTATTCTTGGAGCAGTTTCTTTCTTTTTACAAATCCAGATGTAGTATCTAGCTAAGAGACAGCAAAAGTTAATTTGACGATGGTGGTTTGAAGAATCCGGCCTCAGTCCTAGCGCAACGGAGATTTCCAATTTGTAGTTATCCGTAATAATATTGCGTCCATTTAACAGTGCGGTTAAGGAGTTCCAGAAGACGACTTCCTTAGAGCATTCCCACATTCTTTTCCACAGAAAGAGCACTTTGAATTATCTTTTAGTCCAACTTTGTTTAGAAAATCGTTTGTTGCTATTCTTCGGTGTAATAGTTTAAATTGGAACTCTAAAAGTCTTGTACTTTTTGTGCATTTAGAAGCTAGCAGGTAAGTTTTACGCCAATCGAAATCTTTGTCGTCTTCGTTGCAATCCTTAATCCATTTTTGTTGATTTTGAGTTGGCGCAATGGATTTCTTTAATATGAGTTTAGCGTATATGAGACTGCTTGCACGGTTAGATTTTGAAAAATTTTCTAGCAGACTTTCATATTTGGAATTTTGATTACAAAGGCCCTTACATGTGCTCCAGAGGTATTTGACTGCAGAGAGGAGTCCATGAAACTTAAGGGGGCAAGTGGGGAGGTTGTATTTGCTCTGAAATTCGGTCAAAGATAAGAAGTTGTTGTGACTATCTTTCAAGTCCTTTACTTTTCTGATACCCTTGTTGAACCAATCTTTGTAGAAAACCGGGCAGTTTTTAATTCTAAAGAGTGAATTGTACCACAGACATTGGTCATGAAATTGGTTTTCCGACGTGATGCGGTCTTCAAAATTAACTTCAGACCAAATTGGCAGAATCTCTCTAAAGAAACAGTTTGAGACATTGAGAAGGTTAGTCGTGTCTTCCTTATTCAGATTACTCATGAAAGCTAATGTGCCTCCATATTTCTGGAGCTCTTTATCAAAAAAAAGTTTCCATTTCCCTTGATTTTCTTTATCCAGGTACTTTTTTTACCCACGTGGCCTTTAGGGACTTGTTTAAAGACTGTATATCAATCATCTTGAGGCCACCGTTTGAGTAGTATTAATTATGATGTCTCGTTTAATTTTGTCACCTTTTTCATTCCAAAGGAACGTATAAAAGAGTTTGTTGACCTCCTTTAAATTGCTTTCTCATTAGTACGTAATGACGACAAAATGTAGACAAGTTGAGAAACAACTAAGCTCTTTAAAACTGCAATTTTTCCAAATAAGGTTAACCTTCGATATTTCCAACAACTTAAAATATTTCTTACTTGTCTACCTTTTCGTTATAATTTAAAGCCGCCGTTTCTTCAGGGTCGATCGAGAACCATACACCTAAAGCTTTGACTTTATATCTAGGCCATTTAAAGTTTCTCCCTGGGAATTGAATTGGATCCTTACCACAGTTACTTCCGATCCAAAACGCTTCAGTTTTTGTGTCGTTGAGTCTGAGGCCGGACACTTCGTAGAAATCGTCTAGCATTTCGAGAGAAGCGACTAAAGATTTCTTTGACCCGTCCAGAGTAAGAGTTGTGTCATCTGCATATTGGCTCAATTTGATCTCTTTGTTGTTTACCAGAATTCCAACATTTTTTTTGTTTTTACGAATAGCCTTGGCCAACATTTCGGCTGATAAAATGAACAAGTAAGGCGAGAGAGGACAGCCCTGTCTAACACCTCTTTGTATGTCAAAGAAATTGCTCGCCCATCCATTATTCAAGACGCAGCTTTCTGGGCAACGATAAAAAAGGTTTATCCAGCTTATAATCCCTTTACCGAAGCCAAAATGTTCGAGAGTTTTCCTGATAAAAGTCCATTCTAGTGTGTCGAAGGCTTTTTCAAAATCGAGGAATAGGATTGGGCCCGGAATATTATTCTCTTTGGCGAAACAAATGACACTTTCCAGAAGGCGGATGTTTTCTCCTATAAATCTACCTTTTATAAAGCCTGTCTGGTCGTTATTGATAAGATTGGGAATAACAGATTTCAAGCGATTAGCGATTGATTTTGCTGCTATTTTATAGTCGCAGTTAAGAAGGGTTAGGGGCCTCCAATTCTTTATTAGGGAGGGGTCTGCGTCCTTCTTGGGGATAAGTTAATAATGCCTCTTTTTTGTGTTATTGATAATTGGCCCGATTCATAAGCGAAATTAAGTGCACTGATAAGAATGGAGGAAATATCTTTCCAAAAAACTTTGTAAAACTCCGCTGGCAATCCATCAGTCCCAGGAGTCTTTTCTGATTCCATATATTTTAGTGCCTCAAAGCATTCTTTTTCCGTGAGCAGCCCTTCGCAGGCTTCCCGCTCGTCATCTCGAAGGACTGTATCATTTTCCTGCCTAAAGAAAGTAGATTTTTCTTGAATATTATGTGGAACAATTTTGGATGAGTAGAGATTCTTACAAAAAGAGACACATTCGGTTAATATTTCTTTATCCGAAGTGACAAAATTGTTTTCCTTTACCTTAATCTGACTGATTATCCCTTGGTTGTAATGTCGTTTTTCAAGATTTAGAAAGTACTTGGTATTTTTTTCTCCTTCGTTGTGCCATCGAGTCTTCGATCTCAGGATTGCTCCTTTAGTGCGTGTTTCAATAATTCTTTCAAGTTCTCCTTTCTTTTCGCTGAGTTGCTCTTCAAGCTGTAAATTTTGCAAGTTGATGTTTTTTCTGTGGTCAATTTCCTTCTCTAGCCTGGCAATCGTTTGTTCTAGTGCTGCCTGCCGTTGTTTTGTTTGTTTCTTTTTAATTTTGGAATATAATAGCGATTTTTCGCGCACTTTTAACTTTATCATTTCCCAGAGCAGTGAGGGGTTAACCGATTCATCGTCCTTATACTCGTTCTGCGTTTCCTGAATGACTGACTTAATTTGGTTAACATAATCAATTTCTGTTAGGAGCGATGTGTTAAGTTTCCAGAAGCCCGGACCACGGGGATTTGAATGTAAGGAGAAGTTTAACGTGATCATAGAGTGGTCCGTTTTATATCCTGGATTGATGCCAGCGTTGGTTGCATTGTTGACCACAATCTGACTTGTCAAGAAAAAATCTAGCCTAGAATGTATACTTGGGTGACGTCTTCTCCACGTGTACCTAGAGCTTTCCGGGTGGAGAACCCTCCAAACATCTACCAGATCTAATTTCTCACAGAATTCTTTCACGATTTTAACGCTGTTTTAATGTGTTCTGAACAGGCCACCTCTTTTGTCCTTCTCTAAATCCAGTACTAGATTGTAATCACCTCCAATAACAATGTCATCGCAATTAAAGTCTGAGAGATGGTAAAAAAAATCAAGGAAAAAGGCTGGGCTATCTTCATTCGGAGCATAAATGTTCGCCAAGGTTAAAGATTTTGAATTTGCTTGGATGTCGCATATGATGAAGCGTCCAGAGGGGTCAACAAAGAGTTGTTGAAGCTGCAAATTAAAGCTGTCGTTAAAAAGTGTGCAAACACCTGCTTTGTTGCTACTGAAAGTGCTAAAGATAGCTTGGTATCCCCATTCCGTGGACCATACTGGATTCGTGTTTTCAGTGCAATGACACTCCTGCAGCATATAAATTGAATACTTTTTTGATCGAAGCCAATTAAACACTTCTCTTCGCTTTAGGTTGTCCCTAAGTCCCCTGACATTTAAAGAAGCTATTGTCAGAGCCATGGCTATTGTCCAAAGTTGCGTAAAAAAAGAATTCCTTCGTGCCGTGGTGTTAAAGCTCTGCATTTTCTGCAATTCACATATCGAAAAGTTCTAATTCTGCAAAATAAACAACAGTACCCAACAGAAAGCAGCGAAAAAATATGAAGACAGAACTGTGTAATAGAAATCAAAAATAGGGCTAAAAGAAGATTACCAAGAAAGTTAACAAAGCCGAACATATCTCTAACAAGTGCCAAAAAAACACACACACACACAATATACAGACTACTAAAGAAAGTAAACAAATAAATAAAATCTAATCTGGCCCGGGGGAGTACTTCGAACTTAACATGTGCCGAGCCTGATGCAAATTAGCAGAAACAATGGTTGTTTACCATTTACACGGGCAAACCGGTCGGTTTGGGCAAATGGCAAGCAAATTTCCGTATTGGGAAAATTCTTTTCGGGACTGGCGCTTACTATTTACAGAAATCCCTACCATTTACCAAAAAAATTTCCACGACTGCGACGGCTAACGAGAAGGTCGCAAAACAAAAGCTTTGATTAACAAAACAACGACTGTGCGCTTGCGTTATTTTTAGTATATTTCTTTGCCGTTCTGTGCACAACTACAACGTGAACTGACCAAATTCAACGTTTTGTGTAGAACGCAAACACACGACGGTGAATTTTCGTTTTTATAATAATAATAATAATAATATAATAGTAATAACTTTATTTACGTGTCAAGTGATCTAGCACCCTGTAAAGACAGGGTGCTAATTGGGGACACAGCTATTTTCTAATTAATTTTTTTAAATAAGTTCTTCCTGAACTGAGACGCCCTCCGTACAAATTCAGCTCCTGGATAATCCAACTGCATTAGACAGGTTAAACGAGTCGGAATAATTGCCAAGAAGTTTCAAAGATTGTTAGATCATTTTAAAAGTGACGTTTTCCATCCCGTTAAGCTCCCTAATTAATTGTTGTTGGGACAGAAAATGGCCGCGAGAGCCTGAAACTAGTATCAAAGATGAGGTTTGAACAAATGGTACACGAATTTCCGTTTGGAACATTCTGCCCAGAAAAACAGGACTACCTTTTCAGACGTTCCGTTGCTCCCATTGTGGTAAAAACGTTCCTTTTTGAAAAAAGACTCATATAATAGGATTTTTCTAGTTCTCTGAGAAACGTTTGGAAGCTAAGAATTTCAGTTCATTGCACTTGCAGTAAATTTTCTGTATCAAAGATAATGATGCGTTCCAGTTGTATAGGTTGGTACTTATCAAGTAACCATACAAAAAGCTGAAATTGGAACGCGTGACCTTTATTCGGCTCTCTGTAAAACATCTCAGATCTGTCCAGCACTGCATTATCCTTTATTCACTATATTGTGATTCCGTTACTGCCATTACTTTAGTTACTTTGTTCGGATTATCGTTACTAATAAAGTGCGTTAACGTTATAAATACTGAAATGTAATCTACATAATATCTGCTAAAGAGCAGAAATAGTAATTTGAGAGGACTACGGGTCTTTTAAAAGAAACATTTGATTGGTATAATAATAATTAGAACTGCAACTGACGTTCTTGTTTGTTTCAGTTGCTTGGTTGTTTGTTTGTTTGTTTGTTTGTTTGTTGTGTAAAGGTTAGAATATATCAATATCATTAATTTTTTCTTCCTTTAAATAGCTGGTTATTATTTTTGGAAGACTACCTACCAAAGTTATTTACTTTCTAGTAAAAACGTCAAAAATTGTACTTACGCTTGCTGAATAATAGGGCTCTCTTGGCCCACTCGACGTGTAGTGTATTTGTAATCTGAATAAATGCTGTCAGCTGTGCCTTTGAGATAAAAATGATTCCAGATCATTCTTGATTTTTCCCAGACGTCATCCGTCAACATAACAGCCTCGAACAGTTTCACGCCGTCAGTATCAGTGGGTGCATTCCAGTCGTCCACGAGTTTCAGCCAGAAACATATAGTAAGTTCTTCAAAGCCTGGCATATCTGAGGCTGGAACATGGGATCCAAGACCGTCTTCGATTTTTAAGTCGTAGGATTCTGAGAATAAGAGAAAAGTAAGGCTATAAATGCTCGAGTCTTGAAAGCTGACCTCATGTATCCCCTTACTTTTAGCTAGGGAATGGTGAATACTTGGCTTTTATATCAGGACGGGGGCATAGTGGCATGTAGGACGACTGGAAAGATCTATTTTTACAGGGGAAGTGTAGTAGCTGAACAGAAACTCTGACTGACCCTCCCCTCAATAATAATGCACTTTTTCCAATGAAAAAATGTTGAAACCTCAATTGATAACTCTTACCTACCAGTCATGTCTACTCTCTATGCGGCTATACTGTATATCAGGTATATCCCTGGATAACAACTACAGCGACAGAGAGCAAGGTAGTCTCCCACGCAGACGTTCTTAGGGCTTTGTCATGCGTTCCTCCTAGTGTGGAAGGATCGCGTGACGAAGCCCTAAGAGCGAGGCTAAGAGCAAGGGAGATTACATTACGCGAAGCAATTTATAGGTGGACACATGCTACAACCTACAACACAATACAATAGTATACTATACTAAACTATACTATACCCTACCATACCATACCATACCATACCATACCATGCCATACCATACCATACCATACCATACCATACTATACTATACTATGCTATGCTCTACTATGCTCTGCTATATGATACAGTATAAATGAAGCACAATACAATGCAATGTGAAGTGAAGAGATACGATGCTAGTACGCAATGCTTCCCCTATAGGTATTTGGAACTAATTTACAATTTATTTCTGAAAATGCAATTATAAATAATTGTGTATAATGTAAAGGCAAGAGAGGATATCTTGGTAAAGGTTAACGTTGCAACGTCTTGTCTGAACCTTTCACGTCTTTCACGATACATGAAAAGAACGTTAACTTAATAAAACCTTATTTGAACCCAAACAGGAAAAGAACACAACCTACCGACGCACTCTTTATCCTTGCTTATCATGTTTGGTGGGACACATTCATCCAGACATTGATTGACATCCGCTTTCTTTGCCATACGGCACTTACCACACGTTTTATCGTCGTTCGTTGAGGAACAGCCTGGAAACACAAAGAAATGACAAATGTCATGCACAGTTGTACTTTGGCAATGCGCATCGAAATATGGTACACAACAAAACGGTCAGTTTGACAGTCAATCACTCAGCCTTCAGTCAGTGTGACAGTCAATTTGACAACCTTACAGTCGGTCTCAATGGATCAGTCAGTAGCAAATTGTCTCTGTCATTTTATTTTTTACAGCCTAAAACCACCATTAAATTGAAATAATGGACTAGTGTAGTTTATTTGTAAACAAATGGTCTAAGGGTTGCTGCGTTTCACACACAAAGATGGTCAAAATGTAGCAATGAATCAATCACATTGAATGATGTTTTCAAACTCGTTCGTTTTACATCGTTCCATACAGTTTTTCGCGTTTGGTTAGTGAGAGTTTATTAGTTTTTATTTCGTAAGACGGTAGAGCACTTACTCTCACAACATGAGATTGCGGAAGTGCCTTTGGTTTAAGTGTATGTCGTTTAATGAACCAACGAAACGATAATCAAAAACAGTTACGACAGCCTTAGCATTTTTAGAGCACACTACCTTCAAATGGATCGCAAGTTCTGTGGCAGTCCTTCACGCATAGGTTCTCTCTGGCATCCTTCACAGTGATGCCTTTACACATAATTTTGGTCTGTTTGCGCGACATGATATGAGCATCCATGATTTTTGCTGCATCGTCTTTGTTTCCAAAGGCATAAAAAGTAACCTCGAATTCCCTGTCCTTGTCAATCATGTTGAGGTAGACATTTCCGGTCTCTCTTGTGCCTTTGCTTTTGCCGTACTCAATCAAGGTTCTTTGACCAGAGATGGTGATGCAGACGAAGTAAGACTCGTACAACGAGCTCTCGCCCAGTCCAACTGCATCCACAAGGGTCACAGAGTTATCGTCATTTACATTGCTGCCCTAATTCGAGAAGGGTTTAAAGAAAAGTACCAATAAAGAGCATATATCGAGAATGATGATGGTTTCCACGCAATAGCGTATGTACACTTAAAACGCTCTTGCAAATAAAGGATAAGGGGGGAATAACAGCTTTAACGAAATAATAACAATAACAATAACGATAATGTTGATGAAGATTATGATGATGATGATAATTTCTATCGATATTTAAAACATGTATTCCTAGCTCTTGCAACTTGTAACTTGTAAACTCTTAGAGCTTTTAGAAGGCTTATAGGTTACGGGATGCGCCCTGTGTGGCGGCGATCAGATTACATTCATACGTTGCATACTGCATAATAATATATTAAGAATATATTAAGGATATTTTCCTTACTACTATTAATAATAATCAGCATCAGCATCACCATCGCCATAATCATAATCATAATTCAGGAAAGAAGCTAATTAAGTGGCTCGTCTTTGGAGCCTTAAAGTAGCTGTCATCTCAGTATTGATAGGTGCCTTGGGTGAGGTGTCAAAGAACTTGCAAGAGTATCTACAGAAGATTAGCGTGACTGTAAAAACAGAACTGTTGCAAAAAAGCAGCTCTAGAATATATTAAGGCTATTTTCCTGGAGGTATCAGTGCAGACAACCCAGTTTGGTTTGAAGTCTTTCTCATATCCATCGGCTACCTCGTAGGGTCGACTATCTGATAGTAAAAAAAAAGCCCTAAGCCCTTGCCATTTTTGAATGTAAAGTGAAGGAAACGGCATTATTTTAGTATTTTTAATTTCTTTTTTGTATTTTGAGGTTTTCATTGTCTTTATTATTTTTTGGAACATATATCATTTTTTGTAACATATTTTTTTCTTTTTTTCTTTTATTCGGATATACTAGCACATGCTTAAACAATAGAGTTCTTCTGTCGACGGCACTATTTGTGATAGGTTGCCCGAGGGAATTTGATGTTCACAACAAATATTAGCCCAAGAACATAGTTCGAGGGCTCACATGAAGTTTGAACATCAAATTTCCGAGGACACCTATCGCACATAGGGCCTGAGACAGAAGGACTCTATTGTTTTCATTGTAAAACGCTAAATTTTGATCGAAATTGCCAAAAACGGGCACTATGCGTTGATAGGTGCCCGCTGAGGAGACACTTTCGCGTCACGTGATCGATTTCGACCAATGGGATCTCCCACGCCAAAATTTAGCGTTGTACTATAAACGTGTATAGCGAGCTACCTAAAAGTAAACAAAGTTAATGTATGTAACGCCATACAGGCAGTCATCTGTGCCCTCGCGACTGATAACCAGCGCCTATATGTGTACTGCGAAATTGGTTGAAATAATCTTAGGAATACCTTAAACATCCTAACTTTATCGGGCGATATTTCAACACCATAACGCTTTTCCTTGTCACTTGGCTTTGCAGAAAACAGAACATAAATCGTTCCACTTGAGGCAGCAGTGAAATGAAGACACTTTCCTTTCATATCTTCGAGTTCTATACGCAAGGCGTTGGACCACTTTGCTTGACACGGCACTGGTTTTGGAAGTTGGGCGGGGGGATCTTCTGTTCGTTTAGCCAGACTTCCTTTACTCAACTCTTTAATGTGAGCTAAGCGCAGTCCTTTCAGATCAGCCAAAAGCGCTGGAAAAGTCTTCTTCGCTCGTCTGTAATCTTGTTCTTGCAGAACAAGACTGCCGTCTTTCTCTTTGTACGACAACGTAAGACCAAATATGGATATCTTTTGCTCGCGCGTGTCACTTTCCTTTTTACCAAAACTGCTGTACAAGTGGAAGACATTATTTTCATCGCTTGTGTACCACTGTCCGTCTCTGTTTAAGTGAATCCACAAAGTTTAGTTACGAAAAATGTCAATGTATCTACGGATGAATAAACTAAATACATTCGCCATATTAACCACGGAATAACACTCGACTAAGTCAGTAGCCAGCACGGCTAGTTCCGTGCAACCGAGCTCATTTGGTTTGGAAAAGCAGAGGCAAGGAACAAGTTTAGTTGAAACAAAGGACTGTCAAGGAAAAAATTAATTGAAAGTTAAGCTTCAAGCGATCTGTAAATTAGTAGATGTACTAAATCGTGTAAAGAACCCCTTTCCTATCTGGTACATGCATGGTATTCAGTAATAAAACCGACTATTAGCATATATTTCAAAATTGTTCAACTTTTTCTCGCGCATTTTGGCCTGAACTCCCCGCCACTCAACAGAAAAAAAAACTTGGCAAGTGATTGATGCTGGGTACAGGATTCGTGGAGGCGGGGCAGTGTAGTGGTCATCACCTGGGACTTCCGATCGGATGATTTGCGAGATCAAAGGGTCTGCGGAGGCTTGGTCTCGAGGCTTGGTCTCGAGGCTTGCTCTCTGCATTGCATCGTGTTGCTTCCTTAGACAAGAAACTTAACTCCACATTGTCTCTCCGCCCAGGTGTATAAGTGGGTACCGGCTGACTGTTAGGGAATCCTAACAGAAAAGCTGGAGGGTTAGCCCTGCCATGGCATCTCATTCAGGGGGGAGTACTTAAGAGCGACTTTCAGTAAACATCGAGCATTCGGCGGCATAAGTTGAAAAATCGAGTTCAATTATTTCATAATTTGCACATAAATGGGTATGGGTAAAACAGAAACCTTATGTGGTTCGTTTTCCCCAGAAGCGCTTTATTTGCGAACAAGAAACCGCAATGGGCATCTTAACTGGTCGTTCTCATCCTCCCCACCCCTAGGTTTCACAAATGTTAGCGCAATCCTGTATTTATACGAACCGGCGTGACGAAAAGTGTGATTGTGTGACACAGTATTTTGACGATAGCGGTACTGGATGACGTAATGTTTAAACTCTGATGACTCATCTTATCTTTCTTATTGCTTTTATTTCTGCTGAAAAACGCAAATTCACTCAAACATTAAATGTCGGTGTAAATTCGCCCACAACTGAGGATGCTTACACAGGGATGACGAAATATTTACTGTTGTGCCTAGACCGTGAATACAAACAGCGAACATAGCAGAAGAATCAAAATATAACGCTTGATAAACACGAGCTCGAGCAGATCGTCAAAGTCTGGGGTACGTTAAAGCATATCTTAGGACGTGATGTTTAAATCCGCCGGTTGCTAACCCGGGAATCCCCTTGCAAAAGTAAACAAGTTGACTCGGAATTCGTAACGTGAACGGCTATGTACGAGACTACGCACTTGCAAAATTACCTCAAACCCAACCAACACCACATGCAAGGACACACAAGAAGAACTCACGTAGGTAACATTCAGCAGACTAATATGCGCATGCGTCTTATATAAGACAGTACCGCTCTTGAGTACCCTCACCACAAGCTTTACAGCAATTTGTTCGTATGTTAAGCCAACTGACCAAAAAAAACCTTTCCCAATTTATAAACTGGCGGTCGCCAAAACGAGGAAATCGAATTCGGGAGGTCAAAATCATGGGAAATTAATCTTGAAAATCAGTACTATTAACTTGCATCGCGCTGGTAAACTAAAGCGCAGAGAAAAAGAAAGATACTTCTTATTAACACAACAAGTCTTTTTCATCAACTAGACAGTTACAAAAAAGCAGTAGCGAAATTTAATGAACACAAACAATTCCAATCTAAAAGGCAGGTTCTGATGTTCACGCAGAATCTTGCAGAAACTGATTAAGTGAAACCTAACTTCTGTGAAATAATTTAACAAGTGCCATAACCCCAAATGGTCTCAACCCTCGTTCAATAGACAGTAGAAACATAAACTATACCTTGAAACTTGCTCGGGTTATCCATGCTGCTGTCTTTGGGAAAACTTCGAACTCAGCCAATTTTATCAAATGGGGCTTAATGAAGTACAACTTTGCCGCATCCCGAAATACACCAAAATCTCCGTGTTAAGCTACACAAACTCTCTTTTCTCTGTCGTTGCTTGTTGCTTGATGATGGCCTCAAACTAAAATGTTCGGTTGATCTCATAAAAGGTAGAGGGAAAAGAAAAAATTGAACGATACTGGTGTTATCGTTGTGAGTCTCTCGGCAAACCACGACAAAACGGGACATCTAATATGCTACACCTGTGACATCATATATGCAAACAAATGTACACAGAAAATTTGCACACGAAGAAACAGAAGTTTGGAAACGTGAAAATCGCCCATTTCGGGCTTTTTCTTCCTCTTTTTGGAACGCAAAAGAATGTAAGGCTGGAAATTAACAAGAATGAAGTAGAGCGAGCCCGTTTGGTTAAAGAAGCAAGTTTTCCCGTGGTTTTGTGTACGGCAACATTCCACTTCACTAAGCCCCATTTGTTAAAACTTTGCTGAGTTCGAAGTGGTCCCAAAGAAAGTAGCATGGATAACCCAAGCCAGTTTCACGGTATGGTTTATTTCAATGTTTGTGCTGTCTATTGAGTGAGGATTGAGGCATTTTAGAATTTATGGCACATGTTAAATTATTTCACAGAAGTTAGGTTCCAAATCAGTTTCTACGTGATCACCAAAACCTGCCTTTTAGTTTGGAATTGTTTGTGTTCAGTAGATTTCGCTACTGCTGTTTCACAACTGTCTATTAAATGAAAAACACTTGTTCTGCAATAGAAAGTGACTATCTTTTTCTCTGCGCTCTAGTTTGCCAGCGCGATGCAAGTTTATAGTACTGATTTTCAAGATTAATTTCCTGTGATTTTGACCTCCCGAACCCGAGAATCGTTTCCTCTTTTTTTCGGAAATAAAGTGGTTCTGGCGAAAACGAACCACATCAGGTTTCTAGCTTACCAATACCTAATTGTATGCAAAATACGAAAGAAATTGATTGTTCAACTGCTGCCGCGAAATTAAAATTTTGCTTGATTTTTACTGAAAGTCGATCTTAATGCTCCTAGTAGCGTCATGCTTAAGAAACGTAAGCACGGGCTTGATGAGCAATATGGCTCGTTCAGTCCAATGGATTAAACGCAAGACTTAACCTTTTACCGTATTCCAAATCGAGTTGAGTTAGAGGTAGGCCAGGGCGATTTACGTCATCCTTTGTCTTATGATTTAATACCTGTATTGAAGTTTCCTTGTCATGTTTCTTTTGATGCTGAGCTTGCCATGTTGCGGGTTTATCAAATCATCCATCATGTCGAATGCCACCTGATAAGTTGCACCACCACTGGTCATCTCCTTCCATGTGGGCGGTGGCTGAGTACTTGTTGGCCAAAAATCACTGAATTGTGCCTGGTCTTTACGCTTTGAAGTGCACTGCTCTAGTTTCACATCAGACAAGGATATGGGACCCTGAAAACAGAAAAAATATAAGCTGGTCAACAACACAACAACGCTATAATGTATCATTTAGATTTCGGGATACTTGATCAATACAAAACACAAAATGAGTGGGATTCGGTTAGCTACCCCAGAGTGATAAAAGGCTGCCAGAAGGGGCAGTGCACCTTCCTCAAACAAACGCAAAGAAACGTCGAACTGTCATATGCAGTGACATTTTTCGAAGAAAGGTAAGAGGATAACTGAAGGAAGTTGTGCCAGCTTTTTCAGATTGTAACCCATTTGCATCTGGCCATCGGGAGGAAAAGTGAGACTTTTCTTTCTTAGAATTATCATTTCCAAACCAGCCATCGAGCCAAAGAGTGAGACTGCAATTAAAAAAAGGTTCAGTGTGCTTAAAAAGTTGAATAATATAAAGCATATGAGAGACTAGGCTCATGTAATGCGTGACACTTGTGACAAAAGTAAGCTACAATGTTGAAAAACTCTCTGCAAGAGTCAAGTAATTCAGTAAACAGAAACGTTTCGAGCTTTGCCGTTCGTGCAAGTAGACAAAGTAGCCGAGGCACGCCACATAAAAAAGAAAACAGGCGTTAAGGTTTTTTAACAGTGTTTTAAAAATTTAAGATTAAATAATAATAATAATAATAATAATAATAATAATAATAATAATAATAATAATAATAAATAAATAAATAAAAGGAAAATAACTAATATGTTTCTCCGCGGATGTAAAGACCATCGGGATCAATTGTTCTGCCTTTAATTTAAAATAAAAAAGCTTCTGAATCAATTCCCTGGCCTTTTGGATTGGGGGGATTGAGTCTCTGTTGGAGAAGAGTTTGTCGATGGGGATTAACCACACTGCTAACGATATGCAATTAATCCCCATCGAAAAAACATTCTCCAGCAAATACTTAATCCGAAAGGCCAGGGAAGCTCTTTTATAAATTTCAAAATGCAGAACAGTTGATCCAGATGTTCTTAGGTAGTTTTACCGTTCCCGTATTACGTAATTACCATGATCTACATATACACCCCTTCCAATGTAAATTCTTGTCGTACCAGAAGAAGGCTGGTTTTGCCAGCATAAATATAGTACACCCAATTTAAAATCATTCTTCGTTGTATTGGTTTCTGCTTTTATATCCCTCATTTTTTATGTTAAGCCGATTAGATCACTATTGATCCAACGTATACCGGCAGGATTATCGTCCACGGTTGCTTGCTAAAACATATAATATAATTAGTGTTTGCTTTTTTCTTAACCGAAGAGGGACAGAGACCGAGACGTTTGTTTTTGACGGATTACTTGACACTTGAAAGAGATTCTCACCTTTACCTTATCTATAGTTTTTAAAGCATCATCTCTAGGTGTTTACTTATGCAAATGTTTCCCTTCGCTTTTTGAGGCTAAATATAGCTGACATCGTCCCTTTAACGAACTGGGATAAACACAAAAGCATTGACATTTGAAACAATCGAGTTTTAAAGAAGTAATTTAAGGACTGCCAAATGTGAGCTTTAGATAAAAATGCTATATTCTTTCCTCGACTGACCTCCTCCATGTATATTTCAATGGCTCTGACCAAGCTGGTTCTTCGTTCTATTATCGCATCTTCCAGGCCCTTCCTGCTGTCATACTGGCAGTATACTTTAGCCTTTTTTCCTTTTGTGGAATAACTGTAGTAAAACCTGCGACCATCTTCTTCCGTCTCCATGTCTACTACCTTTCCTTCACAGCCCCAAGTCACCTTTAAATTGAAGCAACCATGTCAGAATACATGCAAGTTTCAATTTCAAACACAAGCTTTGATTGTATTTGCGTGAAAGTATCATTGGGGCCTATCAGCACCACCATCAAACACGCCACACATCCTTACTACCCTGGACAAACATTAAAGGATGGATATTTTGAGAACAATATTCTTGTGAAAAGTAATTATTGCACTTCCGTTTTACAGAACGTCTACATATGGATAACCAATTAACAACCATAAAAGTCATGTGTTTGTATTCGGAGCATAAATCTCATGATATCTAGTTTTCTCTTTTTTCCCGCGACTTTGAGAGATAGAAATGGTGCTAGTTTATACATAAACACTCTCCAGCTTTCGTGGACACGAATTCTGCGATTTTTCCTCGTCCGCAGACAAGTTTGGTCACGTGGTCATTGTCTCAGAGATAACTAAGATGGAGAGCTTCCTCCGGTTTGTTTTTCACGGCCATTACCTCCCGTGTTGCGCACGAGATCTTTCTATCGTTTTGCGCCGCTTTTGTCCTAGCCACCAGCGTCTGCAAGTGCAGTGTCTACATCGAGCCCTTATTTGGTCCGTTGTAGAACGATCTATCGCTGTCTTGGTGAGTAAGGCTTGCCTCTTTGACAGAGGGAAGGAGGAATTGTCTAAGTACCCCTTTTTCAAAGGAATAGTATGAGGCACATGAATTGAAAATGATTCACCGTTCACCATTAACAAGAACTGTCATGAAACAATACTGCAGCAAAAATCGTAGCAGCTGCGCGCGGTTTCTCGACTTTTTAGCTGAGCCCCAACTTAAATATTTTTATTAGCTCCTAAAAGTTGTAACATGTGAAGAATTCAATTCTTAATTGACATGTTTTGTTCAGAGTATTAGTACTTCCCGGTTACACAAGGTTTATATCTGGTGCACTTTTCGGGGAAGTATGGCGTGAAGAGATACCCATTTCTTTCCCTTTTTCGATGACCATACTGGTCGCTCGGCTCTAGGCTCATGAATTCAAATGTACAATTTCACATGCAACCCACTTTTCGAGAAAATCAACAACCAGAAGTTTCTAGAAAATAGTAACTACGTCATACCACATTGAAACACGACAAATATTTCTTTTTATCTTATAACTGCCAAAATCATTACAATGGGGCTTCAAATTAATAGCACCCTCTTGCCCGTCCCCACGCTTCAATCAATCGTCCATTGACCATGAACAACCTTCTACCACGCAATTCCTTTCATTTCATCGTTAACATACCAATCAATCATCAATTGCATAAGCCTTCCGTGTCCCCAAGAATACCACGGTAAAAATATCTCACTCTTCTATCCCCACCCGTCACCCTATATATCATTAACATACCAATCAATCGTCCAGCGACCTTGACCCTCCTCCTAGGGTGACCCTACCTCTCATGTAAACGAAACCGTGAAATACAATGTAAACAGGCCCTTACTTTGTAAAATGCAGTTAATTGCGTCTTTTCAATACGTTTGGAATTAGTATAAAAATCCTAATAAATTAACCCTAAGATAAAAAAATTAGAGGAATCAAAGCTTTTTCTTGTATTCACTCGGTGCTCTCAGTATCTTTGCGAGCTTGTGAAAATGAACGCGTTGCCAAGCAACATCCCGTACACGGGTGCTCTACAATTTCCGGCCGTGCGTCTATAACAAATTACGCGTGCTCCGATACAATAGTGCGTGAAGGTAATTAAGGGAAGAACTTGACCTATGACTCAGTTAAAGCTATCGGCTTAGTGCATGACATAAAGAAAACAGTGTGGTATACTTACGACCTGCTAATATGCAAATTTGAACAATACGATTACCTAGAAAACTTTTTTCACAGCATAGTCATTTCCAGTCTCTTGAGGACGGTGCCTCCTTATACAGATGTATTTTTGCAAAGGTTATGACTATGGGGAAAAAGTAGATCTTAGCAAGGGTTATTGGAATCCAAAAAGAAAAATGCGGGTAACCACGTATTTTTCAGAGATGATTAAGCAACCATAATTCTAAAAAGGCGGCCAAAAAAAGCATTAAAATACAAAGAATGTATGGCAATTTCTTTCGAAATTTGAGCTCCATTATCTCTGAAAAATGCCTTTTCCACATAGTCATAAGCCGCGCAAAAATATTGTTGTATTAGGGGGCAAATTCCTTAAGAAACCGAATATCCCGAGATGCGCAGAACGTATGCGCAGTAACAAAAGGAGGCACCGTCCTTAAGTCATCTTGCGTCTCTTAAGTACCTTTTCATCCGGGAACAAGTCATTTGCGCGGAAGTTTACCAGATCCGAAATGGACCCCATCAAGAATTTGAAGGCCTTAGGATACTTGGGGATCGATTGCAGCCATTCCTTGAATTCTGTTTTAAACGTTGGTGAGTAAGCATCGGAGAGGATGGACGCTATTTCGTGGCTGCCACCTTGAGCTTTTATTGAAGTGGAAGTTGTTTTAACCTGTTCGCGCTGTTGGTAGCCTTTATCCTTGCTGTATTTTGCCCCGACGCTTGCAAAGAGGCTCCTATATTCCATCTCCATTTTCTGGGAGAACTGTGCCTTGTTTTCATTTTCCTCAGCTTGTTTTGTCTTTCTTATTTCAAGTCGTCCACCGAACTTTGCTGACTTGATGTAATGTGTTCCCCAACGCTGAATGAAGTTTTCTGTCCCAAATCAAAAAGGGCAATCAAAAAGTAAACATCAAGGAAAGGAGAATTGAAGTCTACTTCGCTGTACTTTAAACAAATTAATCTATATTTCGCTTGTTGATATATTGCTTCTAGGAGACCTGTTTGTTTGTCTCCTTGTGTCTTGATGCGCGAAAAATTGCTATTTTGCCTGTTAATAATGGGACTGCCAGTTTCTTATTGCAAACGCTAGGATGTTAGCGAAACCCTTCTACTTACGATATTTAATCGGCGCTCCAGGGTCAAAGTAGGAATTAGGAAGATTCATGAATTCTCGCAGAAAAGCC
The DNA here is from genome assembly GCA_964030785.1 of Siderastrea siderea. NCBI lineage: Eukaryota > Metazoa > Cnidaria > Anthozoa > Scleractinia > Rhizangiidae > Siderastrea > Siderastrea siderea. The sequence continues at coordinate 62,623,334 of OZ034968.1, forward strand.
AAACTTAGATCCTGTGGCTTAACCTCGTCCATGAAAATTTCGTATCTGCAAACAAGTCCAAATGAGGGCGAAAAGGTTAAGACAAGTTTAAAGAGGGGTAGAGTTTAAAATGACTTTAAATTGTTATACAGAGAAGCTGCATCTTAATGTCGTGTACGCAATACTAACTGTTGTTGCCCGCTGTTATCTTAAAACTTTCTGCATGGTTATGCTTAAAAATTTCAGGAACCTTTTATATTAAAATACTTACACGTACAGTACGTACAGTACATGTAAAGAAAGGAAGGCTGTTCAATCTGTACCAAACGAAAATGTGCACAAGCTTAATAACCTAGAATGTATTACTAAATGTTTCATGTGCCGATTTCACTGCCACATGTTAGAACTGGGTTTTTCGAGCATGACTCGCCCGCCATGATTTACCCATAGTCACAAAACGGCGCTGAAAATTGGATTTTCCGGCTCTTTATAATTGTTTATATCTCAGAAAGTGAATATGACTTCCGTATAATTCTGTTATGCGCAAAATTTCATTATTATTTCGTACCACTGGCGCCATGACGGGCGAATCATGAACCCCTGGGTATGATTCGCCTGCCATGATTCGCCCATAGTCACAAGATAATTCTGGAAATCTCTGGGTAAAATAAGATTGCAGAATAAATAATAATTTCCTGAGATACAAAATGATCTGCTTGTTTCCTTCAACTCTTTGTAATTATGAGAGAGTAAAGACGGGCAGATTACAGCCTGCGAAACATGTTTGAAAAACTGGAATCTACACATTGGCTGTAATAAACAATTGCAATGAAATTAGAATCTAAAGGTGCGCCTTAGAATAAAATGGCAATTTTTTACGTGTTTGCTCACCTATCCACATCCACATACAGAACAGAGAGGAATGTTTGCTTTGCTCCAGAGGCAGAGCTTCCATAAGCTTCCTTCACACCAGCGTAAAACCCAAACAAAGAGCCAGAGACACCTGCTTCTTGCTGTATGTAGGTTCGATATTCCGAGCGACTCTCAAACGTCAGCATGTAAGCGGAGGTATCGTAAACACCGTGTACGTTCATTGCATCTGGAACGTCCAGGTCATCATATCTACGAATACATATGTCATTTCTTGTGTTTTATTTCAGAGTAGTTTTTATACGTTTTGACAGAAGTTTATGTTTTTGTCTACTACAAACAAGCTAAGAAGCTAAGAAATATAATTATGTATGTATGCATCAGACCGTACCCAACACCTCGTGCATAGGTTTCCCCCTATACGGTCTGAGGCCGGTAAATACCACATTAATTATTTTTCTTAGCTTTTCTATTTAGCCGGAGAGAAATTAGGACAGATTATTCAGGATGTCAAGTGAAATGTCTTCAGTTGTCGCATCGAATGGTCAGCAATCTGGCGTACGCGTCCGGTCAGGAAAAGTAAGCGCTGACTTTCATTCTTTCGTGTGAACGTGTTAGCTTTAACGATGATCAGTTCTAGCCGAGTTAAAATCTTGTTTTCTCGAAAGAAACTTTAAGGGATCTAGGTCAACGAAGGAGAATTACTCAGAGATTAAAACAGTTAAACCAAGATCTAGTAAATACGGTAATGTAAGATGAATGTTGTAACTGCCAACAACAACAAAGTGCGAACATAAAACTCAAACTTGGAATTTTAGCAATATTCCTTTTACTTACATAAGTTATGTTAGAAGATGTTGCGTCTCGTGATGCGTAGATCGCATGACACAAGATAGCTGTTTACAAACATTCGTTTTGTTTTTTAAATGTGCCAACCAATTAAACTAAAGAACTCTCAGTTTCAACAGCCAAGAGACCTTTAGTTGGAAAAAGAATATCAATAGGTGATGTCTGACGACATCTTCGCTATATGAAATGCACTGGAAGGTTTTGGCTTGCTAAGTCATTAAAAGAAAGTGAAGAAAGAAGGTTTTAATAGACAATTAACGGATAGGAACAAGTGCACTCACGATGCCTTGTTCTTGCAGTTTCTCTGTACGATGCTCATTTTTCTAGATTCTGGACTGTATTTTCCTCGACCATCAAACCCAACGCCCAGAAAAGCAGCCCCATCAATCATGTTCTGTTTAAAAGAACAAGCACATATTTAAAAACATGAAAAGAAGGAATTGTCTTGTTTTCACTTATCCATGTGCGTATTGTAAGACGAGTAACATCTTAATTATCATACAGAAACGCGTCAATCGTTCTAAAGTACGCTAAGTACGCCTAGCTGACACTAGCTGACTAGGGGCACTATTTACTATGTTCAATACTTTTTGAGCGTCCCGTTTAATTTCTTCTCCATAACGGTTCTCAATCCCCTGAATATACAGAATAAATACTTGAACTTAATGCTGTGTGTCCACTAGAAGGCAAAAAAGGACACCCATCCGGCCCAAAACTATTTACGGACCTAGATTAGGAAGTCCGTTTAAAAATTCATGTTGGAACTATACCGTTACAAACAACAAAATGGGGTGAGGAGGTGAGAACTTTGATTCAGTATCGTCACCATGTCGTAACTAGTTTTATATAACTTATGTGGCTATAAAATATCAAAATTTGCATGAATTCTGGTCCGAATTCACCTCGTAAAAGCTATGAAGGGTTATTCGGGGAGTCTTTTGAAGTCTCTTCTTGGTACAGTAGTCCACGCTTTATTCGTCTCGGAAATGCGATTCGGTATAACACCATTCAATTAAAAGCCCTTAACCAATACTTCCCACTGCTCGAGTCATTTTCTGAGTATTTGCTGTGGAATTTTTAGAAAAAAATTCCTTACATAATACTTCACTGTAAACTAATCTAACCATGACAATAAATGTGATTCATTGCGTTGTTCTTACGAGGCAAATAGTTGAGGCAAACTTTGAGTTGTAGCATGGATCACTTGTCGTGTAATTGGTACCATAGCAACCGTTCATCATGACGTATCCAAGGCCGGTGTTGGCAGCATAAGTGTAAGGCACGTCGCCTTGTTCCTTCTCTGTTCGATCAACGTTAGAGATAGACGCTCCCATGTGGTACCCGGGGGGTACGAACATATCCGGGGTACTCCAACCTTTGTCGGGCATGATATCCAGTTTGATCTGCGACATACGGTAATAATTTATACATGAGTGTGAGCATGCTAAATATGAAAACGAGCATTTTGATAGCTTAGTGTTCTTTGCAATTTCTTAGAGATATGAAACACGTTTTCATTTCTTTGTCGCTATTACATTCCAGTCTTATAGTGCGGTTTTCAATTCAGTGTCTTGCAACTAACTCTGGGCAATTACAACAGACGGAATCAACACAGCGAAGGGATAAGAACTCGCCAGAAGCGAATACATGTATACAGTATTATGGGCAGGAAAACGCGTTAGGTGACACAATCTTTAACCAACCACAGAGAACACAGTGAAGCAATACCCAAAACAAGCAAATGACTTCGCCATATGTAATATCCAGCTGAATTCAGAGCACTACAGCAACTAGGTGAGAGTCATAAAATGCAACGGTGTTTGGTCGTTTCTTGAGTTCGAATCCCACTGAAGCCTGCTTTTGAAGTGAAAGCAAGCGAAGATTATATGAAAGATCTTGTAAAATAAGGAAGGTTGGTGTTTTCGCTTTTGAAATATCTTTTCTATTTCCAGGTATATTTAAGCTTTTGTATTATGCAAACTAGAACGTTGATAAGGCACAATTGGTTACAGCATGGAGACAAATCGCAAAATCAAGAGTATTCCTGGATAGAGTGGGTAAACGGGTGATTGACACTTGACATCAGTATTGTGCTTTGACCCAAATATTACTCTTAATTTTGTGACTCTATAATGAGAGAGAGATGGTCCTTTTCGAATCACACACAATGCCTGTTGTGCTACGTTTGGTTTCCTTGTTGCCCATTAAGGAGTGGGTGATGTTTGTAAGACCAAAAGATAGGCACTTTAAAAATAAGTTGCCTTTTTCACTTTTTTACTTGCATTTTGCAACCCAAAAATTATCTTCAGGGAATGCAGTTCCAAAAACGATGAGCATTCCTCTGTTGGCTCCATGCGTTTCCTAGCTAGACATTGGGGCACCTTCTTAAGATGTCGTCAAGGAAATTTCTTGTACTTCTAAACACTTCATTATTTGACCGCGAGTTTGTTAAGTAACGTAGTGTGTGACATTTTTGGAGAGTTTCCTGTTCATCAGGGAATTAAAACTCCATTATGACAGTGTTATCATTATGCAGCTGAGATTTAGGAGTCTTTCTTCCTTTTATGCGTGCCATGAAAGCGTTCGCTACTTGTACGACAATGAAGATGAACACGTTAAAAACTGCCACTATTTTTACCACTCACTTCTTTAGCTAAGAACTTAGAAGCTTTTTCTTGAGCTTCGTCTATAATCCTGAGTTGTTTATCCACCAGTTTGTTCATCACTTCCAATCCCTTGTCCACAACAGCTTCCTGTACTTTGGAATTTTTCAACGCTGACATTGCTAGGGCGGGGAGCGCTCTTTTTTCTTCCCTTGCTGTGTCCCCTGTGGAGGAAATCAGTGGAAAGCTTAGAAACTTGGCCATTGAAGTGCTACCATGTGAGTTACAAAATGTTGCGCTTATGTGTGGCAAGGGCCACAATTCGGAGTATGTCGCCGACCCTAACAGTGGTAGGTGCTCCATTGGAGTTTATGAATGCTTTTCTTAAGGGCTGTTTACATTGGGAAGGAAGATCCTAGAAGGTGGAGCATCCTGGGGCCATATGTTTTCTGTATTCACATTTTTTCTGTTTTCATTTTAAATACAAAATGTTGTACCTGGCCCTATCACCATGTAAACTACCTTCGCTTGAAAGATTCCAGTACTAGGCACAGAAACACAAATATGGTGGCGGCCGGGCGTCCAGCTGCTAAAGGCCAACAGTTTTCTTTGATTTCCAGCAACCACCCCGACCAAAATTTGTGCATGTAAACCAAAAGAAAATTTGTTTCGTCTTCTAGGACCTTCTTAATGCTAGGATTTTCCTCCATGTAAACAGCCGCCTTTGAATACTTTGATCCCCCTTTGAGTACTACATATGTTATTTGCGGCTCGCAACCCTTGCAGAAAACTTGTGCCCGGTTAACAAGCAAACTAAAGCAAGCAGTGTTAAACCTAAGACGTTCAGTGGAGTGTGAGGGGGGGGGAGGGCGGTGGAAAGCACCCCGTAAGGTCTTTCTTTACTTTTTTCGGTTGCCAAAGTTACGAAATATGACGTTTAATTTTAGCCAAGTTTAAACTTTATCATGTCTACACGTCTAGCATGAAACATTTTCAACTTTCCCCGTTTTTTTGATAGATGCCAATTTCGCCATTTTGGCCTCGATTGAGGATGACGTCACAGGCTTCCGGCAGCGCCACAACGCACAACCCTTTTAGTCAAAACTAGATGAAACATAATTCTTACTGATAAGGCTGAGACGAGCCCCAGGGCCTTTATAGCCTTGGAAGAATTCCGAGATATATTGCGGTTAATTCGTAAAGTTTTCCTCCCTTGGTGATAACAACTCACCCCCTACCCCCTCCCCTGGATGATTAACGATTCCTAATACTTTTGTAATAAACACGACCAAGACTAATGATGCTCAAAGTTGAGTAGCTAGGGAAGCTTTTAAATGTCAAAAGTAAAAAATATTCATTTGCGATGCCGGTTGATCCACATATCGGGCAGAATGGCTATTTGGTTTGTACACATTACACTGGGCGTGTATAATCAGGCTGGTTTCAATAAACGTTAAGTAAATCGTGTGGCTCAGCAAATTAAATTATTATTGTATAATAAGTTGTTCTTGGTGGAAAAAGAATACTTGCCCAGCGTTGCCGGCGTTTTTATATTATTTTCTTTATCTTGAACGTTCCTCCCGGATGACGTTTTCTGGTCTTGAGGCTGTTTATTATCGTTGGTTCCCTCTTGTTTTTGGAATCCACTAGCATCTACTTGTTTTTCCTCGTCAGGCGAGAAGGCAGATTCACCTTTAAGAGAATAGTTGCTATATATTCACTAAACTGTCTGGCCTCGAAAGTCTGTCCGACAACTTTATCTTGAAAAAATCAAGATGAAATAGAAAAAGAGAAGTTATTTTGTCAGCAGATATTGAAAGGAAGACGACGTTTTTACCCATGCACATTCACTCCTTTTCCTAACTAGAAGTGATGAACAGAGTCCTCCATCTCTTCAGGTCTGTACCTAGGCTGGGCTGAGTTTCGCTGATTGTCCCATGAGTTTTGTTTGCAGATGCGTCTTGAAAAAAACGCACGTTTGATTTATATTCACGAAAAATGTGAAAACAAATGATTGAACGTGGTGAACAAGTGAATTTTCTGTTAGGAAACTCGTGAATAAAAATCGGACAACGCACTTCCCATGATGCAATTTGCTGATTCAGGAGTGGCTGATTTCATTAGTACTTATTTTTTTCGTAAAAGAATTTTAGTGAACAACTGCTGGATTCGTGAACTGTATAATTAGCTTCTGATACGAATTTATTAAAGGTCCTGAAAAAGTTCACCCATTGCAGTTAATCATTTCCGAGGAGAAAAATTTCCTCCAACAATAACCTTTCTAAATTTAATCCAGAATTCGTATTCCAAACTTGACGGTATAAACGGTACAAAATCTTCTTCTAGTCCTCTTGTCAGCGTAGTTTCATACCATCTAGCGTTCCGAATTGAACGAACAGAGCGGTTCAAGGAGAAAAAACCAATTTGTATTCGGTGATACTGTATCTTTTGTGATAATTCAATTGGCGCTCGGTGCGAGAGGATAAGGACGCCTATTGTCTAGGGTAGTAATAAGTTATATTTTTATGGCTGCAGATGTAACTGCTTAGGTGAGCGGGATTGGACGAGCAGACCAGGCAATCTCGACACCAGGGCCTTTTCCGCGTTCATCTTGAACGCGTTGTTTTAAATAAAAAAGGGGGGCGAGGTTGGCTCAGATGGAGAAAAAGGTGTCTTGTATGTACGGCTCAAAGAACAGCAAAAGACTTTTTGCATTATTATAGCTATTTAAAAGAGAATATTCTCAAGATCGGGGGCGTTTGAGAAGGAAATGGGGAACTTAGGCTGTTCTGTTTTTACCATCATCTGTTTTAATCAGAATTGGTGAGGTAAGCTGCACCCGATTATTTCCTTTAGTTTTCAAGTCTTTCCAGAGCTTTCTAGACTCTTTGTACTTGTTTTGAATTAATGTTCAGTAGATATAAGAGAGTACTTAATGAGTTTATACCATTTCGTCTGGATTCTCTGTTTAAAGTGTTTTTATCTAAATGTGTTTCTTGATGTATTAACGGCAAAACCTAGGAAACAATGCTTGAGTCAACAGCCACATGAAGGGTATCACCGCGTTGAGACTAGATCAAGTCTGTTTTCAATACTCCATTCATCATTTTAAATCTTCTAGCGTGAAAGAGAATATTTCGAGAATATTTGTTGGTAAGTTTCAAATGAAATCATGAAACTGTCGTGTAACACAGCAGGACCTGTCGTGTCTACAAGTCGTGTCGCCCTTTATTCAAACGGCCTACAATGGAAAAAGCTAGCCAAGCCAGTGTAATAAGAAAAAAGATTACAAATGTGGAGCTCGGTAACGAAATAAATAGACTGTATTCACCAGTATTGGACTACAAAGAAAAATCCGTGAATCAAACTCATAACCTTGCTTATTACACCGGTACAATGCCTAATCGCTGAGCTCTAAGGGGACTCTACTCGTAGTCAGCGGGGTCGTTATTAACTTTTTTAACTTACAGTTATACACCGTTATGAAGACAGCTGCGAACAGGAATATAGTAAATATCCTCATCGTCTTCCAGTTAAGTGCGAACGGGGATTACCTGTTGCAAATGAATCCCACAACCTGGAAAGATACACGCATGATAGATTCACTGTTTACTCTATATTGTTTTGTGCCCCTAACCTAGTAGAAATGTACTGTAGGGGAGAAAATGGCTGCAGAAAAAAGCTCGAGAAGGAAAGGAACGTGTCACCAAATTTAGGTTTTTTGTTAACCTTGGGAAGTTCTAAAGAAACTATGAGGTCAACGTAAACGTCCATCCAATTCAACAGATTATGATGGCAACAACGTCAGGTTTCTCTAGTATAAAGCGTCTATGAGCATTAAGTAACACTTCCTTCTGGGTGAGACACTAATTCATCACAGAGCTACCCCAAGCATGTTTTCAGGTTTGATTTCCTAGCGAATCCCTGGTAACCATTTACACGCTTAATAGAGAAGCGTATAAAAAAGTGGATGGAAGTTGCTTGGCTTAGGAAACAACTTGTGATCGAACGTCCTTCACGTTGACCACCACTTCACAGCTGTCAAACGCACGACACTTGTGCAGTTTCTTCCATAATTTTACAAAGGAAAATACAGACAAATGTCGAAAGTTTCACTTTAACCGCAAAACTTAACGCCTTTTCTGAAAACTTAAGCTTTTTACGTTGAGTATGTTTTGGAATTTTAAAAGTAACTGTTATGCACAAGTTTTTCGGCGTGAAATTCGGTTTGCCGGGACATGTTCTGCTTTTTTTTCATACGAACTTCGCGCTCGTAAACTTTTGAACTGATTCAAACTTCAAGGCTCTGAAAGACAGGAAGTGACGTAGCTTTTTGAGTTTGACCACTGTGAAAATGACCACACACTCGCGCCTCCATATTTGAAGTTAATGCAGTCTTAACTTTTTGCACGTTGTAGACCCGACATTCTCCGGAGTCTCTTCGCCCATGTCTTCCTTGAAAGCGAACTAATACTTTAAGACCCAAGAACTTTGCGTCGTGAGGCAGTAAAAATGAACGTCCTCTAATTTCCGAGTTAATGTTGAAATACTATTCACAGGACACGTCGTTAGTAATGGTAGTTGGACTGAGTGGTGTACAATTCAGGGGGTAATTGGGCGAGTAATTTTAAATCGGCCTAGCGCGTAGCGCTAGGACGATTTGAAATTACGAGCCCAATATTATTTACCACTGAATTGCACGACACAAAGTCCAGTTACCAATTAATAGTATCTATAATAAACTGCGAGATTAGAAAACCTAAGTGCCCAATTGCACGGCCACGAAGTCCAGTTACCAATTAATAGAATCTATAATAAACTGCGAGATTAGAAAACCTTAGTGCCCTTCGGGGATATATTATTAATTATTAGTTTTGTAAGCAGTGGAGAAACAGCTATAAAACACATTTCAGTGCACCTTATTGTCGCGCGCCCAGCGTAGTTGTCCGATTACAGCTATCCAATTAGGAGAAGTTTAAATTGGACAGCTGTAATTGGACACCCACGTGATCACCTTCCATTTACGTAGCAAATAGGCGCGCCCAGAACCAGTCACAAGCGAGCATTTTGTTATAGATACAATCAATGTTGAAATAATATTCACGGGAGAAGTCATTAGAAACTTAGCTTGCTATTGAAAAGGAAATTTAATACTGGAAATTGGCAAACAGAACATAACAAGGAAGATCCCGTTAATAAGCAAGAACTTTAAAATTATTTTCTGCCGTATTTGTTTCAACAGGCACAAAATTTGGTGGGATTTAGGGACCTTGCTCACAACAACGAATGACCTTTAAGGTATCACAATACCCCAAATGACAACATTGCGATACCACCGTTTGAGCGTCAGGCGTTTCACAAAAACCCTGACAAACTACATATTTTCTGAAAGCTTAATGATTGAAGATAACGAAAACGCATTTAGAAAAAGAAAAAAGTTTTTCAAAAGTACATCGTTCACAAAATCGGCTCCGCTTCACTCGAAAATGGTCTGGAGAGTAAGACGAAAATCGCACCGAATTCTTTACATCTTTTACGGATCATAACTTTTACATGAGCGCAAAAAGTAAAATTCGGAGACACGGTTTTGGTGTCAAGTTATCTGGCAACATTCTCGCCAGATTTGAGCTAAATTGGTTGAAAATTCGCTGAACGCAAACTTTAAAAGGGTGCTCAATTTCTTGAAAAATTATTCGAGAATTTTTTCCCGCCTGGTGAGATTAAAACACCTACGGTGTCAGAATAAAGACCTGCGGTTTGATAGAGGGGAGGCTCAACTTACCCTACTAACAAAAGCGCAAACATGCCCCCAAGTATAGTGTCATTTTTTTTTTATCGGAAAGCGACTTTCGGTAGGCTTGTGTACGCGTGCCGTTCAAAGGGTCTTAACCATGTTAACGCACTGGAAATTTTACCCTCATTATTTCATGGGTAAGACTAATCAAGCTGTCGGACCCGAAAGACGAAAGAAAATGCGAAGGGAAGCACGTTGAAACCCGCGAAGAAGCTGCCGCATGCTCGGCTCAAGATCTAAGAGGGAACGCCCTGTCACAAATGCAAGCGGTTGGGTAACAGTAAACTTCTTTATTACTCGAGACACAACATTTGCAATGTACGTTTACGAGGAAGGTCACGCCCGGGTAACAAACTCGATAACAAACCGTTTCATTGACCCCTTCTACGAGCGTTTCGCCTGATTGTTCTCCCTTTCCATCGTTGCCACGATTCTTCACAGTATTCTTTATCATCTTCTCTTTGCACGTCTTGCAACGACTCTGCTGGTATCTTTAAGCGGCCCCCAGACACGGCGTTCTCGTTCTTCTCTAGGTTCTTCCAACCACATTTCTTGATTAGCATACGAGGTTTTGTTGTTCGCGGAAAGTTTTTTGGCCCACACTGAGAAAAATTCTCTTGTACGCTTGCGCTTTGCGGCATGCCGGTTTTTTTTTTCGGCAGAGGCAAACAGGCAGGATCTCTTCCTTCCTTAGCTCATGTTTTCTACAAAACAAACCCAATTGGTACGCAATCGATCTCATGTCAAAACATCAGGGTCCTCTTATGTCACAAGATATTTTCGGCGTTGTTGACAGATGACTGTCAACACGTAATTAGAGAAAATTAATGGCCCTAACCTTTTTTCGTCCATAACTTTGCGTAGAAACAATCTTTTTTTTCTGACACTTTTTGTTAAGTTAAGGTTTGAATAGTTATTATCTAACTGAAAATGACAAAAACGTACTTTTTAAAAAAGTGGTCAGTTTTGGGGTGCATTATACCTTAAGTCACACGATTTAAAAATTAACATCAAAAACAAGAATCAAATGCTTTAGTTTTTGCCTTTTACTTTAAAGATAGAAATCTTGGAATGAAACGTTTTTGAAACAAACTAATCGGCGATAGAATATTTAAGTGTATGTGAAAGTCCTATGAAGCAAACGCCCCATTGAATTTCGTCCGGCCACACAGCCTTGAAAAAGAAATCACAGATTAGCACGGAGGAACAAAGAAAAATCTTTGACCTTGGCGGGATATGAACCCACGACCTCCGAATCAGATCACATGCACTGTTTGCGATGGTATGTATAGCAAACAATGTGTCCTGATCCAAAGGCCGTGGGTTCATATCCCGCTGCGAGGTCAAAGATTTTTCTTCATTCCTCGGTGTGAATCTGTGATTTTCTTTTCAAGCCCGTGTGACAAGGGGAAATTCAATAGGGAGCTTGCTCACTTCATAGTAATCTCACATACCCTTTAAAGTTTGTACTTTCATTACACGAGTGCTACGCTGTATCTCACACGGTTTGCAGTAATCTGCGTTTAAATCTGTTTGACCTTTGAGAAAAAAATTGCTTGTCACAACAATAGATCGGGAACGTATTTTGTTTTTTTTTTTAATCACTATCTCTGTTCCTCTGCTGCTCAACAGACCATAAGAAACCAAGCCAAAATTGGTGCCTTTAATGCATTGACTAGACGGGAAAACAGCTTTCTAATAGCAAAAAATGACTTAGTGTCTGTTACAGAGTATCCTAAGAAAGAAAACTTCACCAAAATCTTACCTTTCTAAAAGCTTGCAGACTTACCGTCCAGGGAAGAGAACCAATATTACTGTGAGCTACAGATGTGCTCTGTTTTAGAGTTATAAACTACTCAGAGTTAAAATGACGCAACTTACTGTTGATAGGCTACCAAACAGTCACACTTAAAATCATGACAACTAGACATCAGATAACAAAATATACACCTGTTTGAAAAAACGTTGTCAGGTGATATGCGTAAACGATGGACAATGCGACACAATAAAACTCTGGGAAGATGGCACGGCCAAGTTTGTGACTGGGTTTCGTTTCTTGATATTCAAAACATTTCCTTTCCAAGATAATTTAAAGAGTAAATTAATGCATGCTGAGTTATTATAATGTGTACATGAATAAGAATAGAGGCAAGAATTCACGCTTCCCGGAGCACCACTGGGTCGCTTCGTCAATGATTTATGCTTTTCACCCGACAACGTTTTTTTCAATTGGGTGAGTGTCAAATTCCTTGCAATTTACCTAACCTTGAATTGTCAAGTTCCTGTAGGCCACTGTAGAGAGACTGGCTGGTTCAAACCGTTAAGAGTGTGTCTCCCTAAGGAACGACCAATGATTTTGGATCAAAAAATGAAATTTTGTGATTTAAAAGCATTTACTCCAGTAGTCACAGAAATGCATTTCTTTAAACTAAAAGGATCATTTAATTTTTTCAAGATTTGTCAAAGTTTTAACTGGTGGCAGCTGGTTTCTTTTGCCTCAAAACTGAAGAAATCACGCACATTGCAGTTACTATGAAAAAAAAAAGCAATTCGCTGAAGACACCCAATTCTCCATTTAACCTACAGATACACCTTTCTAGTTTGCCTAGCCAGATCACTGTTATAAATCACTCTGTTATTTTAACGGCAATAATATGTTTAATATAGCATGTTAAATTTTGCATTAACTGAAAAACTCGGAAAAAAAATTCCAAGGTCCAGATGGGATTTGAACCCACGTTTCTTTCCAGAAACGATAATCGGGCTCCAATCGAAACACACCCCACTCCCATCCAAAACAATCCTATCTCAAAGATAAGCCCCTGAAAAAAAAATACGCTAGTCAGGAGCCATGCGCTAGAGTATGCTGTCCGTATTTCGCAATTTGGAACCAGGATTGGTTCGCTGGCTGTATTCATTTTACGTGATACCGGAAAGTATACGAGAAGACATAGCACAAAGGACACGCAAGACACGGAAGCGAGCGCGAAAATCGCCTAATCGCCTAATCGTAGCAGCGTGGCCGGGTGGTTAAGGCGTCGGACTTGAAATCCGGAGGTCCCGGGTTCATGTCCCGCTCTAAGCACTAGCTGGAGTTGTTCTTGGTAGGCCCGACTTCAACTCCTCGGCCACGCTTGTAAATAGCCGATTGGTCTGCCTTCCCGCCAAGTTGTTATGTTCATTTAGATAATTTCTTTCATTCTCCCTGAGAAAGTCCCTCACGGGGAGTGGTCAATTCAGTTGTTATTATAAATCGCCTGCAGCGTGAAATGTTCAGGGTGTTCTTTTTGCTTGAATATCCTTGAGTGAAAAGAGACTGCTCGAAGTCTTAATACTACTCCAGAATCCTATGTCGGTACTCAATTTAGTCTTTGTTTAACTATTTCATGGCAAAAGGTACGCATCGTCGCAAGAGATGAATATATAAATACGACATAAATCTCCTACCCGAGAAAGATATTATTAGCTCGTGTCGGGAAGAAATCTAAGCGGCTGATTATTTCACGTAGTATTTCAGCGTTGATATCCTCGTTTCAGGTTTGGCTGCTTGAGTGAAGCAAGATGTAATTTGGAATTATTTTGCAAGCATAACTAACGCCAGGACAATGTGCAGGAATAGAGTATATTTTTTTTCGATTTGCCGATGGAGATCAGTCGTGTGGTTAACAGCCTAAATTTTTCTTCTTCAAGGCTATACCTTTTTTTAAAGCGATTTCCTGCCAAACCTCAGTTAAAACTTGTTTGTGTATCTCTTAAACCCATGGATAAAAGTAGAATCAATTTAAAAAACAAGGAATAAATGAATTTCACGCTTTTAAAAAGATTGTAGGACATTAAACGATCGCCAAAACAGATTTAATTACATTGGAATGCTAGTAAGTCACTGGCCTTCACGCAGAGATATATGACTAAAAGACAGTCACCTATTTCTTGATATTCAAAACATTTTCTTTCCAAGATAATTTAAAGAGTAAATTAATGCATGCTGAGTTATTATAATGTGTACATGAATAAGAATAGAGGCAAGAACTCACGCTTCCCGGAGCACCACTGGGTCGCTTCGTCAATGATTTATGCTTTTCACCCGACAACGTTTTTTTCAATTGGGTGAGTGTCAAATTCCTTGCAATTTACCTAACCTTGAATTGTCAAGTTTCTGTAGGCCACTGTAGAGAGACTGGCTGGTTCAAACCGTTAAGAGTGTGTCTCCCTAAGGAACGACCAATGATTTTGGATCAAAAAATGAAATTTTGTGATTTAAAAGCATTTACTCCAGTAGTCACAGAAATGCATTTCTTTGAACTAAAAGGATCATTTAATTTTTTCAAGATTTGTCAAAGTTTTAACTGGTGGCAGCTGGTTTCTTTTGCCTCAAAACTGAAGAAATCACGCACATTGCAGTTACTATGAAAAAAAAAAGCAATTCGCTGAAGACACCCAATTCTCCATTTAACCTACAGATACACCTTTCTAGTTTGCCTAGCCAGATCACTGTTATAAATCACTCTGTTATTTTAACGGCAATAATATGTTTAATATAGCATGTTAAATTTTGCATTAACTGAAAAACTCGGAAAAAAAATTCCAAGGTCCAGATGGGATTTGAACCCACGTTTCTTTCCAGAAACGATAATCGGGCTCCAATCGAAACATACCCCACTCCCATCCAAAACAATCCTACCTCAAAGATAAGCCCCTGAAAAACAAATACGCTAGTCAGGAGCCATGCGCTAGAGTATGCTGTCCGTATTTCGCAATTTGGAACCAGGATTGGTTCGCTGGCTGTATTCATTTTACGTGATACCGGAAAGTATACGAGAAGACATAGCACAAAGGACACGCGAGAGACGCGAGCAAGCGCGAAAATCCCCTAATCGCCTAATCGCTGTCTCCCTTTGGGAGGCAGCGTAGCCGGGTGGTTAAGGCGCCGGACTTGAAATCCGGAGGTCCCGGGTTCATGTCCCGCTCTAAGCACTAGCTAGAGTTGTTCTTGGTAGCCCCGACTTCAACTCCTCGGCCACGCTTGTAAATAGCCGACTGGTCTGCCTTCCCGCCAAGCTGTTATGTTCATTTAGATAATTTCTTTCATTCTCCCTGAGAAAGTCCCTCACGGGGAGTGGTCAATTCAGTTGTTATTATAAATCGCCTGCAGCGTGAAATGTTCAGGGTGTTCTTTTTGCTTGAATATCCTTGAGTGAAAAGAGACTGCTCGAAGTCTTAATACTGGTCCAGAATCCTATGTCAGTACTCAATTTAGTCTTTGTTTAACTATTTCATGGCAAAAGGTACGCATCGTCGCAAGAGATGAATATATAAATACGACATAAATCTCCTACCCGAGAAAGATATTATTAGCTCGTGTCGGGAAGAAATCTAAGCGGCTGATTATTTCACGTAGTATTTCAGCGTTGATATCCTCGTTTCAGGTTTGGCTGCTTGAGTGAAGCAAGATGTAATTTGGAATTATTTTGCAAGTATAACTAACGCCAGGACAATGTGCAGGAATAGAGTATAGTTTTTTTTGATTTGCCGATGGAGATCAGTCGTGTGGTTAACAGCCTAAATTTTTCTTCTTCAAGGCTATACCTTTTTTTAAAGCGATTTCCTGCCAAACCTCAGTTAAAACTTGTTTGTGTATCTCTTAAACCCATGGATAAAAGTAGAATCAATTTAAAAAACAAGGAATAAATGAATTTCACGCTTTTAAAAAGATTGTAGGACATTAAACGATCGCCAAAACAGATTTAATTACATTGGAATGCTAGTAAGTCACTGGCCTTCAGGCAGAGATATATGACTAAAAGACAGTCACCTATCTCTGCGGGATCCCAAGGTAATTTTTGGTTGCTAAGAACGTCTGGCTCGTTATGCGCTTTCTAATATGACTTAGTATCTGTTAAAGAAAGAAAACACAAGAACAGCGCTCAGCAAAATCTTAACGATCGCCAAAACAGATTTAATTACATTGGAATGCTAGTAAGTCACTGGCCTTCACGCAGAGATATGTGACTAAAAGACAGTCACCTATCTCTGCGGGATCCCGAGGTAATTTTTGGTTGCTAAGAACGTCTGGCTCGTTATGCGCTTTCTAATATGACTTAGTATCTGTTAAAGAAAGAAAACACAAGAACAGCGCTCAGCAAAATCTTACCGTTCTAAAAGCTTGTAGTCCGTATCGTACAGGAAGGAGAACCAATATTACTGTGAGCTACAGATGTGCTCTGTTTTAGAGTCATAAACAACTCAGAGTTAAAACTGACGTAACCTACGGTTGATAGGCTACCAAACAGTCACACTTAAAATCTTGACAACTTGTCATGACAACAAAATATACACCTGTTTGAAAAAACGTTGTCAGGTGATATGCGTAAACGATGGACAATGCGACACAATAAAACTCTGGGAAGATGGCACGGCCAAGTTTGTGACTGGGTTTCGTTTCTTGATATTCAAAACATTTCCTTTCCAAGATAATTTAAAGAGTAAATTAATGCATGCTGAGTTATTATAATGTGTACATGAATAATAATAGAGGCAAGAATTCACGCTTCCCGGAGCATTACTGGGTCGCTTCGTCAATGATTTATGCTTGTCACCCGACAACGTTTTTTTCAATTGGGTGAGTGTCAAATTCCTTGCAATTTACCTAACCTTGAATTGTCAAGTTTCTGTAGGCCACTGTAGAGAGACTGGCTGGTTCAAACCGTTAAGAGTGTGTCTCCCTAAGGAACGACCAATGATTTTGGATCAAAAAATGAAATTTTGTGATTTAAAAGCATTTACTCCAGTAGTCACAGAAATGCATTTCTTTGAACTAAAAGGATCATTTAATTTTTTCAAGATTTGTCAAAGTTTTAACTGGTGGCAGCTGGTTTCTTTTGCCTCAAAACTGAAGAAATCACGCACATTGCAGTTACTATGAAAAAAAAAAAGCAATTCGCTGAAGACACCCAATTCTCCATTTAACCTACAGATACACCTTTCTAGTTTGCCTAGCCAGATCACTGTTATAAATCACTCTGTTATTTTAACGGCAATAATATGTTTAATATAGCATGTTAAATTTTGCATTAACTGAAAAACTCGGAAAAAAAATTCCAAGGTCCAGATGGGATTTGAACCCACGTTTCTTTCCAGAAACGATAATCGGGCTCCAATCGAAACATACCCCACTCCCATCCAAAACAATCCTACCTCAAAGATAAGCCCCTGAAAAAAAAATACGCTAGTCAGGAGCCATGCGCTAGAGTATGCTGTCCGTATTTCGCAATTTGGAACCAGGATTGGTTCGCTGGCTGTATTCATTTTACGTGATACCGGAAAGTATACGAGAAGACATAGCACAAAGGACACGCGAGAGACGCTAGCAAGCGCGAAAATCCCCTAATCGCCTAATCGCTGTCTCCCTTTGGGAGGCAGCGTAGCCGGGTGGTTAAGGCGCCGGACTTGAAATCCGGAGGTCCCGGGTTCATGTCCCGCTCTAAGCACTAGCTGGAGTTGTTCTCGGTAGCCCCGACTTCAACTCCTCGGCCACGCTTGTAAATAGCCGATTGGTCTGCCTTCCCGCCAAGTTGTTATGTTCACTTAGATAATTCCTTTCATTCTCCCTGAGAAAGTCCCTCACGGGGAGTGGTCAATTCAGTTGTTATTATAAATCGCCTGCAGCGTGAAATGTTCAGGGTGTTCTTTTTGCTTGAATATCCTTGAGTGAAAAGAGACTGCTCGAAGTCTTAATACTGGTCCAGAATCCTATGTCGGTACTCAATTTAGTCTTTCATTGACTATTTTATGGCAAAAAGTACGCATCGTCGCAAGAAATGAATATATAAATACGACATAAATCTCCTACCCGAGAAGGATATTATTAGCTCGTGTCGGGAAGAAATCTATGCGACTGATTATTCCACGTAGTATTTCAGCGTTGATATCCTCGTTTTAGGTTTGGCTGATTGAGTGAAGCAAGATGTAATTTTGAATTATTTTGCAAGTATAACTAACGCCAGGACAATGTGCAGGAAAAGAGTATAGTTTTTTTCGATTTGGCGATGGAGATCAGTCGTGTGATTAACAGCCTAAATTTTTCTTCTTCAAGGCTATACCTTTTTTTAAAGCGATTTCCTGCCAAACCTCAGTTAAAACTTGTTTGTGTATCTCTTAAACCTCATGGATAAAAGTAGAATCAATTTAAAAAACAAGGAATAAATGAATTTCACGCTTTTAAAAAGATTGTAGGACATTAAACGATCGCCAAAACAGATTTAATTACATTGGAATGCTAGTAAGTCACTGGCCTTCACGCAGAGATATATGACTTAAAGACAGTCACCTATCTCTGGGTGATCCCAAGGTAATTTTTGGTTGCTAAGACACCCGTATCACGGATTCTAAATGGATTAAACCCGACTCTTCTAAATTTAGAACTACGGGTCCAACCCAAATTAGATGATCATCTGTGCCTGCTCACAAGACAATTACTCCCATTATCAGGATTCTGACCAATCATCGTTTAGATTAGAAAATGGCCAAAATAAATCCAAAATGGCGGACAAAACAAATGGTGTGTAGTGTCAGGGGCACCCATCGGTTCGTTTCGGGAATATATCTGTTCGGAAGGCCTAAAATCGCCTGAGATTTTCGGATTTAATTGCCATGAAAGCTAGAGATTTCTTTGGAGAAACATGACCTCAGACTTTCGCAACAAGAGCACTTATTAGTTCCTATTGTTTTCGGAGGGACAAATATGTTGTTTAGAGTGCAAAATAAGGTCAGCTAGCATTTTCGGAGAGCCATCAGCAGCTCGGAAATTCGGCGGTAGGATTCTGTTTCCTAAAATTTTCTGCGGCCTAAATTTTCAGCTAAGAACGCCGAACAGGTCAATCTGTGTTAGCTGAAACAAATATGCCTTTAAAAAGCTCTGAGAGAATCTAAGAAAGCAGAAAATGATATTTCTAGTATTTTGCTAAAATCTTGTCGTTGGGTGCCCCTGTAGTGTGCGTGTTTATTGTTTGAATAACCTTTTTTGCTTTCCTTTTCGGTTCTGTTTTCAACCGACCATTGAGCACTTAAAGCGAGGACGTTCAAAAAGAGAGTTTCGTCTTTTACTTAATTAGTTCAGCTGCTAGTTGGAAATAATAGTCTATATAAACCATTGTACCGGCACCTTAATAGAGAAATTTGCCACGAATTTCAAAATATTAGCGTTAAATGACACTGTTGATATCATAAGCTTACCAGAATAAAGGTCCGTCTCGTACTCTTGATTTTAAAAACTTGAATACTGTAGTTTCACAATTGCTACAAATTCCTGTAAAAAATGATTTAATCGCGCGAGTGTATGCATATACAGACAAAGGGTATACTATGGTTTTTATTCGGAGCCTTTTTTTCTGAGCGTTTTTGTCTAACATTTGGGATGAGGTGCCGTTTTAACCTGAAAATGGAAAACATTTGGGGAATGAAGAAAATATCAAAATAAAGGAACAAAGAAATGTAAAATACAGGCCCTGTGTCATAGATTAAAAATGATCGCGTGACAGACCACGTACCTTAAGCTAGATTGATTGCAGACTAACTTATTACATCAGTGATTGCATGTATGAAAAGCATGAAAGATTTGTAAGGCCCATCACTTGTCGCATAGATTAAAGTGTGAAAAATTGAATGTATGTTAATGAGACAAAGGGAGATTGGCCAGAAAAAATGTGAACGTACGTGTCCTATTAATATTGATTTGACCGGATGATTAAAAAAAATCGGAATGTGAAATCGTGAACGCCCAGTTCTTCCGGAATTGCGAAATAACTTCCAAAATCGAGATCCCCGCCGCTTGAACTTCATCTGACCTCGGCCAAAATATCTTCCATTTTTTCTTCCGTCATTATCGTTTTAACATGGCAAGCAAAAATACTAAGCCACGTGCTCAAACCTACAGTATGTTGACCGACGTTCAAAAGGATATTCTCACGCGACATTATGATGGTGGAATGGTCGGTACTGGCCGCCGGTATGATGAAATGATCACTCGTGCAGCCGAAGAAACTAATCTTCCAAGGGATAAAGTTGAGGTAAGTTTACGTAGGTCTCTTACGTTGTTTTTGCTACCAGTGCATTCAGAGCAGTTTGGCCAAATTTTGGCTGACCTCTATGGCGAGAAATGGGAGGCATTTAGCGGTATAATGTGTGAAGCAGAAGGCAGAAGTTACCGAAAATGGTTTAAAATGTGCAATGTAGACTAAAAATTAAAGCTAGTGAAATTTAATTTTTAAATGTTTTCAGTGTTGTATTTGCCATCGGTAAAAGCACTTTTTTTCCTATAAGATTGTGTATTTGCTCTAGTGTCTGTCACGCTTGCACCCACGACTGTAGTCACGTCACTTAACCTTTTTCAATCAAAACGAGAATTATGAAGCCACTACCTATAGAACAGCGGCTCGAACGACGTCTCTCACCCAAAGTAGTTCTTAAAATGTAGTTTTTATGCGTTCGCCACAACAATTACAATGATGAGAGATACTCTACAAAAATTTAATACTTAACACTAGCAAATATGAGCAAAAGATAAATGGGGGGGGGGGGGGGGGCAGGAGAAAGGAACAGAACTTTCGTCCCAGTTGCAACGCTATAGTTACAAACAGTAGAAGGGTATTCGGAGACATATGTTACAATAAACAGTTGAGAGAGTTATCAAACTGGGGGATTTCGCTTAAACAAATGAAATTGGAATAGGCTGGTTTTAACAGTAGGTGTTCGCCAAATAGTTGTTCCACGGGGTTTTCCTTCCTGGCTGGAAAATGGGTGTTTCTTCTCTCGCTCAGGGAGAGATGTTCGGATTAGTGCCGGAAAAGTTATTAGTAATATTTTACAAAACTGTAGAGACAGTAACTTAAACCTAACCCCATTGTAGGTATATATGTATATATGAAAGGGTTGCCGTTTCTGTCAAAAATGGTCTATAAAAGGGGAAAGGGTTTGGCTGACCTCCGGGCGGAGCCTCCCAGTATAAAATATTTTGGAGTACCCTACCTCTTCAGGGGAGGGCTGAAACGTTCGATGAAAGATTCTGATTTTCAGCACCTGCAAAACCCAAGCTGCAGTTATTGGATTTGGGTTGTGAGTTATGATTCGCATTAAATTAACTGAGAGTAAAGCAAAGATTCACGCCATTCTACGAGAACAGATGTAGCGTGGTCAAGTTTTATTAAACAAACCTGTGATCGAAGATCGCGCCCATCTTTTTTTATGTGTGTGCTGCAATAAAAGAGACATAATATTAAACTAACATTGTTGTAAAATCGCTTTGCTAGTAGTTCAACAGGTAGTTCAGTTTTAACAGACCATATCGTTTTCGTTTAGGTGCAGGTTTACACACTACAATTTTAGCTTACACAACTTAAAGAAACCCTGTCTAAGGACTACACTGGGATCTCAGTGCCAAAAGGAGGAAAAAGAATACCCTATTGAGGACTGAGAACCCCAGAAACCATATCCCGCGACACATACATCCCTCTGCCCTCCCCCCCCCCCCTCCCAAGGCCCCCCACACCCCTCCAGGAGATCGGGCCACTCAATAATGAAACGCCTTTCAACTCTTTTGTTCCATTTTGTAACATTCCTTATATTTTTACTCTACAAAGACTTAAGATTCGTAGCTCAATCATCATGTTATAACGAATTGTTGATCATGTGAAACAAAATATTGCCTGTTTCGTCATCTCTAAAACATTAACGTTAGAAGGCAACTCGTACTAAAATATGTATTGGTTTTATTTTAGTAAAGATAATTTAATTGACATGCATTTTTACTGTAATGACTTGCAGAAATGGATAGGTAATGAACGTCAAAAGAGGAGACAGAGTGGTGAAAATGAACAACAAAGCAAAAGAATCAAGCTACCTCCAATGCAAAGAGGCCCCAATGCATACAACATTTTTTGTGCTGAAATATTCAGAACTGGTAAAGTAAAAAATGCTACTGACTGGTTAACTCTAAACAACTGTGAATCACCTTCGTTTAAGATTCACGAAAGTATATGCTACTTCGAAAGTATATGTTACTCTTTGAATAATATGTACACTGGACTTATTCATCTTTCTTTGGTTCTTTCCTTTGGCTTTCATTGTAACTTATCAAATTTCGGTCTTAACAAAAAGGTATATGATTTACTGTAAGTGTTTTTGAAGCAAACAATTAATTATTGGGCTGTCTTACTATCCCGCCTTATTGATTATTCCTTTCCCCAGAAGAGTGTCAGGGATTGAATATGGAAGAGAGAAATCGCCTAGCAGCTTCACGATGGAACGCTCTGTCAAAGGAAGGGAAAACAAAGTTCGAAGACGTAGCTAAAAGATACAAGCATCCTGATGTCTCGGAGTTGTCGCAAGATGAAAGAGAAAGACTTATTGCTAGACATAGAAGGCAGTTACTGGCGGAGGTATGTAATGTACTTCATTTTCTTACCTACCTACCTTCCCACCCACCTACCTATCTACCTACCTACCTACCTTCCTACCTTCCTATCTGCCTACCTGCCTGCCTATCTACCTACCTACCTACAAGACTGTTAATAGAAACATGCAGGAAAATCTTTAATCATCATTATTTATTTGGCAAGAATAAAAGGGTTGGTTAAGAGGTAATCTAGATTAACTTTGTACACGTTTTCTTCATTTAATGTTAGGTTATGCTGCTGGAAGATCTTGGATGCCACAGTGCAATGATGTTTGTTGATCCTAACGGGGAATTGTTTAATCTTGGTTCTGCAGAAGGAGTTAACTTTTTGAGCACAAACCCTGATGTCATTGTCAAATTTACACAACATTTCCGTGAGTCACTGATAAAGGATAATGTAAAGTCTCCATTTAAATTAAGCTCTAGTGACAGATGCTTATTCTTATTTGATTCAGAAACGTTTCTTCCATCTCTTTTTTTCACTTTGTTACATCAGGAAGTTGACAAATTTTTTGATTTTGCTAGCCAGCATGTTGGCTGTTAATTTTCTACTGTTTTGCTTTTGGTGTAAAACAAAGTCTGTTTACAGTATTGTTTTCCTGTGTTGTTTAGATCTCCAGTGCAAGAGGTACACATATCGTCACATACGAAACCTGTTCAACAAGAAGTACAGTAAGTTATGACATGGACACAGGACATCCTTAATGGTTAATGTAAGACTCTTAAACTGTATGTTCATGCATAAACTAGACTGAGATGTGTGGTACCTTATATACCTAGAGCCAAAATACATCATAGTCTTATATTTTTTGAACTCAGAATCTTTATAAGTCTGACAACAGTACTAGACTAACGCTAAATATGTCTCGGGAGCAATTCGTGATTCCACCTTATTGTTTTGTTTTCTTTTCAAAGGTGAAGCAATTGGAAAGCCTGGTTCCCGTGTCCCTTATCTAAGGGGCCATTTTACAGTAGAAGGCCTTCCACCTGGTGTGGTTTTCAAAAAACCCTTTTGCTATGGGGCGCAGCAATGCAAAGCTATTATGGAGGCAGCAGATGCCATATCGTTTGTCATTCAAAATGAAACTACTGGAGAGGAAAGCAACAGCAGCAACCAACCAGAAACCAGTTCATCCTCCACTATCACCGTATCCACCATGACGGACAGCACTATGCTAGAAAGTACTCTAAAGAAAGTTGCGAGTGACGTGAACGTAGGGGACATATTGTCTGGGAGGAAACGATTGACTGAGGAGGACATCAACGTGGAAGACTGCTCGTTAACCCAGAACGAGCGCCTGACACTGTACACAAGGTGCAGGGGCTTTTTTGATGAGGAGGCCTGGACTGCTGTCGGCCATAATACAAAGGATATAAGCAATACCGCTAAGGACCTCATCTTCCCTTTGTACACAGAAGCGGAAGACGAGGACTTCTGGTTATTTTATTGCCCTGGCCAGAAACATTCCGAGGTAGATATGGCAAGACCTTCTACAAAATTGAAAGGATACTGGATAGATCGCAAGGAAACTGGAGACAAATATACCTTATTAACACCTTTGGACGAAATCAAAGTAAAATGGATCGTCAAGACTGACCATGGTACCCTGTACTATGAAAAGTCTTTAAATGTTAACGGTGATGACTTTGAACTTCCCTCCATATTTACAAAATGCGTAAAGGTCACCCTTCAAAAATACGGTTTTTTAAGGGTTTAGGAATAAGGTGAGTGGTCTAAACACAACCACTAAGTATAGATCAGCTTTTTTCAACTAGTCTGAGTTCCTTTGGAACCACTCTATTCATTATTAGACATTGTTGGCGTACGTTTCCAGGAGTTCACATAGTGGGTCATCAGTGTCAAATTCATAATGGAGCACTATTGCCGACATTTTTTGAATGAATAAATCCGTTCTCATTAATACCATTTTTGAGCTTTTCAAGTATCTTTTTTCCCAGTAGCAGTTTATAAACGCCATATTCAACGGTTTTTGTTAGTGTATAATACTCTAGTTTTTTTAAACAATATATTGTTAAGCGCCATATTTTAAAATCATATAGTGCTTATTTCATGATAACGGTGCTCTCTGACATAAGGAATAGCTTTCAACCAACCTAATAAAAAGAAGTATTTTGGAAGTCGTGTATGTTTTCGTAAGACAATATAGTCACCTGCGCGTATTCAATTATTCTGCAGCAGTTGCAAATGCGCAGTTTAAACGGGAAACTTCTTTGCAGCTGCAGTGCATACCTCACACCAAAAGAAATCTTCGCATACGTGGTACCCACTGCCCCAGTTCTTGCATACAGTGCAATCAAAAATTGCCTGATTGCACGCTCTGCGACAAAATGTATAAAATGACCTAGGCAGCCTACCACAAGAACAGGAATTTAAGGTACATGATATGCATTTTTCTTTGGCGTATGGGTAATATCCTGCAAATCTATAATAACCGTAAAGTTTTGGAATAAAATTCATGTGTACGACATATTTACAGTAGTCAATGTTCAACTTATTTTTGCTTAAGTAATTGAGCACGAAGGCAGGGTCTTGCTTGCCATTCTTAATTGCTTGATGGGTGGCGAGCACCATAAATAGATTGGCATTGTGCACACAAAAGCGAAGGAACTCCTCTTCAGTGTAGGGTACTTCTATGTATTGAGGGCTTCTTGGAGGAGATTCGCCTTCGTTGTCTGGAGAGTGGACAGGCTCGCAAATAGTTCTACTTTGTTTCTTCTGCACGGCAGCCTCCGAATTGATTTCTTTCAATAAAGAATGTAGTCCTCCAGAGGGAGTTTCCTTTTCATCGGCTGGCCTTTTTTGAAACTTCTTTCTTCCCTTGAGTTCTTTAAGTTTTAGGACGTACTCATCCCATGTTTTCACTTGGTGTGCTTTTTTGAGGTGTGGGCGAAGCAATAGAGTCTTCCCGCAAAGTCCACATTCCTCTTTTACGCGGTAACGCATATGGGTGGCTTCTCTTGTCGCCACACCTGGAAGAGCAGTCTGCTCTCGTTCAGATATTTCTGGATGGGCCCTGGCCAGATGCTTGTCGAGCCGTTTAAAGAATTGCCCACTTTTCTTACAATTCGGTACCTTACAAATTCCACCACTTGACTTGCACTTTATCTTAACCTAAGGTGTCAATAACAAAACGAATTTTAAGTACTAAATCATTAAAATATTATGAAATGCCTGTGAAAGAACTAACTGCCGGTTCGTATACGCAAGTACAATTTGTACCAGTTTTGGCCAATGGGGGATATATCCACATGGCATCACATTGAACATTTTCGTGACCTGAGTAAAGGTCAAAAGTACGCTTATAGTGTCTAGCTCGTTGTACGGTACTTTTATTTTCTTTTTTATTATTATGAGATACGATTGGTAACAAACATGCTGGATATTACGTTACTTCTGGTGAATTTAAAAATTAACATGACTGTACGAAGACTATTTCCTCCCGTGCCGTGACCGACGACTGAAGTCGAAATTTTGTTATCAGTGTAAGTACCTAAAGTATGATACACAGTTAAATGAACTCGGGATAAATTCACATAATAATAAAATAATAAAGTATAAATAAAGTGTCAGGTTTACATTGTAAACGGGTCACACTCCCTGCGCTGATTTCAAACTTAACACTCGAGCGGATATGGTCAAACCTTGTAACTTTTCCTATAAATTGCCATGGAACATTCTGCCATGCAATGGTAACCCTGTTTCCAAATCGGAAGATAGTAATTATAATTTTAATTTTCTAACGTTCATTTTAGTAAGATTTGTCTTTAGCAAGATTTTGGTTTGTCGGCCCAAAATGTTTAGAGTTTTTGCATTTTAATTTTTTTTAAAATCAAATTTGGAGATTTTTTTCATTGAATGGCAAACCACTGAAACTTTGGGCTGTTCGCTAACAGCTAGTGAAAAAGGGTTTTCAATAGAGATCCTGCATCAGCAATGAGGTCCAAAACGCATCCAGTATGCAGTCACTCCACCACAAATTACGAAAGTCGGGTGAATTAAGGACTGGCATTAAAACAGTTTTCGTAAAGAAAGTGCAGGGGTGGTCTAACTTTGGAACCATTTGAATTTTGGAACCATTGGGAAGTGGTTATTCACAAGTGTACTAGATGAGGATCCACCTTGTGTGGGGGTAGGGGCTATGCAAGATACCACCTGTCTGATTAGCCAAATGGAAAAAATTTATTGGCCTCAAAATTTGAGTTGAGACTTTCATATTAGGTGTGCATGAAGCTTGCATTACTGGAGAAATGGCACAAGGAGGTTTGAATCTTTTTCTTAGTTTCTACTCCTGATAGAGTGGGTGATACCGTCTTTTAAGGTGGGGGAAGGGGGGCACATAAAGGGACCACCTGTGGTGGGTCCTGTCTGAGTACAATAGTTTTGAGCATTTCTCTAACATCCCATATCTGAGTGATAAGTTATAAAACCTTCAATGTTGTTTGGTGTCATGCTGTCAGACTTTTTAGGTCAAAGTTTCTCGGGGGCTGCTGTTAGCTTCAGGGGGTTAGGAATACTAGGTACATCGAATTTTTGAGACAATTTGAAACAACAGTCTGAAATTGAAAAAAAAATTTACTGGGGGACTGGGCACTAGTACAAGATACCGTTATATTTTCTAAATTAATGAAATTTTAAACATATTCCGGGAACAAATCTTTTGTTCCTGTTCTTAAGACTGGTCTAGTACAAGAAAAGTAAATCATTGATTTGTGTGGACGACGTCCAATATTCGACGAAACGCACCCTGTATGCAATCATTTCACGGCAAATGACCAAAACCGTGGACTATTTCACAAAACAGTGAAATTTGGATTTCAATATCGATGTGTGCGAATAAGGTCCAATATTCGACGAAACGCACCCTTTATGCAATCATTTCACGGCAAATGACCAAAACCGTGGACTATTTCACACAACAGTGAAATTTGGATTTCAATATCGATGTGTGCGAATGAGACCCAATATTCTACGAAACGCACCCTGTATGCAATCATTTCACGGCAAATGACCAAAACCGTGGACTATTTCACAAAACAGTGAAATTTGGATTTCAATATCGATGTGTGCGAATAAGGTCCAATATTCGACGAAACGCACCCTGTATGCAATCATTTCACGGCAAATGACCAAAACCGTTGACTATTTCACAAAACAGTGAAATTTGGATTTCAATATCGATGTGTGCGAATAAGGTCCAATATTGGACGATACGCACCCTGTATGCAATCATTTTACGGCAAATGACTAAAACCGTTGACTATTTCACACAACAGTGAAATTTGGATTTCAATATGGATGTGTGCGAATGAGACCTAATATTCGACGAAACGTACCCTGTATGCAATCATTTCACGGCAAATGACCAAAACCGTGGACCATTTCACAAAACAGTGAAATTTGGACTTCAATATCGATGTGTGCGAATAAGGTCCAATATTCGACGAAACGCACCCTGTATGCAATCATTTCACGGCAAATGACCAAAACCGTGGACTATTTCACAAAACAGTGAAATTTGGTTGTGAATATTGATGTGTGTTAATAAGGTCCAATATTCGACGAAACGTACCCTGTATGCAATCATTTCACGGCAAATGACCAAAACCGTGGACTATTTCACAAAACAGTGAAATTTGGATTTCAATATCGATGTATGCGAATGAGGTCCAATATTCGACGAAACGCACCCTGTATGCAATCATTTCACGGCAAATGACCAAAACCGTGGACTATTTCACACAACAATGAAATTTGGATTTCAATATCGATGTATACGAATGAGGTCCAATATTCGACGAAACGCACCCTTAATGCAATCATTTCACGGCAAATGACCAAAACCGTGGACTATTTCACACAACAGTGAAATTTGGATTTCAATATGGATGTGTGCGAATGAGACCCAATATTCTACGAAACGCACCCTGTATGCAATCATTTCACGGCAAATGACCAAAACCGTGGACTATTTCACAAAACAGTGAAATTTGGATTTCAATATGGATGTGTGCGAATAAGGTCCAATATTGGACGAAACGCACCCTGTATGCAATCATTTCACGGCAAATGGCTAAAACCGTGGACTATTTCACAAAACAGTGAAATTTGGTTGTGAATATCGATGTGTGCTAATAAGGTCCAATATTCGACGAAACGTACCCTGTATGCAATCATTTCACGGCAAATGACCAAAACCGTGGACTATTTCACACAACAGTGAAATTTGGATTTCAATATCGATGTGTGCGAATGAGGTCCAATATTCGACGAAACGCACCCTGTATGCAATCATTTCACGGCAAATGACCAAAACCGTGGACTATTTCACACAACAGTGAAATTTGGATTTCAATATGGATTTGTGCGAGTGAGACCTAATATTCGACGAAACGTACCCTGTATGCAATCATTTCACGGCAAATGACCAAAACCGTGGACTATTTCACAAAACAGCGAATTTGGTTTTCAATATGGATGTGTGCGAATGAGACCCAATATTCGACGAAACGTACCCTGTATGCAATCATTTCACGGCAAATGACCAAAACCGTGGACTATTTCACAAAACAGTGAAATTTGGATTTCAATATGGATGTGTGCGAATAAGGTCCAATATTGGACGAAACGCACCCTGTATGCAATCATTTCACGGCAAATGACCGAAACCAAATACGTGGACGTTTTCATAGAATCGCGAATGAGGTCCATTATTTAACCAAAACACACCCAATATGCAATCTTTTCTAGGTATATAATCAAGCGGGAAATGGACTATTTGAGATGGAGTGTATTTAATATATGTACTCGAAAAAGGTCATTATGGACTATAACGTCACTTAACTATACCCTTTTTCTCGAATAAGCGCCCACGCTCTAATAAGCGTCCTCCCCCGAATAAGCGCCCACCAGCTAAGCCATAATATCAAACAAGCGCCCCCTCTCGAATAAGTGCCCCCCTCCCCTTTCCCCTCACTTTCTTAAATAGTAGGGATACAAGGAAAACCTGTTTCTAATTCTATTGTCACTTTATTTAATAGATGAAGAGGAATGCGACATATCACTGACGGGGATGACATTGAGGATCTGATGGGATAATCAATTAATATTTATAAACATGCATACCGATACAACTGTGTGTAAAGTGTGTATTGGGACTACGGTATTCTTGATTACCAACCACTGTTTCTACAAACGAAAGACATTACTATTGACGTTACGTTTACGTGGATAATGTTGTAGTTTTTGTTTTCTATTAACGATTTAGCCAACATAAATTTACAGTTCGTTGACAGGAAAACGTAATAAGCGCCCACCTCGATTAAGCGCCCTCCTTTTAGCCGAAATTCTAAATACACGCCAGGGCGCTTATTCGAGCAACTACGGTATATCGAATCAGGTGCATTTATTAACTGCAACATGCAGTTATTTCAATTAACGTTGTCGAATTTTAAAGCCTCGAGCTTACCGACAAAACCGTAAGGTAGCATGGGTATATATCTGTAAATATTTTGTGATTCGGCCGTATTTCAGGGTTGCCACTGCCATAGGATGGTTGAAAGTACCATAAAACCTGTTTTATGTGGTTTACTTTCTGTAGGGATATGCCATAGCTAAGTTTAGTAAATTTATGAATAAATTACCCATATGATCTTGCTGGTCTTATTGCATAGGCTTTTCGACAACATTAATTGAAGTAGGTGTATGGAAAAAGGAACGAATTCACGCCAACTGCAAATGCCATTCCTCTATTAAGCTCTCCCCCCTTCCCTCTAAAAAGCCTGCCCCCTCTAGAGGTATAATTTTTTAACAAGACCACCCCACCCCCCTTTTACAATGTATTTCCCCCGTCTCTTCCTAAATGGTAGATCATGACAATTTAGGTACGACGAAACGAGGTAATCCTACGCTTTTAAAGTTATTCATTCACCACATCAATTTTTATTGCTACTGTTTGTGAAAATGTGTAACTTAATTAACAACACTGAAGAATTAGAAAGTCCACTTTACTTCAAATTTTATTTTATATTTACGAAAATTCAGTTGAATACACTTTTACAACAACGAAGAAACGAACAGAAAACAGGCAAATTGTTACATAGTATACAAGTATAGTATTAACCGACTGACTCCTGCCCGTCGTCCTGATTGCTTGGAAGTGTATTTTGCTGGAATGTGAAGACTATTTACATGAACGTTACTTCAAAACGACCTTTTTCAGCCTGGCAGAAGTGATATAGAATTTTATTCCGATATAGATTTTTATTCCACGCAGCACAGCGCTTAACCATCACTCTCGTAGTCGGTTTCAGAATCTGGATAACATTCCTCGACGTTTTCGAGGAATGCATCCACTTCGAAAGGCATGTCCGTGTCCAGGAATTCGTGGTAGGACATGTGGATCTCATCTTCCTCGAGAGGAAGAGACACGGTCTCTTCCCAGAGTCTTTTTAAAGTCTGAAGATGCTTTTTATGTTCTGCCCGTTTGGAAAGAAACAAGCTGTTTAATCCAAGGGTGAGTTTAGCTGTTTCTTGGGTCACCTCTTTGGTTGTTGCCATTGCGAGAACGTTAATCTGTTTGCGAAGAAAAGCTACAAGCCTTTCCATTTCAGTTTTCAACAGAGCGATTTCTTCTTCACACCTCTCCTTCAAACAGTGAAGTTCAATGGCCGTTCTCCTAGTAGAATTTGGTACAACATGAGTTAAAGAGGGCGGGGACTGAAGATTGGCGTATAAATCGGAGGAAGGATCCTTTACTGCATCAAACGTCAAGGTGGCAGCACCCGGGATGGCATTGTGGCAAGCTTTTGCCTTTTTCATGTTGTCAGTCACCTTTGTGATCTGCTTGGACAGCTTTATTGCAATGGTTTGACCGTCTAAAGAAAAAAAGCAAAGGAATGAGTGCTCTGATTATAATCAAGTTTAAAAGTATCTCAACGATAAACCAAATTCCATTTCATGAAGAGCTCTAAGCGTACTTGTGGAAAAAAATTGACCTAATTACAAAGAAATATTTTTTGGTTTTTCGTTATAAGCAAGACCCTAAATCGCTATCAAAACCTTTATCTAGCCTCTACACTGACATGTTATAATTCGGGACTACCGCGATTTTAACATTATTGTAAAAGTTCTATACCGGCATATTTCCGTTTCATTTCCAACAAGAACATTCTTTCTGAAGACAACTTGTGCAGTTGAAACATTTGGCGCCTGCTATGTTTGTCTTCAAGGCGTTTCTTTGCAGCTCGGAATGATGTTTCAGTCTCCTGCCAACGCTGTCGCACTCCATGTTTTCTCTCAAGAGCGTCCAGTCGCTTCATATTCCTTAACAAAATAAACGGTTTAAGACTTAAAATTAGCACTGATAAAATTACAACTCAACACTTCCTCAATATTGGACTGCAAATCGAACAACAATTAAAGGAAGGTAGAAATCCCTGTCGTAAAAAAAAAAAAAAAAAACGGTTGGAAACTATCCGTTTATTTAGAGTGAAAGGTCCAGAAACTTTGAACTTCGAAAAGAAAACAACTAGACAACAAATTAACCTGTCGAGCTTGCGCTGTGTTTCTAGCAGTTTGTCGTCTTCAGGAGCCTCAGCGTAGGCAAGGTCATCCCTAGGAACCAAAAGTTTTACTTCATTTTCAGTAAGTTGCAGTAATATTTTCAAAATTAAAACTGTAACGTCTGTGATGTTGTCATTCTCCAGAGCTGCGCTGCCCTAGCATTCCTCCAAAATTCCGTGGTCCATGTGGCACACAAGTACCCGTTTGCTTACAAGGTTTTACCTGCACCACGACAAGCTAAAAAGGGATCGTCATGGCGAAAAACAAGGCCTGGATTTTCTTTAACATAATTACTTACCGAATGGTTTTAGACGTGAGCAGCAGCTCGACGTAACGTTCATCCCACTCCTTCGTGAGAACTGTACACAGTTAAATCCAGCATTCAAGGGAGATAAAAGATACTGTTATGAGTATGTATATTTTATGATTTATTACTCAAAAGTAATTTAATAGTGTAAAAAGGTAACAAAAGTAGATACCCCCCAGTACTAATGATTAAAACACGACAGGTAGGGCTATGTAATGTGACTAACAAAACGACTGTACACTTCGAACGATGTGAGAGTGAAAATAAGCTTTAATGTCAAGTCTGTAAATATTTAAACGCTTATTAAAGGGGCATTATCATGAGCATGACTTCCAAAAGTCAGAAGCCAATAGGCACATTAATTTCACATCAATGGAAACCTGAAAGTAATGGTCTTGTTTTGTTTAATTAGTCCACTAGTGCACCGAAGCTATTAATGGGTATTATCATGACAAATGCAAGCACTAGGTTTTGGTTGCAAATAAGGCAAGACTTTTTCAAACTCTGCTCTTGTGTCTAGGAAAAATCGCTGAAAACCTGAAACTCCCGTCAACAATTCAGTTAATATCTTTATTCGTCATGACGCGTTACGTGCACGAGAGACGGTATTTAGTCCTAACTTTAGCACCGTTATGGCCAGAATGCAGCAAAATCTCCATGATAGAGTCCCTTAAAATACAATAACTTCTATGATCGTTTCATTTATAGTGCAAGGTTTTTAATTTATCGATTATTTCTAATGGCTAATATACATCTCTGAAACACGCAACAAAGCCATGCCAAATGTTCAAAGAATCTACATGGGTAATATAGTGAGGACCTAAGTGCACAACATTATGCAACAGTATAGTTACCAGCCTCGAATAGAAGAGTCCTACCTGATTCTACAGGATCAATGGCAGTATCTTCCAAGTCCGTCCATTGTTGAATTACTTCATGATGATATGGAACTACATGTAAGTAAAAATAAAAATACAGCCAATAAGAAACGCCAAGGCCTCTTACACTATAAACTGCACGAATATGGGTGTAGTTTTAATTGACAAGAGATTATGTCAAGCCAAATGAAGATTACCTGGCAAACTCTTAAACAATTCGTCAAGCTGTTTGCAAGTCTTGCTTAGCAGTTCTTTTGCCCTCAAGAGTTTGGACTTCAAAACAGGGCCTAACAACAACAACAACAACAACAGCAACAGCAACAATTACTCAATAATTAAACTTCAATAAAATCCAGAGTCACATCAACTCTTCCCGTAAAGCTGCAACATCATGATAGTAACAACAAATCAAAAATGGTTGGTAAAAAAATTGAAAAAAATGATAGTCTGAGGTTTGTCTTCACAGTGTACATGCATATGCTCTTCTGTTCTGTTGTTAACAACAATGAAAGATCTCTGTGCCGGTTAGTTATGCAGAATCAAATCAACCAAACCTAGCTTCTTCACAATTCCCCTCCCATAATGTAGAAGGCCATCAGTGAGGGTGTCAACTCTCTTCTCTGGGGACATCTCTTTTGTAATTCTTGAAAAATCGCGAAGGAATGACCAGAGTCTCTCTGTCCCTTCTCCATCTGTTGGGCCAACACCTTTGGTTCTGCGTGGACTAAACTTTACCTACATGTACGTGAAGATAAAATCAAAACGACACTATTTTCATTCAAATTTTCAGATTTCTTTCAAAAATTAATGCAAGAATTAACAGACAAGTAATGCATAAATATATAACTTTGTACATGAAAGGCACTGTTAGAGTATTACTGCAATGGATACTTTCACATTGCATAAATCTTAAATACATAAAATGCAATTTTTAGTCTCATTTAATGGCATTCCCTACAGACCATTGAACCTTACAGTTTCTATAATGAAGAAGGGAGATTTAAAATGTGTTTGTGGCATGGAAGATGTTCAAAGATATGGATAGAAAAGGGCATGTACACCATTTTAATAACATCTACAATTACATACATGTAGTGTCCAGTAAAACCCAAATATTACATAATTTCCTATTTTACGGAGTAACAAACCTGGCATGATGCCTTGTGCCCATAACAGTGGAATATTGGAATGGCTAGTGGTATTTCGGCCAGAGCAGAAAGAGATGTGTTATTCTTCAGAATTTCAGAAAAAAAGTGTATTAGAATTAAGAATAATAAATTCAATAAAAGTTACATAGCTTATTTGGTTACAAAGGTTGTATTTGAATCAATACTTTTACTTTCCTTTCCCTGCATTTCTAGTTCTTACTAAAGAAGTATTTATCATACTCAACAAGACCATGCTGAGAGGCACATATATGTATGTGTACATGCTCTTGTTTAGGCCAAATTTATATTTAAACTTTTGGAATTTTTTTACTCGACAGGGTGTGGGTGTTAACCGGACCAGTCCTGACCTCCTTTCTCATGCTGGGCTTGGGACTAAGCAATGATGGGGTAACAAGGAAAACACAGCATGGCCTAAAGACAATGGAAGGATATGACTTTAAAAAACAAGAAAAGTAATTAGCATTACCTTTATATGCTTAGATAAAATACAGGCAACATCGTACATCATGATGAGCTGGATGTTTGGCTTTGAAACAGATGCCTCTTTCAGCCTTTGTAGTTCATACACTGAATAGGAAATTCTAAATGAACAGCAAGAAATCAAGAAGACATAAAAGGTGCTGAAAACAGTCTGACCATTTGGGAAATACAAAGTTGGTAATGGCAATTGTGTGATATTCAAAGTTCAAACTCATTTCCTAATGGAACAAACACATGATTATGGAAAGATGTATTTAGAAGCCCCAGATTATTCAAGTATTTCATGCAGATTATTTAAGTATTTCATGTAAATGTGACTGTTTTCATTCAGATCTATGTGCTTACCTTTCACCATGTTTGATGCTAATGAAGCTTTTTGGAAAGTCGTGACGACAAGCTCGTCCAAAAATGCCCTTTTCGTCGAACAACTTGTTTTTTCCTTTTGACCTCATGTTGGGGAGGACCTCACCAGCATGAAATTGATTGCAATTCTGTACAAGTTAATAAAAATCATGTTTAACTGTTGACGTTACAAAAAACCCAGTTAACTAAGTACAATATAATATATTGTACAATTTGTATTATGCACATATTAATAACAATGTTCAAACTCATTTCCTAATGGAACAAACACATGATTATGGAAAGACGTATTTAAGTAGCCCCAGATTATTATGTACTACATAATCTGTCGGCATTACAAAAAACCCAGTTAACTATTAGTACAATATAATATATCATACAATGTATTATACACATATTAATAACAATGTTCAAACTCATTTCTCATTATGTACATATCATGCAATGTAACATTTACTCAAAATTAAAACCCTAATCTCACTTCACTGATAATAATGGCAAAAAAAGCAAGGTTATGGTTAATCAACAATTTTTGGAATACAATTTCCTGAGGGAGAAAGGAATAATGTTTCTGCTTAAAGCCAAAACCATTATATAGAGCTGCAGGCATTATTTATGGCTGACAAATTATACCACCTTTCAAAATTAGTCCAAGTATTAGAAATGAACCCTCAGTTTACAGTATTACAATTACAGACAATGTATGGTTATTTACAACATGTTTGTAAAACATCGACAAAAATGTATAGCAACATACATGTTCAGACACACTAGTCTCACTATAATGGTCAACAAAGTTGTCCACATCATTCTGATCCCCAAAGAAAAGGTCTTTTAATTGTGCTTTGGATTTGCCTTCCCCTTGCGATGTTTTTCTTGAAAGACCAAAGCATGCATCCATGCATTCAATAAGAATTCCTTCTTCCTGTAAATCAAATTAATGTAGAAATTTGTCAGATACAAACAGCAAATACCTCAGTGTAGAACCATACATGTACCTATAAAATGACCAAAAATGCTTTCTGATAGCATGGGGCCATGTAGGTAGCCAGTAGCTTTGGATCACATTAAAAAGTCATAATCAATACAAATATGTAATTATATCAACTGATAACCATAAATTATTTTCAGTTACAAAAAAAGGTGAAAGAGGGACATACATTGTAAGAAGGGAATAAACTTTTAATTACTGGTGGTTCAAAAGGGAGGAATTTTATTACCTCTGGGCAGATTGGGCAACTTGAACCATTATCAAGTGCTGGACAGTGTCTATAACCAAGTATTGGAGCTGATACTTGAAAAATCTGAAATAAATGAAGCTTGAAATTAAACTGTTACACTTTCACTAGATTTGATATGATATCTGCTATGCTATGCTATGCTATGCTATGCTATGCTATATGCATGCTATGCTAGCATACGCTATGCTTTATGCATGCTAATGTCATGCCATGCTATGCATGCTATACTATGCTATACTACATGTCTGCTACAATATGATTTGATACCATATGATACAATATTTAATATGATTATTAATTTTGATATCTGATTTCTTTTAAATTACCTATATTCATCAAAACAGCCTGAATTCAAAATAGAGTATACCGAATTCACCTACAGGACGAAAAAAGAAAAAAAAAACAAATCACACTGAAGTTAACATGCACATGACAAGTTGACTATAAGTTCAATAAAATTTTATATATTTGGTAAATAGACACACTGCACATACATGTATAAATTCTTTGCTATTATGTTTTATTTTCAAATAGATCGATCCATATGATTTCTTTAAAATTAATAAGCAAATTATTTATAGATCTTCAGCGAAGATACCTTTAGGAGTGTTAAATGTGGTTTCATAAACAAGTCGGAGCATGTCAAATTTTAGAGTAGTAGCTGCATGGACATGTAAGTAGCATAATAGGAGAAGAAGGCAGCAAACTAACTGAGCCACCTTGCATTTAAGGGTGTTCTCAGAAAAATAGACTTAATTGTTCAAATGAATGCTGCCAAACTACTAACTAAATGAATGTGAATATCTGAAAATTTGATATTGCACAGACTGCCAGCACTTTTTGAGAGGGCTCCATAGGGCTTCTAAACAATATTATTACTTACACCAGTGCAGTGTAATGTGTACATACTTACCATCTTGGGTTGCAAAGGTGGCCTTTTCACCTCAAGAACATCGGCAAATTCTTTGAGAGACACTTTACAGTGTACAAACATATCTGTAGCTATATCCATTAGCCTAAAATGAAAGGCAGTAGTTGGTCGGTCAGGTGAACCAGGCCAAAGTTGCAGTCGCACCAAGGTGACTATGGGATGTTCACACTGACAGAAAGCAATCTTCTTTGAATGATGGTTACCTAGATTGAAAAAAACACTGCCTTAACTTTTAAGAAACTAAGTTAAAAAGTGGCACAGAAATTTTGTGGCACAGAATGCCCTAATTATAGAGGACAACACTACCATTTCCTTTGTGCTACAGCTGTACAAAAACTTTCATGTTTCATAGTAATACGTGTTTAAGGTTCAATTATATCTGAGCGGTACTTTACTAACTCAAATGCTGATGTTTTGCCTTTGAATAGAAGTAACTTACATGTAGTTTTAATTTGCACCTATTCTCATTAACACTAAAACGTTTTATACCGACTGTAAAAAGTCAATCAAGCAATAGTTACAGTGTATTATGACAGATACAAAACAAGTCATATACATTTTGTATACCATGTTCATCTATGCAGTTGATAACCCGAATTTCCAATGAGGAACACTGATGGTCAACTCGGCCTAAAACACTGTGATTGGGAAAAAGGGGAACAAACATTCCATCCTGTGCAAATCAAACAGATAGTACAACATTATAATCTGTTAGTTTATTTGTTTTTTATCCCTTCTAATGTACCATGCATTCATGACTTATAACATGGACAAACCTCCTGATTCTTTCCCCTCAACAAAAGTACATCTGTACATCAGTACACTATACTCTCCCCTCTCTCTCTCTCTCTCTCTCTCTCTCTCTCTGATCTCTCTGTGACACTTACCACTATGTATGTGGTGTACAGTCAGTAGGATTTAAGCTCCACTATACTGCATGTTATTGCAAGTGTGAGATTTACAGACTGCAATTGATGGAAAACTAGAATAATTATAAATTTGTTGTATGTTTAACAAATCTGCCAGGGTGAGTGAATGAGAAAATTATAATAAATTTATTATGAATAACAAAAATTCCAAAAGCTTGAAGTACCTTCCATAACTCCGGTACATGGTAAGTATTTATACTGCAATGTAGATTTTTTGCACAATCCAGGCAAAGGAACGTTTGAGGCCCACAGTAGGTGCATCTTAGCACGGCCGTAGTTTTATGGCACCAAACACAGACTGTACCATTTGGCAGAAAAGAAATCTCAATGGCCAAATCCACAAGACGGTCTCTTGACTCAGTCCACTTAATTTGCTCCTGGATACGGCGGTTTTCGTGGGCGCTAACAGAGTGCTGCTGAAAATCGCCGGATACATCACAGGTAGCCCAAGCTCACTATTTTAGGCCTTCAAACACAGTAATCCAACCCTCCTGTCGACGATTATAAGAGTTTGTAGGGGAAATCTTTCTTTCACTTCTAAAACCGAAATAAAATTGCCTACAAAACTCACCGTTCTCGTTTTCTTGAAGTTTCCTAGTATATCCCCCCCCCCCCTTTAATTAAGGTTAATTTGGCGCCTTTCCGAGCGGGCCAACTTATCAGCCCCAGCACGTACACGAATATAAGAGTTTGTATGGAAAATATAACGCGCGCTAAAAATGTGCTTAATGTAAAATGAAGTTGTCTTTTTAACTCACCTCTGGCTCATTCATGCGTTTCTCAGTGTTTTTACAGCGGTTTAGGCCTCGAAGGATCAATAAAACACCTCTTTGAGCGAGACGCTTTTCCACCCTGAGAAGCATAGAGAGAAGCGAAGCGAAGGTTGGAAACCGTCTCCTGACCGTTGACGGTTTCGGGGACGATAAATCCCGTTGAAAGTGCACCACGGGGAAAATTCCACCAGCGACAGATTTGTAGATAAACAACGACCTTTCTACGTCGTTCGCATTGCCAAATTCCTATTTTGAGAGACGTAAATGGTCAATTTACTCAGCAGTTCTACGGCATGACTACGCGCGGACCGGGCTGCCCTGCAACGGACTCCAACCGTCAAGTGGCAAATTCAAACCAACGCGGGGCAGGCACAGTGAAATTTTACCAACCGACAAACGTCAATTTGAAGCCTAAGTGCAATGGGCACAGTAACATTTGTCGCTTCTCAAATTGCGGCTCCAGGAGTTAAGTGCTGGAGGTAATTAACCACAACATCACGACTGTTGACGAGATGACAGACGACCTTTGCTTTATATCCGAGGAATCACGTCGGTGAATATTTTTGCCAAGCCGTCGTTACTCCAATTTACGCAGTCACTTAAAAAAAAACTGTTGTTTTTGTAATGAACGAGACAGGCTTAGAATAAGGCAGAAGTCAAATTTATAAGTAGCTGTAGCTAATCTGAAGCCTTGCAAACAGAGAGCTGTAATCATAAGTTTATTAATATTTTTCTAACATTAGGCAGAAAGTAACGCAAATTACAACTGAGTTGATTGCTTATTTTTGTACGTGCTCGTTTCATTTCGTCAATTTTAGAATTACAGTGATTCAAAAATCTACCCTTTTTTCGTAGTAGTCCTTCGTGAAGTATTTATGTCAATCGCCCAGACTTTTGATATCATTAGTAGTAGGACACCGGCCAAAAGCTGAATCAGACGGCATTCCGTTCAAACCATGAATGTGAGGTGAGATTGTATCAGTATATTTTTCCTTTACAGTTTTTGTTCTAAACTTCCTCTTTTTTTAATTTCCTTTAACAATTAATTTTGTAATGAGCCTGAAGTGTTCAAGTTTCAGAAAAAAGCCAGCTACGTTGCAATATTTAACAAACAATAGCTACAGATCTCAAAATAAATTCACTGTAATTAATATACTTTTTGTAGCCTCACCGAGGAACAACAAGTTCTTCTGAACTGTGCTTCGTCAGGCCACAATCTATTGACTAGCGGACAAGCCGGCACGGGAAAATCCACCCTCGTGAACAACATCGTGAAAGATCTTACAAATAAAGGGAAAAGGGTGAAAATCGTGTGTTCCAGTGGCATATCATGTTCTGTGTATGGTGATTCAGTAAGTTCCCAAACCGTTCATTCATGTTATGGACTGCAAACTGCCGACATGCCCTCAACAATGGTTATTGCCAGATCGGTAAGTTTGTCGCACTGCATGCAGAAAATAAAGGATGCAAATACCATCATATGGGATGAGGCCGGAATGTCAAGTAAGCGCATTCTTGAACTTGTAAATGCCATTCATCACGCAGTAGCAGATCCACCCCAGCGAAAAAAGCCTTTTGGCGGGAAACAGGTCATTTTAGTGGGAGAATTTCTGCAGCTTAGACCAGTGCCTAACTTTTTCGACGATGGATGCTTCATGTTCCAGTCTCGCGTTTTTCACGCAGCTGTAGGCCACAAGTTTGAACTCTCTAAGCTTTTAAGACAGGCGTTTGCAAATTCATTTAAACGCTTCAGCTTGGGCAACATCGTTCAAAAGAAGACTGGTAAGAGTAGCGAAGAGATAAGTACTGCTCGGTTTTAAACCGTTTCTGTAAAATTGCCGTTAATCTGACTTAAGCTTGCAAATTTTTTTTCCGTTTGACTTTCAAAACAATGTCACGCGATTTCATAATTATCTGATGATGTTGTGGTTAATTACCTCCAGCACTTAACTCCTGGAGCCGCAATTTGAGAAGCGACAAATGTTACTGTCCTGAGTCATGCGCACTGTAAAAGATCTTATCATACTTGAATAGGCGCTCTTTTTACTCAACCCTTCGAGCTGAACAGACCTCGCTCATTGAGCTCCAAAAAAAGTCATCGCAATGACTGAACAGACCCCTCAGTTACCTTCTGGTAACGTTAGTACTATTTTAGACGGGGAAACAGCCTCGACCTCCGGGTCTTCCGGCAGTTCTGGCCACAATAAAACCTCCGAAGCTCAAGCAGGCGTCGCGACCGGTACAAACCCGACCGCCACTTCTCAGCCACCATCAGCTTCTGGATCTGTTGCTGCTGGCGCTTCCATCAGCCCATCCAAGGCGTCCTATCAGGTCAGTTCTCTCTGAGTTTGCAGAACCTGCCCTGTTTTAGAACACGGTGCGTTTAGGAACGCAAAATTTCGTTATATACGGTGAACATTCCCGCCTTTGCAAGCGCGGGCTTCTTCCCGCGCGGGCGTTGCCTTTCCACATTTAGATTTCTGTCTTCCTTCACCGTCGTTTAGGATACGGTTTTCCCCCATAG
This sequence comes from Siderastrea siderea, assembly GCA_964030785.1. Lineage (NCBI taxonomy): Eukaryota > Metazoa > Cnidaria > Anthozoa > Scleractinia > Rhizangiidae > Siderastrea > Siderastrea siderea. The sequence goes on from OZ034968.1 coordinate 62,665,055, forward strand.
AGCGGACTAGCGGGTCTATATCGGTCTGTCATTCTTATTAGGCAAACCAGTTTTGCGCTGTGGAATTTTTTTTTGTTACAATAGCTAAGCACATGCTATCCTTGTCTACTTTCACACCGCCTATATGTTAGGCTATTAGCTATCTCTAGCTACTACCTTGCTGGGTTTTTTATTTCTACCCCTATATTACTCGCTCAGTTTCATGCTATGTACGGCGATTTTTTACTATTTGATGCCTTTGGCGTGAATTACCTTCGGTCATGCAGGCCGACATCATATAATCTTTTAGATGGGCACAGGATCGCTATGGCCCTGTTCAAATGTTTTTACTTTAATGTAGCTTCTGTATTTACTTTCATGATTTTACCGTGAGCCGTGCTTATGGTGATGTAAGTAGCGGTCCGTATGGCAAATGTGTATGTACTTCAAACATCAATTTGGCGAGCTCACCGAGCGCTTTCGTTTTGTGCGACCAACACAGAAAACTGGCGAGATCACCGAGCGCTCTCGTTATGTGCGACCAACACAGAAAACTGGCGAGATCACCGAGCGCTCTCGTGTTGTGCGACCAACACAGAAAACTGGCGAGATCACCGAGCGCTCTCGTTATGTGCGACCAACACAGAAAATTGGCGAGATCACCGAGCGCTCTCGTTTTGTGCGACCAACACAGAAAACTGGCGAGACCTCTGAATAAGTAAGCATATCAGATTTGTGTGACCAACTCACACATTGGCGAGACCACAGTTAGGTTGTTTTTTTCACTGTTCTAGAGGCAACACAGCACTGGCACGACTATTACGTAAATCAGTTCGCGATCGACACGGAGTATGTTTGCATCTACACGTAAACTACGATTATTTGCGTACACTGAGTATCGTGAGGTGTATCCTCGTATGGGACGGACTATAGCACTATGGGGCAAGGCACTTAGCTCGGACCCCAATCCTCAGGGCTTTTATTATAATCTCTTTCAACGGGAACTTTGACGGTCCCTGGCAATGTCTATTTATCAAATTTTGTTTCTCTCGTGACCCAAGATGATAAGGAGCCCTTTTGTGTATGATGTTCCGTATAGGGTGACGTTGTACCTGCCCTCTGCGTAGGGCGAAAAGTCTGGATTCTAGGACCCAACGCAGCCAACCGGCACAGTACGAACATTTTGGATTGCTTTGTTACTTCCCCACACCCGTTGAGTAATTTCGTGGAGGATACTATTCATCTTTTGTGTTACCCTCGCTCATCGCGTGCCCGTGTCCAATTATCGTTATCTCCTTCATCTTTATGCAAACAAACTGAGCGCATTGTTATTTTTTTTTTAATTACTGTCATTATCTCTATACGTTCCCGCGTGATCTACGAATAGAACTCTCGTCCGTTTTAGATCTTCCGATCCACATACGAACAAAATTGGCAATGGACACCGCGTTTCTTGTCCATAGTACTAAAGAATATGTCAGTTGAGTTGAGGAGCGCAGATATCGTATTGCTTTTGAAGCTTCGATTTGCGTGCTTAGATGACTTTTTTGCAATTTGATACCGGTACTTAGAGCCCCAAGAATAATATCGGCGCGGCGGTGCTGACATTTGCACCAACCTTGATAACATCTAGCTTTGCCTTTACAGGAACTTGTCTCCCTCGTTAAAGATTTGAAAGGTCAGGTCTCCGACCTCACTGGCACGAATCACTCGAGGCGTTTTCAAAGCCTCCGTGACGAACTAAAAACCTATTGTCACGCGCTAGACTTCAGCGAGGCGGTCGCCCTCAATAAGTTGCGAGGGTTACTTGAGGAGGCACGCCGTGGTCAAGCTACCGAAACGGCCAAGCTGGCGGCGCTGTGGGAGCGACTGGCTTATTCCCAGCAGAGCGGTCGCCCCGTGGACCTACGGGCTACGATATTCGCCTCCCTGGCCACAGAGGCCGAACTGGAAGCGGACAAACTGGTCCGCCGATACGAACGAGCAGCCAGACCCACAAGCCAGAACCGCGGACCACCCGGTCCTCGACGCGAGTGGGGCGAAAGGCGTGTAGGAAGTGCCCATGGCCGTTGCTATTCCTGCGGGGATCCAGGGCACTACGCTAGGGACTGCCCAAAACGACGTCCACGTGACCAGCCTCCACCAAAGAAACCGAAGGTTGAATAAACCACGTTAATTTAGGCTTATATGTGTCTGTTTTTCCTCTGTGCCTTGTATGCCCCATATATGGTAGTTTTTCGATTAGCTCGACCGCTTCATCCGGGGTCCAAATTACTGTCTGGTAATCAGACCTTAAGCTGCTTGAATTCAGGTGGCGGGATGAGGCGGTCCTCCCTTTCTGGGTGGCTCCTATTACTTCCTTTTATTTTTTCACCATAGACTCCACACGTTCCACGGTGGGAGCTAGAAGCCGAGTTCCACCCCCTAGAAGCGGAACGAAAATTTCGACAACGAGAAATACGTTTTATGAGGTGGCCCCCTGGAGAGGGAGGACCGTTATACTCATCCGCCGAGCCTTCTATCGAGTCAGTAGCAAAAGGGAGAGCATCGGCATCCGCTGGGGATGTCTGGGTACGGGACCCTGATGGTTTTATAGCGGGGGAACCACATCGCCACTTCGCAGTTTGGGATCAGATGACAAAATCTCACCCCCAAAGGAACACGATCCTCGATTGGATAAAAAACGGAGTCCCAGTTAAGCAGTTCATTGTCCCTTTCAAAGGGAAATATCGCAACGAGCCCTTCAACCATTCCTTTCCCCCGAACAAGCACTTCCCTAACAACCGGAAATGTAAACTCTACAAAAACATTATCTCACGTGAGATCGAGAACAAAATAGCTATGGGCGCCATCAGAGTATGGGGTAAGGTTGGTGAGACCCCTCCACCCGCCATAGTCATGCCTTTCAGTATTGAGCCTTCGAAACCACGCTTGGTTCATGACCAACAATATCTGAACTGTTTCATGCGTCCATGTCCCTTCTCCTTGGACCAGGTGATCAATCTGCCACGTTACCTTTCCCGTGATTCCTTCCACACGAAGCTAGACGATAAATCAGGTTTCGACCATTTCTTCATTTCTAAAGATAGCCAGCCAGATATGGGTGCAGAGTAGGGTGGTTGGTGGCTGGTGTGGCGCACCTTACCCCAGGGATGGAAGGAAAGCCCGTATATTTATCAGACTCTGGGTATGGTGGCAACCCACGTTATGCGCGAACTAGGAGTTCCTTGCTCCCAGTACATAGATGATAGACATCTTGGCGAACTATGGGGATCAGAGATCGCACGCACCTCCAGTTTGGATGCCGCAAATTGTGCCTTTTTCGTGGCGGCCACTGTTTTAACCCAACTTGGGTATTTTTTACACATCGCCAAGTGTGTCTCTGTCCCCACACGGCGTCTCATCTTCCTCGGACACCTCGTAGATACAGAACGCCTGACGTTTTCCCTCCCTGAAGAAAAGAAACATAAGTTCATCGCGTTACGCGAAGAAATTCTTTCTCTCGAAGAGGTAACCTTGACCCTCTTACAACGTTTTCAGGGTAAATGCATTTCCCTTACCTTGATGGTCCCCGCGGCACAGCTGTATACGCGAATGACCGCCAATGCTATCTCTCGTTGTCAGAGGCTGGGGACACCCGTAAAACTCGAGGCAGAGCTCCAAGCTGAAATAATGCACTGGCGATTCATCGACACATGGTCTGGGTGCGTCCCATGGCGTACGGAAGACCACAGGGTCGTGCAGACCCTCGCCTCTGACGCCTCTCAGTCCCGGTGGGGCGCTACTCTAACTCTTCCAGAAGGGTTGATAAAGACAGGAGACTACTTCAGTCAACAGCTGGGCGATCGCGATATTGCTATAAAAGAGGCCTACGCATTGTTATATGCCCTTCAAGCTTTTTCTTCTCATCTCGAGAACACGCGCGTGGATGCGTTGGTAGATAACAAAGTGCTCTACCATGCGTGGCTGCGTCAGGGCTGTAGGAACCAAGGGGTCAATCAGGCTTTGAAGTCCATCTTCGACACTACTCTACGTTATAATATGGCTCTCTCTATACAATGGATTCCGAGCGCTTCGAACCCTGCCGATCAGCCGTCACGCGAGTGGTCAGATGCTGACGCGCAACTCGCTCAGCCTTTGTGGGAACGCGTAGAAGAGCTCCACGGACCTCACACTATCGACCTCATGGCATTAGATTCGAATAGCAAGTGTCCTCGCCACTACACGCCATCGCCGTCACCCCTGTCGACGGGATTAAATTTTTTCTCACAAAATCCCCTCTATGATGTGCAGGGTCGGGTAGAGAATGGATATATATTTCCCCCTATTTATCTCATTGGACCTGCTATCCGACACATTTTAACGGCGCAGGCAACAGCTACCGTAATTGTACCTGGTATCACCCCCCGACCTTTTTGGTGGCCTACACTACTTCATCATGCTAGGGATCGACACCGCCTCGCTAGGCAGGGGGACACAGACGCCCTGATTTGGCCGTCAAAAAAACATGGTTTCCACCAACCACGCAATCTCCCCCTGCCATGGGATTTGTGGGCTTTCCGCCTTGTGGGGCTCCAGCCCGAGTGACTTATCCTTTCAACTCATATTGTTTCAGGAGGTGACTACAACATTTTGTCCTGGGAATCCTGCAACCCAGGTCGACTGCCCTTCGTGCTTCGCTCCCAACAACCCGAACTTCTTGTTTTGCCCCATTTGCGGCTCACCAAAACATAAGAAACCGCGAGGAGCCAGACAGTCAGAAATTGATACGACCCCGCTCGAGTCTCGTTGGAAGGCCTTAGAGGACACTATGGCGTCTTCCAAATATAGGAAACGACGAAGCGCTCTTGAAAACGAATTCATGTCCTTTCTTGAGAGATTATCCCCCCCTAAATCCTTGGATAGTGTCTCACCTAGAGACGCTATTTATTTTCTCATCTGGAAAGACAAGGATTCAAAAACTCAGATACACAAGGAGTCCTGCCCTCACCAAGGCACCAACTCCAAACAACTCCTACCATGCGAGTGTCCTCGTCGCTTGGCGTTCAAAACCGTCGACTCTTATCTAGGTCAACTTAGAGCTATTATGCGCGATTATTTGGAAAGTACTGGTCTCACCGCATCGGAGGTCCAAGCATCTAATCCAGTTGCCCATGCGGCGGTCAAACGATACTTAAAAGGTGTGACAGAAGAACAACTGCAAGCGCGCGCTACCCCCAAACAGGCGGAACCTTTATTTATCAGTGACCTTTTAACCCTTTGCCAGGTCATCGATAATAAGCTACGTATGGCAGGAACCGACCCAATTCATATTTATATTCATGCTAGAGATCTGGCTTACTTCAAATTACATTTCTTTTCTGGCGACCGGCCATCGGACCTGAGCCACATCAAGGCAGCCGAAATCTTGCGTTTTCCGAATGACAAAGGCGTCATATTTAATCATGTCTTCGGAAAAACTCTTCGCTCGGGGGACTCCAGGGTTTTCGCGGTCGCCCGACACCCCAACCCCTCTATCTGCCCAGTGAAGGCTCTCGATGATTACATGGCCATCTGTCGCGCGATTAAGATCTCCGTGGATAACGGCCCTCTGTTTCGGACGACCAGTGGAAACAGAGTCCTTCTTGATGCCTTCTCAACAGATGCTGCTGAAGCCCGCCTTAAAGGTTACTTGTCTGAGGCTGGACTCAGCAACAAAACTCTCTACAGCTTCCGTTGTGGAGGAGCCATTACAATGGCCCTTACTGGTAGTAGTTTGGACGACATCGTTGACCACGTAGGATGGAGATCTAACCGCATGGCGAAGTATTATCTGCAGCTACACAAGTCCCTCCAGCCTGACTCAGTCGCTGCACGAATGGCCCAAGCCACTCCCGAAACATCTACTCGCTACGAGGAGCTTAATCAGCTCAGTGGTTTTGAACCAGCTTTTCCTCTACAACTGGCTCCCCGGACCTCCGAGCCCCTACCCGTTACAAGGCGGTCTCCCAGGAAACATAAACTTGACAAACTGTAGTCATCGGCTCTTTCTTTTATCCAGATTGGTCAGGAGTGGGATTGGGATTGGGTATAAGACACGTACTAGTGGGTGGGGGAAGTAGTGATGTGAGGAGAAGGGTCCTTAGGGGTTTTCGCCCTATCTTTTACTGTAAGCATGGGTTAGGATATAGCACTGTCCTGAGTCATGCGCACTGTAAAAGATCTTATCATACTTGAATAGGCGCTCTTTTTACTCAACACTCGGGGAATAGGGTCGGCCATTCGAGTACCTGTGTGGTATTGGAGACCACGCGAATTCACAGTGGTCGGTCTGTTTTTCCCACCCGCCCTCCCTCTAGTCCGACCTGTGCTTACTCACTCTACGCCCTTTTACGGGGTTTTCGCCCTATCTTTTACTGTAAGCATGGGTTAGGATATAGCACTGTGCCCATTGCACTTAAGCTTCAAATTGACGTTTGTCGGTTGGTAAAATTTCACTGTGCCTGCCCCGCGTTGGTTTGAATTTGCCACTTGACGGTTGGAGTCCGTTGCAGGGCAGCCCGGTCCGCGCGTAGTCATGCCGTAGAACTGCTGAGTAAATTGACCATTTACGTCTCTCAAAATAGGAATTTGGCAATGCGAACGACGTAGAAAGGTCGTTGTTTATCTACAAATCTGTCGCTGGTGGAATTTTCCCCGTGGTGCACTTTCAACGGGATTTATCGTCCCCGAAACCGTCAACGGTCAGGAGACGGTTTCCAACCTTCGCTTCGCTTCTCTCTATGCTTCTCAGGGTGGAAAAGCGTCTCGCTCAAAGAGGTGTTTTATTGATCCTTCGAGGCCTAAACCGCTGTAAAAACACTGAGAAACGCATGAATGAGCCAGAGGTGAGTTAAAAAGACAACTTCATTTTACATTAAGCACATTTTTAGCGCGCGTTATATTTTCCATACAAACTCTTATATTCGTGTACGTGCTGGGGCTGATAAGTTGGTCCGCTCGGAAAGGCGCCAAATTAACCTTAATTAAAGGGGGGTGGATATACTAGGAAACTACAAGAAAACGAGAATGGTGAGTTTTGTAGGCAATTTTATTTCGGTTTTAGAAGTGAAAGAAAGATTTCCCATACAAACTCTTATAATCGTCGACAGGAGGGTTGGATTACTGTGTTTGAAGGCCTAAAATAGTGAGCTTGGGCTACCTGTGGATACATCTGTATCTTCAGATACGTGGAAACTATGGACCGAAGAAACGGGTGATCCTGCCGCTCCTTCACTAGTCTGACGGTTTAAAGACAAAGAAATATCTTGCTTCCTTGAACCTCTTCTGTCAACGAACGTTGCTTTAAACGAAACAGGCTTAAAACGCTTCATGATCGGACCAACTTAACTACGCTTCGTCCGCCATTTTGGATTTATTTTGGTCATTTTCTAATCTAAACGATGATTGGTCAGAATCCTGATAATGGGAGTAATTGTCTTGTGAGCAGGCACAGATGATCATCTAATTTGGGTTGGACCCGTAGGTCTAAATTTAAAAGAGTCGGGTTTAACCCATTTAGAATCCGTGATACGGGTGGCTAAGAACGTATGGCTCGTTATTCGCTTTCTAATATGACTTAGTATCTGTTAAAGAAAGAAAACACAAGAACAGCGCTCAGCAAAATCTTACCGTTCTAAAAGTTTGTAGTCCGTATCGTCCAGAAGGAGAACCAATATTACTGTGAGCTACAGATGTGTTCTCATAATCTGGTTTCTTCTTTTAAAAAATAAGACGCAAACTGTCAGCCTGAACTGTAGCAACTACGAGCATATTATACCATGCGTCTTAGCTGAGTCGTTCTTATTTACCTCGAAGACACTTTCTATGTGCCATTCATTCGACAAGTGCGCTAGGTGATAAGGGAAGTCTTATTTTGCCTCCTTCTGAATGACCCCAATGTAAGCTTAATCATAATGCCGTAACCACCATTGCAAATGTGTGTAAAAAGGTTTGAAAAAAAAACACAAACACATATTTAATGAAATTGTCTCGCCAGCGTTTTATTTTCACTCATGCCTAAATAAAAATCTTATCAATGGACCTTTTTTCCGATGGATAGAGAAACGATAGAAAATCCGATCCGAAATTCCGAAATTCTTAGGAGTCAAAATTGAAAAAGCAGCGAGAAAGCTACGGAAATCGAAAAATCTTCCGAAATTTTTAGGTGAACAAAACAGACGCTGCGAATTTTTTAGCTGTTCTCGAGTTATCGAAATTTCTAGGCAACCTAGACGTCTCCGAACAGATATTTAGCAGAAAACCGTCGCTGGGTACCCCTGTGTTTTAGAGTCATAAACAACTCAGAGTTAAAACTGACGTAACGCGCGGTTGATAGGCTACAAGTCACACTTAAAATCTTGACAACTTGTCATGATAACAAAATATACACCTGTTTGAAAAAACGTTGTCAGGTGATATGCGTAAACGATGGACAATGCGACACAATAAAACTCTGGGAAGATGGCAAGGGCACGTTTGTGACTGGGTTTCGCTTCTTGATATTCAAAACATTTTCTTTCCAAGATAATTTAAAGAGTAAATTAAGGCAGGCTGAGTTATTATAATATGTACGTGACTAAGAATAGAGGCAAGAATTCACGCTTCCCGGAGCACCACTGGGTCGCATCGTCAATGATTTATGTTTTTCACCCGACAAAGTTTTTTCAATTGGCTGGGTGTATCAAATTCTTTGCCATTTACCTAACCTTGAATTGTCAGGTTTCTGTAGGCCACTGTAGAGAGACTGGCTGGTTCAAACCGTTAAGAGTGTGACTTCCCAAGGAACGACCAGTGATTTTAGATAAAAAAATGAAATTTTCTTATATTCTGTGATTTAAAAGCCCTAGCCAGTCCCTTTCGTTTCCATGAAACCAAACATCTACTTTTTAAAGGATCAAAGTACGTCATGATGGTAAAATTGAGGAGTACATCAGATAGAGAATTAAACTATACGGAGGGTTTATCAGTCACTGCACCTCTTTCGATTTGTGATGGTGTAGCGGACTTTCGATCTTATCGGTCCGAACCTGATCTCTGCTGTTAGGTTTCAACCGTGAGATTTTTGTCCAGGTATTAATTTCCACACTAAGAGAGAAAATTATACAGTTGACTCCTAATAGCTCGAACCCTCGATTACTCGAAGTTAGCGCTAACTCGAACCAACATCGTTCTCCTCTGGATTGCCTCAAACATTTACTGTAACCTTACCCTCTATAATTCAACCCTTGATAACTCGAAGTAAATCCATTTTCCCTCCAGGTTAATAGCGTTCAAAACGAAACTAAAATGGCGGAAATTCCGCTCGCTCAAGAACAAGAAGAAGAAAGCGAAAATACAGAAGAAAATTCAACACCGTATTGTAATCAACCAGTGTACAGAGAAATATCACACACAAATCAGTGGACGAGTAAACAAGATGAAGAAAGATGAAGTCAAGAGCTGTGTCAAAGAAGGTGGTTTGGACTCTCACCAGTGATGAATTAAAAACTTGCAAATAATTATTTCAGGATAATTTGTCTGATCTGTCCTTGTTTGAAGAAATGACAGTTTTGTGTTTGAAATACTGGAATTAGAATTAATTTTGTTTTGCCCCTTACTCCTAGTTACCAACTGGTTAAAAAGACAAACGAGACTTTTACCCACGTTTACCCACGTACGTCACCCTCCTCACTAAAACATACACCCAAGGGGCTTGGGTGATGTTAATTCTGCATTCCAAGAAAGTAAGCTTAAAACCATTTGAAAAGGCATGCACGTTCACTGTATGCACTATCTGTTTTGGATTGGGCAGCTGTATTAAAGTGAACCTTTTTTGTACAAAGATGTAAAAATGTTTTTTCCTCAGCTATAAGAGAGAAATAAGAGCAGAATGTTACTTAAGTTATGGCAATGTATGTAAATATTTATGCAGGTACCTTTGCATCCTGACTACATATTCCTTTAATCAAATTATAAAGCACCCATTTTGCTCAAACATGGCGTTATCTTGAAGACATTTGAACGAACTCACAGTAGAATGCTAAGATTCAAAACAATCTCCTAGTGAAAACTCTGTTCGCCTACATAAATAAAGAGAAATACAGTGACACACTTTCAGATAGATTGTGTGCTACGTATCAGTGTACATATGTGTAAACGAATTAACTTCACTTTGGGAGACTTTCTGGGGCAAATTGGCACCGGACTAAACGCAAACAAGATGAGACCGGTAACCGTTCACTGTGCGTAAGATAAAAGCTCTCAAAGTTAGCAGGAATTTTCGTATGAAGCTATCCATATGAAAGTGCTCTTCCAACCTGTGTTGATAGCCTCAGTGGAAGACACTGAGTACGTACCAGTGTTGGTTAATCCATGTCGTCCAGATCCCAAGTAACTGCTTTGATCCTGCTTTCGATAAATCACTCTTATTAAATTGATAAGACTGGCATCTTTCAGGACAAAGATATGCAGCTACAGCAATAAACAATAATGTTAACAGAAGGCCTGATTTGCATGAAAAGCTCCCCATTATGATTGAAGATCACCAGCCAGTTGAGAGCCTGAAAATAAAAGATATTCGAAAATGAAAGATATCCGCCATCAACGATCGAAAGGGGTCAATTCTCTCTCCCTATTGAACCTTCTCGAAGAGCGACAGGTTTCTGAGAAAGCGAAGCTTTTCTACTTTTGTACGACGGTGTTCTGGTGGTTAGGTTTCAAAAGGAAACTACTTAAACTTTCAAAAATTAGTCCACCTTTTTCTTTCGGGCATCAAACGTCCACCTAAAAAACTTTGAACGACGATTCTGATCTCTGAAACGCATTCGTTACAGCACACTATCACTTTTAAATCGGTTATCAACTTGACACATACGCCCTTAAACTAATAGCAATTTACCAATACGAGCCTGCAGTACGTACAGCAAAAAGCAACAGGCTGAATCACTGTTTAGCCATTGTAAATGAAGCGACCGTGAACAGTTTTTTTATATAGCGCGGGGGATATAGCGATAGATATGTAATTTCAGCCGTTCTATGTTTAGTCCAGTCCCAGTACAAAAAGCCTGAGTTTACTACAAAAGTTGGCACAGATGCTCTATTCGTTCATACTTTTGAATTTCCGGATGTTTCACTTTATCATTAATGTAAATAGACAAAAAAGGAAAAAGTAGGCTGCCAATGATACCCCAGTACCGGTACGCACTGGTACAGTGAATGGACCCGATATAACGAAATGCCAAGGGACTGGGAAAATGTTTGAGTTCCTGAACGGGGATTCGTTATAAACGAAAGCCTGTTATAACGAAATTGGGAAAACGACCAAACTCTCTGTTATATCGGGGTTTGGCTAATAATTATTTTGCCTTAAAAGCCACCTGCTTGACCGAGGTTCGGCCGTACAAAAAGTTCGAACCAGGGCGGAAAAATGTTGCGTGATGAAACGAGCGCGTCCGAGAAAAAGGCGTGTTGCAGTGGACTGGCATCAAATTAGGTGATAGGTCAAAATGGTTGCCTGCTTGGGTCTCCTCCATAATCCTGACAATCTATTAAGTTCCCTAAAAACGCCGACTTTGGATTATCTTTTCTTTGTCTTAACCCCCTTGATCAATGCTAAAAAAACTGTCTAAAAACGAGCAGAGTAAAGTAAAAAGATCGAAAATGGCGTTTGGATTACGCGTGGCGGTATGACGCGTATTTGTAATGCGTGCAGCTCGTGCAAGGTCAGAATCAGGATACCCTGGTTAATTAATTAAGGACGGTGCCTCTTTTTGTTACTTCGCATACGTTCTGTGCATCTCGGGATATTAAAGTTTCTTAAGAAATTTGCTCACTAATACAACAACATTTTTGCGCGGCTTATGACTACGTGGAAAAGGCAGATCTAAGCAAAGGCCATCAGATTCCCGAAAGAAAATAGGGGGTAACCAAGTATTTTTCAGAGATAATTGAGCTTACATTTTGAAAGAAATTGCCATACATTCTTTGTATTTTAGCGCTTTTTTTAATTATGGTTACTTAAAGTGCACCTAACCCCCAATTTTTTTCCCGTCAAATAAATTCTGTTATCATTTGGAGCATTTCGTCACAAAAAGTTTTTGATTTGGTTGAATCCCTGATTTTCTGTGCGCGGTTGAAGTACGGAAAATCGGGCGAAAATAGACACCATTTTGGTTCAGGGTCGAGCACTGAGGGCATGGGACTAGTCACCTTGTGACGTCAAATCAAGAACTCGCAGTCTCGCGCTATCTTTATCGAAGATACATTTCTCTTGAGCTCTCGAAGGTGTACAGAAAACTGTCGACCGCTTGTATTGCTCGGAGACGTAGTAACCAAAGAAACGAATCACAAGAAGTATCACTACATAATACAGCATTCTTTGACGACGAACGGCCAGAGGCGAAGAGACGAAATAAGCGGATTTTGTAAAGCAATAGCGAGGAAAGCGGCAGCCTTCCAAGCACTCGATACTAGGCTCGATGCAATTTAAGCAAAGATTTGTTGTCGCAGAAGAAGGTATCCGATTAAACGATAGCTTTTTGTGTATTCCCAATGACTCAACGGCCGATTAACCACAGAATACCCTGCCACATGAATGATTTTTTTGTGGAACCCTCCACGCGATACGCGATACGCGGTACGCAGAAAATTATTACCTTTGCGAATTATTCAAGTTGGCTACACGGTAAGCGCAAAATAATTACATGCCTAGCGGTGCCCAAAACAGCCAAGGGTTTACAATTAAAGACCGTATTTGTAGAAAGTCCTCCTTTCAGCAGAACCGAACGCGCTTTCTCCACAATAACAAACCATTGCCATTATTCCTTATTCTAGTCTATGAACGTGCGTCGCTATAAGAATTTTATCTTGAGTCATTTTAAATCACTCGCGCGTAACAAAACATTACTGTGCAGAGATCCCTTGTTCATATCCTCCGTTGAGGTAGACTACAAGCAGTCTCTTTTTTCTTTTATTACCATTTTTTGTGCGAAAAAAGGCCGCAAGAAGATCGAAGTGCGAGCGATGAGCGGCGAAACCACGAGTCGCGAATTAAGTAGCGAGGGCCGGTTGATTTACATAATTTGTACATTTCCTCTCGCGCGTAGGATCTGAGGAAACTGCTCGCACGTTGAAGCGAGAAAAACGATTGGTAGGATAATCTCAGTTGAAACGATACTAACAAACTCTTGTGCTTATAATTCTCGTCAATATCCTTTAGAAAATAATTTCCTTCCTGATTCACTAGTGTTATAAATTGTTGTTATTGTTAATGCCGGTTACAGAAATGGACAAGACGTATGTAATATCGCAGTTTCCACATTTACTTCTATGTAAAATAAATAAATGAAAAAAAAGAATGCTTTATTAAAATTTCCATTTCTATAAGAGATTCCCCCAGCTTGAATATAAATCTCAAATGCGAGAAGCGGAGAGCAGGAAAACCAAGACCAAACGTGAAGACCGAACGTGCGAAATAAAATGTAAACACTCACGCGCGAAGCTCATCATTCCGGCTTCTTCGCGGCCCTCCAAGGCCAATCGTTGCTTTATTTGCTGTTCCAGTTCTTAGTTTGCCTTTATTTCCTTTTTGCATTGAGTGGTTCATTCTTCATTGGTTAGCAGGTTATTAGCAGATATGACCAGGACGGCACTTTCTTCATCATTTGTCGGTGTACTGTCAACTTCGTGTTCCGCATCTATCTCGTATTCAGAGCTAAAATTCATCTACAAATCAGCAGAATCCGCGTAACTTGCCTCAGTATCTGCTTTAGATTACAACATTGGAATTTTAGTCATACTACGACTTTGTTCGAATTAGCCAGAAGGTCAGAAGGCTTCGATCAACAAATAAAGTTAGAGAAACACAGCTAAAAACCAAGCGGCGTGGAATTCTTGGTTCTTGATCTGACGCCACAAGTACGGCTCGCCCCAGGTTCCTCTTACTCGGACTTGAACCAAATTTTTGTTGAATTTAATAGGGCACAGAAAATCGAGAATTTTACCAAATCAAAAAATTTTTTCGAAGAAATGTTCCAAATGATAACAGAATTTATTTAGCCGAAAAAAAATTTTAGGGGCTAGGTGCACTTTAATTATCTCTGAAAATTGCGTGGTTACCCACATTTTTCTTTTTGGATTCCAATAACCCTTGCTAAGATCTGTTTTTTCCCCATAGTCATAACCTTTGCAAAAATACATCTGTATTAGGAGGCACCGTCCTTAAATCAAATCAACATCGCGCTTCTTCTTCTTTTTCCCCAAAACCTCTACTATGCTTGTCTGTTTCTTTAAAAACTACAAATAGAATTGCTCCTCAATTTAGACGGTTTTCTTTGCTATGTTTTTGTGAGACAAAGGGAGGAGACATCTTCAAACTTAATTTCACGTTTAATTTGTTTACAAATCGTTGACGGCGTTGCGACGAATCATCGCCATGGCGCGTTTCAAGGAGGAAAAGTTTAAAGTTGCAAAACGCCACTATCTCCAAATATCTTCAGCTAATTTTTTATTATGTTATGTAAAATTTATCGACCTTTAAAATATGTAAGATTTAGGGTGGAGTAATTGGAACTTTTGTAAAAGAGACGATGAAAGACAACCATGTCATGGTTTGCGGCAAGAGCAAGCATTCGACATCCTCAAATTGAGCTCATTTTGGCCAACTTACTGTGAAAAAAATTGCACGCAGACGTAAACATTTTAAGCTGTGTACCAGGATTGTGAAAAAACGTTTTTATCATAGTCCACGGCTGGCTGAAAAATAAAGAAAGAAAATGAGATTCCCGGTTTGTTGAAAGGTAGATTTTGCCAGCTACCAAACGCACCGGAAGTGCGGAAAGAGCGCTCGTGCCAGTCCTTCTGCGCATCACACATCGCTTGAAGAGCAGACCGCTCGTTTCATCGCCTAACCTTTTCCCGCCCTGGTTCGAACAATGTGGCGGGCGCCGAAATAAAAGGTGGGGGGGGGGGGGAAGAGAGATTCGAGAACTTGAAGCGCGAGTGAAGGGATAAGGCGATCCTTCAAACTCTCGCGCTTCGTGCTCGCGAATACCTCCACTTTCTTCTCCTTTTGGGGACTGCCAAGCAGGCTTATCAATCAGCGACTCCAGGGTGTAATGATTCCGTCTTCAAAGCTTCAAACACAAAACTCAACTTCTGACAAAATAGTAATGTTGGAACTATCACCAGCTCCCGAAAGCTGTAACGTGGTTGGTCTGAGGCCAAATGCATATGACTGGCTAAAAGCTCGTATCATTTTCTAAAAGTAATCATAAATTTTTGTGTATAAGTTATTTAATTGCAACAAGCTATTTTATATAACAAACACAAAATATAAGTTTACAGTAACGTTCTTTTCCATCATCGATCTTTATTCTTGTAATCGATCTCGCAGTACATACACAAGGGCGAAACCTACACTGCTTTTTCCAATAATACGAAGTTACTTAACAAATTATGATAATTATTACTAATTACAATTTGTGCAAAAATCTATGCAATTTTCAAGTGCGCCCTATAAAAAATTGGAATTTTTAAAAACTACAGATTTGTAAATATGACTACGAAAACGATTTAAAATATGCACATAACAGAAAATACACAAAAAAAGCTCACAATTGGAGTAAAAAGTTAAAAATCATACATTAAAACGCTGGAATCCATGAAAAAAGATACAAAATTCTGGTATCTTTTTAACTTTTGAAAAGACAATGTTTTGGCCATTGACTTAAATGCACTGCTACAGGTTGCATCCCTGATGGTTCCTATAATTTACTCAAATAAAAACTATTGAGCATCACTTTCCTGAACGCCCAGTGGACGTAATAAAATCGAAAAAGGCATTGAGTATATTTTAATATGCCCTTAACTGCTAGGTTTCAATTTGAGAGTATTGATGAAATCATTCAGTATATAGATGAAAGTGAAAGCCCATGCGCAGTACGATCGTCAAATAGTGTTTGCACAGAAGGTTCTTGTCAATTTGAAAATTCTGAGTGTAAGGCTTTAAACCAATGCACATCAGTGGTCATTTTTAGAGTCAATGTCCAATGTCCAATGTCCAGAGTCAATGTCCAATATTTTTTTAGAGCTCGAGTCAGTGTCCAATATTTCCCCTTTGGTCCATTCCGCAGTGACGAGAAAGTATTATCTATTTGCCGGACAGACCCCCCAGTACCCATCTCATCTTCCTTGCTTTGAGGGCGCACCAAGGGATTTTGTACCACGTCAATCCCATCATGTCTCATTTTGTGGGTCATCAAATGTCCCATATTGTTCTCCTGGTCCATTCCTGATCAGCGGTGATGAAGGAGTTTCCGTTTCATCGGCAGGTGTGCTTTCCCCATTTCTTTGCCTCTGAGGGACTGATGGAGGAGGATCGCCTGGGTCCTCTAGGGATCTCTGTACCACATGAGCCTTTCCAAGTAGCAGAATTATGGAAAGAACCAAGCTGCATAACAGAATGACATTAACCACAACGAGCATCCAAACGATAGGTGCGGAGGAGTCAGGGTTCAGAACTGCATATCTGATGTTCATGAAAGAGAAATGAAGTGTCAGAAGAACCAGGGTCTCCGCTGTGTTTTCCAAATAAATGGTGTGGTAGGAGTCATGGAACGGCTTGAAGAGAAGTTGAAAGCAAAGGGAGACCAGCAGAACAAAGCAAACTGCAATGGTCTGAAATGACGAAGTTCGTTGGACAAAAGAAAGCGAGAATGCGATCAGCATACGCCTTGACAGGAATAAAATCTCAAAATAGGAACGGAATTTTTTCTTGTATGGCAGGTAGATGGAACCAAGCCAGCTGTCTAAAGATTCTTGTTCTTGAGGATCCATTTGGTCTCTTTTGGCAGCATTTATTCGCAGAAGTGGTAAGAACACTCCAAAAGGTACCCCGATCACGTACAATACCAACGCCAGCCAACCAAACACTTGCAGTAGGATGTAAACACGACCGTCACACTGCAGCCATGGTGCTTCCAGCAGGTAACGATAATTGTTGTCTTCTCCACAGCGTGCCAAGACAGCAGCCGTTTTCTTGACAATGGGAAAATAGGTGAAATTAAGGGAAACGATAGAGAGTTGTAAACAACTGTTTCGTAAGCGAAGTCGCCTATCAAGCGAATTACGAAGCCTAAGAACAGCATACCCGACACAATAATACAACCAAATACTCACGATACAGATGACTGGCAGAAGGATAAGGGACAGCAGCTCACCCAGTGGTGTAAAAAATTTTGGAATCACACATGCCAAGCCAAAGAAACGGAAGTTAAATACATTGCTGATGTAGCGTTGAGTTTCAAGAACTTCACTCGGCCAGACGTCTGTGTTGGAAATCAAAGCATCCAAGGTCTGGAAATAAAACACGCTGATTTTCAGCATCCCGCGCGCCGCTCTACCTCTTCCAGCCAAGCCAACAAAAAGAGCTATTGTATTCAGTTCAAGTAGCCAGCCTGGGATGATGCGAAGCATGGCTAACACCGCTAAAATTATGATTTGAGCAAAGACGAATACAATTGAGAGAAAACGTTTCCTTTCAAAAAAAACGGAAAAGGCAAGACCTAACAACACCACGGTCACACAAACAAGCACCACCAAGATGTAGACACTGATATTCGTTTTGGGACAGGCGTAGCAAAGGATGCCCTGCTTGTAATACCCATCTTCGCAGCGTGAACAAAATTGGTCTTTACTTCCTTTAAGACAGAGGCATGACTTCCTGCAAACAGTGGATGGTCTGGTGTTTGACCTGTTTCCCTCCTTTAACCACTCAATACCACAGTCACACGTACCCGTTGGGTTGCATGATGTGTTTACCAGGGGGCTTGTACCCAGTACTTGTGAGCACTTAACCAGATGAGTCACGTTGTGATCACGTGATGATGGCCAATATCCCACGTTCATGACCATGTGCTGTGCAGGCAACATTTCATCCTTACACGTCGCGCCCTCCATGCAAGGTAGGCAGGTTTTCCCTGAGCCGTAATAGCCAATGTCGCAAATGCAAAAACGGAAGCGATAATAACTGGGATCTAAGATCACTAATCCATTGTTGTAGCTGAGACGTGCAGTGGGGCATTTGAACTTATCGGCACGATTTCTACGCGTTAAAGTTGTAAAATCAAACGTCATGTATTTGGGCAATGTTTCATAGTCATTTGTTTCATGCATATTTGGGTCTTTTGAAACGTCAAGAACTTTTAGAGAAAGAAGCGATATCTGAGGAATTTGTCCTGAAAGGTTGTTATTATGAACATCGAGATCGATGAGAAACAGAATGTTTTCAGTGGGCGGTGGAAGATCTCCCGACAATTGGTTGTGACTTAAATCTACAGAGATCAAGCTGTTAAAGTCCCAGAATTTGTCCGAGATTGCACCATAAAAATGACACTCACTGACGTTAAGAATACGTAACGACCCATTTATTGGTTCCAGGGCCTCCAACAAAGCTTCAAAATTCATATGGAGTTGTTTATTACTTGCTAGACTCAGCACTTCCATCGACTGCGAGTTGAACTGGGTTCCTTTCTCAAGGGATGTTAAGTGATTCCTGCTGAAATCGACAATTTGAAGTGTGAGAATTGAACCAATGCTTTTCGGAATTTCACCGGAAAAATCGTTTCCTGCTAAGTTTAATTGTTTCAAGTTTGTCATGTTGCCCATTGTTGAAGGGATCTTTCCAGTAAAATGGTTCCCTGGCAAGAGACACTCGATCATGGCGGGAAAATGTAAACCAAATTCGTCAGGCAGCGTTCCGTTAAGTCCAGCAAGAGAAAGGTGCATGTATTGAAGAGAAGACAAGTTGAACAAGCTTTCAAAGCCACCACTTAAGTAGGTAGCTGTCTCAAGATCTAAAAACCATAGCTTTTTCAGTTTCCCGATGCTCTTTGGTATCGAGCCATGTAATCTGCTCTCCCCGAGACTAAGAACTTGCAATTCCGTCAGGTTTCCAATATCCTTTGGAATTTCACCAGAAAGACCTTTCCCCTTTTGACAACAAAGTTGAATTTTTACTAGAAAAAGGAATCCGACCGGATAATTTGTTAAAGGAAAGACAAACACGTAGCACGCTGGACATATTGGCAGACAGAATATCACTGACACTGCCTTGCAGCCCAAAATTATAAGCAATGAACAGGCCTTGTAAATTGCGTAACTTCCACAGGCTTCCTGGAAGGGTCCCAGTTAAGTTGTTATTGTTTAAGTAGATGTTGATGACGTAACGATTAGTGCGCTCACATGTAATTCCATACCAAAAGCAGTGAGACACTGATTGATTCCCCCAGTGAGTCTTGTTTTTCCAGTTATGACCGCTCGTTTGGTTGAATATTTCCGTGAGGACAGTTTTTTCCTGCTC
Organism: Siderastrea siderea; assembly: GCA_964030785.1. Taxonomy (NCBI): domain Eukaryota; kingdom Metazoa; phylum Cnidaria; class Anthozoa; order Scleractinia; family Rhizangiidae; genus Siderastrea; species Siderastrea siderea. The sequence goes on from OZ034968.1 coordinate 62,684,391, forward strand.
GGGTGTGAACATTGTATCAAGAGTATTGTTTGGGATCGGGATCTCGTGCAAGCAGCCATAGGCGAAAGTGTCGTCGTAGTTCAACGGAATAAATTTGTTTTCCACAGCTGAAAAATAAACAAAAATTCACTGTTTTCAACTAGGTGTCAGCGAAAAGCCCCCCCCCCCCCCCTGTTAAAAGTGTACATTCTTGAAAATATCGGACAAATTTCCAAACCAACATCAACGTTTACTTTAATTAACGTTAAAGATACCGTGACTGTGTACGGCTTCCTACTAGCTTATATGAATACAAATTCTGGTGTATCCCTTGTATACGAAAAGCTGTCATATCCAGAACTCTCTGGTAATTGTACGGGGTTTTAGAAATGTCCCAAAAAGCTTGCTGGAATTCAAATTCTTGAAAACAGGGACTATGGATAAATCTCAAAACCTAATATGATCAGAATGGGCTCTTTCTTTAGTAAAATTTACATTTTCCAGTCACTAGGCAACGCCTCTCGTTTCGATCTTTGCCCCTCATGGTTCTTGTTATGATGGTTGTGGTCACGTGAACAAAATTGATTTTAATTACTAAAATTGAGTTTAGTTACGACGGATAACTGAAGTTACACCGAAGAAAGTTAGCCATTCTACTAATGCGACCGCTTCTTCGTTTGTTCCAACTATAGTCAGAAATTTGTGTTTCGGCGATCCAAACCTTTTTTTTTTTTGGCGGTAACATTTTTTATTATATTTTGTCCAGGAACTTTTACAATATTTACGATATACAGCTTGTAATTGCTGAGAAGCCTGACTAATTCAGGCTGCGCACGTGACCAGCCTGGGTTAACAGGTCTGTGCCCAAAGCCAGAAGCTTTTGAGATTTCTTGGATGTAAATAAATATATATATGTAAGTAGGTTTATTCAGAATGCGGTCTTTGAACGTTTTGCAATGTTTGCACGCATGTTTGCCGCACGAAGGTTAGAAACATAGAATGATAATTAGACATAGCTTTCTCCGATTCGACACGTCTACATTTCTCCGGGAAAACCGCTTTGTTTGAGGGACACCCAACAGTTCGTTTCAGGGGATGTCTGTTCGGAAGGCTAAGATATTCGGATTTACTTGCAGTGAAAGCTAGAGATTTCTTTAGCGAAACATCACCTTGGACGTTCGTAACAAGAAAATTATAAGTTCGTATTTTTTCAGAGGGACAAATATAACGTTTAGAGCGCAAAACAAGGTCAGCTAGAATTTTCTTAGAGCCATCAGCAGCTCGGAAATTCGATGGATAGGATTCTGTTTTCGAAAATGTTCTACGTCTAAATTTTCAGCTACAAACGCCGAACAAATAACTCTGTATTAGCTTACACAAATATGCCTTTGAAAAGCTCTGAAACAATTAAAAAAACCGGAAAATGATATTGCAAGTATTTCGCGAAAATTTTCTCGTTGGGTGCTCTTGTTATTTGTTTACCATTAACTACCCACAAGCCGGAGAACACGTGACTTAAGACTGGCCGTTTTAATGCAAGAGACGTTAAAGTCGTTAATGGAATGCCGTCTGGTATAAAAACGGGACGTAATAAAGTAGACGACCAAATAGAAAAAAAAAAAGATTTTCCAAGAATAAGACTGGATTCTATTCTCGGAAGAGGGACACTAGACACGACTAAACCACAGGTAGCTCAAGCGTAATATAAGAGTTTGTATGGAAAACCGAACTGAGAATTTTCATCGATAAATAAATAAGCTTTAAAAAGTAAAGCTGCTTAATAAAAGAGATAAAATGTTACCTGGTGTTGTATTGTGTCTTCCTGTGAAGGTTTAGCGCCTTTGGAGAGGTTTTAAATCTTCTACCCTAACAGTGTACAGAGTGTATAAGAGAAAGACAAGGTTGGATAATGGGGATAGTTGCTCAGCTCGACCATTAAACGAGCGTCAAATGACAGCCCTACCGGGAGAGGGCATGGTAGTTCTCACAAACGTTTGTCAGTATTTTCCAAAATGTAAATGTCATTTGATGCTCGTTCTCAGTGACGGCCGAGGTTTTAATGGTCGAGCTGAGCAACTTTCCCTGGTCACGGATAAATGATGGCGGTTCTCGAACTCGTGTTCGATCTTTTCAATCGTGTAATACAGGGAAGAAACAAGGAATACTCCATTGGATTTCAGGAAGGAGAACTGATCAAGGCACTACTTTATGAGCTCGGCAAGACAAAATGTAAGTGCATGCTTTTTTTCGCGTGAATATTGGAGCCGTTTTCGAGGCAGGTTCAATGGCCAATCTGACTCCATTATCCAACCTTGTATTTCTCTTATACACTCTGTACACTGTTAGGATAGACGATTTAAAACCTCTCCAAAGGCGCTAAACCTTCACGGGAGGACAAAATACAACACCAGGTAACATTTTACCTACTTTATTAAGAAGCTTTACTTTTTAAAGCTTATCGATGGATAATTTATTTTATGGATAATTAATTTATCGATGGAAATTCTCAGTTCGGTTTTCCATGCAAACTCTTACATTACGCTTGGGCTACCTGTGACTAAACTCGGCGGCAAAACAACAAATCCACCTATCTGTAATCATGGCGAAGACTTTGCTTGCTGCTTCGCAGTTCCTGAAGTCTTGTTCTCGAGGTTTTCGAGAAATAAAAGACATGGAAATGCAAATGTTTTTAAAAAAGCTAGATCAGTCAAGGAAGCGGTTTTTGGAACTTGGCTTGTGTGTCGTGGCCAACGAGAGAGAAAGGAATGAAAGAAGTGCAGATGTACAGAGGGCTTCTTCGTGGTGGAGAAACGGCTACCTAAGTTGGAACGATAAAGCGCTTCACGGCTAAATTCGTCTCAGTTAAGGGCGCCTCGTTTTTATACCAGACGACTTAAACGTCTGAGACGTTAAAGTCGTCTGTTAAGTGCGACTGAACGTCGCACTTAACAAAAGACGTTAATGGCCGTATTTATACTAGAGGACGTCTAAAACGTCTGAGACGCCTCAGACGTCTAGGATAAATACGGTAAATAAGGCAGTCGCATTAAACGTCAGACGAATTAAACGTCTGAAGTTAAGTGCGTCTGATCGACGCACTTAACAGACGTCTTAGTCGTCTAAGACGTTTAAGCCGTCTAGTATAAAGACGGGACGCACTTATCGAGATGCACTTAAGCAATAAAATTTGCATGCAATCGAGGCTCCAAGGAAAACAATTGCTGCCGCAAAGAAAGGGAAGAAACTACCCGAGGTTAGAGGGAGAAAATGGACAGATAACGAGTTGAAGCAACTCGCCATTGTACTAGCAGCAGCGAAAAATAAATTCGCCCTTAGATTAGAAACTTTGGCTCTGAAGAAATCAATATACATGTATTTGAGTAGGTTAAGACTGAGCTGGATGCACGGCTTAACGTGGAGAAGGTTAAAGAGGAAAGCTCACAAGAAAAGAAGGCAAAGACTAATAGACACTTCCATTCCGAAGCTCAGGGTGAAGTATAAAGGGATGAACGATTAGAGCCCAGACTCTTATTTGAAAAAAATCTCGTATTTTGTTTGTCGCCCCAAAGTTAAGTGCATCCCGTATTTATACTAGTCGCACTTAACAGCCAGACATTTAATGCGTCTGACGTCTAAGACGTCCTCTAGTATAAATACTGCCACTAACCAAAAGTAACTGTTGTTAAAGGTCGGTTGGTGTGACCACAACCAATGTAAAACAAGATGGAGCCAACTGTCTGTGGACTTTGCAAAGTCATGCATATGGCACGTGCACGAGACTATGGCAAGCCTATAGTTTTTCCCACTGGCATCATATTTCGTTGTTTTCACTCTTAAATATATGACAGGCGAAGTTAGAGAATAATCCAAAAGGTACATGTAACTCTCTGAATACCCAGTACTCCTAGACCCTCCTCCTGGGCCACCGTGTAGACTATGAATAGTTTCTCTTGCTTTTCTTCGTGTCCCGTCACACAATTGTATAGTTTGTCTAGTATTTTTGGATAGGGCATCCAGTTCAAAGTCGAGGCAACACATAGCATTTCCTACACTAACACTCTTTCAAGCCATTCGATGGGGGTTTTTTGTTTCAGCACGACACAATTACTTACGAGCAGTATTTGGTCTGTCTCGTCCAGATCCTGATCTCAACTCGCTCAATGTTCGATGAGAAAGAAAGTTAGGTCCAAGCTTTGATTGTCTTGACAAAATCCTCGTATGAGTTTTATAAGATTGGCACCTTACACAACAAAGCTCGACAATGGTAAATACTACAGCTAATAGAAAGATCGATTTGAAGGAACAGTTTCGCATCATGATCGTAGATCGCATAAAATTTGAAGGAAAACAACAATCCCAGCTGTACGAGTTATTTACTACTTCCGTGATGGCCGGAAATAAGCTTTTGCTACGACGGTGGTCCAGCGGTTCGCTCTAAAAAAGAAACTAACATAGCGGAAAGTCCGCCAGCTCAAGAAGAAGAAGAAGAATGCGAAAATACAGAAGAAAATTCAACGCCGTATTGTTATCACCCAGTGTACAGAAAAATACCAAACACAAATCAGTAGACGAACAAACAACATGAAGAAAGATGAAGTCAAGCCCTATCTCATATAGAACGCAGTTGGGACTCTCCGTAAATGATAAATTAAAAACCTGCAAATAATTATTTCAGGATAATTTGTCTGCTCTGTCCTTGTTTGAAGAAATGACAGTTTCTGTTTGAAATACTGGAATTTTATCATTTTAGAGAATTAATTTTGTTTTGTCACGTACTCCTGGTTACCAAGTGGTTGAAAAGTCAAACGAGACTGTTACCCACGTTTACCCACTTATACCCTCCTCACTAAAACATACACCCAAGGGGCTTGGGGTGATATTCATTCTACATTCTAAGAATTAAAGTAAGCTTGAGACCATTTGAAAAGGCATGCACGTTCACTGCATGCACGTTCTGTCTTGGATTGGGCAGCCAACATTCAAACAGCCATATTAAAGTAAACCTTTTTTCGTACAAAGATGTAAAAAAAATTTCCTCAGCTATAAGAGAGAAATAAGAGCAGGCCCCAGTTGTTCAAAGGTTGGATAACCTTATCCACTGAAGAAATCACTATCCAGCGGATAAAATGCACTCCAACCAATACATTTTATCTGCTGGATAGTGATTTATCCAGTGGATAAAGTTATCCAGCCTTTGAACAACTGGGCCCAGAATGTTACTTAAGTTATGGCAAGGTATGCAAACATTTATGCAGGTAACTTTGCATCCTGACTATATAGTCCTTTAAGCAAAGCACCCATTTTGCTGAAAAATGGCGTTTTCTTGACGAAATTGGAAAGAACTGACAGTAGAATGCTAAGATTCAAACCATCTTCTACTGAAAACTCTGTTCGCCTACATAAATAAAGACAGATCTAATGAAACGTTTTCAAATCGATTGTGTGCTACGTATCAGTGTACATATGTGTGAACGAATTATCTTCACTTTGGGTGACTTTGTTGTGGGCAATTTGGCACCGGACTAAACACAAACAAGATGAGACCGGTAACCGTTCACTGTACGTAAGATAAAAGGAAGTTTCGTATGAAGCCATCCATCTGAAAGTGCTCTTGCAAGTTGTGTCGCTAGCCTCAGTGGCACACACTAAGTACTTACCAGTGTTGTTTGATCCACGTCGTTCGGACCCCAAACTGCTCAATGTTCGGTGAGGAAGTAACCGTTTTGATCCTGCTTTCGAAAAACCACTCTTATTAAAGTTATAAGACTGGCATCTTTCAGGACAAAGATATACAGCAACAGCAGCAAATAATACGGCTAAAAGAAGGCCTGATTTGTATGAAAAGCTTCCCATTATGATTGAAGATCACAAGTCCGTTGGGAACCTGAAAATGAAGTATGTTCGAAAATGAAAGATATCCACCGGAAACAATAGAAAGGATCAATTATCTCTCCCTACTGAGTCTTCTTGGAGAGCAACACTTTTCTGAGAAAGCAAAGCTTTTCTACTTTCGTACGACAGTGTTCCGGCGGTTAGGTTTCAAAAGGACACTACTTTAACTTTGAAAAAGTTTTACCTTTTTCTTTCGGACATCAAACTTCCAACAAAAAACCTTTGAACGGTGATTCTGATCTCTAAAGCGCATTCATAGCACGCTGTGACGTTTTAATCGGTTATCAACTTTACATGGACACCCTTCAACTACTAGCAATTTACCAGGACGTACAGCAAAAACTGAGCAACAAGCTGAATCATTGTTTAGCTAATATAAATAAAGCAATCACGAATAGTTATTGTACATCACAACTGAATTAGGAAGCGTGGAGGTTCTAGCGATGGAAATGTAATTTCAGTCGCTATATGTTTAGTTTAGTGGCAGTGCAAAAAGCCTCAGTTTACTACAAAAGATGGGAGTTTTTGACTTTCGGATGTTCCATACGATGTTCGCTCATACGTAGAGTTAAAAAAAAGCAAAAGTGCAGCCAAAGTGGACTGCCAATGATACCCCAGTACCGGTACAGTGCAAGGACCCCAATATAACTAAATGCCAAGGGACTAGGAAAAAGCCTCAGTTTATTACAAAAGTTGGCACAGATGCTCCATTCGCTCATACTTTTAAATTTCCGGAGTTTTCACATTATCATTAACGTAAATAGATGAAAAAAGCAAAGTAGGCTACCAATGATCCCCCATTACTGGTACACACCGGTACATTGCGTGGACCCGATATAACGAAATGCCAAGGGACTGGGAAAATGTTTGAGTTCCTGAACGGGAATTCGTTATAAAAGACTTTATAAACGATACCCTGTCATAACGAAATTGGGAAAACAACCAAACTCTCCGTTATATCGAGGTTCGGCAAATTATTTTGCCTTAAAAGCCACCTCCTTGACCGAGGTTCGGCCGTATAAAACGTTCGAACAATGTGGCGGGCGCCGAAATTAACGGGGTGGGGGAGGGGGAGGGAGGAGAGATTCGCGAACGTGAAGCGCGAGGGGATCCTTCATACTCTCTCGCTTGGTGCTCTCGAATACCTCCACTTTCTTCTCCTTTTGGGAACTGCCAAGCAGGCTTATCAATCAGTGACTCAAGGGTGTAATGATTCCGCCTTCAAAGCTTCAAACACAAAACTCAACTTCTGACAGAATAGTAATACTGGGACTATCACCAGCTCTCGAAAGCTGTAACGTGGTTGGTCTGAAGCCAAATGCATATGAGTGGCTAAAAGTTCGTTTCGTTTTCTAAAAGCTATCAGAAATTTTTAAGCATAATTAATTTAATTGCAACAAGCTATTTTATATGACAAACGCAAAATATAAGTTTACAGTAACGTTCTTTTCCATCATCGATCTTTATTCTTGTAATGGATCTCGCAGTACACACACAAGGACGAAACCTACACTGCTTTTTCCAATAATACGAAGTTACTTAACAAATTATCATAATTAATAATAGTTACGCTTTGCGAAAAATCCATGCAATTTTCAAATGCACTTAATAAAAAATTAGAATTTTTAAAAAATACAAATTCGTAAATATGACTGCGAAAACGATTTAAAACTGAATATGCACATAACAGAAAATACAAAAACAGCTCACAATTGGAGTAAAAAGTTAAAAATCATACATTAAAACGCTGGAATCCATGGCAAAAAGATACCAAAAGACGTGTTTTGGCCATTGACTTAAATGCACTGCTATAGGTTGCATCCCTGATGGTTCTTATAGTCTACTCAAATGAAACCTATTGAGCAACACTTTCCTGAACGTCCAGTAGACGTGGTAAAATCGAAAAAACCATTGAGTATATTTTGCTATGCCCCTAACAGCTAGGTCTCAATTTGGGAGTATGGATGAAGTCATACAGTGTGACCATACATTAAAATGAAATCCCGTGCGCAACGTGATCGTCTAATAGTGTGATACATATATACCGAAGGTTCTTGACAATTTGAAAATTTTGAGTGTAAGGCTTTAAACCAATGCACATCATTGGCCATTTTTAGAGTCATCAAATGTTCAATATTGTTCCTCTGGTCCATTCCGAATCAGTAGTGACGAGGAAGTATCAGTTCCCATCTCATCTTCCTCGCTTTGAGGGCGCACCAAGGGATTTTGTACCACGTTAATCCCATCATGTCTCATTTTCTGGGTAATCAAATGTCCCGTTTTGTCATCTCATCAAATGTCCCATATTGTTCCCCTGGTCCATTCCTAACCAGCGGTGATGAAGAAGTTTCCGTTTCATCGGCAGATGCGCTTTCCCCATTTCTTTGCCTCTGAGAGACTGATGGAGGAGGATTGCCTGGGTCCTCTAGGGACCTCTGCACCACATGAGCCTGTCCAAGTAGCAGAAGTATGGAAAGAACCAAGCTGCATAGCAGAACGACATTAACCACAACGAGCATCCAAACGATAGGTGCGGAGGAGTCAGGGTTCAGAACTGCATATCTGATGTTCATGAAAGAGAAATGAAGTGTCAGAAGAACCAGGGTCTCCGCTGTGTTTTCCAAATAAATGGCGTGGTAGGAGTCCTGGAAGGGCTTGAAGAGAAGCTGAAAGCAAAGGGAGACCAGCAGAACAAAGCAAACTGCAATAGTCTGAAATGACGATGTTCGTTGGACAAAAGAAAGCGAGAATGCGATCAGCATACGCCTTAACAGGAATAAAATCTCAAAATAGGAACGGAATTTTTTCTTGTATGGCAGGTAGATAGAGCCAAGCCAGCTGTCTAAAGTTTTTTGTTCTTGAGGATCCATTTGGTCTCTTTTGGCAGCATTTATCCGCAGAAGTGGTAAGAACACTACAAAGGGTACCCCGATCACGTACACTACCAGCGCCAGCCAACCAAACACTTGTAGCATGGTGTAAACACGACCGTCGCACTCCAGCCATGGTGCTTCCAGCAGGTAACGATAATTGTTCTCTTCTCCACAGCGGGCCAAGACAGCAGCCGTTTTCTTGACAATGGGAAAATAGGTGAGATTAAGGGACATGATAGACAGCTGTAAACAACTGTTTCGTAAGTGAAATCGCCTATCAAGCAAATTGCGAAGCCTAAGAACAGCATACCCGACACAATAATACAACCAAATACCCACGATACAGATGATTGGCAGAAGGATAAGAGACAGCAGCTCACCCAGTGGTGTAAAAAAGTTTGGAATCACACATGCCAAGCCAGAAAAACGGAAGTTAAATATATTGCTGATGTAGCGCTGAGTTTTAAGAACTTCAGGTGGCCATACATCCGTGTTGGAAATCAAAGCATCCAAGGTCTGGAAATAAAACACGCTGATCTTCAGCATCCCGCTCGCCGTTTTACCTCTTCCAGCCAAGCCAATAAATAGAGTTATGGCATTCAGCTCAAGTAGCCAGCCTGGGATTATGCGAAGCATGGCCAAAAGCGCTAAAATTGTGATTTGAGCAAATATAAATACAATTGAGAGAAAACGATTCCTTTCGTAAAAAACTGAAAAGGCAAGAACTAGCAACACCATGGTCACACAAACAAGCGCTGTCAAGATGTAGACACTGATCTTTGTTTTGGGACAGGCGTAGCAAATCACGCCCTGCTTGTAATACCCATCTTCACAGCGTGAACAAAATCGGCCTTTACTTCCTTCAAGACAAAGGCATGACTTCGTACAAACAGTGGACGGCCTGGCGTTTGACCTGCTTTCCTCCTTTGACCACTCAATACGACAGTCACATGTACCCTTTGGATTGCAGGATGTATTTACCTGTAAACTTGTACCCAACTCTTGTGGGCACTTAACCAGATGAGTCACGTTATGGTCACGTGATGATGGCCAATATCCCACCTTCATGACCATGTACTGCGTAGGCAGCGTTTGATCCTTACACACCGCGCCCTCCATGCAAGGTAAGCAGGTTTTACCTGAACCATAATAGCCAATATCACAAATGCATAGACGATAACGATAATAACTAGGATCTAAGATCACTAAGCCATTGTTGTAGCCGAGACGTGCACTGGGGCATGTGAACTTATCGGAAGGATTTCTGCGCGTTGAAGTTGTAAAGTCAATCGTCATGTACTTTGACAATGCTCCCCATTCGTCTGTTTCCTGCATGTAAGGATTATTTGACAAGTCAAGAAATTTCAGAGAAAGCAGCGCAATTTGAGGAATTTGGCCTGAAAGGTTGTTTTTAGAAAAATCGAGGTCCACAAGAAACAACATGTTATGATTAGGCATTGGAAGCTCTCCAGATAATCTGTTGCCACTTAAATCGACGGAAATCAAGCTGTGTAAGTCCCACAGTTTGTTCGAGATTGTGCCATAAAAGTGACACTCGCTGACGTTAAGAATACGTAACGACCCATTTATTGGTTCCAGGGCCTCCAACAAAGATTCAAAACTCATATCGAGTTGTTCATTACTTGCTAGACTCAGCACTTCCATCGACTGCGACGTGAAAAGAATTCCTTTCTCTAGTGATGTTAAGTGATTTCCACTAAAATCAGCAATTTGAAGCAAAGGCATTAAGCCAATACTTCTCGGAATTTGTCCAGAGAAATCATTGTCTGCTAAGTTTAAAAGTTTCAAATTTGTCATGTTGCCCATTGTTGAAGGGATATTTCCAGTAAAATGGTTTCCCCGCAAAAGACACTCGATCATTGCGGGAAAATATAAACCAAATTCGTCAGGTAGCGTTCCGTTGAGTCCAGTAAGAGAAATGTGCAGGTATTGAAGAGAAGACAAGTTGAACAAGCTTTCAAAGCCACCACTTAAGTATGTAGCTGTCCGAAGATCTAAAAACCATAGCTTTTTCAATTTTCCGATGCTCTTTGGTATTGACCCATACAATTTGCTCTCCCCGAGACTGAGGACTTGTAATTCTGTCAGGTTTCCAATGTCCTTTGGAATTTTACCAGAAAGACCTTCCCCCTTTTGACAACAAAGTTGAATTTTTACTAGGGACTTCATCTTTACTAAAAGATCAAAAGGAATCTGACCGGATAATTTGTTAAAGGAAAGAAAAACATGTAGCACGCTAGTCATATTGGCAGACAGAATATCACTGACACTGCCTTGCAGCCCAAAATTATAAACAATGAACAGGCCTTGTAAATTGCGTAACTTCCACAGGCTTCCTGGGAGAGTCCCAGTTAAATTGTTATTGTTTAAGTAGATGTTGATGACGTAACGATTAGTGCGCTCACATGTAATTCCATACCAAAGGCAGTGAGACACTGCGTGATTTCCCCAGTAAGTCTTGTTTTTCCAGTTTTGACCACCTGTTTGGTTGAATATTTCCATGAGGACAGTATTTTCCTGCTCGGGTGTGAACATTGTATCAAGAGTCGTGTTTGGGATCGGGATCTCGTGCAAGCAGCGATAGACGAAAGTGTCGTCGTAGTTCAACGGGATAAACTTGTTTTCCACAGCTGAAAAATAAACAAAAATTCATTGTTTTCAGCTATGGGTCAGAGAAAAGGCTCTCCCTGTTAAAAGTGTACATTCTTGAAAATATCGGACAAATTTTCAAACCAACATCAACATTTACCTTCATTAACGTTAAAGATACCGTGATTGCATGTGTACGGCGGCTTCCCTCTAGCTTATATGAATACAAATTCTAGTATATCCCTTGTATACGAACAGCTGTCATATCCAGAACTCTCTGATAAGAAAAATCCGAAAAAGCTTGCTGGAGTTCAAAATTCTTGAATAAATCTCAAAACCTTATGATCAGCATTGGCTATTGTTTTAGTAGAATTTACTTATGAACGTTAATATATGAAATAATCATATATTTGAACTGCGGATTAAAGATAGAAATATATGTAGACCATCGCAGTGACGATAGTTGAAATATCATCACTGCGATGGTCTACATATATTTCTATCTTTAATCCTGGTTCAAATATATAATCATTTCATATATTAACATTCAATCATTCATGCATTTGTCCAAAACTTTATACCCTGTGTTCCCAAAGCTCGTGATCTGGGAACTATTATGGATCGTCATCTCACCATGGCAAGCCACGTTAACAACATCTGCCGTCATGCATCTCTGGCGCTCCGTAACAGTGGTAGAGTCAGGAAATATATTACCCAGAGTAGTACCGAGCGCTGAGTACATGCTTTCATAACTTCTAAGCTGGACTATTGCAATAGTCTGCTGTACGGTCTGCCTTCCACTGAAGTTCAAAAGTTGTAGCACATTCAGAACACTGCTGCAAGACTAGTTGTTAAGGCTAAGCGCACTGATCATACAAGCCCTATTCTGCAACAACTACACTGGCTCCCGGTTAGGGAACGCATTTCGTTTAAGATCTTGCTGCTTACGTATAAGGCTGTAAATGGATATGCTCCATCTTACATTGAAGTTCTTGTGAATCATTATGCACCGTCTCGCAGTTTACGTTCGACTTCGCAAGGCTTGCTCACAGTTCCTAGATCGACCACTTTAACATACGGCGATCGGGCCTTTTCGATCGCCGCGCCGAGACTTTGGAACACGCTGCCTCTAATGATAAGGAATGCGCAGTCAATCTCTGCCTTTAAAAGGCTTTTAAAGACATATCTTTTTAAATTAATTTACTTTAAGCTAGTTCACCGGTTTCCCTTATTTGTAGATTGATTTTTATATTTTATCCATTGTAATTAGTAGTTAGCATTTTTATTATTTTATCCTTTGTTATTAGTAGTTAAGCACTTTTTATCTATTTTTTGAACGTTGTAAATTAGGTTTTAATATTCTTTTTATCTAGTAAACGCATTGAGGCTCTCGAAATGCGTATATAAAAACTGTTATTCTTATTATTATTATTATTATTATTATTATTATTATTATTATTGTTATTATTATTATTATTATTATTAATACTATTATTCTCCATCTACGGTATAAATACGAACTCTCAATTAACCAGCTCTCAGTTGGCTTGATAGCTCAGTTGGTTAGAGCGCTGCACCGGCATCGCAGAGGTCACGGGTTCGATTTCCGTTCAAGCCTGAATTTTTTCAGGTTTCTTCTTTCAACTGCTTAAGTTGAAATAGGGTCACGGCGATGATCTACATATATTTCCATCTTTAATCCGCAGTTCAAGTATATGACCATTTCATATATTAACATTCATTCATTCTCCATCTACGGGATAAATACGAACTCTCAATTGACCAGCTCTCAGTTGGCTTGATAGCTCAGTTGGTTAGAACGCTGCACCGGTATCGCAGAGGTCATGGGTTCGATTCCCGTTCAAGCCTGAATTTTTCCGGTTTCTTCTGTCAACTGCTTAAGTTGAAATATTGTCACTGCGGTGGTCTACATATATTTCTAGAATTAATTTACATATCCCAGTCACTAGGTAACGCCCATCGTTTCGATCTTTGCCCCTCGTGGTTCTTGTTATGACGATTATGGTCAGGTGAACGAAATTGATTTTAGTTACCACAGATAACTGAAGTTACACTGAAGAAAGTTAGCCATTCTGCTAATGCGACCGCTTTTTTGTTTGTTCCAACTATAGTCAGAAATTTTTGCTTCGGTGATTCAAAACTTTTTTTGCGGTAAACATTTGTTATTATATTTTTTCCAGGAACTTTTACAATATTTACAATATACAGCTTGTAATTCAGTGTTGCGAAGCCACCAGGCCTCGCAGAAGACTCGTTCAGGCTGCAGCGTGACCAGCCTGGGTTGTGTGTGCCTGAAGCCAGAAGCTTTAGAGAATTTTTGATGTAAATAAATAATATATGTAAGTAAAGTTAATTAAGAATGCGGTCTTTGAACTTTTTTGCAGTGTTTGCATGCATGCTTGCCACACGAGGGTTAGAAACAAGAAAGATAATTAGACATAGCTTTCTCCAATCCGACAGGTCTACATTTCACCGGGAAAACGGCTTTGTTTGAGGAACACCCAACGGTTCGTATCGGGGGATATCCGCTTGGAAGGCCTAAAATCGTCTAAGATATTCGGATCTAATTGCAGGGAAAGCTAGAGATTTCTTTAGCGAGGTATCACCTTGGAGGTTCGTAACAAGAAGATTTAAAGTTCCTATTTTTCGGAGGGACAAGTATGACAATTAGAGTGCAAAATAAGGTCAGCTAGCATTTTCGGAGAGCCATCAGCAGCTCGGAAATTCGACGGATAGGATTCTGTTTCCTAAAATTTTCTGCGTCTAAATTTTCAGCTAAAAGCGCCGAACAGATTGATCTGTATTAGCTTACACAAATATGCCTTTAAAAAACTCTGAAACAATCTAAGAAAGAAGAAAATAATATTTCAAGTATTTTGCTAAAAATTTACTCGTTGGGTGCCCTTGTTGTTTGTTTACCATAAACTACCCACAAGTCGGAGAACACGTAACGTAAGATTAAAACCAAAAGCAACTGTTGTTAAAGGTGTTGTTGTGACCGCAACTAGTGTAAAACAAGACAGAGCCAAATGTCCGGGGACTCGGCAAAGTCATGCATATGGCACTTGCATGAGACTATGGCAAGACTATGGTTGTAATTCAATGTTGTTTTTCCATTGGCATCATATTTCGTCTTTTTCACTTTTAAATATATATGACAGGCGAAGTTAGAGAATAATGCAAAAGGTACATGTAACTCTCTAAATACCCAGTACTCGAAGGCCACCGCAAAGACTATGAATAGTTTCTCTTGCTTTTCTTCCTGTCCCGTCACACAATTGTATAGTTTGTCTAGTATTCTTCGATAGGGCATCCAGTTCAACGTCGATGCAACACATAGCATTTCCTACACTAACACTCTTTCGAGCAATTTGATGGGGTTTGTTTTTGTCTCAGCACGACACAATTACTTACGAGCAGTATTGGGTCTGTCTCGTCCAGATCCTGATCTCAACTCGCTCAACGTTCGATGAGAAAGAAAGTTAGGTCCAACCTTTGATTGCCTTGACAAAATCCTCGAATGAGTTTTATAAGATTGACACCTTACACAACAAAGCTCGACAATAGTAAATACTACGGCTAATAGAAGGCTCGATTTGAAGGAACAGTTTCTCATCATGATCGTAGATCGCATAAAAATTTAACGATCAACAGCAATCCCAGCTGTAAGAGTTGTTTACTACTTCCGTGATTGCCGGAAATAAGCTTTTGCTACGACGGTGGTCCAGCGGTTAGCGCTCAAAACGAAACGAAAATGGCGGAAACTCCACTCGTTCAAGAACAAGAAGAAGAAAGCGAAAATACAGAGGAAAATTCAACACCGTATTGTAATCAACCAGTGTACAGAGAAATATCACACACAAATCAATGGATGAATGAACGGGATGAAGAAAGGTGAAGTCAAACGCTGTCTCATAGAACGCGGTTTGGACTCTCGCCAGTGATAAATTAAAAGCTTGCAAATAATTATTCCAGGACAATTTGTCCGATCTGTTCTTGTTTGAAGAAATGACAGTTTTCGGTTTGAAATACTGGAATTTGATCATTTTAGAGAATTAATTGTGTTTTGCACATACTCCTGGTTACGGAGTGGTTGAAAAGTCAAACGAGACTTTTACCCACGTACACCCTCCTCACTAAAACATACACCCAAGCGGCTTGGGATGATGTTAATTCTACATTCCAAGAAAGTAAGCCATATTAAAGCCATATTAAAGTAAACCTTTTTACGTTCAAAGATGTAAATTATTTTCCTCGGCTATGAAAAAGATATAAGAACGAAATAAGAACGGAAGGTTTATCCTTAAGTTATTGCAAAGTACGTAAATATTTAACTAGGTAACTTTACATCCTGACAACATATTCCTTTAAGTAAAGCACCCATTTCCCTCAAACATGGCTTTTTCTTGAAGAATTTTGAAAGAACTGTCAGTAGAATGCTAAGATTCAAACCAGCTCCTACTGAAAACTCTGTTCGTCTACAAAAATAAAGACAGATATAATGAAACGCTTTCAAATCGATTGTGTGCTACGTATCAGTGACATATGTGTGAACGAATTATCTTCACTTTGGGCGACTTTGTGGGGGCAATTTTGCACCGGACTAAACGCAAACAAGATGAGACCGGCAAGCGTTCACTGTGAGTAAGATAAAAGCTCTCAAAGTTAGCAGGAATTTTCGTATGAAGCTATCCATCTGAAAGTGCTCTTGCAAGCTGTGTCGATAGCCACAGTGGAACTCGCTGAGTACGTACCGGTGTTGTTTGATCCATGTCGTCCAGATCCCAACTTGCTCGATGTTCGATGAGGAAGGAACTACTTTGATCTTGTTTTCGATAATCCGCTCTTATTAAATTGATAAGACTGGCGTCTTTCAGGACAAAGATATATAGCAGCAGCAATAAACAATACGGCTAAGAGAAGGCTTGAATTGCATGAAAAGCTTCCCATTATGATTGAAGATCACGAGCCGGCTGGGAGCCTGAAAATGAAAGATATTCGAAAATGAAAGATATCCGTCCTCCGTAAACGATCATAAGAGTCAATTCTCTCTCCCTACTGAACCTTCTCGAAGAGCAACACGTTTCTGAGAAAGCGAAGCTTTTCTACTTTTGTACGACGGTGGTCTGGCGGTTAGGTTTTAAAAGGAAGCTACTTTAACTTTGAAAAATTTCCACCTTTTTCTTTCGGACATCAAACGTCCAACTAAAAAACTTTGAACCACGATTCTGATCTCTGAAACGCATTCGTTATAGTACGCTATGACTTTTTAATCGGTTATCAACTTTACACATGCACCCTTAAACTACTAGCAATTTACCAGTACGAGCTGGCAGTAAGTACAGCAAAAAGCAATAAGCTAAATCACTGTTTAGCCATTGTAAATGAAGCGATCGTGAATAGTTTTTTATGTAGCGTGGAGGATATAGCGATGGATATGTAATTTCAGACGTTCTATGTTTAGTCCAGTCCCAGTGCAAAAGTTGGCACAGATGCTCTATTCGCTCATACTTTTAAATTTCCGAAGGTTTCACTTTATCATTAATGTAAATAGACAAAAAAAGCAAAAGTAGGCTGCCAATGATACTCCAATACATGTACAGTGCATGGACCCCGATATAACGAAATACCAAGGGACTGGGAAAATGTTTGAGTTCCTGAACGGGGATTCGTTATAAACGAAAGCCTGTTATAACGAAATTGGGAAAACGACCAAAATCTCCGTTATTTCGGGATTTGGCTAATAATTATTTTGCCATAAAAGCCACCTGCTTGACCGAGGTTCGGCCGTAAAAAACCTTCGAACAATGTGACGGGCGCCGAAGTTAAAGGGGGGGGGGGGGGGTGGGAGGGAGGAGAGATTCGCGAACGTAAAGCGTGAGTGAAGGGAAAAGGCGATCCTTCGTACTCTCGCGCTTCGTACTCGCGAATACCTTCACTTTCTTCTCCTTTTGAGGACTGCCAAGCAGGCTTATCAATCATCGACTCAAGGGTGTAATGATTCCGTCTTCAAAGCTTCAAACACACAACTCAACTTCTGACAAAATAGTAATATTGGGACTATCACCAACTCCCGAAAGCTGTAACGTGGACGGTCTGAAGCCAAATGCTCGTGTCATTTTCTAAAAGCACTCAGAAATTTTTATGTATAAGTAATGTAATTGCAACAAGCTATTTTATATTACAAACGCAAAATATAAGTTTACAGTAACGTTCTTTTCCATCATCGACCTTTAATGTTGTAATGGATCTCGCAGGACGCTCACAAGAACGAAACATACCCTGCTTTTTCCAATAACTCGAAGTTACTGATAACAAATTATGATAATTATTAATAGTTACAATTCGCCCAAAAATCCCTGCAATTTTCAAATGCGCTTAACAAAAAATTTGAATTTTTTTAAAAGTACAAATTTGTATATATGACTGCGAAAACGGTTTAAAATATCAGAAAATACAAAAAACTCACAATTGGCGTAAAAAGTAAAAAATCATACATTAAAAAGCTGGAATCCATGAAAAACAAGATACCAATTAATTCTGGTATCTTTTTTACTTTTGAAAAGACATGTATTGGCCTTTGACTTAAATGCACTGCTACAGGTTGCATCCCTGATGGTTAACTATTGATCATCACTTTCCCGACCGTCCAGTGGACGTGGTAAAATCAAAAAGAAGCATTGAGTATATTTTAGTATCCCTTAACAGCTTGGTCTCAATTTGAGAGTATGGATGAAATCATACAGTGTGACCATATATTAAAATGAAAGCCCATGCGCAGTACGATCGTCTAATAGTGTTTGCACAAAAGGTTCTTGACAATTTGAAAATTTTGAGTGTAAGGCTTTATCATTGGCCACTTTTAGAATCATCAAAATGTCCAATGTTGTTCCTTTGATCCATTCCGAATCAGCAGTGACGAGGAAGTATCAGTTCCCATCTCATCTTCTTCGCTTCGAGGGCGCACCAAGGGATTTTGTACCACGTCAATCCCACTACGTCTCATTTTGTGGGTAATCAAATGTCCCATATTGTTCTCCTGGTCCATTCCTAACCAGCGGTGATGAAGGAGTTTCCGTTTCATCGGCAGGTGCGCTTTCCCCACTTCTTTGCCTTTGAGGGACTGATGGAGGAGGATTGCCTGGGTCCTCTAGGGACCTCTGTACCGCATGAGCCTGTCCAATCAGCAGAATTATGGAAAGAACCAAGCTACATAGCAGAACGACATTAACCACAACGAGCATCCAAACGATAGCTGCGGAGGATTCAGGGTTCAGAACTGCATATCTGATGTTCATGAAAGAGAAATGAAGTGTCAGAAGAACCAGAGTCTCCGCTGTGTTTTCCAAATAAATGGTGTGGTAGGAGTCATGAAACGTCTTGAAGACAAGCTGAAAGCAAAGGGAGACCAGCAGAACAAAGCAAACTGCAATGGTCTGAAATGACGATGTTCGTTGTACAAAAGAAAGCGAGAATGCGATCAGCATACGCCTTAACAGGAATAAAATCTCAAAATAGGAACGGAATTTTTTCTTGTATGGCAGGTAGATAGAACCAAGCCAGCTGTCTAAAGATTCTTGTTCTTGAGGATCCATTTGGTCTCTTTTGGCAGCATTTATTCGCAGAAGTGGTAAGAACACTCCAAAAGGAATCCCAATTACGTACAATACCAACGCCAGCCAACCAAACACTTGTAGCATGGTGTAAACACGACCGTCGCACTCCAGCCATGGTGCTTCCAGCAAGTAACGATAATTATTATCTTCTCCACAGCGTGCCAAGACAGCAGCCGTTTTCTTCACAATGGGAAAATAGGTGAAATTAAGGGACACGATAGATAGCTGTAAACAACTGTTTCGTAAGTGAAATCGCCTATCAAGCAAATTACGAAGCCTAAGAACAGCATACCCGACACAATAATACAACCAAATACCCACGATACAGATGATTGGCAGAAGGATAAGAGACAGTAGCTCACCCAGTGGTGTAAAAAATTTTGGAATCACACATGCCAAGCCAGAGAAACGGAAGTTAAATACATTGCTGATGTATCGCTGAGTTTTAAGAACTTCTTGCGGCCATACATCTGTGTTGGAAATCAAAGCATCCAAGGTCTGGAAATAAAACACGCTGATCTTTAGCATCCCGCGCGCCGCTTTACCTCTTCCAGCCAAGCCAAGAAAAAGAGCTATTACATTCAGTTCAAGCAGCCAGCCTGGGATGATGCGAAGCATGGCTAATACCGCTAAAATTATGATTTGAGCAAAGACGAATACAATTGACAGAAATCGTTTTCTTTCGTAAAAAACGGAAAAGGCAAGACCTAACAACACCATCGTCACACAAACAAGCGCCACTAAGATGTAAACACTGATCTTCGTTTTGGGACAGGCGTAGCAAAGGATGCCCTGCTTGTAATACCCATCTTCACAGCGTGAACAAAATCGGTCTTTACTTCCTTTGAGACAGAGACATGACTTCCTACAAACAGTGGATGCTCTGGCGTTTGACTTGTTTCCCTCTTTCAGCCACTGAATACCACAGTCACAAGTACCCGTTGGGTTGCAGGATGAGTTTACCAAGGGACTTGTACCCAGTATTTGTGAGCATTTAACCAGATGAGTCACGTCATGAACACGTGATGATGGCCAATATCCTACGTTTATGACCATGTGCTGCGCAGGCGGCATTTGATCCTTACAAGTCGCGCCCTCCATGCAAGGTAAGCAGGTTTTTCCTGAACCATAATACCCGACATCACAGATGCATAGTCGATAACGATAATAACTAGGATCTAAGATCACTAAGCCATTGTTGTAGCTGAGGCGTGCATTGGGACATTTGAACTTATCTGAAGGGTTCCTATGCGAAAATGTTGTAAAATCAACCATCATGTAGTTGGGTAATGTTCCATTTTCGTCCTTTTTCTGCATATGAGGGTTCTTTGAAACATCAAGAACTTCCAGAGCAAGTAATTTTGCAAATTGTTGAGGAATTTCGCCTGTCAGATTGTTAACAGAAACATCAAGATCGAGAAGGAACAACATGTTGTCAGAAGGCGAAGGAAGCTCTCCAGACAAGCTGTTGTGACTTAAGTCTACGGAGATCAAGCTCTGGAAGTCCCATAGCTTTACCGGAATCTCGCCATGAAAATGGCCCTCGCTGATGTTAAGAATACGCAATGATTGATTAATTGGTTCCATGGCTTCTAAAAACGCATCAAAGCTCATAGTGAGATGTTTATTGTTGGCCAGAATCAGCACCTCCAGTGACTGGGACTTAAATTTGATTCCTTTTTCAAGCGATGATAAGCGATTTCCACGGAAGTCAGCAATTTGAAGCATGGGGATTGAACCAATGCTTTTTGGAATTTGACCAGCAAAACCGTTATTTGCTAAATTTAAATGCCACAAATTTGTCATGTTGCCCATGGTGGATGGGATCTTTCCAGTAAAGTAGTTTCCTGGTAAGAGACACTCGATCATGGCGGGGAAATAAAATCCAAATTCTTCAGGCAACGTTCCGTTAAGTCCAGCGAGAGAAAGGTGCATGAAACGTAAAGATGACAAGTTGAACAAATTTTCAAAGCCACCACGTAAATATCTGGCAGATTCGAGATCCAGAAACCATAGCTTTTTCAATTTCCCAATGCTCTTTGGTATTGAACCAGACAATTTGTTCTCCCCGAGGCTGAGAACTTGCAATTCCGTCAAGTTACCAATGTCCTTTGGAATTTCCCCCGAAAGACCTTCCCCCATTTGACAACATAGTTGGATTTTTACCAGAGACTTCATCTGTACCAGAAGTCCACCAGGAATGTCGCCGGACAGTTGATTAAAACCGAGATCGACTCGTAATATGGTGGTCATGTTGGCAGACAGCACCCCACTGACACTTCCTTGTAACCCACTATTTCCGCCAATGCACAAGCCCTGTAAATTGCGTAACTTCCACAGGCTTCCCGGAAGGCTCCCAGTCAAATTGTTGTTTGACAAGAAGATGCTGATGACGTAGTGTCTAGTGTCTTCACAGGTGATTCCATACCAGAGGCAATGAGACACGGAGTGATTTCCCCAGTGCGATTTGGTATACCAGTTATGGCCACCTGTTTGGTTGAATATTTCCATGAGGACACTTTTTTCCTGCTCGGGTGTGAACATTGTATCAAGAGTATTGTTTGGGATCGGGATCTCGTGCAAGCAGCCATAGGCAAAAGTGTCGTCGTAGTTCAAAGGTGTAAGCTTGTTCTCTGCAGCTGAAAAACAAAAACCACTGTTACTCTGGCTTTGAGTCAAAAAAACACCCATAAGAGTATATTCGTTAAACTTTTAAGCAGTTATAACCAGTTAACATGATTCATATTAACATTCTAGTCGTATCTATAACAAAATGTGCGATTGTGATGGTTTCTCCGGGCGCCTATTTGATACGTTATTGGAGGGTGATCACGTGGGTGTCCAATTACAGCTGTCCAATTTGAACTTTTGGTAAATGGATAGCTGTAATCGCCCAACTACGCTGCGCACGCGTCAAACAGGTGCATTGAAATGGGTTCTTTTTATAGCTGTTTTTCCTCTGCTTGCAAAACTGATCACTTAAAATACATCTCCGAGGGGCACAGATTTTCTAATCTCGAATTGTGTTATAGATAAGATTAATTGGTAACTGGACTTCTAGTCGTACAATTCAGGGGTAGTCGTGCTCGTAATTTCAAATCGTCCCTGACTTGTACTCCACTCAGTCCAATAACCATTACTTATATAGGGTATCTATCACTGCCTCGGGCCATGCTCAAAAATAACTCCGATGTTTGTGGCATGATTAGATCGCTGTATAAGGTTTTTCCAACAGTGAGAGATGGCAGTAGCCGGTGTGGGTGGTACCGGGAGTGAGATCCTAGAAGTTCATTTTCGTCTTTGTTAAGTTCAGTTGAGCACGATCGGATGATCCATGTATCAGGCTCCTGAGGACAATTTTCGATGTATGATTTAGTGGCAGCTAACTGACAATCATTACCATAAATACTAAGTTCTCCATATCCGAGTATCGTCCGCAGACAGATGAAAGGGCATATCCAGTGGTGATGCATAGAGTAGATAAGGGATGGGAGCAAGTACGGAACCTTGAGTTACACATTTTTGCACCTATTGAAAGGGTTCTTTAAAATCATTACTGCTTAAATAGCGTACATGTGTTAAAGAAGCTCAACAACAACTTTTCAGTTGCCTTAGATATAAGCTTAAGATTGGAGACATGTCCAAGGTTTCCAAGAATCTCATGGTATAAAGCTGTTCATTAGACGAGTGGACACAAACAACCTGTTTCAAAGATCAGTGAAACGGAAATTCTTGGAAACAGGACTGTGGGTACCGGTAGATCCAAAAACATCCTGATAATTACTAAAGATCGAGACACCCAACCTTACACGAAATTGTGTACGAGACTTAAAATTCTTGGAAACTGCAGGGAGCTAAGGACATCACAAAAGAACACGTTCTCCGTTTTAAGAGAGGGACTTGTACTGTGTGTGAACTTGAGGTAGTTGTATCTCGCCCTCATATATACTGGTTTTGAAAAAACTGTTATAATATTTGGCATTTTAGTACTTTAGGACTGGTTCCTCTTCACTGGGGTTTGTAAGCTAATTCGTAGAACTCAAAGTTCTTGGAATCACGCAGCTGTTCGTGAACTTTGTGGGGCCGTGCTTAGGCATTTGTATACCTCATCTTCTAATGATAATATTTTGATAAATCTGTGTTTCCAACGTGTCATATCTGGCACAGTGAGGACCTTTTCTCATCATAAGTGAAATCGTACACGACAGAGGAAATTTATGGAAGCAGGGTCTGAGGGTATCACAATAGAAACATCATTTCTTTCTAATGCATGTGAGAGTGAGACACCCACTTGTCTGTGAACTTTACAGGAAGACATGCATGGACACTTCTGTGCATTATTTAGTAAGGAATCTGAGAATAACTTGACCCACGAGATTAAAATCTCTTGGAAACGGGGAGCGAAGGAGTTCCAAGAAACGTCAGTTTTTCAAATGTTTGGATTCGAGCATAACATTTATTTGTGCGCGTCATTAAGCATGGGGAAATCTTGATACTGAAAATTCTAGAAAACATGACTTAAGCGATCGAAAAAACCATCTCTTTACACAGATTTATGCACCTATCAATTTAAAGCCGGCGGGGGGGGAGGCAGGGCATGGGGTGGGGATTTGACATTTTTCAAAAATTTGCCGTCAAATTCCCTGCCCACAGGCAAACCATTCCAGTCAAATGCACAAAAATGTCCCCACCCCAGGAGGCATATTGCTGTCAATCATTCCCAGGCTGGATGCAAGAAAGACGCAAGGAAAACAGGAAAATTCTATAATTTTCACTTCTCAACGTTGCTACATCTCCAAAGGTACTATTTAATGAAAATTCAATCTGCGTTTAATACACTGTGTATATCGAATTACAAAATCGACAGATTCTTTAAGAAACAGTTTGTGTTTTCTGCAAAGGCTGCAGAAAGCATAACATCTGAAAAGAGCAGTCATTGCAGCAACTGGCCCGTACACTGATCGTTTGCATTGGCCAAAAAATTGACTTGGTTCTTCTTTATCCCTGTTTACTTCGATACTGCAATGTCAAAAAACGTTCAAATCAACAAAAAAAAACTCTAAATTAATCGAAAATATGGAGATAAAACGGTCAAATTCTTCGATTATCTGATTCTCGATCTTGTGGACAGCCATTATGATTTCAAGGACGTAGAGCGCATGCGTGACGTGGGAAAAGTAATTTCAGTCTCAGTCTCTTTCATTCAAGTCGACGTTCAAACAGATCCAGGTTGGGCGAAGACAAATTCAAATATCCCCTACCCCGGGAAGGCAAGATCAGTCAAAAGCCCCACCCCAGGGCCAACAATAACAATCAAATCCCCACCCCATGCCCTGCCTCCCCCCCCCCCCCCCCGCCGGCTTTAAATTGATAGGTGCATTACTCATTAATGAACTTCTTCTGTTTTTCTAACTCTTTAAGAGAATAATAGAGTTAACAAGAAATACGAGTAGATGCATAAAATCTAGTCGTAATTCACTGATGAGAAACCGTTTTTCCCACGGTGATAGCAGCATTCATATAAGACATTTATCTGTTTATGGCATGGCAGAGATAAAGAATAATCCCCTCCAAAATACCCGATACTTTAATAACGGCTATCACATAGACTGTCGGTAGTTTTTCTTGCTTGCGCCTCGTGCCGCAGTTCAAACCTACGCAATAATGCACGCAAACGAACATCGTTCACCATCGATTTCAGTCATGACACATATGAATCTTACCCATATATGACGGCGTTTTTTCAAGCAGTTTCGACGGTTGTTTTGCTTCAGTGCTACACATATACTTACCAGCACTGTTAGGTCCGATTCCTTCAGACTTCGTATAGGTCAATGTTCGGCGAGCAAGAAACTTTGATCCAACCTTTGATAGTCTTGACAGGCTCTTCCTACTAGGTTTATCAGACTGGCATCTCACACAGAAAAGCTCTACAACCAGGACTGTGAATAGTGCAATTATCAAAAAGCCCGATTTGAGGAAGCAACTTCCCATCACGGTCATATTAAAATGAAAATAGAAGCTACAGTGTACATGCACTGGAGAGTTGTTTTACCTCTTCCGGGATTGCCGGGAATTGCCTTCGATTTCCGGTTTCTTACGACGGTGGTCCAGCGGTTATTTCTTATAATGTATCATATATGAAGTATCTACCCAAAACGAAACTAAAATGGCGGAAGGATCGGTCGCTCAAGAACAAGAAGAAGAAAGCGAAAACACAGAAGAAAATTCAACGCCGTATTGTGATCACCCAGTGTACAGAGAAATATCATACACAAATGGAAGAATAAACAAGATGAAGAAAGATGAAGTCAAGCGCTGTCTCAAAGAACGTGGTTTGGACTCTCGGTAAGAGAAAATAATTAAGTCTTAAGCTTATTTCAGGATAATTTGACTGATCTGTCCTATTTTGAAGAAATAACTAGAGAATAAATTTCCTTTTTCCACGTACTCCTGGTTTCCAAGTGGTTGACAGGTCAAACAAGAGACTTTCACCCATGTCATCATGAAATACAAGGGGCTTGGGGTGACGTTAATTCTGCATTCTCTGCAAAAAATATTCAAGACTGGCCATTTGTCAGAAAAAGCATGCACATCTACTGTTTTCTATGCAAAAGATGGCGTTTTTGTCTAATGAATCCTTTCTACTGTTGAACACTGAAAAGAAATTTAACAGGTTCTTGATAAGGACAAACTAGATAATGTACCAGTCAATTCCAAAACCGCCCATCCCCCCCCCCCCCCCGGGCATTTGACTTTTTTGAAAAATTTTGGTCAAGTTCCCCGCTATGTTGGCAGTTTAGATGGTCAAACGCCCCACCGGTTAGAGCTTCAAAGAGCGTCAAATCCCCCACCCTCCAGGTATATTGAAGCAACTATTCAAAAATTTTCCCATGTGTCAAACCGTTTATTCAAATGTAAATATTCTGTAATAAACAGTTGGCTACTGTTTGGATTAAGATTTGTATCAACTGCAATTTTAATAATAAAAGAATGATTATTTTACTATAAAACACGACTGAAATATCCAAAGTCTCTCAAAGCTATCTTACGGAGGTTTATTAATTTTAATAAAAATGTTCTTTTTAGAAAGCTCACATTTAATGGGCTTTTTCAAAGGCTCTCAAATGCTCCAACAAAACTGTGAATATAATAAACTCTATATATCTATATAGACCTAATTGCAATATCATTGTTATACAAAAATGAAAAAGAGAGGAAAGCAAAAAGCCAAATAGGACTGAAATAGGCATGCTAACTACATTCAGAGCTGCTCAGAAAGTCCATATGGAGGCCAATTTACATTTTATCAACTCCACTGATACAAAATGGATGCATTATACTGTAGTGGATAAGTGCTTTGAGTATTATTAAAATCTGACAATGTAATTGGCATGGCTAATTAATTCCTATTTGGCTTTTTTCTTTATTCGTTTTTGCTTTTTTGTATGACAACGTTATTGCAATTAGGTGTATATTTCCTGATACCATAAACATTTTTAAACATCAGCAAAGTTTGCTGACATTTTTTTCTCTTGTTTTTTTTTTTTTTGCCGAGTCGCTTTTGCCTTTTCAACCCCTCCGATCACAACCTCCCCCTCTTGTAAAAAGCCAAGTTTTTCTTTTCCTGATGCAAATAAAATTCAATGAATATATACGATGCATGTCTTCACTTGTGATAATCTACGCTTTTTATATGAGTCAGTGACTTATTAAAATTGTTAAAAGCTTTTTAATATTTTTCTACCTACAATAAATAACTTATAAATATGTTCAGGATTTCTTCAAATTGAAGGCACTGGTTTCATTGCAATTACCAAAATTGGCCAGAAAAGAAAAGCCAAGGTTGTTTTACGGCAGGTATTTATTTATTAAAATAATCATCCAACGATGTTTATAATTATGTAAACAAAGATGATCACCAAAAGAAAGAGAAGTTTATGAATATTAATCTGCCAGATCACTTGTTGCATGCAGCATTCTGTCACGCCATCCACTCTTAAAATAAACGAATAACAGAATCGCTTACCTTTGGAAACAAGTTCTGCAAAATTTTCAGCTACAATGAATTTCTTTTTCAGCTTGTCTTCACTCCAGACTTTGAACAAAGGCATATTCCATGATATACAAATATATAAAACGACAACAACAGAAAAACCCACGTGGAATCAACAAGAACAATGACCCATGAACGCGGCGCACATGCTAAATGAAAGAATTGCGAAATCCTTTTGTTTCCGACCGCTGACTGCCATTTTGACACGAAAGTCAAATGCCCGACCAGGCAGGCCTCATTATGGGTCAAATACCCCACTGTATGGAGCTTAGTCTCCTTCGCAGCCGCTCGGGCCGGAGTCACGCAACGCTCCCCGTCCCCAAGCGGCTGCTTCAAACCGACATACATTCCTTTCCCATTGTTTGCGATGTTTTTACTTGGACCAATCAGCATCTTGCTATTGTATACGCTGCACCAATCACAGCATAGTTTGGCGCCTTGATGTTTTCTTTCGCGGAAAAATCCCTTAGCGGCTTGCGACGTGTTATGGAAGGAACTACAAAGAAAATTGCGGAAAGCACTGAGTGCTTTATTTCTTCATTCATTTCTCTAAGTAAAAATAAGGTTAACATATGAAAAAACGTCCGCTGATTTAGCTGGGATCATTCGATTGTCACTGGAAATCGACGTAAATAAATACTCTGAGGACAGCAAATTGTTTGTTTGTCGAGAGTGTTTTCAGCAGTTGACGAAGTACGAAAGGGCAGCGAAGAAACTTCAAGAAATCAAACAAGAACTTCTCCGTACCTGTAAAAATAGGGAATGGGCGGTTTTGGAATTGACTGGTACATAACTCATTCATTTGTGTTCCGGGATGTACCAGACATAGTCTGATGCGATTCTAAATTATGAATCAGGCCTTGGAGTGGGATGCAGAATTTCCAATACATGCAGGTGATTTTGTAGACACTTACCGGCAGGGGTATATTTTGTAACACCAGCTGGTGTACTCCTCTTACATGGCTAGTGGTTTTACCAGAGTGGAATGTTACTGTAGCTAGGAATACAACTTACACATTGTACGTGTAGGTTATCTTTGAATTCGCGATTGTCAGGTAGATAGCATTTCACTGAAGACATTGCACAAGAAACATTCACTTCACTTTTATTTTACTAGAGGACTGGCATTCAAGTGCTGCCCTTCTTTATCCTATGGTTCCACTTTCTGTTAGACTGGATCTGTCAATATTATTTCCAAAACTATCCTTACTTCCACTTAATTCTCTTTGTACATTAAATTTTGGGTTTGGAGAAGTTGTTTAATTGTATTGTTATCTTAGAAATGCTGTGCTCTACCTATTTGGAAGTTGTATATTAAGTTCATTAATTTATTATAATTTAACAAAGGCTGTCTTGTATGCCAAACCTGGCTTGGTTTTTTCTGTTTTGTAAGTTAAAGGATGCATCAGACATACAGTCTGATGCAGTTCTAAATTATGGCCAGTGGTTTTACTATGGTGGAATTTTTTTTTCAGCAAGGAATACACTTACAATGTACTACAGGTTATCTTAGAACTTATTATTAGCTAGGTAGCATTTCACTTGAGCTCTTGCACAGGAAACATAAGCAGGTTTCACTTCCCTGTTATTTTTCCTCCCCAATCCCTCCCAGCAATTCTTGTTTATTTTACATTTTATTAGCTAACCCTTCGTGTTTATGTCTCTCCCTTTGCTTTCATGTTTTTTTTTTTGTTTTTTTGTTTTTTTTATCATACATGTAATACATTAAAATCAAAAACAGTATGTCTCATTTCTGTTGACTAGTTGTTTTTGTTTTTTGTTTTTCTTAGAAGCTTTGTGCTCTGTATCTATTTTGAAGTTGTATATTAAGTTAATTAATTAACTATTAGTAAACTAAGGCTGTTTTGTATCCCAAACCTGACCTAACTTTTTCTGTTTTTTTTTTAATTTAGATGAAAGCTTAGATGGTTTTGTTTTAGGATGACTTGAATACTCCCAGGACAAGTTTTATTTACCAATATGGTTTCCCTCCAGATCAACACATGTATAAACAATGGACTTCTGTGACAAAAGCATTGCTATGAAATCTTTTATTTACATGTATCTGGGAAAAAATGTATGTTCAGTTTGCATGGATTTTTCATCATGGGATGAAATTTCTTCCCTGTGCTTAGGACAGGGATGAAGATAAGATCCCTTGAGAAACATGACCTAAGTTAAGAAAAGATGGAATATTCAACATTCACGAACGTGGGACAAAGAAAAAATCTGAGTCCCCGACGGGAATCAAACCCCCACCTTCCGTACACCGGTCGGACGCTCTAACCAATGAGCTACTGGGAGACTCGTGGCGAGCATAGGCCATATTTACTGAGTTCGGGGTGACATGCATCCTGCATACTGCTAGGATCAGCAATGTCAAAGTGCCCTATAGGTGATAAATAAAGAAGGATGGTGAATTTTAAGCTCGGAGAAGAAATAAGAAAAGATGGAATAATCAACATGTCGCAAGTGTGGGACAAAGAAAAAATCCTAAGTTAGCAGCATGAAACTCATCTCAAGAGGAAACTTATCTTAGAATATAATTTGCCTCACATTAACGGCCTCTAAAATGTACATATTACCTTTTCACAATCAGCCCTGTGATTACGGCTTCTGTGTTGTGTTTCTTTTCTTAAATTTACAGCGGAGTGAAGGAAGTGCTTCAGAAACGACTTAAAAACCACATCAAGAAAGAGAAACTAGCTCAGGCTAAACTGGAGCAGGAGAAGAGAATGAATGAAGTGCACTTTTACTGTGTGATAGATTTTGAAGGAACTTGTGAAGAGGAGAATCCAAAAGACTATGTTCATGAGATTATTGAGTTTCCTGCAGTGCTTGTGGATGCAACTACTCTAGATGTGGTGAGTACAACTGCTCACCTGCAAAAGTAGTTGAGACACTTTCACATGCACATGCAATATTTTGCACAACACGACACTGGCTATTCCCTTATCCCTCTCCCTTTCCAATGTTGTTTTGTCACCTGCACCAAGTCCAAAAGGTTGGGCAACAGCATTGAATGGGGGACGGGAATAGTGAGGCAAATATGCCCTTGTAGTGTGTGGTAAGGCAGTGTTTACTATCCAGGGGTGCCAAATACTATTTAGACAGTGTCTCTCACTCAAATGTTTGAGCAACAGTATCAAAATGGTTGAAGCTCTGTCTCGACAATTTTGCAACAGACTGTAGCATTAAGCCCTGACCAAACAGAGTTACACATGTAAATCTTGCATCAACCTGGTGACTCTGTTTAGCCATGCAGTTCTTGCATATACTTGTAATAACTTGCAATGCTTTTCGTTCACTTAAAATCAAATTCAAACTTGCATGCAAAATTGTGCAAGGTTCACTGTTTGGCAACCTGAGCAAGTCAATCTAAAGTGGCCTCAGTATTGTTTTCTTTGGTATGGATGTGCATGCAAGGTTTCACTGAAATGGCACTTTTTTACAACATGCATCAATCATGCATCTTCTTACAAGTCCATTTGGCCACTAATCCCTGTTTATGCATGTTCACATCATTTCCATACTTTTGTCAACTTTCATCCCTGTTTGGTCAGGCCTAGTTAGGAGTGTACTGATGGTGAGCGTAGACCTGTGGTGCCCATATCTCAAAATGTGGAACCAATAGAGTCATTTACTTCTCTTAACTAATACAGACAGTGAAAAGACAGACCAAACAGTCCATTAATGGAGGCATCTGTATTATGGACAACAAAAAATTGATTCATTTTGAATTGACTATGACAAGTTTAGTTTGTGCTGTATTGTTCCAGAATTTGAGTTCTGTTTTTTTTTCTTTGGCAAAAACAAACTTATAATAAAGAATTCACAAAGGTCTTTTACCCAGCTCACTGTATGAATTGATATTTTTATAAAAAGTAAACATTTGTATTAGTACTACTTGTATTAGTCTTTGGCCCAATGTACCCAGCAGTAATTGTCAGCTCTAGACTAAAACACTCTGTACAGTACTGTAGGCAGGGAGGCACAGTGGTGTATTGTTTGGTGATTTAGACCTTCCGTGTGGAAGATCATAAGGCTCAGTGGTTCTTTGAATCACATCTTTTTGTTTCCTTAGACAAAGAAACTTAAAAACTCCATATTGTCTCTCTTTACCCTGGTATATAAATGGGTACTGGCAAACCGTCAAGGCCACCAAACAAAAAATTAATACTGGGGTAACCCTGGAATGAATTAGTGTCTCATCACGGGAAGAGTGGCCATGCTCCTAGTCGCTTTAAGCTACAGAAACTGGATTATCCCTTTAAGCCTTAACAGTGATGAAAATGAAATTTCTCTTTGCATTATCTATACTTGTTCAGACATTCAAGTGATGAGAATAAAGAAAGTGATCACCAAGGATAACATGTCTTGATATTTAGACAAATCCTTCATACTAGTTCCATATGAAATGTATAGAGAACAGTAAGGAGAATCTGCATTTTTCTATCAGAGATTAAAGGGTTAAACTCTGGTAGTTGTGAGTCACTCTAGGCTTATGAACACTGTATGCTAGGTTCTGGGCAGTAAAATGCTATGTCCAGTTTGGAAATAAGTTTTTGCTTCTTGTCTCTGGGGAAAACTGGCCTTTAAGTTGTGATATGTGCAATTTTATGGGCTATTTAAATTTGTCTTATAAAAAATTGTCACAAAAATGCAGCATCAGGTTTACCAGAATTTTAAATGCCATATGTTTCATGTGTGTTTGTGTTTGATTACAAGAAGGGACAAATTTGTGTACCACAGTCTTACTCTTATCATTCTACTAAAATTTTGTATTCCAGGTATCTGAGTTTCATGAATATTGCAAACCACAGTGCAAGGCCCAGCTGTCTCAGTTTTGTCAGGATCTTACTGGAGTCACACAAGTAAGTTAATGATCAGGGCCAAGTTGAATAAAGCAACTTTAGATTAAGTGGGAATTTTTGCATTCATTCCCTGTGTTCCGGAGGATTTTCTAGCACGCCATTATGGATTAATTGGCCGAAGGCAGAATAAAGAGTATAGGAAACCCAATCACAGTGTGAAAAAATCCTCAGGAAAACAGGGAACAGTTACAGAAATTCCCACTTAATCTTAAGTTTCTTTATGCAACTGGGCCCAGGCCCCAGACAAATGGATGCAACATCATCCAAGGTCATTGAATGCAGTTTTGTTGTACAATGTTGCACAAGGTGGCCAAACCAATTCTACAGCTGGTGTCAATAGAATCATTTGACATTGTTGAATAAAACTTGTTGGCTGTGTTTGGCCATCCTGCTCAATGATGTTGATTGTTGTTTAATTATGTAAATTTTATGTTTCCTGCACATGTGTGTGCTCATCATTGTTACATGTGCTGGCCTAACAAATTCAATATTGTTGTTTGCACCTAATATCAAAGGAAATGTTGAATAATGTTGGATCAATATTTTGATGGCAATCAAACTTCTGTCAGTGTCATTCAACATCATTTACCATCATTATATCCAAGATCATTCAACAGGGTAGCCAAACATGTCTGTCGCGTTGAATTCAACAGTGTTTTATGTTGTTGAATAGAAATGTTGCATCCATTTGTCAAGGCCTAATGATGCTTGGAATGAGAGTTGTTGCTGGATTTTAGTTTTTACCCAGGTACTCTTGCAAACTGTGTGAAACAGGCTTATGGACATAGCGAATAAATGAATTTTATGACCATGCCAAGTCTTCCATAGCTCAGTGCCAGAGCGTTCCAGCCAGCATCTGTAAGGTCTTGAATTCAGTACCCATTGGAGACTTTACAAAATAATTTTAAAAGAATGTTTTTTTTTCATTCCTTTTTTCATTTCAATTTTTTTGGATGTCAAGTTTAGTCAAGATTTTTTTTGGATGTCAGGTTTTGTATGTTGTAGAAATGTCAGTTATTTTATTTGGTATGATTACAAACTGACTTATTATCAAATAATTACTTCTTTTTTTCTTTTCTCTGTATTAAATTTATAAGGAAATTGTAGACAATGCGGACCCTTTCCCAGAAGTCCTTTCAAAGTTTGAGCAGTGGCTTGCAGATCGTGAACTTGGAACAAAATACAAATTTGGTGTAGTTACGGATGGGTATGTCAGACCTTTCTTGAAATTCAAGACCTGCTTGTAAGAAGAAAAAGTAGTCATTATGTTGTTACATAAACTCGTAAGGTGTTTACAACGTGAACACATCCTAGTCTCGCAGACAGTTGTAATGATTTTAACTGCTTCTCTGGTCCATTTTCAAGGTGTAGACTAGCACCAATAGTTCATCTCACCGTTTTAATGGGGCTTTGAATTTCCTTTCGTGTGAACCGTGCAATAGCTTCAGAGAGCGGGCTCGCCTGGCAGTTTTTGTTTTTATGAGGTAACTCCCAAGCCCAGGTACTGCCGCTCACATCATACCCCGTTGTGAAGCCCAAACAATCTTAAACTGACATAAGTTAACACACGCGTAGATTAAAATACTGCGTGTAATATTGGATAAAATGACTACACTGTGCACAGTTATGTTAACATGCATGACAGGGTGTGCAATGGCTATATATTGCTGTGCATGTCTACTACGAAAATTAATATTGTTGCATTCAATATGCAATATTGCTGACATAACTTAAATTGCAGTCTACTCTGTTAACACAAACTGCTGATTTTTATAATTATTTCTTTTGTAGACCCTGGGATATGGGCCGTTTTTTCTCAACACAGTGCCGACTTTGCTCAATTCCTATACCAAAGTATGCGAGGAAGTGGATTAATCTGAGAAAATTATACAGGAATTTTTACAAAGTGCAAAAAGGCACTCTTCAGGACATGGTAAAAAATCTTGGCATGCAGTTTGAAGGGCGGCCACACAGCGGAATGGATGATGCTCGGAACATTGCTCGAATATTGCAAAAGATGGCTCAAGATGGCTGCGAATTCAAGTTTAACGAGTACCTTTTTAATAACACGTAACTGCATAGTAATTTTCAAAAAGTTTTTGACTCGTGTCAAAGTGGAGGGAAAGTAGCTCTCTGTGGTGGAGTTCCATCTGTTTGGAAAGGGTTATTTTGTAAACACTAATTTAATTAGTGAGTTAGGGAACTGTGTATATACGTAGTTAAAATAAAATTGGTGTATATATTGTCATGATATAACCTATCACCTGTTCTATTTGCTCGAAACAATCGTCAATCATAACTCGAAGCAGATTCGTGTAATCGATCCCAAGCACAGGAAAAGGCGTTTAAGCCATACCATGACTGGATCGGGATCTGGAAAAGCTACGATAATTTTGGGTTGGTTGCAGCTTGTTATACCATCATATTTTTCGAAAATCCATGGAAAACCACTTTATTTGTAGTATAGCGATAGTTTTCAATTAGAAACGCAGTAAAGCCTTACCTCTTTCGATTACCTATTTTCACTGATCACGACGATGAACGGAAGTGAGGTAAAAATCTTTGCGCAACTGGAGCCCGCGATTTCCGTAGTGTTTTTATCGACGACAACCATACCAGTGGTCTCACGTCGTTGTCAATTCAAGATTGTTCTACCAAGTTAAAGGTACAAGTCAACCATGGCCACCAGATGTTGTTGTCGTCATTTTCGTCGTGCCTAGTTTGGAAGCTCCCTACACTTCCATCGAAGACTGGCGTTAGCCGCATCTTTGGAAGTATGTTTGACAACTTCACCGAGCATTTCAAGGATGCGATCATACTAAATCTCTCAAACATCAACGGATACGAACGTTCTCTTACGTTTTCGTCTCAGCAGACGGGGTTGTCCCTAACAGCCGGCAGCCGGCAGAATTAACCGGCTACTTGGGTCGTTTGTGCCGGCTACTTTTGTGATATATTTATATTTTTTAAAGACAAATTGTTTGTTCCTTTCCCGTTGCAGTTTATTGACTTTAAAATAATCTGGTTGGCACAGAGATACACGATTATTAGTTCATTACGTTGAGTTCTGGTAATTACATGTAGAAAACCATTGAAGGCATGAGTTTATACAAATAACATTGAAAAGCTACGATTACTTTTGGAACTGACATTATTGGAAATTTGTGCTCAGAATCAAGGACTTAAAATGTAAAAATTTCCTTGGGGGGGGGGGGGGGGCATGCCCCCAGACCTCCTTAGAAGAGATCGCCTTCAGCGCTCAGTAACCATTGTCCGGCTACTTAGAAATTTTTGCCAGCTACTTGGAATGTTGTGGACAACCCTGAGCAGATTGTGAGTGGTCTGAACAAGGAAAGTATTGAATCCTGGGGTAAAACAATACAAAGAGTTGTAAACAGTTCGCCTTCTCACTGGTATTGGGAACTTTAGATTGAGACTTGCTCTGCACAAAGTAATTAATGCGACTGTTGTCTTGTTTTTCAGCGGTCTTAGTGAACTCGAAACTGGACTATACTCGTGACATCATTAGTTTTTATATTCCTTATTACCTATATAATTAAGTGACAGTCTTGTTTTCAGTCTTGATGAAAGATCGATCATGGTGGCGCGCTGTTCCATGATATCGTCCCTTCTGTTCGCCTTATTCGTTAATGTTGCAGTTGTTTATGTTTGGTGTGAAAGATCCCATTCCTTTGAGATTCATAGAAAGAGCTTATCCAAAGGTGGATCAAGGTTCCTTTCTCACCGAACATTTAGGAAGTTGAGATCTAGTGGAGACGAGTTTACTGAGCCAGGATGGAACGGACCCGGTACGTAAATAGCCCATGCCCAAGTTTTGTAACCTCTTGGGGCCGAATATTTAAAGAAGGCCTAAGTTTGACCAAGTATAAGGTTTTAAGATTAGGACTTGAACTCCAAAAACCACAGCTAAGCGTGTCTCAATTGCTTTCAGTATTAGATCGCAGATGACCCGGAGTCCAAAAAAACCATGTTAAGCCTGATTTATATACGTCACATTTTGTTCTGCTTCACATATGTGCTGTTTAGATTCCTTGAAGGAGCACGTTTATATAAGAGCTAATAAGCAAGGCCTACAGAGTCAAAAATATCCCTGCCTTAAGTTGTCAGTAGACTCATTTTGTGGCGGTAGGTTTTTTTCCCTTGTTGCAAGTTTGTCTTCATTCTTTTACTTAACCATTCCATAAACGTTCCTCGGTTTATGTGAAAGTAGTGACGGGAGCTCAGAAGTAGAGCTTTCATCATGTTTTTTAATTTGAAACATTTTGGGAATTTTACTCTGTTCGAAATATTTCCATGTCAAGGTGTCTTGGGACTGGGTGAAAGCTAATTTAATAATAATTAGAATTTACGAGTTACATAAAATGAACGCTACTGAGCTGTACTTTTTGGTGGTTTTGTTTATTAAGCTATACAAGATGGTTCTAGTATTGAGTCTTGATGAAATCTTACGGATGACTATTCAAAGTTGGAAGTTAATTTGTTTGTGTTAGGGATTTTTTCAGTTTTCTCTTGGCCCTCTTGATATTGAAAGGTTAAAGAAAAACGAAAGAAACAATGCTCGAGATAACAGTC
This sequence comes from Siderastrea siderea, assembly GCA_964030785.1. NCBI lineage: Eukaryota > Metazoa > Cnidaria > Anthozoa > Scleractinia > Rhizangiidae > Siderastrea > Siderastrea siderea. The sequence goes on from OZ034968.1 coordinate 62,720,905, forward strand.
ACGTCATCTTTACAATGTGCGGAGAGTCTTTCAGTTTCTTCAAAAAACATGTTTTTCTTCATTCCCTGTTTCTAAGAACTTTTGAGCTTGTGATTTCGTACTGCAATATTCAACGGATGTCTATAGATGTTAAGAAAACATTCAAGAAAATAAATCATAAAGCATTGTTTTTACAGCACAATGCCACATCACGCGTAGGTAGATTTCACGCAGATCTTTTGTGTGCCGAAGGAAGTGGAAATGTTGGTTTTTGATGAAGAAGAAAAACGGGAAGAACCGGGAGGAAAACTCTCGAAGCAATGCAACCAGCGGTTACAAACTCAGTCACGTGTAACAGTAGAGAGGTAGATTGATTTGAGCACTGATTTATTAACACGGAACGGAATACATGCCGATTCTTCTTCTAAGTAGTCACATGACGCTCTTGGTCGTCGATACCTTTGGTGTTCCTACACTATCTATGGTATCGAGTATTTGGTATCGATAACGGCCCTCCCTTGGACTAACGTTCCATCTTAATTTTTTCAGCTCTTGAAAACAAGCTTACACCTTTGAAGTACGACGACACTTTTGCCTATGGATGCTTGCACGATATCCCGATCCCAAACGCTACTCTTGATCCAACTTTCACGTCCGAGCAGGAAAAAACTGTACTCATGGAAATATTCAACCAAGCAGGTGGGCTTAACTGGAAAAATAAAACTTACTGGGGAAATCACTCAGTGTCTCACTGCTTTTGGTATGGAATTACATGTGATCGCACTAAACGCCACATCATTAGCATCTATTTGACCAACAACAACCTGATTGGAACACTCCCAGGAAGCCTGTGGAAGTTACGCAATTTACAAGGCCTGTGTATTGCCTACAATTTTGGGTTGCAAGGCAGTGTCATTGAGATTCTATCTGCCAATATGACCAGCCTGCTACGTGTTCGTCTTTCCTTTAACAAATTATCCGGTCGGATCCCTGGTGAAATTTTGGTGAAGATGAAGTCTCTGGTAAAAATCCAACTTTGTTGTCAAAAGGGAAAGGGCCTTTCTGGCGAAATTCCAAAGGACATTGGCAACTTGAAGGAATTGCAAGTTCTCAGTCTCGGAGAGAACAGATTACATGGCTCGATACCAAAGAGCATTGGAAAGTTGAAAAAGCTATTGTTTTTGGATCTTGAGACAGCTGGACATCTAGACGGGGGCTTTGAAAACCTGTTCAACTTGACATCTCTACAGTACATGCACCTTTCTCTTGCTGGACTAAACGGAACACTACCGAACGAATTGGGGTTATATTTTCCTGCGATGGTTGAGTGCCTTTTACCAGGAAATCGTTTTACTGGAAACATCCCTTCAACAATAGGCAACATGACAAACTTGCAACATTTAAACTTAGCAGGCAATGATTTCTCTGGACAAATTCCGCGAATGATTGGTTCAACGCCTGTGCTTCAAAGTGCTGATTTTAGTGGGAATAACTTAACATCGCTGGAGAAAGGAATTCAGTTTAGATCCCAGTCACTGGAGGTGCTGATTCTGGCGAGTAATAAAGAGCTCACCATGAGTTTCGATGCTTTGTTGGAAGCAATAGAACCATTACATAAGTCGTTGCGTATTCTTAACATCAGTGAGTGTCATTTTTACGGCACAATCTCGGGCAAACTGTGGGACTTTCACGGCTTGATCTCAGTTGATTTAAGTGGCAACAGATTGTCTGGAGAGCTTCCATCGCCATCCGAAAACATGTTGTTTCTTATCGACCTCGATGTTTCTAATAACAATCTTACAGGCCAAATTCCTCATATTCCGATACTTTCTCTGGAATTTCTTGACTTGTCAAATAATACTTACATGCAGGAATCAGACGAATGGCAAACATTGCCCAAGTACATGGTGGTTGATTTTAGAACTTTAACGCACAGAAATCCTGGCGATAAATTCAAATGCCCCAATGCACGTCTCAGCTACAATAATGGACTAGTGATCTTAGATCCAAGTTATTATCGTTATCGACTATGCATCTGTGATATAGGGTATTATGGTTCAGGGAAAACCTGCCTACCTTGCATGAAGGGCGCGGTATGTAAGGATCAATTGCCGCCTGCGCAGTACATGGTCATTAAGAAAGGATATTGGCCATCATCACGTGTTCATAACGTGACTCATCTGGTTAAATGCTCTCAAGTATTAAGTACAAGTTCACAAGTAAATACATCATGCAACCCAACGGGCACTTGTGACTGTGGTATTGCGTGGTCGATGGAGGGAAATGACTTAAAGGCGAGACTATCCACCGTTTGTAACAAGACGTGCCTCTGTCGTAAAGGAAGTAAAGACCGATTTTGTTCACGCTGTGAGCATGGATATTACAAGCAGGGCATCCTTTGCTACGCCTGTCCCAAAACGAAGATCAGTATCTACATCCTGGCGGCACTCGTTATTTCAACCATGGTGTTGCCAATCCTTGCCTTTTCAGTGTTTTATGAAAAGAAACGTTTTCTCTCAGTTGTATTCGTCTTTACTCAAATCATTCTCTTAGCAGTTTTAACCCTGCTTCGCGTCATTCCCGCGTGGTTACTCGAACTCAATGCCATAGTTCTGTTCATTGGATTGGCTGGAAAAGGCAAAGCTGCACGCGGGATGCTGAAGATCAGCGTGTATTATTTCCAGACTTTGGATGCTTTGATTTCTAACACAGATGTATGGCCGCATGAAGTTCTCGAAGCTCAGCGCTACATTAGCAACGTATTCAACTTCCGTTTTTCTGGCCTGGCGTGTGAGATTCCTCAATTGTTTACACCACTGGGTGAGCTTCTCTCTCTTATCCTTCTGCCAATCATCTGCATTGTGGGCATTCGGTTGTATTATGGTCTCGGATATGCTGTTCTTAGATTCCGTAATTCTCTTGATAGGCGATTTCGCTTAAGAGATAGTTGTTTACAGCTTTGTATCGTGTCCCTTAATCTCACCTATTTTCCTATTGTCAAGAAAACGGCTGCTGTCTTGGCACGCTGTGGAGAAGACAACAATTATCGTTACCTGCTGGAAGCACCATGGCTGGAGTGTGACGGTCGTGTTTACACCATGCTACAAGTGTTTGGTTGGTTGGCGTTGGTAGTGTACGTGATCGGGGTTCCTTTTGGAGTGTTCTTACCACTTTTGCGAATAAATGTCACCAAGAGAGATCAGCTGACCTCGCAGGAACAAGAAACTTTAGACAGTTGGCTGGGCTCGATCTACCTGCCATACAAGAAAAAATGCCGTTCCTATTTCGAGATATTATTCCTTTTAAGGCGTATGCTTATCGCATTCTCGCTTTCTTTCATCTCTAGGGCCTCATCATTTCAGACTATTGCAGTTTGCTTTGTCCTGCTGGTCTCTCTTTGCTTCCAGCTACTTGTTAGGCCATTCCATGACTCCTACGAGCACATCGCATTGGAAAACACAGCCGAGACCCTGGTGCTTCTTACTCTTCATTTCTCTTTCATGAACATCAGATATGCAATCCTAAACCCAGACTCGTCTACGTCTGCGCCTATCGTCTGGATGGTTATTGTGTTCAATGCAGTTCTCCTATGCAGCCTTGCTCTTTCCACGATTCTTCTGTTAGGAAGGGCTCGTTTGGTAAAAATTCCCCAAGTTGCTCCTCATAGGGGGCAATATGAGGAACTCGTGTCAGACAACCAGGGAAAAGATACCGAGCTTCGTCACCCCTGATTAGAAATGGACGAGAGAAATTCCGACTAAGTATATAGTGACCGGTGCCTAAAGATCCATGTCCACGAAGCACCTTTGGTGGTCACACAGACCCACATTAGTTTCGACCACGTCAACATTATTTACGAATTCTGTAAAATAAACAGTAAGTTCTTTGATCACTTAAGAGCAGCTCTCTGTAAATATCGAGAATCCGGCGACAGGACCAAAATTTCGCTTTTATTTTTGTTTTACCAAAAGAACCAATTTAGTGACCTGTTTTCGAAAATAACATTGAAAGGTTCGATTTCGCTTTATTTTTCTTATAAATTACGTAAGTTAAAAAATAGCACTTTTATTCAGATGAAGCGTTCCTGGCAGATCGAATTTTGGGCGTTTTTAACGTAATCGTGTAGTCTCACTATTACCTGTCTGAAGAATCTTTTAGATAAGAACTTTCAAAGTTTCTTTTAACATAAAATTTCATGGGAAATGTTTCGTTTTTACAGATGTTCTGGTTCTCCACAACACACCTATCTCGACCACTTCAACGAGAGGGAAAATATTGACAAACAACAAATTGGTCAAATGCTGTCTGGTATAAAATTTTCAGGTATAAAACCAGGTCCAGATGAAAGCTGAACCTTTCTTTTAGTTATTCTGAATTTTGTTCTTGTGGCCCGGAAAAACCGCACTTTTGAGAAATTTAACCGTGAAGGCTATTTTGGCGTGACACTCACTTTGTGTGGGATTAAATGAATAATATGTGATGGAATTTCTTTAAAATTATACTGCAATAAAGAATTACCAATCTTAATAAGGCTTTCAGAAAAATATGGGTTGTTAAACGTCGAATCTAGGAACATTGCAGGAATATTAGAAAAGATGGCTTAAGATGGCTGCGAAATCAAGTTTAACGACTACCTTTATAATAACACAAAACTGTACAGTAATTTTCAAAGAGTTTTGAACTCTTGAAGCCAAGTATAGGTAGCTTCCTGAGGTGGAGTTCCATCTGTTTATCCAAAAAAAAATTCCAGAGGGTGGCGGTTATCAAAGCACCTGTTGTGGAGACAAAATAATCTCCCAAAAGCGGTCATTTAACTGAAGATTTTGTTTCAATTTTTGAAGTTGAAATAACTGTTTGAAAGTGAGTTATATATGTACGTAGGTAAACTAAGATTGGTAAATATATTTTCACGACAAACCTTGTCTCCTGTTATATTCGCGTGGTTTAAATGTCCAAAACCTGTCAAGCGACAACAAGAGAGAGTCAACTACAGCCTAATACCCAGGCGTTCTCTTCTCGCTCGCACGACTTGGCGCGAAATTTCGTGACGTCACCAAATGCATCATTCGATGAAGTCACACGACATTTCGCACCAAGTCGAGTCGAGTGAGCAGGAGGAGAACTCCTGGGGACTAGGCTGATTGATTAGACTACAACTCGTGACGCCCGTGTGGTGAGCAAGGGCACAAGAAGTGGGTCACCACGCATGCGTCACTTTTCCACTGACGCAGCTGGCGTGTTCGTTTCGCTCGACTATCCTTAAGCGGTGGAAAAGGAGTCCGGATGCTCGTGGTCTAAGAGATGATCAGAGTTGATGAGAATTCAAGCTCGATGAAAGCACCCAAAGATTAGCAGTCAAACACAAAGTAAGAGTTTGACCATCCCGGCCCCCCGGGGAGAGGGGGAATCCAATATTAAGGGACCGTTCATTTTTTATGAGGTGGTGGGTCGCTGGTGGAATTTAGAGGTGGAAATAGGAAAAAAGGACAAAGGGGGACCTGCCCAGAAAAAAATTAAGGTTAAGGGCAACGGGGGGAGGCCACTTGAACAAATAATGTTGAACGTGGTGTTGAGATAAGCAGAAACGTTTAACAGGCCAACAATATCGAAACAAAACAAAGTATGAAAAGCAAACAAATTTGTTCGCAGTTTTGTAATTTAAGTAACAGTTCAATAATGAGAGGTTCTACGATTAAAACGTGTTCAATAATTGTTTCGCAGGAGGTGAAAGATTTAAAGAAGCATTTCTGCCCCATGGTAGTAAATCATTTTTTTTTTAATAACTGTAAACAAGACTATTCACTTTAACTCACATTCCACATAAATGAAGTAAAACAATCATTGGTCGCCTGGAGAAGGAAATGTAGAAGAAGTTGAGGAGCCCTCATCTTCTTCTCCATCCTTTTGGACCTCTTCTTCCTCTTCGCTTTCACTGCTATCGAATTCCGGAACTTAGACAAATATCTAAAGCATCACGAACTAAACCAGCACCTAAAACGCACGAAGAACGATAAAGTTAGACTAATTTTGGGTCACTGGCAGCGTACCATCATCAATCCTGAAGAAAGTGATCAGTTGACACCAGCGAGAGATGTGGCTGTCATTGGCTCCTTACACGATGACGACAACGTCGGAAAGCAACGAAAATAACGGCAACAACATGGCCAGTGACAATGATAATGAGAGCGATGATGATGATGATTCCATTTACGTCTCCGTGGCTGATGGTGATGACTTCAATGATGATGTTCTTGCTTTTATCGATGACGAAGGAGAAGCTGAGAGGCCAACGAGGACGAGTTCAGGGAGGTCGATAATCCTCAGATCGGAAAATGACTTTTTTCCGTACTTTTGATTCTTTTTAAATCGTGTGGTTGATCAGTGTAGCGTTTTTTTTTCTGATGTTCCAGTGGGCAAGAATGGTCACCATCATAAAGTTCACAATTGAAGGCAACCTGTTACATGAATAACAAATCCAGAAGGATTTCTACAGTTGTGTATACATAATACTTTAACACCATGCTGTATTTTACGTGATTACTACTGTTCGGAGGAGGGAGTCAAGAAAATCACCATAGAGAGGGAGGAGAGACTACGTCAAAATAAAATTTGGGTGCCATGCAAACTTTCTGATAAAAGCCCGCGAAATTCCACCAGCCCCACCCCATAAAAAATTAACGGTCCCTAAAGTCACGTAGCTAGTTTCTAGATGTATTAAATTGTTCTTGGTTTTTAGCTAGCATTTTTCATAGTTTTTTCTGGGTAACCACTCCCTGTGTTCCTGACATTAACTAAATTATCCATATCCTTATCCTTATCCTTACGTCTAAAAATCTAAAAATCTAAAAATCTAAAATTTGAGTACAAAAGTAACAACCTCGCAGAACTGTTACCTCTTGCAGGTTAGACGTTAAAATAAATTCAACCCACTTCCAGAAAATGAGACTCTGGCACTTTTGTTTAAATTAAATAGGGTTCTGTTCAAATTTTCCTACATGGGGCCCTTTCAGTTCGTGTGGGACAATTGTCTTTCTTTTAAGTGAACCCAAACTAACATTTAATTTGTCTTTCCTTCAGTATAAGCGTAAATCTGTGTGTGTGCCACATATTTACATTTCGGTTACGCTAGGGTATTGTGAAGGAAAGACGAGCGAAAGGAGGCAAAGGAGCACGTTTAGTACCCGGTTTGGACATTCTTTCAAGAGAGTAACAAGCTGGTGGGACATGTATCGATTGAACTTTAATTTCCGTCCTCTTTTTTGCATTCATACGAGCCCAATCATGTGATGGTTGAAGTCAGTGGAGGCAAACAGCTTGAAAATGGCCTCATAATTCCAGGGCCTATGCACTCACATGGACATTTCTCTCGGCGATATAGGTCTTTAAAGAACATCCGTATCGTCATGCTGTATTCATTTAACATATACAAGAGCCATACAAATTGTGGCTCTTGATACCGTACGCCGTATATTTAATAATTTGCTCTTTCTTGGGGGGAGGTGTGGGTGGCCCCGTTTAATATTGTCAGCTTTGGAGTGGAGGGCTTAATTCGGAGGGGGGGTCTTATTTAAAAGTGGGCGCTAATTTGAGCATTTACGGTAACCCTTCCCAAGCACAGAACAAGGCGTTTAAGACAAACCATGACCGGATCCGTATTTTTACTTAATTGGCGGGAAAAGCGACGATACTTCTTGGGTTCAGGCTACACCTTGTTGCATCATCATAACTTTAGGAAATCAATGGAAAACCGCTTGGTTTGTTGTATTCAATTTCGATAATGTAGCAGTTAAGGAACTTAAGAACCACAGTAATGCCTTCCCTCTTTCGATTCTCTATTTTCACTGGTCACGATGATCACCGGAAGGAAGGTAAAAATCTGTACTCAACTGCAGCCCACGATTTCCGTAATGTTTTTGTCGACAACGACCGTGCCAGTACAACGGTTTCACGTCGTTGTCCATTAAAAGTACCAGGTTAAAGGTACACATCAACCATGGCGTTGTTGTCATTTTCGTCGTTCCCTATACTGCCATCGACGACTGGGGCTAGCCGCGTCTTTTGGAAAAGGTTTGACAACTTCACCGAGAATTTTACGGATGCGATCGTACCAAATCTCTCAAACATCAACGGATTCATCTCAGCAGATTGTGAAAGCCACGTAATACAAATACCAACAGGAAAGCGCTGAAACCTGGGATAAAACAGTACACAGAGTTGTCAACAGTTCGTCTTCTCACTGGTATTGTGAATTACTTCAGATTGAGACTTGCGCCTGTTGTCTTGTTATTCAGCGGTCTTAGTGAACTCGAAACGGTAGGTACGTGATGTATGGGGAACTATATTGTCCCCAATATATTATTTAACTAACTTTACTTGAGTTCTATTACTTATACTATTCTACTTGCTTAGCTACCTTGATGTACTCTACTTGCTTGATGTACTCTACTTGCTCGATCTACTCTACTTGCTTGATATACTCTACGTGCTTGATCTACTCTATGTGCTCGATCTACTCTACGCGCTTGATATACTATTCGTGCTTGATATACTCTACGTGCTTGATGTACTCTACTTGCTTGATGTACTCTACTTGCTCGATGTACTCTACTTTCTTGATGTACTCTACGTGCTTGATATACTCTACGTGCTTGATGTACTCTACTTGCTTGATGTACTCTACTTGCTCGATGTACTCTACTTGCTTGATATACTCTACGTGCTTGATGTACTCTACTTGCTTGATGTACTCTACTTGCTTGATGTACTCTACTTGCTCGATGTACTCTACTTGCTTGATATACTCTACGTGCTTGATGTACTCTACTTGCTTGATATACTCTACGTGCTTGATATACTCTACGTGCTTGATGTACTCTACTTGCTTGATGTACTCTACTTGCTCGATCTACTCTACTTGCTTGATATACTGTACTTGCTCGATGTACTCTACTTGCTTGATATACTCTACGTGCTTGATATACTCTACGTGCTCGATGTACTCTACTTGCTCGATGTACTCTACTTGCTTGATGTACTCTACGTGCTTGATATACTCTACGTGCTTAAAGTACTCTACTTGCTTGATGTACTCTACTTGCTCGATGTACTCTACTTGCTTGATATACTCTACTTGCTTGATGTACTCTACTTGCTTGATGTACTCTACTTGCTTGATGTACTCTACGTGCTTGATATACTCTACGTGCTTGATATACTTTACGTGCTCGATGTACTCTACTTGCTTGATGTACTCTACTTGCTTGATATACTCTACGTGCTTGATGTACTCTACTTGCTTGATGTACTCTACTTGCTTGATGTACTCTACTTGCTCGATCTACTCTACGTGCTTGATATACTCTACGTGCTTGATGTACTCTATGTGCTCGATCTACTCTACGCGCTTGATATACTCTACGTGCTTGATCTACTCTACGTGCTTGATATACTCTACGTGCTTGATGTACTCTATGTGCTCGATCTACTCTACGCGCTTGATATACTCTACGTGCTTGATATACTCTACGTGCTTGATATACTCTACGTGCTTGATGTACTCTACTTGCTTGATGTACTCTACTTGCTCGATGTACTCTACTTGCTTGATGTACTCTACGTGCTTGATATACTCTACGTGCTTGATGTACTCTACTTGCTTGATGTACTCTACTTGCTCGATGTACTCTACTTGCTCGATGTACTCTACTTGCTTGATACACTCTACTTGCTTGATGTACTCTACTTGCTCGATGTACTCTACTTGCGTGATGTACTCTACTTGCTTGATATACTCTACGTGCTTGATATACTCTACGTGCTTGATATACTCTACGTGCTTGATGTACTCTACTTGCTTGATGTACTCTACTTGCTTGATGTACTCTACTTGCTTGATATACTCTACGTGCTTGATATACTCTACGTGCTTGATGTACTCTACGTGCTTGATATACTCTACTTGCTCGATGTACTCTACTTGCTTGATGTACTCTACTTGCTTGATATACTCTACGTGCTTGATATACTCTACGTGCTTGATATACTCTACGTGCTTGATGTACTCTACTTGCTCGATGTACTCTACTTGCTTGATATACTCTACGTGCTTGATATACTCTACTTGCTCGATGTACTCTACTTGCTTGATGTACTCTACTTGCTTGATGTACTCTACGTGCTTGATGTACTCTACTTGCTTGATTTACTCTACTTGCTTGATGTACTCTACGTGCTTAATATACTCTACGTGCTTGATATACTCTACTTGCTTGTAGTACTCTACGTGCTTGCTATACTCTACTTGCTCGATGTACTCTACTTGCTTGATGTACTTCACTCGCTTGATGTACTCTACGTGCTTGATGTACTCTACGTGCTTGATGTACTCTACTTGCTTAATGTACTCTACTTGCTTGATGGACTTCACTTGCTTGATGTACTCTACGTGCTTGATGTACTCTACGTGCTTGATGTACTCTACGTGCTTGATGTACTCTACTTGCTTGATGTACTCTACTTGCTTGATGTACTCTACTTGCTTGTAGTATTCTATGTGCTTGACGTTCTTTACTTGCTTGTAGTACTCTATGTGCTTGGTGTACTTTACTTGCTTGATGTACTTTACTTGCTTGATGTACTCTATGTGCTTGATGTACTCTACTTGCTTGTTGCACTTTACTCGCTTAATATACTTTACTTGCTTGATGTACTTCACTTGCTTGATGCACTCTACTTGCTTGTAGTAGTACTCTATGTGCTTGATGTACTTTACTTGCCTGATGTACTTTTCTTGCTTGTAACACTCTACATGCTTGATGTACTGTAAGTGCTTGATGTACTTTTCTTGCTTGTAATACTCTACATGCTTGATACTCTATGTGCTTGATGTACTCCACTTGCTTGATGTACTTCACTTACTTGTAGTACTCTATGTACTTGAGGTACTTCACTTGCTTGATATACTCTACTTGCTTGATGTACTTTATTTGCTTGTAGTACTCTATGTGCTTGATGTACTTTTCTTGCCCTTAGTACTCTACTTGCTTGATGTACTTTACTTGCTTGACGTACTCTATGTGCTTGATGGACTCTACTTGCTTGTTGCACTTTACTCGCTTAATGTACTCTTCTTGCTTGATGTACTTCACTTGCTTGATGTACTTTACTTGCTTGTAGTACTCTAGGTGCTTGATGTACTCCACTTGCTTGATGTACTTCACTTGCTTGTAGTACTCTACTTGCTTGATGTACTCTACTTGCTTGATGTACTCTACTTGCTTGTAGTATTCTATGTGCTTGACGTTCTTTACTTGCTTGTAGTACTCTATGTGCTTGGTGTACTTTACTTGCTTGATGTACTTTACTTGCTTGATGTACTCTATGTGCTTGATGTACTCTACTTGCTTGTTGCACTTTACTCGCTTAATATACTTTACTTGCTTGATGTACTTCACTTGCTTGATGCACTCTACTTGCTTGTAGTAGTACTCTATGTGCTTGATGTACTTTACTTGCCTGATGTACTTTTCTTGCTTGTAACACTCTACATGCTTGATGTACTGTAAGTGCTTGATGTACTTTTCTTGCTTGTAATACTCTACATGCTTGATACTCTATGTGCTTGATGTACTCCACTTGCTTGATGTACTTCACTTACTTGTAGTACTCTATGTACTTGAGGTACTTCACTTGCGTGATATACTCTACTTGCTTGATGTACTTTCAGTTACTTGCTTGTAGTACTCTATGTGCTTGATGTACTTTTCTTGCTTGTAGTACTCTACTTGCTTGATGTACTTTACTTGCTTGATGTACTCTATGTGCTTGATGTACTCTACTTGCTTGTTGGACTTTACTCGCTTAATGTACTCTACTTGCTTGATGTACTTCACTTACTTGGAGTACTTTTCTTGCTTGTAGTACTTTGGTTGCTTAGAGTACTTAACTTACTTGGAGTACTTTACTTTTAACTTGGAGTACTTTGTTTGCTTAGAGTACTTTACTTGCTTGGAGTACTTGGAGCACTTTGCTTACTTGTAGTACTTTGCTTGCTTAGTGTACTTTACTTACTTGGAGTACTTTGTTTGCTTAGAGTACTTTACGTGCTTGGAGTACTTTACTTGCTTAGAGTACTTTACTTGCTTGGAGTACTTTACTTGCTTGGAGTACTTTGTTTGCTTGGAGTACTTGACTTACTTGGAGTACTTTACTTACTTGGAGTTTTTCGTTTACTTACTTGTAGTACTTTGCTTGCTTGTAGCACTTTACTTAATTGGAGTATGAGTACTACACTATACACGGCTATAGCACAACATAAACCATTATACTACACTATACACCACTATACTACACTATATACAGCCATATAAACAATAGCCTCCATTTGGTGCGAAGATAAGCTTGGTCTGAGACGCGAACAATTTTCCACAACTATTCCGTAAATAATCTTCGCAGGATATCTCTCACCGGTCTTCTTAGCCACTTCCATAACGAATTTGCTTAGCCTGCAATTTAGACTCGACACTTCCATTTCTTCGATACCTGTTGAGAGCGTCGCGACCTTACGCCCCTTCTTCACTCATGGTCGGACGCCAACTGCACAACAACAACTCACAACAACAACTCACTATGCATGTAAACGTGTTCGTTCGGTGGAGGGCAATAATGTAACACTGCATAATTTATCATTGTTGATTTGAGAAAACATGTCACTGCATAATTTCTTATTGTTTCATTTGAGAAGACATGTCAAAAACTCGGGCTTCGTGCTTCATCACGGGTTCCAAACACCTCGAAACCATAAAAGCACTCGGTCTACGGGAACCCGTGATGAAGCACTCGCCCTGTTTTTTGACATACTACATGAAACACTCTCTCTCTCTCTCTCTCTCTCTCTCTCTCGTGTTTGATATAATAGTGCCGTAGCATGGGGAGCCCCGCCCCCCCAAAAAAATGGGTTAACACAAAAGAGTAGAACAGTAACTATGTTAGCATACTGTTGGATTAGGTCAGCCTAATTAACACTGCGGTTAGCCCAATTTTGTTTTCCAGTGCTATTAGTATAACGTTTTCCAGCAAAAGTTTTGCACATTTTCTTTTCCAACTCCTACAAAGCTTTTGGCAGCAAAACCTAGAAGTGGATTGGATTTTTGCGATTGACCCTTGTGAACTGAGCCAATAATTATGACCGTTACGTCTGGTTAGCGGCGACGCTCTTCCTGCTCCTTAATTTTTGCAAACATCCAATGTTCATTTCGATTTGATTAAGCTTTAAATTCTATTGCTTTAAATGGGTGAGAAACCCATTAAATCTGGTGAGAAACGATCACGAGTCATGCCCAAAAAAAGAATGAAAACCGTCAAGAATAGGCTGGTTTAGAAGTAACATCTCAGGCATTTTGGCTTACAGGCAGAAGGAACTTCGAATTAAATAAACCCGTTCAATAAGAACAGTACAGCGTTAAAGCAACCTTTCTGATCAATGATTTTAGTCAGTTTAAAATTGCTGGTAACTTTTTCAGAAAGCTAGAAATGCTATTTTAGAGACCCCATCATTGAAAATCTCCCAGACTAGCATGCCCCCCGACCCTCCAAGAACCTCGCGCCCAAGGTGCGAGTGATGTGCCCCCCCCCCCTCCCCCCCAATAAATTTAACCCTGCTACGGCACTGTATATTACAAACTACTCTATATACCATGCCATAGAAAATACAGCCTGTCAGAATTCAGGAAAGCCGTTGAATATTCGATGGTTAAACTTAACCTTCCCATCGTGCGCTGGGATTTTATTCTCGACGAAATTTAGTAAGCGTATTTTCTCTGGCATGGTATAAAATAGTAACACAACACTTTCTCGTGGTATACTTAACAATTATTCCTTGAGCGCGCGTTGGATACGAGATGGTAGATAGCCAACGAGGCGCGTAGCGTGCGCGCCACGTTTATAACGGGGCCATTCAAACCGGAAGTTGAACATATCTTTTTCCACCAAGAACGATCAGAATGCGAAAACTTTGTCAATCCCAGCAGTATCGTAGCTTGCAAACGCATACGTTTTTCCTGCTGTCGCTAAGCAGTTTGCCTCTGTCACGATGTTGCCGGAGAAGATTGCCTCAATGTTTACTAAAGCAAAGCGTTGAAATGGAGGAATTTTGCTCTCGGATTTTGAAGAACAATCGTAACTTGTTGTTCTGTTTATGTAGCACAATGGAGGATCATTCGCTTGTTTTCGGGGTTCGAACAAAATTAAAGTTTTGTCTGCTCTAGGCAAAAAATCGTTGTTGCAGATTGGTGTAAAACCGCACTTGATTCTGCGTGCACAGTTTCAAGTCTGTAGGACTTTTCGCTTCTCGGAGAGAATGAAAACAACTGAACAAGAAATGTTCATTTTGGGGGAAGTAGATCATGTAACCAAGTGTTCTCATGCTATCTCAGACTCAGGAGCTGCCAAAGCTATCGAGTTGAAAAACTTGCACGTAAACTATGTGTGCTGAGCGTGTTAACTGTATATGATGAAAGTGTTCGGTGTTTTTACAAGGAGGAAAGGACGTTAAACTTTCATAAGATTTTAGCGTATTAATGACCATTACGGAGTGAGTGTTTGTAACTGTAAAACTAAACTGCGCTTATACATTTTCTTACCCTGTCAATTACGTATGACAATATTAAACGCTGTCAACAGACTACAGTGAAATACTTAAGCAAAGTTTGGAACGCGCGATGTATTTTTGTTTCGCGTTTATTCTGGTTGAACATATATTGAAATTGCATGTTTTTGATACTACATCTGATACTACACCTTTCTGGTTAATCCTTATATCCAAAACTGGGCACTTTGACATGAAAGGTATCCTGAAAGAAAATCTTAGTTCAAAATACGTTTTTTTCTGTAAAATGGATATGACGTCTTCATGTGAATCAGAGAAGACCAAAACACGAAAATTTGTTCTTCTAATTCCAACTGGTAGTATAAAAATAGCCAATTTGTAAGGGTCGATTTTCCTGCAGCTTCGCCCTTGGAGAACTGATCACGTCTCGTAACAGATAATGTCCACGGACTAATATCCGAACATATTTTAGCGCTAAATGGAGACTTGTGTATATATTCCCCAGTCTTTCCTGCATAATGTGACGTGCGAACTAGTTCAGCAAAAAGAGTCCAAATTTGGCTTATGCGCATGCACCAAGTGAAATATTGTACATTTTTACATCTTTATCCAAATGTTGCTGCAGTGTGAAAAAGTGCTTTTCTAGCAAAGTTTAGGTAAATTCAAGATCATAGCACCAAAAATTCAGTTTAACGTTTAAAAAAACGGGTTTTTGGGGGAAAATTCGGGAGTGTAAGGGTTAATAACCCTAAAAAGTAAAAAAGTAGGGAAAAAGCAGTGGTTAACAATTATCAGCAATAGAGACAAAACAAGCATCTAAGGCCTGGTTTAGAAGTCGAATTTCTCATGCAACAAATCGAATAATTCAAATAGGCGCATTTGATTTAGTCACTATGCCGAATCAAATGCATAAATAATGTTAAAATAATTTTTTTACCAAAAAAGCAAACAAAATATGAGCTCTGCATGTGTTACAAATCTATGTAAATTTCTTTGCCGTAATCTGCAAAACAGCAACGTGAATTGACGGAATTTTGATTAAATTAAAGAACGTAGACCACGATAACTCGAAAGTTCTTTGTTTCTTTGGCATTGACTACTTTCTTTGAATCTTTTACTCTAGCTATTTTTTACAGCTATTTCAATTAACGTTGACGGATCAAAGCTTTTCCGAAGCCTACGCGACAAGTTCGAATGATAGTTTTGGTAGACGTTGAGGGCTGCTCCATGTGCTGAATGCTAATGAGATATGATGAATTCGTGCGTTTTTCTTTCTCTTCAGACATATGGAAACATATAGTATCTTCGTTTTCGTGTTAAACCTGGGTATGGTAAAATCGGAGTTTCTCAAGGCATAACGCCTGGTGTTTGTGATAAACAGGTTTGCTATATAGGTAGGAGATATGTTGATTTGGACCTTGTACATAATTATTGCAATTTCCTGTAGACGACGGTTTGTTAGAGTTGGTAGCAGCTTTTGGGCGACAAATAAGCCATATAGGAAAAAAAGCGCAAACGTCATTAAATTTAAAATGCCCAAGAGCGCGCGGAAGCCTGAGCGCGCGCGCCCAGTTTAAATGGAATGAAAAACATTGTTCAAGCCCTGTGGTGCCATTGAACCGAGCTTAAAAATGTTTTCCTTTTCAAATTGCTTCCGTCGCACTCCGGACCCAGAACACATTCTTAGTCCTCTAAAATGAATGTCTGATAGAGTGTGGCCGGGGGAGTTAAAATGTTCCGCGACAGGGAAACCGGGTGTGTTCTTTTCAACGCTTCGTTGGTGTTCTCCGAATCGCTCGCGGAGAGAACGTTCGGTTTCCCCAATGTACAGCCTTGGACATCAACGGCACGAGATGCAGTAAACAATGTTCTCCGATTTGCAGTTGAAGTGCTCGCGGATGGTAGTTGAGCACTTCGGTCCGCGTACATGTACATCGGACGTGGTGTACTGGTAGGTGCGGCAGCGTGGGTGTTCACACGCGAATGTTCCTGGTTCGTCTGTTACACAGTGGTCGGAGGTATGTACTAGGAGATCTCTGAGGCTGCAATGGCGTCGATATGCAACAATAGGTGGTGCTGGAAATATTGCTGCGGTCGTTGGGTTACTTATCAGGATGTTAAAGTTGTTAAGCAAAATGTTCTTAATGCGTGAACTTAGAGGATGGTAGGTGAGTACCAGAGCGATCCTTTCTTCGCTGTGCCTGACACGTTTCTCGAGTGCTTCCTGACCTGAGATGGAATGCACTCTTTCCCGATCATTGCGCAGTAGATCGGAAGGATAGCCACGGTCTTCAAAGAAGGTGGTCATTTCTTCACATTTTTCAACAAAAAAGTCTCCCGAGTTTCTACTTGCTTGCTGAGACTTAACCAATCTCTCAGGTGTACACATATGGAGAACGGTTTCATACTGAAGAAGGGCTATGTCCGAAATGTTTGTGTTTGTAGACTACACAAAATGACACTTTTTACACCATTTTTTAGTTTTTTTTTGTTTGTTTATAGTACAAATCTTTTTAGCTCGCTCGTATTTTTAAAATGTGCAATAGAGAGCAATTCAGGCTAAAACACTTTCAAGATAAAATAGAAAGCAATAGGCATTATACATACCACAAAAAACCTTTCGAGATTGGTTAAGTCTCATGCAAGCAAGTAGAAACTCGGGAGACTTCTGGAAAAGCCAAGTGATAGGTATGTGTCGTTAAAGGCAAGTGCGTTTATATATTAAGTAATGAGTGAAAGTTGGCCCATTCTCTGTAACAAAATGTCAAAATTTCGGTGCTGTGCAATTGCACTTTTAAGGGTCTTCATCGGTAGGTTAATCCCCCCCCCCCCCCAACTAGAGGCGGCCAGGCCTACAGCTCTTCAGAAAGCTAGCTACGCCCCTGTAGATAAAATCTTAATTAAAAGTGTCAAATGTATTTAGTATTTAACAGTTTAATTGGGGACACTTAAATTGGGAATGCTAAAAAAAACTAACAAGGACAGTTATTACAAGAGAAAATGAGGAAAAGAAAAAGACACTTAAAAGGAGAGAGATATTGCCTTTGAGAACGCTGTTCCCCTGGCCAAGACGTCTGCATAGAGGTCAATTTTTATTTAATGTTAGGAAAGCGGTTGCGTTAAGTTTTGTCGACAAAAATGACTTCCATGATGATTTCCATAACCAGAGAAAATGTTAGGTGGCGTACGTCTCGGGAAATAGACCTGTTTCAGGGCCCGCCAATTGATAAATATCTTTGTGAAAGTGACATATTCTGGTTAACGCCAGTGTCCCTTTCTGACCCCTCATAATCTTTTAATGAATGGTCAGACAGAGCAATACAGGAAAATTAGACTTCTTTCAAAAATGTGGGACTGTTCTAGTTTACTAAATCCTCAACTTCCCCAAAAAATGTTACTTGTTTTCGAAAAAAATTTTCTCCTGAGATATTCAGAGAAGCATATAATATATAGTATTATAAGAAGTTGCAAACAATTGAGGCAGATAATAAACTTGTTCAAGCCAAACTTCTTAAAGCCAAGGCTAATACAATTTCGTGGCCCTCCTTTTACTCAGATGTGTTTCATAATTGCTAAATAAAATGCTTCGGAGTCGCAGTCCTCATGACCATGTACAGATACTCAAAGCAAGTAAAAAACTCCGAGCACGCAAGGTACATCAAGCAAGTAAAGTACATCAAGCACATAGAGTACATCAAACAAGTGAAGTACAGCAAGCACATAGAGAACATCAAGCAAGTGAAGTACATCAAGCAAATAGAGTATATCAAGCAAGTGAAGTACATCAAGCACATAGAGTACTACAAGCGAAGTACATCAAGCAAGTGAAGTACATCAAACACATAGAGTATCAAGCATGTAGAGTATTACAAGCAAGAAAAGTACATCAAGCACCTAGAGTACATCAAGCATGTAGAGTGTTACAAGCAAGAAAAGTACATCAAGCACATAGAGTACTACAAGCAAGTAGAGTGCATCAAGCAAGAAGAGTATATCAAGCAAGTAAAGTATATCAAGCATGTAGCATTAAGCGAGTAAAGTGCAACAAGCAAGTAGAGTACATCAAGCACATAGAGTACATCGAGCAAGTAAAGTACCTCACGCACATAGAGTACTACAAGCAAGTAAAGTACATCAAGCACATAGAGTACTGCAAGCAAGTAAAGTACATCAAGCACATAGAGTACTGCAAGCAAGTAAAGTACATCAAGCAAGTGAAGTACATCAAGCAAGTAGAGTACATTAAGCGAGTAAAGTGCAACAAGCAAGTAGAGTACATCAAGCACATAGAGTACATCAAGCAAGTAAAGTACATCAAGCAAGTAGAGTACTACAAGCAAGAAAAGTACATCAAGCACATAGAGTACTACAAGCAAATAAAGTACATCAAGCAAGGAGAGTATATCAAGCAAGTGAAGTACCTCAAGCACATAGAGTACTACAAGCAAGTGAAGTACATCAAGCAAGTGGAGTACATCAAGCACATAGAGTATCAAGCATGTAGAGCATTACAAGCAATAAAAGTACATCAAGCACTTAGAGTACATCAAGCATGTAGAGTGTTACAAGCAAGAAAAGTACATCAAGCAAGTAAAGTACATCAAGCACGCATAGAGTACTACAAGCAAGTAGAGTGCATCAAGCAAGTGAAGTACATCAAGCAAGTAAAGTACATTAAGCGAGTAAAGTGCAACAAGCAAGTAGAGTATATCAAGCACATAGAGTACATCAAGCAAGTAAATTACATCAAGGAAGTAAAGTACATCAAGCACATAGAGTACTACAAGCAAGTAAAGAACATCAAGCAAGTAGAGTACATCAAGCACGTAGAGTACATCAAGCGAGTGAAGTACATCAAGCAAGTAGAGTACATTAAGCATTAGTAGAGTATATTAAGCACGTAGAGTACATCAAGCAAGTAGAGTAAATCAAGCAAGTAAAGTATATCAAGCACGTAGAGTACATCAAGCAAGTAGAGTACATCAAGCAAGTAGAGTACATCAAGTAAGTAGAGGTCAACAAGCAATTAAAGTACATCAAGCAAGTAGAGTACATCAAGCAAGTAGAGTACATCGAGCAAGTAGAGTACATCGAGCAAGTAGAGTATATCAAGCACGTAGAGTATATCAAGCAAGTAGAGTACATTAAGCGAGTAAAGTGCAACAAGCAAGTAGAGTACATCAAGCAAGTAGAGTACATCAAGCACGTAGAGAATATCAAGCAAGTAGAGTACATCGAGCACGTAGAGTACATCAAGCAAGTAGAGTATATCAAGCACGTAGAGTATATCAAGCACGCAGAGTACATCAAGAAAGTAGAGTACATCGAGCAAGTAGAGTACATCAAGCAAGTAGAGTACATCAAGCAAGTGAAGTACATCAAGCAAGTAGAGTACATTAAGCGAGTAAAGTGCAACAAGCAAGTAGAGTACATCAAGCATGTAGAGTATTACAAGCACATAGAGTACATCAAGCACGTAGAGTATATCAAGCACGTAGAGTATATCAAGCACGTAGAGTACATCGAGCACGTAGAGTACATCAAGCAAGTAGAGTACATCAAGCAAGTGAAGTACATCAAGCAAGTAGAGTACATTAAGCGAGTAAAATGCAACAAGCAAGTAGAGTACATCAAGCATGTAGAGTATTACAAGCACGTAGAGTAGATCGAGCACATAGAGTACATCAAGCACGTAGAGTATATCAAGCACGTAGAGTATATCAAGCACGTAGAGTAGATCGAGCAAGTAGAGTACATCAAGCAAGTAGAGTACATCAAGCAAGTGAAGTACATCAAGCAAGTAGAGTATATCAAGCACGTAGAGTATATCAAGCAAGTAGAGTACATCAAGCAAGTGAAAAAAAATGAGTACATCAAGCAAGTAGAGTATATCAAGCACGTAGAGTATATCAAGCAAGTAGAGTAGATCGAGCAAGTAGAGTACATCAAGCAAGTAGAGTACATCAAGCACGTAGAGTATATCAAGCACGTAGAGTATATCAAGCAAGTAGAGTACATCGAGCACGTAGAGTACATCAAGCAAGTAGAGTACATCAAGCAAGTGAAGTACATCAAGCAAGCAGAGTACATCAAGCACGTAGAGTACATCAAGCACGTAGAGTAGATCGAGCACATAGAGTACATCAAGCAAGTAGAGTAGATCAAGCACGTAGAGTATATCAAGCAACTAGAGTAGATCAAGCACGTAGAGTATATCAAGCAAGTAGAGTAGATCGAGCAAGTAGAGTACATCAAGCAAGTAGAGTACATCAAGGTAGCTAAGCAAGTAGAATAGTATAAGTAATAGAACTCAAGTAAAGTTAGTTAAATAATATATTGGGGACAATATAGTTCCCCATACATCACGTACCTACCCTCGAAACTGGACTATTCACTTTGACAAAAAAATTATCTCGGCCATCAAACCCGAATCAGACTGGATGCAATGAGCTGGAAACGAGACGCTTTCCTTCCGGGATTGTTGTAATTAGTTTACTCGTGGCGTTATCACGTTTTACATTCCTTATTACCAATTCAAATTGGCTGAAAAAAGTTGAGTGACAATCTTGTTTTTAGTCTTGATGAACGATCGATCATGGTGGCGCGCTCGTCCCTTCTGTTGGCCTTATTCGTTAATGCTGCAGTTGTTTATGTGTGCTGTGAAGGATCCCATTCCTTTGATCTTCATAGAAAGAGCTCATCCAAAGATGGATCAAGGTTCCTTTCTCACCGAACATTGAGAAAGAGGAAGCTGAGAACTAGTGGAGACGAGTTTACGGAGCCAGGATTGAACGGACACGGTACGTAAATAGGCCATACCGAAGCTCTTGGGGCCGAACATTTAAAGGAAACCTTAGTTTGACCTAGTTTAAGGTCTTAAGATTAAGACTTGGACTCAAAAAACCACAGCTAAGCGTGTCTAA
The DNA here is from genome assembly GCA_964030785.1 of Siderastrea siderea. Lineage (NCBI taxonomy): Eukaryota > Metazoa > Cnidaria > Anthozoa > Scleractinia > Rhizangiidae > Siderastrea > Siderastrea siderea. The sequence goes on from OZ034968.1 coordinate 62,742,412, forward strand.
ATAAATAACTAAGTAAAATAAATAACTGTAGGTGTTAATGGTATTTAGCACAGTTTAGCGTTCAGTGTGATCATAGCAGATGACCTGGATTCCAAGAATAGAGAATCGAATATATCCCCGTCTATACTCAGTAGACTCATTTTGTGTCGGTGGGTGTTTTTCCCTTGTTGCAAGTTTGTCTTTATTCTTTTACTTTGCCGTTCCATAACACCTCCTTGATTGATGTGACAACAGTAACAGGAGTTAAATAGATCGTTTCTCTAGCTTCAATGATTGCTTTTTTTTTGTCTTTATTATTACTTTTTTTTCAAAAATTTTGCAAATTTTAACTGTTCGAAATATTTTCATATCAATGTGCCTTGTGTCTGAGGATGAAATATTTAAGTGTGACTATTCAAATGAAAGCTACTGAGTAGTACTTTGCTGTATAACGTGGTTATACTGTCGAGTCTGGATGAAATCTTAAGTATGACCATTCAAAGTTGAAACTCGGGACTTTGCTGTCCGTTTTTTTTCTTTTTCTTTTTTTTTTCTTTTCTTTTTCAGGTTTATCTTGGCCCTCTTGATATTGAAAGGCGAAAGATGCTCGAGGCAACATGAACAGTCGCATTATCTGACACCGAAAAACCGAGGCGATATTGAAAGCTCTATTTATAGCCTTCAGTGTACTATATCTGGAGAGCTTTAAGAAGCGTTTTTCGACTTCCTCGTTCCTGTTTTTCTTGTTCCCCTGTTTTCAAAAATATTTTATCTTGGAATCACTCCCAAAAACTGACAACTAATGCTTCAGGACTTAATGGCTAACTTAAGATACTCGTAAGAGCTGCTTTTTAAGAAAAAAATTCGAGTAAATACAACATAAAGTATTATTTTTAGAGAAGAAAGTCACATCTCACGCAGGTAGTTTTCAGGCAGGTCTTCTTTATAACGAAGGAATTGGAAATGTTAGTTTTGGGTGAAGGAGAAAAACCGAAGAAAAACCTTCGAAGCAAGGCAATCGAAATGCAAACCGCAGCAACCAACTTAAATTACGCGTGACGCTGGAGAAGTTGATTTATAATAATAATAATAATAATAATAATAATAATAATAATTAATTCTTGAAAAGGAAGGTTTTTAAACTCGTTTTGAAAGCGACTACAGATGCAGAGTTTTTAATCTCACTAGGAAGTTTATTCCATAATGTAGGAGCTGCAGCTGCAAAGGCTCTTTCTCCGTACAATTTTGTCCTACATTTGGGGACTACAAGTAGATTAGAGATTTCAGAGCGTAAACAGCGGAATGGCTTATAGACAGTGAGCAGTTTCGATAGATATGTAGGGGCCAGACCATGAAGCGCCTTGTAAGTAATGAGAAGAATCTTAAAGGTTATTCGCTTCCTCACAGTTAACCAGTGAAGGTTATTTAAAACTGGAGAAATGTGATCGAATTTCTTGACCCTTGCTACAAGTCGCGCCGCTGAATTTTGAATTCGCTGTAACTTTGCTTCTTGGCATGCTGGCAGTCCATAGATCAGACTGTTGCAGCTGTCCAATTTTGAAGTCACAAAAGCATGGACTAGTCTCTCAGTGTCATTCCTCAATCACAAAACTGAGTACATGCCAATTCTTCCGCCAAGTTGTCACGTGTTCAGCACCAAAACAATAGATACCTCTCTTGAGTACCAATATTCACAAAGTTCTCCCGACCTGGGCAAATTAGCTTTTTAAGTTCACCTGAAGATGGTGGCCGAAAAAAGAAGCGATTGTTTAAAAAAAATCACAAATTGACTGGATTTAAACCAATTCTGTGCTGCCCCACTAAATTTATACTACCAAATTCTAGCTTCTCGAACTAGCCTTTTTCAACATGCATATCGTGAGTTGGCATTATCCGAACACTGGTCATTTTCTAATAATAGTTCACCAAATACGCCCCTGAAAATAAATTGTGACCTAATTCTGCAGCCAAACAGTAACGAAGCTTACTGTAAAATTCTAGTCGTTTTAACCTGAAGCAGTAAACGTTTGTTCAAGATAATGAAAAGCGCAAATGTACGCCACCTTAAGAAGGAAATGAAAATAACAGTAGCCCACTCAAATAAAGATGGTATGGATTTGGCATCGATACCGGAGCACTCTCAGACTAAAATTCCATCTTTATTTTTCAGCTCTTGAAAACAAGCTTACACCTTTGAACTACGACAACAGATTTGCCTATGGTTGCTTGCACGCGATTCCGATCCCAAACACGACTCTTGATAAAATGTTTACACCCGAGCAGGAAAAACCTGTCCTCATGGAAATATTCAACCAAACAGGTGGTCATAACTGGAAAAACAAGACTAACTGGGGGAATCGCTCAGTGTCTCACTGCTTTTGGTATGGAATTACATGTGATCGCACTAATCGTTACGTCATCAACATCTACTTAGCCGATAACAACTTGATTGGGACCCTTCCAGGAAGCCTCTGGAAGTTACGCAATTTACAGGGACTGTGTGTTGATTCTAACTTTGGGTTGCAAGGAAGCGTCAGTGAGATTCTGTCTGCCAATATGACCAGCGTGTTACGTGTTTCTCTTTCCTTTAACAAATTAGCCGGTCGGATTCCTGGTGAAATTTTGGTGAAGATGAAGTCTCTCGTAAAAATACAACTTTGTTGTCAAAAGGGAAAGGGTCTTTCTGGCGAAATTCCCAAGGACATTGGCAACTTGAAGGAATTGCAAGTTCTCAGTCTCGGAGAGAACAGATTGCATGGTTCGATACCAGAAAGCATTGGGAAATTGAAAAAGCTATGGTTTTTGGATCTTGAGACAGCTGGACATCTAGACGGCGGCTTTGATAACCTGTTCACCTTGACATCTCTACAGTACATGCACCTTTCTCTTGCTGGACTGAACAGAACACTACCTAACGAATTTGGGTTATATTTTCCTGCAATGGTTGAGTGTCTTTTGCCAGGAAACCATTTTACTGGAAACATCCCTTCGACAATAGGCAACATGACAAACCTAAAACATTTAAACTTAGCAAGCAATGATTTCTCTGGACAAATTCCGAGAAGCATTGGTTCAATGCCTGTGCTTCAAATTGCTGATTTTAGTGAGAATCACTTAACATCACTAGAGAAAGGAATTCTTTTCACGTCGCAGTCGATGGAAGTGCTCAGTCTGGCAAACAATAAACAACTCAATGTGAGTTTTGAATTTTTGTTGGAGGCCCTAGAACCAATAAATGGGTCGATACGTATTCTTAATGTCAGCGAGTGTCACTTTTACGGCACAATCTCGAACAAACTGTGGGACTTTCACAGCTTGATTTCCGTTGATTTAAGTGGTAACAGATTGTTTGGAGAACTTCCATCGCCCACTGAAAACATGTTGTTTCTTGTGGACCTCGATGTTTCTAAAAACAACCTTTCAGGCCAAATTCCTCATATTTCGCTACTTTCTCTGAAATTTCTTGACTTGTCAAATAATACTTACATGCAGGAATCAGACGAATGGAGAGCATTGCCAAAGTACATGACGATTGACTTTACAACTTTAACGCGCAGAAATCCTTCCGATAAGTTCAAATGTCCCAATGCACGTTTCAGCTACAACAATGGACTGGTGATCTTAGATCCTAGTTATTATCGTTATCGTCTATGCATTTGTGATATTGGCTATTATGGTTCAGGGAAAACCTGCTTACCTTGTATGGAGGGCGCGACGTGTAAGGATCAAACGCCGCCTGCACAGCACATGGTCATAAACGTGGGGTATTGGCCATCATCAAGCGTTCATAACGTGACTCATCTGGTTAAGTGCTCACAAGTACTGGGTACAAGTTTACAAGTAAATACATCATGCAACCCAACGGGTACTTGTAACTGTGGTATTGAGTGGTCAAAGGAGGGCAATGACACAAAGGCGAGACTATCCACCGTTTGTAAGAAGACGTGCCTCTGTCTCAAAGGAAGTAAAGACCGATTTTGTTCACGCTGTGAAAATGGGTATTACAAGCAGGGCATCCTTTGCTACGCCTGTCCCAAAACAAAGGCCAGTGTCTACATCTTAGCTGTACTTGCTGTTTTGACCATGGTGCTACTACTCCTTGCCCTTTCAGTGTTTTACCAAAAGAAACGTTTTCTGTCAGTTGTATTCGTCTTTGCTCAAATCATTCTCTTAGCAGTTTTAACCATGCTTCGCGTCATTCCTTCCTGGTTACTCGAACTCAATGCAGTAGCTCTATTTATTACCTTGGCTGGAAAAAGCACAGGTGCAAGCGGAATGCTAAAGATCAGCGTGTTTTATTTCCAGACCTTGGATGCTTTGATTTCCAACACAGACGTCTGGCCGAGTGAAGTTCTTGAAACTCAACGCTATATCAGTAGTGTGTTTAACATCCGTTTCTCTGGCTTGAAATGTGTGATTCCAAAACTGTTTACACCACTGGGTGAGCTGCTGTCTCTTATCCTTCTGCCAATCATCTGTATCGTGGGTATTTGGTTGTATTATGCTCTCGGGTATGCTATCCTTAGATTTCGTAATTCGCTTAACAAGCGATTTCGATTAAGAAATAGTTGTTTGCAGCTTTCTATCGTGGCCCTTAACTTCACCTATTTTCCCATTGTCAAGAAAACTGCTGCCGTCTTGGCACGCTGCGGAGAAGACAACAATTACCGTTATCTCCTAGAAGCTCCATGGCTGGAGTGCGACGGGCGTGTTTACACCATGTTACAGGCGTTTGCTTGGCTAGCGTTGGTATTGTACGTGATTGGGGTTCCTTTTGGAGTGTTCTTACCTCTTCTGCGAATAAACGTTGCTAAAAGAGACAAGCTGACCCCACAAGAACGAGAATCTTTAGACAGTTGGCTAGGCTCGATCTATCTGCCATACAAAAAACAATGCCGTTCCTATTTCGAGATATTATTCCTTTTAAGGCGTATGCTTATCGCATTCTCGCTTTCGTTCATCCCGCGGGCCTCATCATTTCAGACTATTGCAGTTTGCTTTGTCCTGCTGGTCTCTCTTTGCTTCCAGCTACTTGTTAGGCCGTTCCATGACTCCTACGAGCACATCGCGTTGGAAAACACAGCCGAGTCCCTGGTGCTTCTCACGCTTCATTTCTCTTTCATGAACATCAGATATGCAATCCTGAATCCAGACTCGTCCGCGCCTATCGTCTGGATGGTTATTGTGCTCAACGTAGTTCTCCTATGCAGCCTAGCTCTTTCAACAATTTTTCAATTAGGAAGGGCTCGTTTGGTACAAATTTTCCAAAACCTCTCTCGTAGGGGGCAATACGAGGAACCTTTGTCAGACCCTTCGTCACCACTGATCGTGGACGAAAGGAACTCGTAAATTGGTCAAAACGACATCCACACAGGTGTCTAATGATTCATGTAATGCAGAACTACAGTTTCGTTGGTAACACCATATTGGGACATCTTCCAACTTACCGTTTCTCCCTCCTCGATGTTATTAAGAATAGCCCAAGAAGGCTGATGTTTGTTGACGTTGGCAGTCTTTGATCTGCCGCCTAAATTACTGAAAACTTAATGAAGCTTTAAAATGCCATAAATTTAGAGAGGCTGTCATATTTACTAAATATACAAAAAATGAGAGCAAATTGTTAAAAATTGAAAGAGAGATTCATTTTTGAAAACTGCAATTTGCCAACTAGTGATAAAAACGTTTGTAAACCTTAAAAGCATCATTTGAAGCCTACTTATATCTTTTTCTCTTTAAAACTTCGCATGTTAACCAAGATTTATATGCTCTTTCGAGTTATGGTGTATGTTATCTCTGAGAGCTTATCGGGTGAATTTCAACTTGGCAAGATGTAAACAATGACGTTAACAGTAATCTCCGTATATTACGTATACAGTCGAAGCTCTCGTAAGCGACCACCTCGGGAATTCAGAAAAGTGGTCGCAACTAGAGCTGGTCGCATACGAGAATGGACTCTGGTAAGCGTACAAGAGCTTTTAGCGTAAAGTTTGGCATATGTTAATGGTTACTAATAGTTTTGTAGTAATAATATTGAATAGTTTTTTATTGCTTATCACAGAAGAGGTCCACGAAGGTACACGTCAAAGAACCATTAGCACTTGTGTTATGTATTACTCTAAATTTGAATAAGAACCGAGTGCAAGTGTTAACCGAGTGGTCGCTTACAAGAACTTAAAAGCAAAGGAAAAATCCTGTTGGTAATTCACAAAAGTGGTCGCATTCGCTTACGGGAGCGGTCGCTCACGAGAGCTTTTCATCACAGAGTTTAAGTCAAGCGGGGTTTCACAATGCTGGTCGTAACTATAGCTGGTCGCTTACGAGAGTGATCGCAAGGAGAGCTTTGACTCAAAGTTAAAGTTAACTTAAAAGTATGAAACAAAAAACCACGTATGCACCAAAAGAAGAGTTTAGATCAATGAAAGGAAAATGGACTATGTGATTTACTTAAAAATAGATTGGTTTCAGCTCAGGATGGTGGGGGAATCGAGTAGCCCCGCAACTGTATTGTAAACCAAACGTGGTAAGGACCAGAGGTAGCCTGGGGCGACCTAAAAACGTCCGGCTGACTTTTAAGTTGTGAATGCACTTGTTCAATGAACGACATATTGCAGTTAATTTCTGTTGAATATTGGCCACGTGCAGAGTCACGGGATTGTCACTCACTCGCGATGTTGTAAACTACCGCATACAAAACGCAACCAGTGATGTAGTAACATATAGATGTCATAGATAACGCGCCATCTCGAACTCCCGTTCTTTCGAACAATTTTTTCCCTGATGTGTTCGACATTGCAAGTGTTAACTGTACTTTTCATCACAAAGATTCTTGTCTTACACTGATACTTAGTCAGTTATCCAATTAATACAACCACTTCATTATCGCTGCCACATTTTCAGTTTACCAGAAGAAATGCTGCGTCATTTTTATGACGTTAATATAAGACTCCTTTAACCCGGCCACCCAGTTAACACGGCCAATGGCTCCGTAAGGCGAAGTCCGCCTTGCTATACAACCACTCAATACGAACACACAGTATAAACGCATATGTTGTAGTTTAATTTCATCCTTGGTTCAATTTTTATTTTCCTTTGTTCTTTTTTAAGTTAATATAAGATAATGAATATGAAACCAAAGAAAATAAAAATTGAACCAAGGATAAAATTGAACTACAACACATACATCCCTTCTCATTTCATGCATATGGAAGTAAGCTGTGGGGTGAAGTGCGTTTGAGAAAATTGACAGAAGTAGGCTTGAACAAGGAACCTCTTCCATTGAAAGTCTACAACTGAATTGGCTTTAGATAATTTTTTTCGATCCGACCGCTGTTATACAGCGATTTTCCAAGGGAAGCAAACCCATACAAGGCGAGTGTACCTTTAAAGATTCTTTCCGATCCGTAAACTTCCCTGGAAAAGCTCTCAAAAATATTTTCAGCTTTTCTCGAATCTTGCAAAAATCTCCGCCGTCCCAAAAAGCCCTCCCTCACCACGCGCCCACAAGGGGCCCCACAATGCTCTTGGGCGTGTTCTCAGGACTTTAAAAAAGCTTACACCTGAAATGAATAGCGACAGAGGTAGCGGGGGAAGGGGAGTCAACCGATATATACAGAATATGGCCACCACTACCTTTGCCCTTTGTCATATAACCACCATTGACGGTATTTAGCAGCAAAACAGAGAGTGATACTTGCCAGAAAACACCTCTTGTGGGTAAAAATCCCAAGGGTTCTGATTACTTTCGGCGTTTCATTTGGACGAATACGATATACAACAGCCAAGCGCGATACGTTTACCCGTTGCATTAATGGAGGTTCCGTATTTTGTTAAGGGAAGAAGTAGCAAGGGCGAGCAAGCGCAATATTGAGTTATGTAAGAGCACGATGGAATGCTTTAAGATGCAGTTATCGAATGCTCTCTAAAATTCCCAAATGCTTGCCTGAAAATATCCAGCCATTACCCACTTTTTCTTGACCCGAAGAATAGCTTATGTAGTCACTTTCTTATCTGAAAACCGCGTTAATCAGACAACCCCGTTATCGTCATTATTATTACATGCAGTATTAAAACGGCTAGATGCTTTTAAAAACAACCTTCCACATAAGGTGCAAAGGCATAGCCTATAAAAAGTCTTCTAAAAATGGCTGAGTTACTTATTATTATTATTATTATTATTATTATTATTATTATTATTATTATTATTGTTGTTATTATTATTATTATTATTATTATTACCAGCTAGTGGTCGTGTTAACGGGGTTCCACTTTAACTCGATAAAGCACGCGTGACGTAGGGCGCGTGCATTACAGCAGGATATTGAACCTTTCTCACCAATCATAGCGCGTGTATTTCTTTGATAAAGCTAATTAGGATCAACGACACATCTGTAGATCAAAAAATATATTTTTATGTCTTATAGAACAAAAACTATTCCATTATTTACAAATAACTATTTTTTAAATTGTATTAAAGTGATCGGGTTTTTTCCCCTGCACACTTGATAAAAAAATTTCGTTTTATCTCTACTTTCTCTCTTTATGTCTAAAAATTGAAAATGTAGAGCTTTAACCATAACCTGACATTTCAGGAGTCTGTAGGCCTTGACGAAACAACACTAGATCCCAAGTCTCCCTCGTTTGCATTGGACTGTTCGTAGTCCAAAGTTCCTGGTGAGGAAATGTTCCTTTCGCAGATTTCGTCAACAAGTTTTAGAAGCTCAGCGTCATCCTTGTTTGACTCAAGCTCGAAAGTGTCTGACTCTTGGTCGCCATTTTCCTCGGCCTGGTCAGAAGGTAACACGCTAACAACTCCCTGATCTTCCGAAAATTCTACTTTTGACCGAGAAGCTGATCTCTCCGATGTAGCACCCCGCAAGGCTGACTCGTTCCTCTCCCCGACCTGTTTCTGCATCTCGCCTTCATCCAGTTGAGTCTCCATTTTACCACGCGCTTCATCATGGTCTACCTCATCCCCAGACCCTTCCTGATCCCCAGAGTTATCGGACAAGTCGTCCCATTTGTCCATATTCCCTTCACTGTTTTCAGATGAAGTGCTGTTTAAATCCATAGGAAGGTAAGAGCGCCTGAAAACAAGCTCTCCAGGTGTGGGCGCTCTTGACATCCTTTCTCGCGCGTGATAGCCCGCGAGTATTGGGTCCCATCCTCGCGAGGAGTCACTTGTGGCGCGTGACACCGCGCGCGAACCCATTTTAGTGGCTCGAGACGCAACACGCGAGGGAGGAGCCCGTTCGGTCTCGGTGGTAAAAAGACGTTTGTAGTCGCTTGTGTACTCGGCTGCCTGGTCTTCCTGTAGGATGTGTGCCACGATAGCGTCTCTCCGACATAACCGCCTCACTTCCTGCCTGATAGCTTCAACCATTTCCAGATCCCCTGTTGGCTCTACGCCCAGTGACTCCAATGCCATGATCGCCTCCCTAAAAAACGCAAAAAATAGCTGACTCATAACCTGGATTGTAAGCAGTGTTTTAAGTGAGTGGACGGTCAAAGTGTATTGTGAGACTGCCGATAAGAACTAAGATCCACAGATTTTATCTCACAACCAACTATTTTCTCAAGGGAAAACAGACGAAAACAAAACGACAAGGACATGCCATAGCTTCTCGTCCCGTAATAAGGACCCTCCAACATACCCGGAGTCCGATTGCCGAACAATTCCGACAATTCTCGAAGGAACAACGAGAATGACCGCAGAATCGTTGAATGGCGAGAAGCGATTATGTTAAGTCTGGACGAGAGTTTAAACTCTTTGGGAGCACAAGAGAGTCTACAAGAGTTCATTATAGTTTGAGGCCAAACAAGAGCGATAGTTAGAAAACTTCCATCTTGCAGCGTGCAGTGGTAGCACTGAATTCTATCCCGCGTTGAATAAAGCGAAACTTGGTGGCCAATACGTGACCAAAAAACAACCATTTGCTTAGGTTTTGGTTAACTACGATCTGTAAATGGTTAAATGAATTCGTGACACTCTCTTAACCAAAACGAAGAAAAGCCTAAATCCTTGTGTCCTTGTCGCGGACGTTTTTCCGCACTTTGCCTTAAGTACTGATTAGTTCCCAGGGTTATCTGCCTCTGTGATTGGCCGGACTAATTTAATCTAATTTAATTTAATTTTTATTAATTCAATTTAATTAATTTATAATTTTTGGGGTTTTGGCTTTACAAAACTCTGTTGAAAAGTGCTACATTGGTAAACTTGAAACGCGTGCAAACTTGAAACTCACCTCTTCACAAGTTCCTCAGTTTCAACAACGAGGCGACCTTGCAGAACGCTAAGCAACCTTTCATCTCGCAATCCCAGTACTGCTACTGCGTTACACGCCTCCGCCCGTACAGCGGGTACCTTCTCATAGCGAATTGACCACAGTAATACCTCGATCAGCCTCTCATCCACGACTCCTATTGAGCCAAGGGCTGCAACGAGAGCACAAATTTAAAATAACAATTTAAAAAAAAATGTTAAAGAACGTTCACCTAAATATGATTATCGCCTACAGGTCGAGTTACCTTCATGAAGGAGAGCTATTTTTCGCTAACATAATGCAACGTTAATTCCTGTCCTCATGACCGCAAAATCCAAATCCTGTCCTTGGCTAGCATAGTCAGTTTGATAAACAAGAGCTTGCTTAGCTTGGCATATTCCGATCTTTTAATACATTGTGTGCGGTAATTCAGCTTCATTCTTGGCCTTACAATTGTCCTTCAACGCATGGTTCAGTGTATTTCACACAAAATTGAATTGGAATGATCAACATACTCGTCCTTGAAAGAATACGAGGCATCCACAACCGCGTTTACTTCCTTCATTCGGTAGTTTTACCTTCCCTTTCGTTTTAATTTCCTTTGCTCTTAGCTATCTTCTCCTTCAATCTGGGTTAATTTCAGTCGCGTTAATTTCAAATACCTTAATAAACACAAGCTCTCATTTCCTATAAGATATATATTTTAAAAAAGCTAGCAGCCGCGACGCAGGGCTCAATAATTCTAACCTTTTATGGTATGTGCCTTGACCTTCCAGCTGTTGTCGTCACTCGCCAAACGCAGGAGTGAACTCAGGACACCTTTATCCGTGATCTTCAACTTGCCTGCAGCCTGTAAGATAACATTAAAGTCATGTACAAGTATCTCTATTTTATTCATCTCCATGTTCCCTTCGCTAACAACGACCTTTGTCTTTGTCCTCTGATAACCAGTCGGAGCAAGCATACCTTTTTTTCAACCAACCTAGATGAAATCCTTCAGTACGACCATTGAAATAAAAGCAAATAGGGGCAAAACTCAAACTGACGGTGACTTGGATGAAGCCGCGTTTTCCAGCGCTGGAAACTTGGTTCGAGTTTTCATTGGTTCAGTGGGTTACATCATTTATTGCAAATGATCCAGCACAGTTCTTTGGATTTGATTTCAGAACACTTGAGAGAAAACGCTGTAACTGGTTTAAACAGCCTAGTACCCAGGCGTTCTCTTCTCGCTCACACGACTTGGCGTGAAATTTCGTGACGTCACCGAATGGCATACCTCATTCGGCGACGTCACTACATTTGGCACCAAGTCGAAACGAGTGAGCGGGAGGAGAAAGCCTGGGTACTAGGCTGTGGTTTAACTTGTTTTGTCGCAAACACCCGTTTTACTTACCATGGCAGCTTCAATTCTAACCGAGACGTATTCACTCTTAAATCATTCTTGCAAGGCCGGCAGAAGACGAGCAGTCATGATACCAAGATTTGACAGCTGAGAAAGCAAAGAAGGCGAATATAGCGTTATTGAAACGTCCACAGAGCAAAGCACAGATGATGCACAATAGTTAACAAGTTAAGTGTTGTTTAGTCAAGCTACAGAAAGGTAAAAAATATTGTAATTGATTTGTTAATTTGTCATCCGATAACGCCCTTTTCCAAGGACATTGCTTTGATTTTGTATACTGCTGGTTGAAAAGGTAAATGTCATTCAGCGAGAGACGGGTCTCTAACCAGATAATAGGGAACTGAAGCAACCGCGATGGCAACGCCAAAGAAAACGTCACTTAAAAAATGACTTCCCAGTCTTTTAAACTTCTTCTCGATTATCCCAGTTCATTCAATCTGTCTAGTGTCGGGAGCTGAATTTGGAAGGACGGCGTTACAGTTCAGGGAAAAAAACGAAAATTCACCGCCGTGTGTTCACGTTCTCCACAAAACTTTTAATTTGGTCATTCCACGTTGTAGTTGTGTACAGAACGATAAAGAAATGTACCAAAAAGTATAACGCACGTGCAGAGTCATTGTTTTGCTAATAAAACTGTTGTTTTTTGACGTTCTCGTCAGCCGTCACCGTCGTGTTGGCTTAAGCTCTCTAATATGGACCTTAAGCAGCCAGAACGCCGATGTCGCGGACGTAACAGGTGGCTAGCGGAAGTTCTTTGTTTCTCGTTTGGTACGCTTTGACGTTTTCAGTTCAATCCCAAATTTGTTTTTCTGTTCGTCACGGGAAGCAAAATTCCGCCAATAAAGAGAAAACAAGACTTCTGGTCACCGACTGAAACGTAAGGGACGTCAACGTTTTCGTTGCTTAAGCTCCCTAATGTAAACAAAACATGACCTGGTCACGTGACTTTTTCTGCGGTTAGCACTGATCACTGTTACTTCAAATTAATTCACCTGCTCTACAATTAAAACACCGAAAACTATGTAAAAGTAAGTTTAAACCCCCTACGTCAGTTGGTTTGGTGGGGAATATACTTTGCACCCTGAATTTTTCAGTTTCCTAACACATTCATGGTCTACATTGTACGGTCAAGCTCATTTCCTTAAAATCTACCTTTATCCTCTCCAATGCTCACCTTCTTCAGCGCGTCCACTTTTATCCGCTCGTTTCCAGTGAGCATTCGTTCACGCAAGGCATCCTTGACAAGCTGTTGGTGAGAAAGGAGTACATACCCCCGTCGGTATAATACAAGTTTACAATGCACGTGTTTTATTTATAAAAAAAAACGGTTTCAAGCAGAGAAGAGCATCCACAGTAAAAATTTCAGGGCTCCAGGTGCCCCTCTCTCCCGCTTTCTTAGCTGGCCTTCTTTGCGTATCTCTAGCAGTTATGTAGAGTATCACTAACAAATAATTTGCTACCTGACAAAGGTATCACAAGCACTTATTGCCATAATTACTGCAGCAAGCTTTATTTTTTAAGTGACTATCGTGTTTCTCATTTGTCATTGTCATGACTTGTGAGCCGACTGATCTCCAGTCCCATATATTTCCCGAACAGCGGAATCGAGCCTAACGATTAAAGGTTAAAGAATACCACGCTCACACAACCTCTTCCCCAAAACGAGGTCAAATGTCAGTGCCAAAAGGTACACGTAAATGTCTGTTTCACTGGGCATGGCATGAATCAACCTTATGACAAAGTTTTCAAACAGCTGATCCCTATTAACAATTACAAATGCGTCAGAGACGCACGACCAGGGTCAGAAGAAGAGAGGCCTGCAGGGGCACTCAACGATAAAATTTTAGTGAAATACTTGTAATATCATTTTCTACTTTCTTGGATTGTTTCAGAGCTTTTTAAAGGCATATTTGTGTCAGCTAACACAGGTTGACCTGTTCAGAGTTTTTACATGCAGCTGCACTTTAGGCCGCATAAAATTTTAGAAAACAGAATCCTATCCGCCGAATTTCCGAGCTGCTAATACTGTAGCTCTCCGAAAATGCTAGTTGACCTTATTTTACACTGTAAACGAAATATTTGTCCCTCCGAAAACAATAGGAATTAATCGACTTCCTTGCAAGTCTGAGGTGGTGTTTCACTTAAAACTCTATAGTTTTCACTGCAATTAGATCCGAATATCTCAAGCGATTTAGGCCTCACCGAACAGATATTCCCCAAAACGAATCGTTGGGTGCCCCTGGGCTTTGGGAATGAGTCTGCGAGTACACAAACACTTTCCATTGACAACGACAAAAAAAAATACGTCCAGCTGCAATGTGGAAAAATAAAATAAAAAAACGAGTAAGGAAGAATCTGTACCTTGCCATTTCCAGTCCTTCCAAGAGCTTGTGCAGCTGCTGAGCGCACGTCTTTGTTCCAGTCATTCCACATCAGATAAGACAACTTCTGAGTCATGTCCTGAAATAATTTAGAATACAGCATTGACTGAAGGTGCTCCAATGTGAAAAGTTTAGTGCAAATCGCCTTGCAACAGCTCAATCTGCAACACTGCAGTTGCATTAAAAGCGTGTGTCACACTAGGTAACGTTGAGTGCAACTTTTGCTTTTATTTTGCACGTGCACATTTAGGGCACCTTTTATTTTGACATTTCTTTGCACTGCAAAGTAGTAATAAGTATGCAAAGAACGACAGTGGACTGACCCATGCGCATGGAGTCACCAAAACAGGGAATTGTGAGAAGAATTGTGAGAGAAAGTTGTTCAAAAATTTAGTGAAGAAAGATGCTACAATCGTTACCAAAAAAGAACCTGTTTCTTTAAACCCTTAACCCTAAGGCAAATACGTGCAATTTTCCCTATCCAATTTCAGACCTCACACTAAACAACGGCCTCCTTGTCAATTCAAACTAGCAAAAATATATACTCCATTTTAGACTAAGAGGAAAACATACCCTATTTCCGACCAAAATGGCTCAAAAACCACACCCTTTGGGGTGGCAAAGAACATGGAAGAGTACCCCCCCCCCCCCACCCACACACACACACACACAAACACACACACACACACACACACACCAAACCAAGAAAATCAGTTAACTTTACACTTGACTCAAAATGTCAGAAATAGTAACAAAGATTACCTTGTTGGCACCTCCCGTCAGCTTTGGGATGACCTTACATGCTGTTACACGGTCTTTCCAACTGTTACTGTTCAGTAATTCTGCAATTACTGACTGAACCACATCCTGAAAGATGAAAGTAGTAACACAAAAATACAATAAATCAGCTAGTTCTATTTAACACCAAATCACCTATAATTATATTAGGAAAACTCACCTACTGTTGACTTAGCTCTGCTAGTAGGGTTCCAGCTTTCTCAGTCCTTACAGCATTATCAGCATGTAAATGATTGATAAGCTCCACAATGATCTTGTCGGTGATGACACCACTCAAAGCCAGGCACTGTGTTGCCGCCCATTTTTCAGGGGGACCTCCCTGCTCCATTGCCCATAAGAGCACTGTCTTAGCCTAGTGATATTATAAAAAATATTTCTACATAAGTCAACAAAAGACATACTGCTGGTGGGTTTTTTAGAGATGTTTCTTGGTGTTGCAGAAACCCGGCAATGCTTGCTAGCTGTTGCATTGCATCATTGACCTTAACTTCTACATTCTGTCGTACCAAACTAGTTGCCAATGTTAACAAGAGTAGGTGAAATAGTCCCTGGGGTAGTAATACGCCCTTTCCAAGCTTCAATGACTGCAAGGGGGATGATGTCAACTGGGACAAAAGTTACATTGTATGTTTCTTCCTCCTCTCACTGTGAGAAAATTCACGGTAACAAATTCAGTAAACTAAATTTTAGTAGTGCATGTTTCTTTTCGATCTTTTGTTTTATGTCTGACTTGTAGCACTAACAAAGAGCCTGGGTCAAAAAAAGTGGTCTTAATAATGAAATGGTCTTAAGATGGGGTTCCACCATTTAAATCTTTATTTGATTTTGGGAGATCCAAAATTCAGTAGAATGAATCCCAGGTGATCATCTTTTACTGAGAAAAAAAATACGTAGAGGATAAAGTTGTCCATAATTGACTGAAAAAGACAAGCCGATGATGGACTTTTTAGCAACCATCAAACTGAGTGTGAATAATTAGCCCAACGGGCAAAAGAAATTTCCATGCAAATTTTTCAAAATATGTGTATTTTTAGCTCAATTCTATTACTTATTACGCTTGTTAAAATTTAAAGTCCAAAAAGTGCTAAAATATGTTACACATTATCAACTAAATTTCATGACCTAATACGTACCTTGTCACATGGTTTGTTCAAAGAGTACAGTGTGATAGCTGCAGCAACCCTGACTTGTGAATTCTTTTCATCTAACAGCTTTGTTATTGCTGCAATAAGTTCTGGTTCCACTACTGCTTCCAAGGGCGGAGTTGGTCCCTTGGACTTGTCCAACATAATCCCTGTGTACAATTGAAAACAAAGTAAGATCACTGTTTGATAATTCTCTTTTACTCATTACTTTATTATGTAGTTTAACGAAATAGTAATTTATTATTAAATATTGTAACTGAAGGATTATCACATTTCAAATCCTGACAGTCTACAGTTGTTGTATTCAGGCAGGAAAATGTCAAGCCAAGTCCACATGTTATGCTTGCTATTTCTTATCCATTAAATGCACAAATTATGAGTGTTTCCAGAAAATATCCATACTCTCCCCAAGGAAGAAATACTAAGGGGAAGGGGTGTGTTTAACACCAAAAATTTTGAAGGAAAGTATGAAGTTAAAGTGGAATTTCCAGAGGGGTGTGGGGGATCCAAACCAAAAAAACCCTCCATGGGGGGAGTATGGATATTTTCTGGAACAACGCAATCATGTCAGTCTCATGGCCAGGGGGCAGGGGAGGAGGCTACTCAAAAAAATAAAGAAAATATATCAATGGCAAATCACTGCTCACAAAAAAATCTTTTAAGCTAACACCCCCCTCAGGAAAAATTTTATTTGTGAGACAGCAGGAATTAGCAATGAATTGGGTATTATGGCATAATAATTATGTTACAAAAGCAAAGGCCTGAAGGGGTAAGAGTTGTCAAGATAGGCTCAGGAGCAAGGCAGCACTCTCTCTACCGGCACCCTTAACACAGAAATACATGGTACCTAAATGATGTTCTTCTTTCTTCATTTGACGCAGCTCAGCAGCCTTACTACATGCCGACACAGCTGCTAGTCTGACGTGGTCATTGATATCATTCATGGCTTTGAGCAACTCTTCTGTTGCACATTTTTGCTAGCGACGTTCAAGAAATCACTTAGATCTCCATTCTTCCACTAAGGTAAAACAAAGCGTGGGAAGATAATAATATTATCCAATTATACAATGTTACTTTGGCCTTCCACATAAAGAATGATTCGCATATTCGAACCAGCGGCTGTCAAGAGTGTACATCCGCCGACATACAGATTAACTGACTGAGCTAGCTCGGCATTCGACAGAAGTTGTGAAGATTTTTAGTTTATATAGTTGAAATATATACTGCATGCTACACTTCGTGTTGTGGGACTCGTGCATCTTCAGTAAAGATTTTCAGTGGATTTTGAACAGTGGTTTGTTTTTAAACAAGATCGACAGTGGCAAATATGATAGGAATCAGTTGCGATGGCGATTGAAACGTATGTTTAAATCATGGTTGATTCGCGGTATTCTCTTCATTTTTTTTTTCGCCGCTCCGCCGCGATATGAAGTTTGTATCGCGCGGCATGTGACACCGCTGTATTTCCTGCCATATATAGGACGGGAAAGTGCTTATTTGCGAGGAATTGGAAACTGAGTTGCTCAACAAACGCTTATACGCAACAAACGTTTATACGCAAAGATCAGTGATTTAATTAGATAATCACTCGAAAAACTGCTTTCTTGCTGCTTCGTTGCATTCATTTCACTGTTTACAGAAACAAAGAACTTTGGCTTCTTCTGTTTCTGTTGTTTTACAAACGACGCCGACTTGACTTTTTGACCTCGTTTTTCTCGAAAACGAAGCAAAAATCAGTGAAAAAATTATCTGGGCAATGTTCTATGAATGAAGGGAAGATCACAAGCCAAAATTCAGGCGGTTTTGAGCAAAATAAAAAAACAGCCTAAAATTCGACATTAGACGGTTATGCTCTCAGCCCTTCAATTATTATGAATAAATACAAAAAAATTCAAGGGCTATTACAATGTTACTTTCGCCTTCCACATAAAGAATGTCATGCACTTTTCTACTTTCTCTTGGGAATATTGGGTAACGAAGGAGGAAAAATATAAAAGATTGTCCACGTAGGAAGCTAATAATTTGTTTGAGACTTTGCTAAACAGAATCAGGATAGTAAACATAGACAAGCAAAAATAAACGATAAAAACGGGCGTTTGGCTGTCTTCATGACGCCATTGTCAAGGTAACTTATGTAAATTACAACTGTTACAAGTATTTAAAATTAAAATTATACTTGTTGTTACTTACATATTAAGTTACCTTGACAATAGCATCACGAAGACACCAAACGTTGGTTTTTATTGTTTATTTTTGCTTGTCTATGTTTAACCAAATCATTATTGAAGATAGTAAATAATAGAAATTATTCACTTAAAACAGACCTACCAGAATCACAAATTTCAAACCCCAAAAAGGCCTTCGCCACTCTCCATCATTAACGTACCTGAATTATCTCCCCCCCCCCCCCCCCTTAAACGGGCCTCTTTAAGTCAGGAGACAAGTCAGTAGATGGTCCTGCAGGGTAATACACTGTGGATTCCATCTTACCAATTTTGACCACATTTGAGTCATCATGCACACTCTTAAAATGCCATAGATTTTTCATGGCAGTTTAATGTAAGTTTCAGAGGAGATTAATGTGATAGTAAGAAATATTTCATGGTACAACAACTGGTAATTCTGCTCCATGAAATAACCATTAATTTTACCATTACAGTTGATCCACGTCACGCGTGAACGGAAACCTGAACATGTGATCCGAGTCTTCAAATGAACAAGCTACTTTCAGTGACGTAACGGAGATCACAAAGGAAATATTGAAGATCCCATTGAAATTTGCGAAAATGGATCCTATATTTGGAGAAGCAAGGGGTCGTGACAGGACAAATCTTTGTTTTATCGAGAGACCGCGTTATTTTCGGGGTTCGCTTCTCGTCAGTGGTTCAAAAACGTTTTAGACGTAGAAGAAGGTGAAATTATGTCAATTATTTTCCTGACGCGGGGATCCTGTTTCAACCAAACAAGAACAAACCTCATGTAGAGCTGAACGCTTATATATGTAAGAACGGTACGAGCTCCAAAGGAAGTGGACGAAAAGCAAGATACATGTGCCGTGTTAAGCAACTACGGATGACAGTTCTATTTCGTCACCGGTCTATGTCACAAGGAAATCATGTGAGATATGCGTGCACACCTCTGCATTCAGTTGCTTGCTAACCTTCAAAGCTTTCGGACTTATGTAAAATTAGGTCGACCATTTTTCAACCTCTATTTATCGGTTTTTTTGAAAGGAACATTTACTACGCGGATAGCTGCTAGCTACTATCCAAACCTACCGAAATTAGACGTGTTGGGTGCTTCTCGGACCCGAAAAAGGCAAAAAATTTCAGCGTAAATTGCGAGTCGAGAGAATGGAGGGAAAACGTACCCGGGAGGATGAGAGCCCAAAGGACAGGTCCACAGAGGAATCAGGCAAAGAGAATGAAGATGCACTTCTCAATGAAGATGAAGATAGCCTTCCAACACAAACGGCAGTGCCGGCCGCTTCAGAAAAACCCAACGACACGTTGGAATCGACACTTATAAAGCTGAACGACAACATGTTGTCGGTTACGAAATCGATGAACAAGCTATTGTACTGCTTGCAGATAACCAGAGACCCTCGAAAAGGCAGAGGGTTGACGAATCGTCTGACTCAGACACTGATTCAAATAACGAAGCTTCTGCATCTCTGGATGAGGACAGTGACACGCTGCTCGAAAACGTAGCAAAGACTCGCCCGACCCGGGAGCCAAAAGAAGATTTGCTTGACACTATCGCAAATGACCTCAATGCAGATGAGCAAACTGACCAAGACGTCTCAGATAAGCTCGCAAAAATCATCAATAAGAGATGGTCGGAGAAATTGAACTCCGAAAAACTCTCTGAAAAATTGAAGAAACATGCCCGACCCGGGAACCTTGACAGTTTAGTTGTCGCACGAGTAAACACTGAATTATGGGCAAACATGAGCCATGTGGTCAAACCAGTGGACCTGAGAACGGCAAATACTCAGAACATCGTTTGTATGGTAGCACTATTATTGCAAAATGTACTGACAATTTGCTACTGAGGCCCGCAAAAGATGCCAAGGAAATTGATCTGGATGAAATGGTCGGTTTTTCATACCGATGCTCTGGCTTTATTGGGCCACACACAAAACGAATTATCAATGAAAAGGTGCGAGGCAATAAGACCTAGCCTCAAGATAGAATATGCAGGACTTTGCTCACAAAATGTCCCAGTTACTTCGCTGCTCTTTGGAGATGACCTCCAACAACAGCTGCGAGGCAATAAGACCTAGCCTCAAGATAGAATATGCAGGACTTTGCTCACAAAATGTCCCAGTTACTTCGCTGCTCTTTGGAGATGACCTCCAACAACAGCTAAACAGTATTAAAGCTTCAAATAAAATCTCATAAACGTCAGCAAATGCAAACAAATCACAAAGAAGTGGTTACAAAGGAAACTCTAGTGACAGTGGAAAGAATAGGCCCTCGGATCAGTGTTACAAAAAGGCCTATCAGTCCCAAAGCCACTGACGAAATCGCGGGGACAAGTCAAAAAACTCAAAATTCCCCCTCTACAAAAAAAAAATTACTGACTGAACTACATCCTGAAAGATGAAAGTAGTAACACAAAAATACAATAAATCAGCTAGTTCTATTTAACACCAAATCACCTATAATTATATTAGGAAAACTCACCTACTGTTGACTTAGCTCTGCTAGTAGGGTTCCAGCTTTCTCAGTCCTTACAGCATTATCAGCATGTAAATGATTGATAAGCTCCACAATGATCTTGTCGGTGATGACACCACTCAAAGCCAGGCACTGTGTTGCCGCCCATTTTTCAGGGGGACCTCCCTGCTCCATTGCCCATAAGAGCACTGTCTTAGCCTAGTGATATTATAAAAAATATTTCTACATAAGTCAACAAAAGACATACTGCTGGTGGGTTTTTTAGAGATGTTTCTTGGTGTTGCAGAAACCCGGCAATGCTTGCTAGCTGTTGCATTGCATCATTGACCTTAACTTCTACATTCTGTCGTACCAAACTAGTTGCCAATGTTAACAAGAGTAGGTGAAATAGTCCCTGGGGTAGTAATACGCCCTTTCCAAGCTTCAATGACTGCAAGGGGGATGATGTCAACTGGGACAAAAGTTACATTGTATGTTTCTTCCTCCTCTCACTGTGAGAAAATTCACGGTAACAAATTCAGTAAACTAAATTTTAGTAGTGCATGTTTCTTTTCGATCTTTTGTTTTATGTCTGACTTGTAGCACTAACAAAGAGCCTGGGTCAAAAAAAGTGGTCTTAATAATGAAATGGTCTTAAGATGGGGTTCCACCATTTAAATCTTTATTTGATTTTGGGAGATCCAAAATTCAGTAGAATGAATCCCAGGTGATCATCTTTTACTGAGAAAAAAAATACGTAGAGGATAAAGTTGTCCATAATTGACTGAAAAAGACAAGCCGATGATGGACTTTTTAGCAACCATCAAACTGAGTGTGAATAATTAGCCCAACGGGCAAAAGAAATTTCCATGCAAATTTTTCAAAATATGTGTATTTTTAGCTCAATTCTATTACTTATTACGCTTGTTAAAATTTAAAGTCCAAAAAGTGCTAAAATATGTTACACATTATCAACTAAATTTCATGACCTAATACGTACCTTGTCACATGGTTTGTTCAAAGAGTACAGTGTGATAGCTGCAGCAACCCTGACTTGTGAATTCTTTTCATCTAACAGCTTTGTTATTGCTGCAATAAGTTCTGGTTCCACTACTGCTTCCAAGGGCGGAGTTGGTCCCTTGGACTTGTCCAACATAATCCCTGTGTACAATTGAAAACAAAGTAAGATCACTGTTTGATAATTCTCTTTTACTCATTACTTTATTATGTAGTTTAACGAAATAGTAATTTATTATTAAATATTGTAACTGAAGGATTATCACATTTCAAATCCTGACAGTCTACAGTTGTTGTATTCAGGCAGGAAAATGTCAAGCCAAGTCCACATGTTATGCTTGCTATTTCTTATCCATTAAATGCACAAATTATGAGTGTTTCCAGAAAATATCCATACTCTCCCCAAGGAAGAAATACTAAGGGGAAGGGGTGTGTTTAACACCAAAAATTTTGAAGGAAAGTATGAAGTTAAAGTGGAATTTCCAGAGGGGTGTGGGGGATCCAAACCAAAAAAACCCTCCATGGGGGGAGTATGGATATTTTCTGGAACAACGCAATCATGTCAGTCTCATGGCCAGGGGGCAGGGGAGGAGGCTACTCAAAAAAATAAAGAAAATATATCAATGGCAAATCACTGCTCACAAAAAAATCTTTTAAGCTAACACCCCCCTCAGGAAAAATTTTATTTGTGAGACAGCAGGAATTAGCAATGAATTGGGTATTATGGCATAATAATTATGTTACAAAAGCAAAGGCCTGAAGGGGTAAGAGTTGTCAAGATAGGCTCAGGAGCAAGGCAGCACTCTCTCTACCGGCACCCTTAACACAGAAATACATGGTACCTAAATGATGTTCTTCTTTCTTCATTTGACGCAGCTCAGCAGCCTTACTACATGCCGACACAGCTGCTAGTCTGACGTGGTCATTGATATCATTCATGGCTTTGAGCAACTCTTCTGTTGCACATTTTTGCTAGCGACGTTCAAGAAATCACTTAGATCTCCATTCTTCCACTAAGGTAAAACAAAGCGTGGGAAGATAATAATATTATCCAATTATACAATGTTACTTTGGCCTTCCACATAAAGAATGATTCGCATATTCGAACCAGCGGCTGTCAAGAGTGTACATCCGCCGACATACAGATTAACTGACTGAGCTAGCTCGGCATTCGACAGAAGTTGTGAAGATTTTTAGTTTATATAGTTGAAATATATACTGCATGCTACACTTCGTGTTGTGGGACTCGTGCATCTTCAGTAAAGATTTTCAGTGGATTTTGAACAGTGGTTTGTTTTTAAACAAGATCGACAGTGGCAAATATGATAGGAATCAGTTGCGATGGCGATTGAAACGTATGTTTAAATCATGGTTGATTCGCGGTATTCTCTTCATTTTTTTTTTCGCCGCTCCGCCGCGATATGAAGTTTGTATCGCGCGGCATGTGACACCGCTGTATTTCCTGCCATATATAGGACGGGAAAGTGCTTATTTGCGAGGAATTGGAAACTGAGTTGCTCAACAAACGCTTATACGCAACAAACGTTTATACGCAAAGATCAGTGATTTAATTAGATAATCACTCGAAAAACTGCTTTCTTGCTGCTTCGTTGCATTCATTTCACTGTTTACAGAAACAAAGAACTTTGGCTTCTTCTGTTTCTGTTGTTTTACAAACGACGCCGACTTGACTTTTTGACCTCGTTTTTCTCGAAAACGAAGCAAAAATCAGTGAAAAAATTATCTGGGCAATGTTCTATGAATGAAGGGAAGATCACAAGCCAAAATTCAGGCGGTTTTGAGCAAAATAAAAAAACAGCCTAAAATTCGACATTAGACGGTTATGCTCTCAGCCCTTCAATTATTATGAATAAATACAAAAAAATTCAAGGGCTATTACAATGTTACTTTCGCCTTCCACATAAAGAATGTCATGCACTTTTCTACTTTCTCTTGGGAATATTGGGTAACGAAGGAGGAAAAATATAAAAGATTGTCCACGTAGGAAGCTAATAATTTGTTTGAGACTTTGCTAAACAGAATCAGGATAGTAAACATAGACAAGCAAAAATAAACGATAAAAACGGGCGTTTGGCTGTCTTCATGACGCCATTGTCAAGGTAACTTATGTAAATTACAACTGTTACAAGTATTTAAAATTAAAATTATACTTGTTGTTACTTACATATTAAGTTACCTTGACAATAGCATCACGAAGACACCAAACGTTGGTTTTTATTGTTTATTTTTGCTTGTCTATGTTTAACCAAATCATTATTGAAGATAGTAAATAATAGAAATTATTCACTTAAAACAGACCTACCAGAATCACAAATTTCAAACCCCAAAAAGGCCTTCGCCACTCTCCATCATTAACGTACCTGAATTATCTCCCCCCCCCCCCCCCCCTTAAACGGGCCTCTTTAAGTCAGGAGACAAGTCAGTAGATGGTCCTGCAGGGTAATACACTGTGGATTCCATCTTACCAATTTTGACCACATTTGAGTCATCATGCACACTCTTAAAATGCCATAGATTTTTCATGGCAGTTTAATGTAAGTTTCAGAGGAGATTAATGTGATAGTAAGAAATATTTCATGGTACAACAACTGGTAATTCTGCTCCATGAAATAACCATTAATTTTACCATTACAGTTGATCCACGTCACGCGTGAACGGAAACCTGAACATGTGATCCGAGTCTTCAAATGAACAAGCTACTTTCAGTGACGTAACGGAGATCACAAAGGAAATATTGAAGATCCCATTGAAATTTGCGAAAATGGATCCTATATTTGGAGAAGCAAGGGGTCGTGACAGGACAAATCTTTGTTTTATCGAGAGACCGCGTTATTTTCGGGGTTCGCTTCTCGTCAGTGGTTCAAAAACGTTTTAGACGTAGAAGAAGGTGAAATTATGTCAATTATTTTCCTGACGCGGGGATCCTGTTTCAACCAAACAAGAACAAACCTCATGTAGAGCTGAACGCTTATATATGTAAGAACGGTACGAGCTCCAAAGGAAGTGGACGAAAAGCAAGATACATGTGCCGTGTTAAGCAACTACGGATGACAGTTCTATTTCGTCACCGGTCTATGTCACAAGGAAATCATGTGAGATATGCGTGCACACCTCTGCATTCAGTTGCTTGCTAACCTTCAAAGCTTTCGGACTTATGTAAAATTAGGTCGACCATTTTTCAACCTCTATTTATCGGTTTTTTTGAAAGGAACATTTACTACGCGGATAGCTGCTAGCTACTATCCAAACCTACCGAAATTAGACGTGTTGGGTGCTTCTCGGACCCGAAAAAGGCAAAAAATTTCAGCGTAAATTGCGAGTCGAGAGAATGGAGGGAAAACGTACCCGGGAGGATGAGAGGCCAAAGGACAGGTCCACAGAGGAATCAGGCAAAGAGAATGAAGATGCACTTCTCAATGAAGATGAAGATAGCCTTCCAACACAAACGGCAGTGCCGGCCGCTTCAGAAAAACCCAACGACACGTTGGAATCGACACTTATAAAGCTGAACGACAACATGTTGTCGGTTACGAAATCGATGAACAAGCTATTGTACTGCTTGCAGATAACCAGAGACCCTCGAAAAGGCAGAGGGTTGACGAATCGTCTGACTCAGACACTGATTCAAATAACGAAGCTTCTGCATCTCTGGATGAGGACAGTGACACGCTGCTCGAAAACGTAGCAAAGACTCGCCCGACCCGGGAGCCAAAAGAAGATTTGCTTGACACTATCGCAAATGACCTCAATGCAGATGAGCAAACTGACCAAGACGTCTCAGATAAGCTCGCAAAAATCATCAATAAGAGATGGTCGGAGAAATTGAACTCCGAAAAACTCTCTGAAAAATTGAAGAAACATGCCCGACCCGGGAACCTTGACAGTTTAGTTGTCGCACGAGTAAACACTGAATTATGGGCAAACATGAGCCATGTGGTCAAACCAGTGGACCTGAGAACGGCAAATACTCAGAACATCGTTTGTAAGGTAGCACTATTATTGCAAAATGTACTGACAATTTGCTACTGAGGCCCGCAAAAGATGCCAAGGAAATTGATCTGGATGAAATGGTCGGTTTTTCATACCGATGCTCTGGCTTTATTGGGCCACACACAAAACGAATTATCAATGAAAAGGTGCGAGGCAATAAGACCTAGCCTCAAGATAGAATATGCAGGACTTTGCTCACAAAATGTCCCAGTTACTTCGCTGCTCTTTGGAGATGACCTCCAACAACAGCTAAACAGTATTAAAGCTTCAAATAAAATCTCATAAACGTCAGCAAATGCAAACAAATCACAAAGAAGTGGTTACAAAGGAAACTCTAGTGACAGTGGAAAGAATAGGCCCTCGGATCAGTGTTACAAAAAGGCCTATCAGTCCCAAAGCCACTGGCGAAATCGCGGGGACAAGTCAAAAAACTCAAAATTCCCCATCTACAAAAAAAAAAAGAGCAAGAACTAAATGCAAATGTTAATGGACTGGCGAATCTGTAAACCTTGCAGGTTGTTAATTTTGAGTCTCATGTTGAGAACATTAAACAGTTATTGTCATTAAAGATTCAGTGCTTTAAGGCTGGTAACATAAGTAAATTTTATTCCACATGGCTAGAATTAACCTCAGACCCTGAGGTCCTTTACACTGTGAAAGGCCAGTCTATTGAACTTACTACAACCCCTTATCAAGACCAGGTCCCTGCACAAAAGAAATTTAGTGCAGAGGAAAGCAATATTATCCAGTGTGAGATTAACAAATTACTTCAGAAGAAAGTTATCAAATCAACTAGTCATGAACCAGGGCAATTTATATCTACTATATTTCTTAGGCCAAAGCGAATGGTACACACCGTATGATCCTCAACTTGAAAAAACTTAATGAGTCAGTGAAGTATGAGCACTTTAAAATGGACACACTCTGGACGGTGATTAGAATGATGAAACACAACTGTTACATGGCATCTATTTACATCAAAGATGCTTAATATTCAGTTCCTATTGCTGATACTGACCAACAATATCTTACGTTTGAGTGGAGGGGAATACTGTACAAATTTACATGTTTCCCTAATGGTTTGGCATTGTGCCCTAGAAAGTTCAGAAAACTGCTCAAGCCAGTTAACTGTTACCTGAGAAAGAAAGGACACCTTTCTTCTGGTTGTATTGACGACTCATATTTGCAGGGTGATGGGCACCAGGACTGCCTAGCTAATGTTCTAGATACTATAAAACTGATTCACTGGGGTTCAGAATTCATCCAGAAAAGTCAGTCTTTATACCTACTCAAATCATTACTTTTCTGGGATTTGTCCTGGACTCTAGGACTATGACAGTTTGCCTCACCCAACAAAAACTGAAAAGTGCCTGCCTACATGTAATCAATGTACAGGGGCCAACAATTAGACTTGTTGCACAACTGTTGGGACTAATGACATCTAGTTTCCCTGGAGTAATGTATGGCTCCCTATATCACCGCAGGCTTGACATGGCAAAAACCAAAGCATTATCCCAGTGCAGAGATTTTGAGCGTACCATGTAATTAACACCCCATGTTCTTGAAGATATAAACTGGTGGATAAACAATATTCACGCATACACAGATGCCTCTACAACGGGGTGGGGCTGTGAATTTCAGGGAACTCCCACAGGGGGGTTATGGAGCTCAAATGAAGCAAAACACCACATTAACTACCTTGAGGTGTTAGCTATCAAATTAGGGCTAAAATGTTTCAAGGAGAAGATCAGACAACAGCATGTGAAACTCATGGTGGACAATATGACAGCAGTCACTATCCTTAACAACATGGGTACTAGTCAC
The DNA here is from genome assembly GCA_964030785.1 of Siderastrea siderea. Taxonomy (NCBI): domain Eukaryota; kingdom Metazoa; phylum Cnidaria; class Anthozoa; order Scleractinia; family Rhizangiidae; genus Siderastrea; species Siderastrea siderea. The sequence continues at coordinate 62,769,889 of OZ034968.1, forward strand.
TCCTGGGAGCTTAATGAGCTTAACAAGGAAATATGGTCTTGGTGTATCCACAGAGGAATATGGCTGACTTTAGCCCATATTCCTGCAAACCCAACACAGTTGCTGACAGGGAATCTACACAACATCGCAGAGAACTTGAGTGGACCCTTAATCAGGAGTTATATGAAGAGGGTATCTTTAGAATGTCAGTGAAACCCGACATTGACCGTACCTATTTGCCTCTAGGCTTAACTGTAGGCTTAAACCTTGTGTCATACAAGCCTGACCCAGGTGCTGTAGCTGTAGATGCTTTTAAGGTACAATGGTCACAGTATGTTTGTTATGCCTTTCCACCTTTAGTGTGATTATGAGCACCATTAGTGCTCCCAAACGACACAGCGGCAAAATGAGTGCGCATGCTCGGCTTTTTCGCGGGCTTCCGGTCATTTTCTTGTTTCCGGTTATGATCAGAAAGCTGTTATAACAGAGAAGGCTCCAGTTTTGTGTAGTTCGTAACCAGAAAGCAAGAGTCAGCGAGGTGAGGTTGGTTTTGCTGAAAGGGTTTGAAACTTGTTGTACTTTGCATTAAGGGTTTGGCGCTTGCAACAAAAGTTTAGTTCATGATTAGTTCGGAGCCGCGAGTGTTTGATTTATAAGCTTATTGTGTGGCTTGTGTTGGATGCAGCGCGTTGATAAAAATGCATGAAGAGAGAAAAGACCAAGACTAAAACTCTATTGTGTCTCCATAGATTATTCCTTTAATGTATCAGAAGAGTTCACTCGGGCTGCTCAACTTCCAATGGACCGCACTAAAATCAAATTCGGAAAAACAACAACAGTTGCTCGTCTTCCTAAAACTTGTTTACGATCACGAGTGCTGCGAAAACAGCCAGTTCCATCAAGACCTTTCGCCGTTTTGGGATGATCTGGCAAATTCAAGTTGAGGTTACTTTAGCACCGATACAAGGTAGATTGTGTTACGAGCGCTTGCCAAGAAAGAAAGATTGTCACGCATCAGTTATAAACAGCTGCATGGATCACAATTTTTTTAATCGCCTTATTTTCGGCTTGTATGAAATAAACCTTCAGCATGCTTTAGCTCTTAGAATCATGAGCGATTATAGTTTCTTTCTTTTTGCAAGGAATTTATTTCCAAAATCATTTAATTTTAAATTTATAGATTTGTAGCCGGGGATAAACTCTTCCAGTGGTGCGGTGTGATGCCAGAACGCCGTGATCGAAGATTATATTTTGCACATTTATTTAATAATTTCAACTTCGCCAATTATATAAACCTTTTCTGTTAGGTGATTCTAGAGTAGTTCTCGCTTTTATTGCTTTACAGTCGAACCTCGATTATCCGGACTCGGTGGGACTAGGGTAAATAGTCCGGATAATCGAGAGTCCGGATAATCGAAAATATGAACATTACTGAGACAATGTAAACAAAAGAAATAAAGATAACACATTTTTAATTCTAAAAGTTTGCTTCAATGACTGCAAATACATGTGTGAAGGTCTATCACGTTCAGTGTTTATAAATGAGAACCTATTCATCGCTTCTAAAAAACTGAAACATACTAGTTTGCTTTAAAGTCTTATAACGAGATCGCATGGCGAAGTCCATCATACGGCGAAGTTGCATAACTTGAACAGGGTCAACACTGTTCTGTCCTTCCATCCAGGACAAGCATTTTTTAAAACATTCTGATGCCTCTGAATTGGAAAATTGTTTCTCCTCCTGACCATCATCTTCCTCATTTTAAACGCAATTTTCCTGACTTTTAACATAATTTTTGAATTTTTTTACCTCCTAAAGTTTTTAACATCTAAGGTCATTAATATTCATGAAAAAAACGGGACTAGAGAAAAAGTCCGGATAATCGAAAAGTCCGGATAATCGATGTCCGGATAATCGAGGTTCGACTGTATTAAAAAGCTTCTTAAAATAACAAACGTTCCTCTCTTTGCTCTCTGTCTGTAAAAAGTCGATTGATTACAAGTTTGAGTTGTGACTAAGGACACTTTGTTTAGCATGGAAACTGAGCCTAGGAAAAAATAAGACTTCCCAATAATTGCCTAAAGGTTTCAGAATTTTATTCCTGCAGCTATCATGCCAATTCAAGTTAATTAGGCACCTTAGAAAGACGTATAAGTCAGAATCAATTTTATACTTCGTGACGAATAAAGCAAGCAAAAGTGTCGTTTCCTCAGCGGTCCGCACGCTGTTTTCGCTTTATAGCCTGAATTTCAGGCGAGTTTTTCAGTGGATTTAATTTTGACTACCAGCTTTTTCAATCATCTTTTTCTTGCAAACGGACTTATCCCGCGTTTTAGCCCTCAAACAACAGCTAAGTAATTTACCTTTAGAAAAAGCGAAAGCTAGCACTGCTACGGCAAAAGTATAAAGTTATCTGACACAATTCATGTTTCACTTACGAGCCATTGACTTCGAGCGAAAAATTTACTATGGTGGCGAAGACAATTAGTTTGCTAAGAAAGATATGTGGAAGAAGAGTCTCTCTAGGAAGTGTCTTCATGGTGAAAACCTTATCTGTTTCGCGACGGCCTTATCTCCGCGAAAAGAAAACATATGACGGGAATTTTTGAATTGCCACGATTTTCTCCCGAATGGTTTCTCTTGAATCCAGTCTCTCTGCTTGCGCCCGCCCGCGAAAATGGCGGGAACGAGTTAGCGCACGCGCACTCATTTTGCTGCTGTGTCCTCCCAAACAGAATGGACACACTGTACCTTCCTCAGGACCCCAGTGCTGTGCACCCCCTGATGTCCTTACTCCTTTGGCACTTGTCCGGGAACATTTGTAGAGTCAAGGAATTTCATCGTCAGCTTCCGACATTATCATGCAGTCCTGGCATACAAGCACGAGGGTCCAGTACAGCTCTTACATTAAGAAATGGATGGAGTACTGTAGTAAAGGGAAAATTGATCCAATTTCACCTCCTGTAGCAAGTGGAATTAATTTTCTTGCAGACCTTTATCACAAGGGACTCAGTTACAGTGCTTTAAACACTGCAAGGAGTGCATTGGCAAGTGTCATTGTACTACAGGGAAACCAGTCCTTTGGTAATCACCCACTTGTTTCTCAGTTTTTGAAGGGAACATTTACTACGAGACCAGCCCTGCCGAAATACAAAGAAGTGTGGATGTGAATAAACTTTACATCCTGCTGAGAGTGTATCTTTAAAACTTTTGACATTAAAATTAGTTATGTTAATGACCATATTGTCAGGCCAACGTTGCCAGACCATTCATGCCTTAACTACAAGGGACATGAAAGTCTCAGACAGCAACTGAAGTTGTGTTTATTGTTAATGAATTGTTAAAAACTACTAAACCTGGAAAAGAATGTACTAAGATAGAATTTCTATCATTCGACGAAGATCCTCGTCTCTGCGTGGTCAGGTACCTTTCCGAATACCTGAAGAGGACGAAGGACATAAGACATGGTCATCAAAAGTTGCTTGTTAGTTACCAGAAACCTCACAGGCCAGTCTCCAAGGACACTTTCAGTAGATGGTTGAGGTACGAATTAAAGCTCGCTGGCATAGATACTTCTACCTTTGGTGCCCACAGTACATTAGAGCTGCGTCAACCGCAGCAGCAAAAGCTCAGCACCTCTCAATAAAAACTATCATGGACAGTGCTGAGTAGTCCTGGGAAAATACTTTCCTGAATTATTACAACAAAGCTATTTCCAAACCAAAAGATAACTTTGGGAAACAGTTGCTAAATGCGTTGCAGAAATAAACATCTGTAATGATGCTAAGAACTTTAACTACAACTGTTATTTGATTGCGACAGACGGTTACAGAGAGTTGTTGTTCATGTGAACAACCAGGTTGTTCTGTAAACACAAGCAGAGTGTGATTAAAGCCATGGTTATTGTTGACATTGATATGATCTTAAGTTGTGGTCGACTTCTTCCAGTCACATGCTTTCAAGTCTCACGTGATTTCCTTGTGACATAGACCGGTGACGAAATAGAATTGAAAAATTAAACGAGACTTACCTGTAAGTTGAAGTTTGATTAAGATTCTATGAGTCACCGGTCGGGAACAAGGGAGTCACGTGCCCACCCAAACGTTTATGTATTGTATATAATACATGTTTTGCTACTAGGGAAATGTGTTTTTTCCATTGCCCTACCCTGGTTGTGACCAGTATGTCATTTCTCAATCTCGTTCCCAGAGTCCGCGTTACCCTAGACCAGCGGTCGGGAACGAGGGACTCTGGGATAAAGCGTGTCGGATCGCATTTTCATTGGCTGAAATCTGAGCATGAGCAGTTAGACCGGAAGTGAAAGTAGCTGTAATTCGTCCCCAGATTTCCAGATTTGGCGTCCGTTCCTAGAGCCCGTGTTACCTTTTCCAGCGGAGTCTTGAGACCAAAATGGCGGATAAAATACCAATGAAAGAGTGATAACTTTGCCTGGAGGTGTAGAACTACAGTACGTTTGAAGATGTTGTAATTCCGGCCCTATAAGACATGCGATAGATTTGTTTGGGGAAAAATCTAAGAACGAGAACCTTTTAAATGTTCTGGAAAAGTTGACCGGATTAGTTTTTGTGTATGGTGACGGACTTCCGAGAAATGAAAGTTGCAGCAGCTGTTGTAGTCGTGCAAAACACTTTTCTGAATCTGGGAACGAGGTTGTTTAAGGACTTGTTTGTGGCTTCACACGAAAAACAAGAAAGTCCCTTGAGGCTGTAGAGAGGGAAAAAGCCAGTGAGGGTCCGAAGACAGAAGAACAATGACAATCGAAGAGAGGTAAACATCATGCTATCGAACTAATATTATTAACACCTCCCCAGCCAGAAGGTCACAATTTATCCTTTGAGGCTGGAAGCCCTCAGTGATATAAATAATGCTTTCACAATTTAAAAAATTAGCTTGTGCTGTTTGCATAATTTTCAAATTCATTTTTTTATACATTCCAAACTGTCCCTTTTCTTATACTTCGAACATATGAAATACACTTACAACTTCAAAGTAACATTAATATAAAATTTATAACACTGTTTATTGTTGATTGCACTTTCGAAGAAAAACAGAAGATTATTTTTTTCTAACAACTGAACGTTAATTTTCATTATCTTTTTCCATAGGACAGGTTGTATTCCTGGTCCAAAGACAATCTGAAGGACAAAGAGGTTATGATGTACTTGGTGTTGGAAAGGTGTCAGATTCTATCACATCCCATTCACTAGATCTTATTCCTGTTTTTGTTGCTTAAATGTTGAACCTAATAAAGCAGCTGAATTATTCTCTGTTGGTCAAGTTAGTCTTGTGGCCAAGAACACTAGTTTCAGTCTATGGGAAGAGAATCACTGAAGCACCACCACCTGTAGAGCCCCCATCCCCTGTCTCTGCTATTCCTACTAGTTCAAAAGAAAACCGGCGAATGAACTATGTACTTCAGGTCTTATAGCTGAGACTGCTTCTGATGCAGTTGAATGACACGGAGACAGAAGGTGATGGGGAAAAAAGTCTAAGGAACTGGAAACTTCTCATGTTTTATTTTAGGGCACAGCCTAGGGGCATGAAATATGCCTTTGAGGCTATGCATTTTATAACATTTGTCATAGGTCCTTTACAGTGAACACATGGCACATCATATTCTTCATGGTCAGTTTGTGAACCCCAAAGGTGGGGAGGGTAACGATTTGTGTGGTGCCAATGACCTTTAAATGGAACATGGTCAAGAATGATAAGGGTGTTCTGAAAGCAATATCTGGGAACAAAACTCTCAAAGCAGTTCAAAGATCCACTTCTTCTAGTTAACTGCTAAACAGGGAAAGCAACATTTCCCCAAGTCAGCAAGCCATACTTATGCATGTTCATCTGATGATATCAAAGAAATGATTGAACTTATCAGCAGTCAAAAGCCTTTCGAACATCAGCCAGGAAAGAGTCTTCAAAGCTTCCCTTCCGTTTCTAAGAGCCCTTTAGATCAGCTGGACATATTTGCTTTGCACTCCTAGTTAACTAAAAACAAGAAATGACTAGAGAGCTAATCCACACAGCTGCGATGACTCTGGATGTGATGATGCTCATGAAAGTGATGGGGAGGAAGAGGAAGAGATCATTTCTCTAGATAAAGGATTTGTTTAATCTCGGAAAACATAAACATTAATATACATTCCCTAGGGCATCAGCTTTCTTCACTATGTTACATCAATATTGGTATTACTTTAAATTTGTCAACTGAATAAAATTTATATTTTCATTCCCACAAAATGAGGAATTTCACTTGCATAGTGGATCACATATTGCTGATACAGTGTACATGAGTACGTTCCACTCTAACTTACAGTGTAATAGGCACTTCACACCAATGAGGCAATTTTTGCGGTGGAGGGGGTGGGGGTGCAATTAAGCCCTACTAAACATTCAAAAGGTCCCAGTAACAACATGGAATCCCAAATGACTCAAACTACAGTTATTTGCTTATTAATTACCCCTGCTCCGTAAAATTCTCACTGAAATATTACTGTTATTTTTGTTTCCCCTGATGGTTCACATTATGGAGATTCTACTGCACATGTCTTCTTGGGAAGGTGTTTCTGAATAATACTGAAAAACTCTGCAGCCATATCTTTACTGTACACTTGTAAGATGGATTCCTTCTTTTGTACAGAGATAAGGTCTGGCAAGTGTTCAAGGACCAAAGAAATCATTTCAATCGGAAACCCACTGGACAGGGCCACATTGCGCACAGTCCTTCTCCCAATATCTTTTTGGAGTTGAAATCTATATTTCTCCATGTCTTGTTTGATTTTAAGTTTGGCCTCAGAAGTAAATAATTGGGAGTTACCCTCATTCTGTTCAGTGAGGGTCATCTCAGACTCATCTTGAACACTGAGTGTCTCAACCTGTTCAGCTGCATGCACAGGCATACAGTTTTCACACTCACAGTGTAGCCTGTGAAAGTCACAGCATGTGTCATCTTGAGGTTGATTGTCTGGAACCTTGTGGTCTAAATGATTTAAAATAATTTTTCTTTGAAATTCCTTGGACTGGACATAGGACCGCATGGCTTCTGGTATGTTTTTTAAAGGCTTTTGGAATGTCATAATAATAAGTGTCAGCCCTAGCTGCAAGGCCATTTCTGCCAGCCCTCCCAACCTCATGTATCTTACCCCAGTGTGAACAATTCTGTGAACGTCATTGCGGTCAATCCCAATTGCAAATGCCACAGTCACAACACACGGTGGCTTGATTTCCCATTTACTAGTTCATCTACTCTTCTCCTTCTCTCATGCTTGGAATATTGGGCATGATACATGGTAAAAAGTCTGTTCTTTGCTGAAGGCTTTGCTAAAGGGTGGTATTGGTCTTTGCCCATTTCATTGGAAAATACAGGAAACAGCCTGAAATTGTTTCTAGATTTCCACAAATAAGAGTGAGGGGCGTTTCCAGCCTCTTTGATTTGAGTTCTGCAACAATTGGCTGCAAAATTCTATCCAATTCGTCATAGCCCCTATCAGGACGCACATGGGAGGCGTAAGTCCTGTTTGGACTACACTCAACTTTTACTGGGGTGGACAGTCCTTAGGCAGTTACAATGCCACTTTTTGTAGCTGCTGTTGCTGTGCCTGTAAGTGCCAGTAGTGACACTCAGATGGGAACAAATTTGTTAACAGGCTTATTCTTCCATATGCTGGACAAAATGTGGCCCTTAACAAAAAACAGAAAAGAAGGTATAAATATAAATTTGTGTCCCACGTGATGTTTAATTTGTAATTATGTAATGACTGAAGTACACCATCCCATAAAATGGTTCATTTCCCATCCATCTTTCTCTTTTCATGGGTTGCTCTTTATTTAATCTCTGAAAACATGAGTTGCATGGATGAGAACCTCTCTCTGGGTATTTACGCTTTCTGATTGCTTTCATTTCACAAGCCAGTTATTAACTGGTTTGAATGATAAAAAATGTAGACAGACAGACAGACTTTATTTATGCACAATAAAAGTAAAAGCTGTACAGTCTGTGGGGTCATATGAAAGATTTTAAAAATACAATAAATGCCTGACTAAAAAACTATCGCAAGTTATTGGCCAGTGAGGTACACTGCAGCAAGTTTGTGGTCACAGTCCTTGGATATAAATTACAATGGTTTGATATTTTCTAGATATATTCAAGGATGTCTATTTATCAAACAACATGACTTTTTAACGGTTTTGATTGAAAATAATAACGCATTCAGTAGGAAATTGGTCTCTTCTGATCAGATGGTTTTAATATAAGTAATTAAAACTATTAGCATTTGCAGTGAACATAATCTTTTAAAAATGTACATTGTACACATGCACACTCAGTTAATTCAAGTTTGAAAACAAAGCAACACGACTAGAAGAAAAGGTATATTATATAAATACCATTCAAGAACCAAATGAGCCTCGTCCACAACAATGGCTTGCACCCTTTCGCTTTAAGCATTTTGGCAACATTCTTGTTGTCCACGAATCGAATACCTCAGGGTGCCCAAACATCAAACAACATTTCTTGATATCTTCCGGGATGGTAACTTTTCCTTCCCCTTCTTCTTCTTCCACACTTTGTAAGACACACACATTCAACACTCCTTCCAGTTTTTGCACCTGGTCTCTCATAAACGCACTCAAAGGCGAAACTACGATAACAACAGAATCTTGCCCCACAGCCGCTTCAAATGTAATCGAACATCGAAGGTAAAATCGGATAAGCGATTTTCCGAAAACTGTCGGCAATGCCACCAGCACACCTTTTTTCTACACATATAGCTCTTCAACAAGGCATCGTACTGCTCTTTCATTAACACTTTTATCCCTAATTTTTCCATGGAAAACTCAATTGCTTCGTAGAATAGTGACTGCATTTGGTAAAACCGGATGTGCGAATGCCTGACGCCTGCGCAGTTTGACCGATCACAGGATTCTTGTTTTCCGGTAAACGCTTTATCCCAGAGTCCCTCGTTCCCGACCGCTGGTCTAGGGTAACGCGGACTCTGGGAACGAGATTGGTCATTTCTTTGAAGTCTGAATGCAGAGGTGCGCACGCATATCTCACGTGACTCCCTTGTTCCCGACCGGTGACTCATAGAATCTTAATCAAACTTCAACTTACAGGTAAGTCTCGTTTAATTTTTCAATTTTTCCTGGTTGCGAGGTTGATTAAAGACAAAGCCGACGCTTCGTCCACAGTTTAAACCAAAGCGTAATACGAGAGTTGTTTGTATGGAGCTGAAATTCGATCCAAAATATATAAAATGGGCAATTTTCCGTGCAAAAAACGTAAAAAGCGAAATAGAGTTTGAAGACCATTACCTGTTGTGTGTTTGCTGTGTTTTTGCCGTTTTTCCGAGTCTCTAGAGGCCGTTTGGGACGATATTCTGTTTAACGGTCGATGCGACATCATGTCAAAATAAAGCCAGTACGTGACAAGACGTCGGATCGACCGTTAAAGCCCAAAACGGCCTCCAGAAGTTCGCACAAGCGGTAACGACACAGCAGACACACAACAGGTAAGGTTTTTCAAAATCTATTTTGATTTTTAGGTATTTTCCACGGGAAACTGCCGATTATTTTCAATCGAATTTCATGCAGCTCCATACAAACTCTCATATTACGCTTTGGTGACCTGTGCTTCGTCTATTGCATAACCTATTGCTCAACAATCTTTCGCGAAGTTTTCCCATCTATATATCCTGGGTTTCGCTAGTTCGAACAATTCAATACATTCTAGAACGTCGTCCGAAAGTTTAGAAGGATAACTTCGTCCCCCTTGACTGAATGCCTCACATGTACTGAACATTTCATGATGTCGAATGATACAATAAACAGCGCCAGGAGTTGCACGAGCTGCTGTGGAGATCGATGTCGGTCCCTCTCCAGTCAAATAACGATTAATTATTCGTCTTCTCGTTTTCTTGTGGAGAGGCCTACATGGCCTGTTCTTCCGACCTAAGGCATTAACATAACCAGGTCTGAACATTTCGAAAAATCTGTGACAGATTCGGAATCTCCTTTCGATTTTCGAAATCCCTCTCTGAATCTCAGAAAACACAAGGTGACTCGTCACGTTGTTTAGAATGTTAGAGTTTCCGTTCACGCGTGACGTGGATCAACTGTAAAAGCTTCGTAGTTTTTGTGCCTTTCATGGCCATGATAAAGCCATTAATATGAGAAAGTAATGGTCATTTCATGGTATCGGCTTTTAACAGCTTTTTTATGGCCATGAAAAAGCACTTCATTTTCATGTCTGGCGACTCAAAATTTCAGGCTTTTTTAATGGTCTATTTTAATGCCTTTTTCATGGAATGAAATTTCTCATGGCCCAGGAAATAGTCATGAAAGGTACAAAAACTCATGGCCATGATTTCTTTAATGGCATTACAATGGCATTTTTATTATTTGCTACAAGGAATGGCACCTCTCACGCAAATGCCATGAATTTTGTCCAAAAGAAGTGAAAATACCATGAAAAATGTCCATATAAAAACCATCTTTTTGTTTTACAAGGTCATCTTACAGCAACTTACAAATGTACTAAGCTAGTAATCAACATGCTATTTACTCAGGTCAAAAGAATGAACAAGTGGACTTAAGCAATGTTTAATACTGAAAGTTCAGTGAGCCAAAGATAACAACCCAGCAATATTGATACTACAGTAAAACGTATTTTCAGGAGAACTTTTAATAATAACTGTGATCACAGTTCAAACAATTTACAATGTGTCCTTGTTGTCCAATGTAAGCAGTCAGTGAGCTTTGCAGTGTGAGAATAGGCTGTTTGTTTCAGCAACAGTATTTTACTTCAAGCTGTTCCTCAAGACTGCTTCTGCAATCAACAGGAAACAAAATAGAAATAAGCTTACATGATATGTACATGTACAGCTGTATACAATCAATGTCCCTCAAGTATGCACAATTACCCCGAAGATCAAATTCAAATAATTGACTGCAGTAGCTTGTAGAGTTAGAAAGTAAACCTAAATCTCAAATAATAAAGCTAAGTTCTTGTTTTTACCCCCAACATCTTCGCTAATGCATGGTTCAATTCTACCTGTTAGCATCCCCCCCGGGTATACCCCCGGGGATTTGCAATTTTGTTCTCACTTGGCAGTCTATTCCCCACCCCCGGGCACGCAGAAAGAGACAATTCCCCACCCCGGGACTCCTTGTCGACGACAAATACGTTGTTTTGTGTACAAAACAGATTACGATATTGATTTCCATACAATAGCAAAACCAGATGTTTTGAAAGAACGAAAACGCTTTTCTAGAGTTTCTTGAACGAAGGACACTACATGTATAATGTAATAAAAACATGAACACTATATTTAATAAAGAAACTGCAGAAAAACCTCTAACCGCACTGGCATACGGCTAGCGAGTAAAGACGTGGTCTTCGCCACGTGATTTATTCTAAATATAGCACATACGCACAAGAGGCCCGTGAACAAATTGATGGCAGCACTTTAAAGGAGTTTTCTTAGCTCGTTTCATAAGGATGAACACTGGACTGAGACCTGTTTAATATAAAGCCTTGCATCCGTCTTCATATAGTCTCTTTAAGTCGTCTTAGCATGTACATAAATACGCTGGAGAAATTTTTCTTTGTTTGTGACGAACGCCATCCATTCGAGTACGCATCAAACGCACATTCGTTTAACAATTTATAATGAAAGTACCTTCGAATACAGATTTTAATTTTGAGAGATTATTCTTCTCTAACCAGTCTGCTACAAATTCTAGAGATTCTCCCTGGAAATAGGCAGTCTTCTCCACGCGGGTACGGCGTCAAGCGAGAAGTGACCTACTTCACAAGAACAACAAGAAGTTATTTTCGATTTGCCCCCCCTCTCCCGGGACAAGACGGCTTCAAACAATTCCCCACCCCCGGGACCGAAAGGCTGGACTTGTCCCCGGGGTTGCCTGGGGGGGGATGGTAACAGGTAAAATTGAACCATGCAAAAAGCAAGCATCACCTGTAATATGTATCTCTATAAACTTAATAAGATCGTGTGTAAATCCAATCTCGTACCCAGAGTCCACTGGCTTTTTGGTCAGCGGGAGGGGGGCCAGTAGAGACTCTGGGATAATGGAATTTTTTATCCCAGAAAACGTGGGATTCCGGTCTTAGTGCGCATGCTTTAGTTCGAAACGGAAGTCGAATGTCGTGCAATAGCAACCACATGCGATCCGTGCACAGTTGATCCTTACACACGATTGAAGACACTTGAAATTTTTGAACAAGAAGTATGGTGATATATTTTGTGTGTTTGTATGTAACGAAACGTTTTAAGCCTTTAATCAGAGGCTCAGTTTTGATTATATATTTTGCGTGTTTATGTACAACGAAACGTTTTAAGCGTGTATTTAGAGGCCTAGATTTGATTATATATTTTGCATGTTTATGATAACGAAACGTTTTAAGCGTGTAATCAGAGGCTTAGATTTGGTTATATTATTTTGTTCAGACTGTTACTGATGTGTATCGCCCACTGCATGAAAGTTCGGTTTGAAGTTAATTGTTAGAATAAAAATTGTCCAGTTCTGCAAAGTACGTGCCTAACTTTATGAAGCTCAAGTACGACAGTTTCAATGTGCCACAATTTTATATATTGTCCGAAACATGCAGTGATCTTGGAGTGAGGTGCGGGATTGCGGAAAATTAATTCAGAGTTTAAAAGAACGAAGCATATAACAAATGTGCTATTTTGTTATTCTTTTGTTATCCAATGAGATGCAAATGAGTGTGAGGCGTTTTTCTGCAATCCCGCACCTTAGAGTGATCTTGAATGCTAGTTGTGCTTTAATTTATATTTGTTAACTGCGCTTGAATTCTTGTGATTGCATAGAAACTGGTTGACGGGCCTGCCAGAGCAAATGAAAAGATTTCAATGATGTGCATAGTATGGCAATGCAAATACTGCATTTTCTAATTTATTTCACTCTCAACTTCAGCATCCCAGTTTTTTTTTTTCAGGGCCCTGAAAATTAAAATGAGAAATATGGTATGGCTCATTTGCAAACACTTCTTTTCCCTAGCCTGTTCCAGGCTCTCAGATAGTAGGGATGGCAAAACTTAGAAAGGTAGCCCCAAAATAAGTTGATCAGGATTTGGAGAAAAGGGGGCTCTTTCTTTATTCGGTTCTCCTTCTATCTTGGAGTCTGGAACAGGCTATCTTTGCTCCTGTGACTCGCTCTCTTCTAGCAAGTCTTAAATCAAAGGTAGCTGATGACCCTTCATTACCTGAGTGTGATTCATGTAGAGCCACCTAAGCTGTGTAGGCATTAGCTAGGTGGCAGTGGGGCATCAATTACTTTTGTCAGAATTAGAAACTGAGTCACTGGTAGCCAACATATAACTTCAACTTTGTTTTGACTGCAAGAGACTGCTGCCAAACCGATAACGTTTGAATGCTTGGTCAATATGTCTTTTGAGTACTTGTGTAACAATTATTGTTCATTGGCACCAGAATTATTTTTCAGTGACACACAAGTTTGAAGGCAGGGGAAGTACTCCAACAACACTGTACTTAACAACACAATGTAACCCTTTCCTTGATCATAACTCTTTGACAACAAATAATTGGTGTAATCTATTTCCTTGAAATACTGGCCTTGTGTCATATTAATTTCAAATTTTGTCTTAAACCTTGTCAAAAGCAGTGAAATTGAGTGATCCAGTGCATGTCAGAATTTTTGTAGCCACTGATAAGGATTTTTGTTAGGATTCTGGAGACAAAGTTGTCAAACTTTCTTTCTGACATAATCCTCTAAGCTGTCGCCTAGATCACTTTGCATGTTTTAGCATGTCATGGGACTGAACCAAACCAAGAGAACTGCACTAATCAATGGACTGAAACATGTATACGGTACAAATTTCACTAAATTAAATGGTGTGGTTTCCAGAAAATGTCCATTAACCTCCCATACCTTTAGACTTTGAAACTAAACTGGTATTTCCAGAGGGGTGGGGGAGTCCAACCAAAAACCTTCCTTGGGAGGGGTATGGATATTTCCTGGATCCACACAATTATTCTATGATGTAGATGTAAAAAAGGTTTGTAGTAATAGTGTTAATTCAAAGGAAATTCTGGGGAAAATAATCAGAACCACAGAAAAATAGGAGATTGCCATATCATTACAGAAATATTATTACAAAAAATCATTTACATTTGGATTTGTTTTGTAGTGGTTGTATATTTAAGGCTATAGCTGAGGAGTGATATGGACATTCTTTTTAATTATAATTTTGAAGCTCTACTCTCAGTTAATGGTTTGTATAACCCACTTCAAATTGATAGTCCTGGTCAAATATTATTTTCACATCTAAATGATAAACAACATAACTTTGTATGAAATGGAAAAGATCAGTTTCAAATGGTGCATGTTTGTCATCAATATGCGAGATACGTGGACCTTACTATTAAGGTGTCCATTTCCAAGGATAAAGGCCATGACTTTTTGGATAAGACTGTCTCCATTTGGCACACACATTGGGGTGATTTGATCTTGCCTGACTCTTTGACAACTGTAACACTACAGTGGCAAGGAAATCAAGGACTGCAGGAGCTCTCTTCTTCATCTCCTCAATTGTATGTGCTATAATACAGTCTACACTGACCCATGTGAGGTTCAGTTAATGCTACTCGGGTCTCTCTAGGACTTGGTTCCATACTGTCACTGTCTTTTGCATCAAATAACAGACAACTATTTAATTATAACACATTTAACTCTTGACAATGTTGGACATATTGGACTGGGAAAAATAGTTTAAGTTAAGGAAAATTTCAAACTTTTCTGTTGCAATAAAACTGTTAAAATATCTTTGAAATATCTTTCAGGTCTGCAGGCACTTTCCAGAGGCTTCAGAAGATTGGTTAAGAACAGAGAGACTCTCGTTCTTGCTATGTGCACGTTTTCCGTTTTCCTCCGTTCTAAGGCAGGATAGAAACTGAAGAGGAAACTGCTATTTGCGAGGGACTTCGATCCTTGATAATTCTCTTGTAATTAAACTTTCAGTCATTCTACGTGAAGCTACTTTTCCCTTTCTTGTTATTGCAGATATTGTTGGTTGTCAACCTTTTCATTTATTCCCTTCACTTGATAACAGGATCGCCGGGCAAATTGGAGTTGGTACAAACCTGTATAAAAACATCAATCTCGTCTTCCTTCGAGGGCGCTAACAGTTTCAGCCAGATTCGAACGGCTTCGGCAATGACCTTCTATCGAAGCTGCTTGCATTTCGACGGTGTTTCGCCGTTAAATGACGGCATTGCATAGCACCTTCCCGCACAAAAACGGCTACGGCCGTGTAGTGAAACATTAAAATTTATTCAGTTCGGTGCCCCTCCGAAGTATTTACTACCAAAACTTTCATATACCCTTTCGTGACTAAGTTGGTCGCAGGCTTCCGGTTTTGTTATCGTACGTTTCCGGTTCACCGTTCCTTTGTTTTATGATCAGCCAATCAAAGAAATAGATTTTTTCCATTATCCCAGAGTCTCTACTGGCGCCCTCCCGCTGACCAAAAAGCCAGTGGACTCTGGGTACGAGATTGGTGTAAATCTCACTACGTGTACTCGTTTGAAGCCAAACTTAGACTGTTTAGAAATTTATAATACATATTTTGTACTTACCTATTTGTTAAGTTAGGGAATCCATGTTTAGAGGCTCTTGAAGGGAAGGCTTTCTCTGTTTAAACTGGGAGGAAACTCTGTTCGCAATGGCGCCTGAACAAAACGAATTTTTCAGCCTCTTTTTCACGCTCAATCCCAGGCCCCCTATCCGCTGTTGGAGATGCTGCTGACCAGAAAAGCTCATTCCATTCAAGATGGCGGCTCCCCTAACAACAACTGAGAAACTTGCTTTTTCTACCAACTTTAAAAGCTTTTATCGGGATAACGAGAAACTAGGAATCACTTAAAAACATCCAGGGATCATATTCTGCAAAGGTTCGGAAATCAGATATTTCACTGCTTTAAAACTATAATACTGTTCAAGCTCTCAAAAGGTATTCCTGGTATTCACTGATTTAGCTGCAGTGAAATACTGAGGCTTCTTGGAATATTTTAATGTAAAAATTAGCTTTTAAATTACAAAACCAATCAATTCAAAACACTATTTTTCCACGCTTATATTATATCCTATAGCTAGCTAGGTGGGTGCATGGTCTCTCAGTGTTTTTTCAGGGTCATGAAAATCCTAGAAATAGTCAAAAGCTCATGAAATTTCAGAAAATTACTTTCATTGCTTTTTCATGGTACATATACCAAAGAAACTATTTTCATGGTATGTTAAACTGCCATGAAAACAAATTTCTGTTTCATTTCAAGACATTTTAATGGTGGTGAATATTTTTCACGATAAATTCATGGTGCAGCAGAAGAATCAAGTCTAGACCATGAATTTCATAAATGCATGTTTCATGGCCATGAAAACAAAGATAACCAGTTTTTCATGGCTCTTTCACGACTTTTTAATACAAATTGGTTTCATAGTGTCTTTTCCTTGTAAGCACTGCTCAAGGCCTTTACATCAATACTGGATTCCTTTACAACAGGGACATAATCATCATCCTATTGAATAAATAGAAATGCAACAGGAAACTGAAAATAGGGCAAAGAAAAAAGACAAGAAAACAGCTTTTCCTTAGGGTGCTATAATGTACCGGCCATTTTCAGAACTGGCTGACCAGATGGATTCTGCCCTTTGCAAAGGACTGGACTGTACATGTGCTTCCAGCTACACTACATAATGTACATGTACATGTAAATAGGTTCCAAGGCTCCAGAAGGGCAAGGTGAGAAACTCGCTTTTGAGTTGTACTGTAGATGAACACAATGTTCAATACTCACTAAAATTACATGTATTATAGGGCAACACCAAATGGCTTTAATATCAATGACATACAGTACCGCTCAAAGGTAAGTTACCACCCTTTCGCGAGATGCGAATCGCATCGCGCGCTACACGATTCTCGCAGCGCGCGACATGACTTTTGCCACTCGCCAAGCCCTAAAAACTGTAAATATCATAGCTTAAAATTCTCTCGTAATTTTGATTGCCTATTGTAAAGCAAATGTCGATTGATAACGATCATTGAACGATCGGAGAACCTGGCGCCATTTGCATCGTTTTGAGCAAAACTAAGAACTGCTTTGCGAATTCCAAGTGCGTGAATTTCACATGTACATCCAAGTTTACATCAGATTGTTGCCAACAGCAATTCTAAACGACAATTCTTTCTATGCCTTAAAATTGAAAAGCCGTATCCATGGTTTATATACATTAAATGAATTGTTTCAGCAGTCACTGAACCAGACATGCAATCAGACAAACTTTAATGTAGCCTCAGTAAAGCTTGGTGGATTGTTTAATTGCAAGAGCAAAGTCATGAAACTGTCAGATACTCAGGCCACCTTAAGACCATTGCCTTGTATTGCATTGCGCATCCCTACTGCGCACGATTTGTTGCCTCATTTGCGCGCACTCACAGCGCGCGCACGCCCAGGGAGTAAATAAATAGGTTTCCTGTGAGGCTAAGCTCACCAGAGAAAAGAAAAGTCATTTACTCTTAAACAAGCGTGATGACCTATCTTTTTTTTCACATTTTTTTGACCTACCGTTCATTCTCTTTTTGTTCAAAGAGTTGGAAAAAAACACATGTTCGAAAAAAATTATTACTAGAAACGCGTTACTCATGGAGATGAAATCACGACCTCGAGAACACACACGTGAGGAAGGTTTTAAGTCAATTTCGTCTGATACTTCAAGCATCTGCCATGAAAGATCTAGAAAATTGTTCCTTGTTATCAATATTTTACATCTAGTACATTGTTTCAAGATTTGCTTTAATTATGTGCTTCCTGTTCCTATGGAAAGTAGCGTAAACTGATCAAGTAAACATGTGTTAGTTGGGCGAAATTGCATCGAATTATTGGTAACTTGAGACGATGATATCTCGTTAACGGACATGGGGACGTATTCTTTTTATTTTATATTTCAAAACATTGCACGATAGATAACAACTTGTGAAAGTTTGACAAAAATCGTATGTTAAATTTTATTTCGGGGGAATGACCTTAAATGTATCAACAAATTATAAGGGACAAAGTCTTGAGGCTGGCTTCTCTATCCAACATTTGAAAAAAAAAACACTGGAAAGGAGTTCAGCCTTTACACAGCATTTTTACATCAACACTTTGCCTCCTACCTGCACAACAACTGGCAATTCTTTCCACCGCTGCAAACCTTTTGTCAACTTTTTTGGCTTCTTTTGTGGTTTTGCTTTCATCTTGCCTTAAGGACCTTTACTAGAGTACCACACCTTGGAACCCTGAGGATAATTTTCTTGTAATTGTTTCTGAAACTTGAGCTTGTCATTAGTGTCAAGAACAATGATGTCAGATTCTGAGGACTTCTTGGAAGACACAGGTTGTGCACCACCGAGTAGTTCTTGCTGAAAAATGTTATCTGTTTCAAGTTTTTTGCTCCCAACTGCAGGAGATAATGTAAATGAGGGTGTGTAATGAATGTCTAAGATTTGCTGTGACTTCTTGCCTTTAAGATCTTTTACTTTCTTCCTAGCAGAACTCTGCTTGTCCTGTTCTGCAATAGTTTCAGATTGTCCTGTAGAAGCTGTTTTTTCTTCCATTTCTTTCATTCTTTTTTCAAAGAAATTATGAAGTCTTTCCTTGTCACTGCCTGCTGCTTAGGTGCTGAAATTAACTTTTCTGTATCAGTTATACTAGGAAGAGTCTTTGATCTCCTCAGAGGCTTAAGCTTTCTTGGCCCTTTCAAATGACACAGAGCATGCCTTTTAACAACTCCACGAGGATCATGTCGACCACCAAGCCCAACAGCGTTGGTCTTGGCATGAAACAAAGCTCCAACTCTGAAGACTGTGTGTAACTCATCCTCGTTATAAGGCAGTGTGTGAGGGGCACGGTCTTGTAAAACATCTTCATTAAAAACCAGTCCACTGCTAACTTTTTTCAGGTACGATTGACTGATGTCTTTTCCACTCTTGTCTGCAACAGGGTGGTATTGAGAAAACACATCTGCAAGTCTCGCCAGAGGTTCATCCTTTGGTAATCGCTTCTGTTGTAAAGGAGGAGCCAAAGGAGCTAGAGAGCTATGTGCTAATCTTGAATAATCATCAGGAAAAGGAGGTGTACTTATTCTGCTGACATTAAGACCAGTTTCATCTCTGCCAACATAAGGAATCTGCAGTCCTGATGCGACTGCGAAGAATTCTGCACCATGAGCCTTAGTTGATGATACGCTGCCAGCAACTATAAAAAATAAATTTTAGTTCATAAAAATAATACCTTTCATTCCTGTTTTAGTAACAGTTTAAAAAATACCGACTGTAAGAGAAAAGTGGGAAATATTTTAGTTTGAGGCTTAGCCGGCATGTAGTCCTTTCTAGCTTCTCTTAATTTCAAACGAATTTTTGCAGACTGTAGTCTGTTTGCAGATGCTGTAGGATAGCCTAAAACAACGTGCCTTCATTGGTACCGGTACGAAAATGTCTGGCCTAACTTTAACCTAATTTTGGCCTGAATTTTAGCCAGACAAAAGCTAAAAATTGTTAGCCTAACATTAACTTTTTTTAGCCTGGCGTTAACCTGAAAATTGGACCTTAACTTTTTAAGGCTTTGAGCCTGTCATTTTTAAGGCTTCAAGAATGACCGCACGGCAGAGTGAATGATCACCTAAAAACGATTATTTTTAAGGCTAAAAACACAAAATCTGTAAGGCAATTTAGGCATTAACAATAACTGAGACTGTTCGGTCAACAGCGGTTTAGTTCAAGTAGCTTATGTGATATCCGAAAAACGAACAACAATTTCAAAATGCACATGCAAAGTTTATTTTGTAACCTTTGTACACGATCAAATTGCAACAGTGACGTAACACGCTAAACAGTAAAACTACAGTGTAGCACACAGTGTAATATAAAGCTAAGAACTACAACACTTTATAGCTAAAGGTTAACCTCGACTTGATATTTTTATGGTACGGAGTTCGAAGGAAAAGTAACCGCAATCATTTCTCATTATCAATGTCGACCTCGGAAGTAAACTGTAGACTAATCAATGATGTGCCACTGATAATTACAATTTTCAAGCTAAGGACACTTTGCTGACCTCAGCATTATTTGCAGTCAGCTCTACCGTACATTCTTTCCCTTGTGGAAAAATGGACCTCAAATACATTTACAGTGTACGGAAGTCACTTCAAATTGCAGGAGATCAAAGAACCTAAATTTATCGTGGCGAACATTATCCTTGTGAAAGTGGCTACACAGCATCGGAGCCTATCCAACAGAGCAGTCTGTTCGTTGTTTACAAGATGGGTTCAGATCGATCTTCGCTCCAGGAAAGCAAAACATTAAAGTCTTTTCCAACTTAAAACTGCATAAGTTTGAATTTTAACAAATCTTGTAACTTTAAGGATACTTTTTTAAAACTGATGCTTTATGTCCGGTGGATGTTGCAAACAACTTTGTCGGCGAAAAAGCAAACAAGAAGCAGCTTTTTGGCAAATTTTCAACGACCAACGTCTCCGTAAAGGTGTCCTTTTTGACGAAATCGACACGCTGTGGCATTGTGAACAGTGTTAGTATCTATTTGACATGTATTTTTGTATACCTTATGACCTATTTGTTAACGTCTGTATTTTGAAGGGAGGGGGGGTGGCTTTGACTAAGCCAACTTACTCGGCCCCCCAGTTATTACAGCCTTGCTACGGGCCTTATTCGCGTGGTTTAAATGTCTAAAACCTGTGAAGCGAAAACAAGAAAGAGTCAACTACAGCCTAGTACCCAGGCGTTCTCTGCTCGCTCACACGACTTGGCGCGAAATTTTCGTGACGTCACCGAATGGCATCATTCGCAACCTCGTTCCCAGGGTCTCTCTTCTCTGCCTCAAGGGAGGCAGAGAAGAGAGACCCTGGGAACGAGGTTGCATCATTCGGTGAAGTCACGACATTTCGCACCAATTCGAGTCGAGTGAGCGGGAGGAAAACGCCTGAGTACTAGGCTGAGTCGACTAGATTGCGTGCGTGAGCAATCACCACACATGCGTCACTTTTCCACTGACGCGGCTGGCGTGTTCGTTTCGCTCGACTATCCTTGAGCGGTGGAAAAGGAGTTCGGATGCTCGTGGTCTAAGAGATGATCAGAGTTGACGAGAATTCAAGCTCGATTAAAGCACACAAAGATAAGCGGTCGATCACAAAGCAAGAGTTTGACCATCCCCCGGGGCGAGGGGGGATCCAATATTAAGGGACCGTTCATTTTTGCATGAGTTGGTGGGTCGCTGGTGGAATTTAGGGGTGGGCCATGAGAAAAAAGGACTTAAACGGGGACCTGTCCAGAAAAAATTCAGTGATGGGAGGCCACTTGAACAAATAATGTTCAACGTGGTGTTGAGATGGGTAGAAACATTTAACAAGCCAACAATATCAAAACAAAACAAAAGTATGAACTGGAAACAAATTTCTTCCTAATTTTTATAATTTAAGTAAAAGTTCAATAATAAAAGCTTCTACGATTAAAACGTGTTCAATAATTGTTTCGCAGGAAGTGCTAGATTTAAAGAAACATTTCTGCCCTATTTGTTGGTAGTAAATCATTTTATTTTTTTCTTAAGCATTTTTCCGGTCCAGAATCCAGAATCCATGAATTTGATTGGCTGCTGACGTGCGTTCCGCCGGTCCAGTTTTTTCCTATCCGGACCGGTTTTGTCATGGTAACCGCGCGAAAACCATTGAATGAAAGTTGAAAAACAACATACCTCGGTTGAACTCGAGAATTTTTTTATTTACGGCTCAAAGATGCGACTTTTTTGGCAAGTCACAATTCTTGTGTGTGTTGTAAATGGAAAGTTCAGCAAGGAGGGGAATTAAAGACCTTGAAATACCTTCAAAAGGCAAGTACTCGTTTTAATTTTGTGTAGCTTAGTATGGCGGTTGGTGAGTTTGTTGTTGAATTCACTTAACACAGCAGTTTTAGTTTTTAAATTGCGATCGCCACAATGCCTTTTGACTCCGATATTTACTTTAATGACTTCGTTTTTCAGTTTTTTCTCTTAAATTAACGAGGTTCGGTATATTTTCATTCAAGAAATTGTGCAGGCTTAACTGGAATTTTGCTTTTTCATCTGTCGTAAATGAAGATAAGCTTAAAAGCCAGCGCACCGTTCGCTTTGGTTAAAACTGAGATCAAACCGAACGATTTCGCTAAATAATTAAATTGTTTATGTCCAAAGAACCAGCACATACGTTTACAGGTACGAAGCAAAACATAAAAAGAAAGTAATTAGGCTAAACAGAAATGTTTTTCGAAGTATTATTCTCTTTCATTTTTTACGCAAGGGCAATTAAACCTGTCCTAACGATTGAGTCCTTTGGTTTTGTTTTTAGTAAGCTTAAGCTCAAGACCGCGGGCACAGTTTTTCCCTATACGGACCTCCCGGCCGGTAAATAACATATATTTCTTTTTCTATAGTTGTAAACAAGAGTACTCAGTTTAACTCACATTCCACAGAAATGAAGTAAAACAATCACCGGTCGCCTGAAGGAAATAGAGAAGAAGTTGAGGGGCCCTCATCTTCTTCTCCATCCCCTTGGGCCTCTTCTTCCTCTTCGCTTTCTTTCGAGTTCTGGAAATAGACAAATATCTAAAGCATCATGAACTTTATCAAAAGCATCATGAACTGAACCAGCATCTAAAACGCACGAAGAAAGATAAAGTTAAACTAATTTTGGGTCACTGGCAGCGTACCATAATCAATCCTGAGTAAATTGATCAGTTGACCCTAGCGAGAGATGTAGCTGTCACTGGCTCCTTACATGATGACGCCAACGTCGAAAAGCAACGTTAAACGGCAACAACATGCATGGCCAATGACAATGGTAACGAGAGCAATGTGACTCCATTCGTGACTCCGTGGCTGATGGTGATGACTTAAATGATGATTTTCTTGCTGTTATCGATAATGAAGAAGAAGCTGAGAGGCCAACGAGGACGAGTTCAGGGAGATCAATAATCTGGAGGTCGGAAAATGACTTTGTTTCCGTACTCTTGATTCTTTTTAAAACGTGTGGTTAATCTGAGTAGCGTTTTTTTTTTTTTTTTGGTGATGTTCCAGTGGGCAAAAATGGTCACCATAAAGTTCACTACTGAAGGCAATGTGTTGAATGAAAGACAATCCAGTGGTATTTTAGCACCATGCTGTATTTTACGCTATTACTACTATTCCGGGGGGGAATCACGATAGGCGAGAGGGGTAGACTACGTGAAAAAAATTTGAAGTCAAATGGGGTGCCATGCAGTTTGCCGATGAAAGTCGGACAAGTCTGTGTGTGTGGTGCATATTTACACTTCGCTTTCAGCAGGCTAGTGTAACGAAAAGACGGGCGAAAGGAGGCCGCTACAGAGCATGATGAGTTGATGAGTGTGCAGTTGGGACATTCATTCAAGAGAGTAACGAGCTGGTCGGACATGTACCCATTGAACTTTCCTTCCTCGTTTTTACATTCATACGATCCCGTCAAGGTAATCATGTGGTGGTTGAAGTCAAAGGAGGCAGAAGGCTTCAACTTGCCGGATGGCCTCCGGTAATTCCAGGGCCTATGCACTCAGTGTCACATGGATATTTCCCTCGAGGAAATGAGAAGGAAACCTGCACGACTTTAAAGGTCTTTAAAGAGCATCTGTACTGCTGTGCTATATTCATTAATAATAGACGTACCGTCAAGAGCCATACAAATTAATTTGCTCTTCCTTCGGGGGAAGGAACCATAACTTGGACTTCTGAATAAATGCGTCTTTTGTCTCTTTATCCAGCGGTCTTGGTTAAGGCGAACATTTACGGTAACCCATCCCAAGCATAGGAGCACACGTTTAAGCCAAACTATGACTGGACTTGCTTGCTTTCCTTGCTTGGTAGGAAAAGCTACGATACTCTTGGGTTCAGGTTATACCTTGTTACACCACCATAACTTTCGAAAATCAATGGAAAACCGCTTCATTTCTTGTATTCGATTTCGATGATGTAGCAATTAAGCAATTGGTTACGATGATCACCGGGCGAAAGGAGGCGAAAGGAGGCAAAACTAGCCTGGTCACTGGTTACGATGATCACCGGAAGGGAGGTAAAAATCTGTGCGCGACTGCAGCCTACGATTTCCGTAGTATTTTTGTCGACGACGACCGTGCCAGTGGTTTCACCTCGTTGTCAATTAAAAGTACCAGGTTAAAGGTAGGAATCAACCACGGCGTTGTTCACTATACTGCCATCGACGACTGGGGCTAGCTGCGTCTTCGGAAACGGTTTGACAATTTTAGTTCACCAAGAATTTTACGAATACCATCGTGCTAAATCTCTCAAACATCAACGGATTCATCTCAGCACATTGTGAGTGTCATGGTACATACAAATACCAACACGAAAGTGCTGAATCCTAGGATAAAACAATACACAGAGTAGTGAACAGTTCGCCTTCTCACTGGTATTGTGAATTACTTTAGATTGAGACTTCCACAAATGTCACTGTTGTCTTGTTGTTATTCAACGGTCTTGATGAACTCGAAAAACTCGAAACTGAACACTTTCACAATAAAACTATCCCGGCCATCAAACTCGGTTTAACTGGATGCGGTGGGCTGGAAACGAGATGCTTTCCTTCCGGGATTGTTGTAATTAGTTTACTCATGGCGTTATCACGTTTTACATTCCTTATTACCAATTCAAATTGGCTGAAAATAGTTGAGTGGCAATCTTGTTTTCAGTCTTGATGAACGATCGATCATGGTGGTGCGCTGTTCCGTGATACCGTCCCTTCTGTTCGCCTTGTTCGTTAATGCTGCAGTTGTTTATGTGTGCTGTGAAGGATCCCATTCCTTTGAGCTTCATAGAAAGAGCTTATCCAAAGGTGGATCAAGGTTCCTTTCTCACCGAACATTGGGGGCTTTGAGATCTAGTGGAGACGAGTTTACTGAGCCAGGATCGAACGGACACGGTACGTAAATAGGCCACGCCGAAGCTCTTGGGGGCGAACATTAAAAGGGAGCCTAAGTTTGACCTAGTTTAAGGTGTTAAGATTAAGACTTGGACTCAAAAAACCACAGCTAAGCGTGTCTAAATCAATAAATCTATTTATTTAGGTGTCAACGGTATTTAGCACAGTTAAGCGTTGAGTGTGATATCGCAGATGACCTTGATTCCAAGAATACAGAATCGAATATATCCCCGCCTATACTCAGTAGACTCATTTTGTGGCGGTAGGTGTTTTTCCTTTGTTAAAAGTTTGTCTTTATTCTTTTACTTTGCCGTTCCATAACACCTCCTTGATTGATGTGACAACAGTAACAGGAGTGAAATAGATCGTTCATCTAGCTTCAATGATTGTTTTTTTTTATCTTTATATTTTTTTTTCAAATATTTTGCAAATGTTGACTGTTCGAAATATTTTCATATCAATGTGCCTTGTGTCTGGAGATGAAGTATTTAAGTGTGACTCTTCAAATGAAAGCTACTGAGTAGTACTTTGCTGTTTAACGTGGTTACAGTATTCTATTGAGTCGGAATGAAATCTTAAGTATGACCATTCAAAGTTGAAACTGGAATTTTTTTGTCCGTTTTTTTTCTTGTTTTTTTTTCTTCACTTTCATCTTGGCAGTCTTGATATTGAAAGGCGAAAGATGCTCGAGCCAACATGTACAGTCGCATTATCTGACACTGGAAAACGAAGGCAACATCGAAAGCTCTATATTAACCTTCAGTGTACTATATCTAGAGAGCTTCAGGAAGCGCTTTTCGACTTCCTCATTCCTGTTTTTCTTGTTCCCCTGTTTTCAAAAATATTTTAACTTGGAATCACTCCCAAAAACTGACAACTAATGCTTCAGGACTTAATGGATAACTTAAGATACTCGTAAGAGCTGCTTTTTAAGAAAAAAATTCGAGTAAATGCAACGTAAAGTATTATTTTTAGAGAAGAAAGTCACATCTCACGCAGGTAGTTTTCACGCAGGTCTTCTTCATAACGAAGGAATTGGAAATGTTAGTTTTGGGTACAAAATGTTAGTTTTGGGTTTTGGGTGCAAGCACTGCAATCTGCAGCAACCAACTTAAATTACGCGTGACGCTGGAGAAGTTGACTTGAATTTCCCCAAATACGCCCCTTAAATAAATTGTGACCTAATTTTTCAGCCAAACAGTAAAACAGAATTACTGTAAAATTCTAGCCGTTTTAACCTGAAACAGTAAACGTTTGTTCAAGATAATGAAAAGGGGAAATGTATGCCACCTTAAGGAAGAAATAAAAAGAACATTAGCCCGCCCAAGTAAAGATGGTATGGAGTATTTGGCATCGATATCGGCGCACTCTCAGACTAAAATTCCATCTTTATTTTTCAGCTCTTGAAAACAAGCTTACACCTTTAAACTACGACAACAGATTTGCCTATGGTTGCTTGCACGCGATTCCAATCCCAAACACGACTCTTGACAAAATGTTTACACCCGAGCAGGAAAAAACTGTCCTCATGGAAATATTCAACCAAACGGATGGTTATAACTGGAAAACCAAAACTCATTGGGGAAATCACTCAGTCCCTCACTGCCTTTGGTATGGAATTACATGTGATCGCACTAATCGTTACGTCATCAACATCTACTTAGGCGATAACAACTTGATTGGGACCCTTCCGGGAAGCCTGTGGAAGTTACGCAATTTACAAGGACTGTGTGTTGATTATAATTTTGGGTTGCAAGGCAGTGTCAGTGATATTCTGTCTGCCAATATGACCAACCTGCTACTTGTTTCACTTTCCTTCAACAAATTATCCGGTCGGATTCCTGGTGAAATTTTGGTGAAGATGAGGTCTCTGGTAAAAATAAAACTTTGTTGTCAAAAGGGAAAGGGTCTTTCCGGTGAAATTCCAGAGGACATTGGCAACTTGACGGAATTGCAAGTGCTCAGTCTCGGGGAGAACAGATTACATGGCTCGATACCAAAAAGCATTAAAAAATTAAAAAAGCTATGGTTTTTGGATCTTGAGACAGCAGAACATCTAGAAGGCGGCTTTGACAACCTGTTCAGCTTGCCATCTCTACAGTACATGCACCTTTCTCTTGCTGGACTAAACGGAACACTGCCTAACGAATTTGGGTTATGTTTTCCTGCAATGGTTGAGTGTCTTTTGCCAGGAAACCATTTTACTGGAAACATCCCTTCAACAATAGGCAACATGACAAACCTGCAACATTTAAACTTAGCAAGCAATGATTTCTATGGACAAATTCCGAGAAGCATTGGTTCAATGCCTGTGCTTCAAATTGCTGATTTTAGTGAGAATCACTTAACATCACTAGAGAAAGGAATTCTTTTCACGTCGCAGTCGATGGAAGTGCTCAGTCTGGCAAGCAATAAACAACTCAATGTGAGTTTTGAATTTCTGTTGGAGGCCCTAGAACCAATAAATGGGTCGCTACGTATTCTTAATGCCAGCGAGTGTCACTTTTACGGCACAATCTCGAACAAGCTGTGGGACTTTCACAGCTTGATTTCCGTTGATTTAAGTGGCAACAGATTGTTTGGAGAACTTCCATCGCCCACTGAAAACATGTTGTTTCTTGTGGACCTCGATGTTTCTAATAACAACCTTTCAGGCCAAATTCCTCATATTTCGCTACTTTCTCTGAAATTTCTTGACTTGTCAAATAACACTTACATGCAGGAATCAGACGAATGGAGAGCATTGCCAAAGTACATGACGATTGACTTTACAACTTTAACGCGCAGAAATCCTTCCGATAAGTTCAAATGTCCCAATGCACGTTTCAGCTACAACAATGGACTGGTGATCTTAGATCCTAGCTATTATCGTTATCGTCTATGCATTTGTGATATTGGCTATTATGGTTCAGGGAAAACCTGCTTACCTTGTATGGAGGGCTCGACGTGTAAGGATCAAATGCCTCCTGCACAGTACATGGTCATAAACGTGGGGTATTGGCCATCATCACGTGACCATAACGTGACTCATCTGGTTAAGTGCTCACAAGTACTGGGTACAAGTTTACAAGTAAATACATCATGCAACCCAACGGGTACTTGTGACTGTGGTATTGAGTGGTCAAAGGAGGGAAATGACACAAAGGCGAGACTATCCACCGTTTGTAAGAAGACGTGCCTCTGTCTCAAAGGAAGTAAAGACCGATTTTGTTCACGTTGTGAAAATGGGTATTACAAGCAGGGCATCCTTTGCTACGCCTGTCCCAAAACAAAGACCAGTGTCTACATCTTAGCTGTACTCGCTGTTTTGACCATGGTGCTACTAATCCTTGCCCTTTCAGTGTTTTACCAAAAGAAACGTTTTCTGTCAGTTGTATTTGTCTTTGCTCAAATCATTCTCTTAGCAGTTTTAACCATGCTTCGCGTCATTCCTTCCTGGTTACTCGAACTCAATGCCATAGCTCTATTTATTGCCTTTGCTGGAAAAAGCGCTGGTGCAAGCGGAATGCTAAAGATCACCTTGTTTTATTTCCAGACCTTGGATGCTTTGATTTCCAACACAGACGTCTGGCCGAGTGAAGTTCTTGAAACTCAACGCTATATCAGCAGTGTGTTTAACATCCGTTTCTCCGGCTTGAAATGTGTGATTCCAAAACTGTTTACACCACTGGGTGAGCTGCTGTCTCTTATCCTTCTGCCAATCATCTGTATCGTGGGTATTTGGTTGTATTACGCTCTCGGGTATGCTATCCTTAGATTTCGTAATTCGCTTAACAAGCGATTTCGATTAAGAAATAGTTGTTTGCAGCTTTCTATCGTGGCCCTTAACTTCACCTATTTTCCCATTGTCAAGAAAACTGCTGCCGTCTTGGCACGCTGCGGAGAAGACAACAATTACCGTTATCTCCTAGAAGCTCCATGGCTGGAGTGCGACGGTCGCGTTTACACCATGTTACAGGCGTTTGGTTGGCTAGCGTTGGTATTGTACGTGATTGGGGTTCCTTTTGGAGTGTTCTTACCTCTTCTGCGAATAAACGTTGCTAAAAGAGACAAGCTGACCCCACAAGAACGAGAAACTTTAGACAGTTGGCTAGGCTCGATCTATCTGCCATACAAAAAACAATGCCGTTCCTATTTCGAGATATTATTCCTTTTAAGGCGTATGCTTATCGCATTCTCGCTTTCGTTCATCCCGCGGGCCTCATCATTTCAGACTATTGCAGTTTGCTTTGTCCTGTTGGTCTCTCTTTGTTTCCAGCTACTTGTTAGGCCGTTCCATGACTCCTACGAGCACATCGCGTTGGAAAACACAGCCGAGACCCTGGTGCTTCTCACGCTTCATTTCTCTTTCATGAACATCAGATATGCAATCCTGAATCCAGACTCGTCCGCGCCTATCGTCTGGATGGTTATTGTGCTCAACGTAGTTCTCCTATGCAGCCTAGCTCTTTCAACAATTTTTCATTTAGGAAGGGCTCGTTTGGTACAAATTTTCCAAAACCTCTCTCCTAGGGGGCAATACGAGGAACCTTTGTCAGACCCTTCGTCACCACTGATCGTGGACGAAAGGAACTCGTAAATTGGTCAAAACGACATCCACACAGGTGTCTAATGATTCATGTAATGCAGAACTACAGTTTCGTTGGTAACACCCTATTGGGACATCTTCCAACTTACCGTTTCTCCCTCGTCGATGCTATTTAAGAATAGGCTGATGTTTGTTGACGTTGGCAGTCTTTGATCTGCCGCCTAAATTACTGAAAACTTAATGAAGCTTTAAAATGCGATAAATTTAGAGAGGCTGTCATTTTACTAAATATACAAAAAATGAGAGCAAATTGTCAACAATTGAAAGAGCGATTCATTTTTGAAATACCCAATTTGCCAACTAGTGATAAAAACGTTTGTAAGCCTTAAAAGCATCATTTGAAGCCTATTTATATCTTTTTCTCTTTAAAACTTCGCATGTTAACCAAGATTTATATGCTCTTTCGAGTTATGATGTATGTTATATCTGAGAGCTTATCAGGTGAATTTCAACTTGGCAAGATGTAAACAATGACGTCAACAGTAATCTCCGTATATTACGTATACAGTCGAAGCTCTCGTAAGCGACCACCTCGGTAGACTGCGAGTAGTCTCTAATTTTGGTGATCGCTTGTGGCGCTCCCCTCGCGTCGCGTCTTCTCGAAATTTCGCGCGCGTGCGTGTGTGTATTTCGCCCGCCCCACAATCGCCATTGCCAAAATTAGAGACTACTCGCAGTCTACCACCTGGGAAATTCAGAAAAGTGGTCGCAACTAGAGCTGGTCGCATACGAGAATGGGCTCTCGTAAGCGTACAAGAGCTTTTAGCGTAAAGTTTGGCATATGTTAATGGTTACTAATAGTTTTGTAGTAATAATATTGAATAGTTTTTTATTGCTTATCACAGAAGAGGTCCACGAAGGTACACGTCAAAGAACCATTAGCACTTGTGTTATGTAACGCTCTAAATTTGAATAAGAACCGAGTGCAAGTGTTAACCGAGTGGTCGCTTACAAGAACTTAAAAGCAAAGGAAAAATCCTGTTGGTAATTCACAAAAGTGGTCGCAGTCGCTTACGGGAGCGGTCGCTTACGAGAGCTTTTCATCACAGAGTTTAAGTCAAGCGGGGTTTCACAATGCTGGTCGTAACTAGAGCTGGTCGCTTACGAGAGTAATCGCAAGGAGAGCTTTGACTCAAAGTTAAAGTTAACTTAAAAGTATGAAACAAAAAACCACGTATGCACCAAAAGAAGAGTTTAGATCAATGAAAGGAAAATGGACTATGTGATCTACTTAAAAGTTATCTATGACATCTATATGTTACTACATCACTGGTTGCGTTTTGTATGCGGTAGTTTACAACACCGCGAGTGAGTGACAATCACGTGACTCTGCACGTGGCCAATATTCAACTGAAATTAACTGCAATATGTCGTTCATTGAATAAGTGTATTCACAACTTAAAAATCAGCCGGACGTTTTTAGGTCGCCCCAGGCTACCTCTGGTCTTTACCACGTTTGGTTTACAATACAGTTGCGGGGCTACTCGATTCTCCCAACATCCTGAGCTGAAACCAATCCTTTGGATCACGTTTCGCAGAACGTGAGAATATGTCAGTTGTTTGCTGTTGGCCATCTCGAACTCCCGTTCTTTCGAACAATTTTTTCCCTGATGTGTTCGACATTGCAAGTGTTAACTGTACTTTTCATCACAAAGATTCTTGTCTTACACTGATACTTAGTCAGTTATCCAATTAATACAACCACTTCATTCTCGCTGCCACATTTTCAGTTTACCAGAAGAAATGCTCAGTCATTTTTATGACGTTAATATAAGACTCCTTTAACCCGGCCACCCCGTTAACACGGCCAATGGCCCCGTAAGGCGAAGTCCGCCTTGCTATACAACCACTCAATACGAACACACAGTGTAAACGCATATGTTGTAGTTGAATTTCATCCGTGGTTCAATAATTGTTTTCCTTTGTTAACGGGCCGTCGCCATGATGGCGACCGCCGGTTATAAAATGGACATGGTTTTTCCTGAAAGCAAGTTGGCTTAACATACGAAGAAAGTTCTGTAAAGCTTGTGGTACGGGTACTCAAGAGCAGTACTGTCTTATATAAGACGCATGCGCATATACGTCTTCTGAATGTTACCTTCCTATGTTTTTGTCTTTTAATTTACAGTATTTAAGATATGAACGGCGAAGGGTTGTCAAGTTTGGGGTTTTTTGTATTTGTCTTGTATAACACATGCGCAATTGAGTAAAGGAGCTAATAGGATTGAATGCAAAATTGGCTGTGTTGTCTGATCTTGTTAGTAGTTATGGTGAAAATTTTTTTAGCGCAGGAGTTTTTTTATTGGGATTGACATTTTGAGGGGTGTAAAAATTTGGGAGTCAGAAGGATTTGTGAATGTCGGGAGCATATCACGCTTCTGTGAATGTGATTTGCTTTGAAAGTTGCGTTTTGCACGGGAGCGGTGTAATATTGTGCTGCGTGAGAGGCGGTTTCCCTTGGCGTTTTATGGGGGGGGGGGGGCGGTAGTTTGCGAAGTGGATTGTAAGGTTTCTGACTGGCTAACTTGTATTTCGCAGCGGACAAAAAGGACAGTTGCGTTTTGCCGGCGTGGGCTAGGAAGAAAAGGAATTGGTACTAGTATGATGATGCAATATTAGTTGATTGCACCATCAGTACATGATAGTTCTTGTGAACGGAGAGAGATGAGTGTTTATTTGAGGCGAGACGTTCATACGAAGGAATCGTCATAAATAAGGAGATCAATTAATAAGGCAGGTGTTACGAGTCTTTTTGCATTGAAAGAACAAAAATATCTGAATATTATCGACGGATTTTTGTAGTTTGCGTGTGGTGTTCGCTGGAGGCTACGAGCAGTCTCTCTTTCCGTTCAGAGATAGTGAAGGAAAAGAAAAACAAGCGAGTGAGCGCGAAATCGATTGCGGCTCGACAGGCGCTTTAGCTTTCAAAGACGTGGGCGACTTTCGTCCCCGCTCGCTTGTTTACTTTTGCAAGGGGATTCCCGGGTTAGCAAACCGGATTTGAACATCACGTCATGAGATATGCCTTGACGTGCCCCATACGCTGACGATCTGCTCGAGCTCGTGTTTATCAAACGTTATATTTTGATTCTACTGCTATGTTCACGGTTTGTATTTAAGGTCTAGGCACAACAGTAAATACTTCGTCGTCCCGGTGTGAGCATTCTCAGTTGTGGACGAATTTATATCGACATTCAACGTTTGAGTGAATTTGCGTTTTTCAGCACAAATAAAAGCGATAAGAAAGATAAGCTGAGTCATCAGAGTTTAAACATTACGTCATCCAGTAACGTTATAGTCAAAATATTGTGTCACACAATCACACTTTTCGTCACGCCGGTTCGTATAAATAGAGGATCGCGCTAACCAGGGGGGGGGGGGGGGATAGAAGCGAGGCCTGGGACCGAGAAACGATGTTCTCACAACTTGCAAAGCGGTCCAGTCAAAACGTGGACAGCGGTGTTCGTCATAATAAATATTTCCGATCGACGATCAACTTATTCGAAATAGTTTGCAAAATTTATGTGTATTTTGTAGGGGAAAAGTAAGCGGTGAGCGGCTAATCTCTCATGGAACTTACTGTCAGTTTCGTACAAGAGAATATTCGATGGAAGCGACATCGATGAAGACGCTTCTGTTTTCGCAATGTCTTGTTTGTGGCAGTGGCGAGTGGATCAGCCGCGAGCCGTACGGCAGTCACGTTTCGCTTGTTTGTACTTGGAGACCAGGTTTGCGACAAACGTTTCAAAGTTGAATGCTAGAATTAGATAATTCAACGTAAATAAACTTCTCACCGAGAGAAAGCTCTTGAACTATTCAGGATTTTATTTCTTGTACTCCGCGACGTAATTTTGGTCTTTGTCTATCGCTGAACTGATGCATGTAATAAATAAAAATACTGTCAATGTTTCTTTTTACATCTCATTCTGTAACGAATTGATAGCATGAGATGAGACAGTTATGGCTGTACTCGGTTTGCATGTTTTCCTCCAGCGTGGTCTAAATAAATTGCAACGGGAAATGTGCCATAAAACATCGATGGAAATAAATTCAATCAAAACCGCTATAACCTAATGCATGGAAACAATACCTACGCACAAAATACGACTTTTATTATCAATAATCCAGTTATGTGTTAACAAGATCATTTCACAGTTCAGTACTTTGAACCTGATCCCAGTTTTTAACCCAGCTTCAGAAAATTCTATCTGATTCTATACAGTCGATCAGCACAGACTGGATTGATCGAAGCGCTACTGTTCTACTTTGCGACTGAAAAACTCCGAGAGTAAACTTTTGTCTTTATAAGAAGCAAAATGCACGAAAACATGATAAAAGAATAAAATACGATCAATTCGTCAATTACCTAAACTAAGGGACAAAACCGAATCCGCTGCCTTTGGCCGCCATAATTTTTTTCCCTTCAGCGTCTGAGTTCCGTTGGAACATGGAACATCTGCGCACGCGTAGGAGGTATATCCGCTGACTAGAACCTCACAGATTGCTTTGCAAGTTGTGAGAACATCGTTTGGATTTCATTTAAGAGAATGTATGGGAAGTTGCTTTCCCCCCCCTGGCGCTAACATTTGTGAAACCTAGGGTTGGGGAGGGTCAGAATGGCCGGTTAAAATGCCCAACGGGCTTTCTTGTTCTTTTTTAAGTTAATATAAGATAATGAATATGAAACCAAAGAAAATAAAAATTGAACCAAGGATAAAATTGAACTACAACACATCCATCCCTTCTCATTTCATGCATATGGAAGTAAGCTGTGGTGTGAAGTGCGTTTGAGGAAATTCACAGAAGTAGGCTTGAAGGAGGAACCTCTTCCATTGAAACTCTACAACTGAATTGGCTTTAGATAATATTTTTCGATCCGACCGCTCTTATACAGCGATTTTCCAAGGGAAGCAAACCCATCCAAGGCGAGTGTACCTTTAACGATTCTTTCCGATCCGTAAACGTCCCTGGAAAAGCTCTCAAAAATGTTTTCAGCTTTTCTCGAATCTTACAAAAATCTCCGCCGTCCCAAAAAGCCCTCCCTCACCACGCGACCACAAGGGGCATCATAATGCTCTTGGGCGTGTTCTCAGGACTTTAAAAAAGGTTACACCTGAAATGAATAGCGACAGAGGTAGCGGGGGAAGGGGGGTCTACCGATATATACAGAATATGGCCACCACTACCTTTGCCCTTTGTCATTAACCACCATTGAGGGTTTTTAGCCGCAAAACAGAGAGTAGTACTTGCCAGAAAACACCTCTTATGAGTAAAATCCCAAGGGTTCTGATTACTTTCGGGGTTTCATTTGGACGAAGACGATTTGCAACAGCCAAGCGCGATACGTTTACCCGTTGCATTAATGGCAGTTCCGTATTTTGTTAAGGGAAGAAGTAGCAAGGGCGAGCAAGCGCAATATTGAGTTATGTAAGAGCACGATGGAATGCTTTAAGATGCAGTTATCGAGTGCTCTCTAAAATTCCCAAGTGCTTCCCTGAAAATATCCAGGGATTACCCACTTTTTCTTGACCCGAAGAATAGCTTATGTAGTCACTTTCTTATCTGAAAACCGCGTTAATCAGACAACCCCGTTATCGTCGTTATTATTACATGCAGTATTAAAACGGCTAGATGCTTTTAAAAACAACCTTCCACATAAGGTGCAAAAGCATAGCCTATAAAAAGTCTCCTAAAAATGGCTGAGTTCCTTATTATTATTATTATTATTATTATTATTATTATTATTATTATTATTATTATTATTATTATTATGATTATGATTATGATTATTACCCGCTAGTGGTCGTGTTAACGGGGTTCCACTCTAACTCGATAAAGTACGCGTGACGTAGGGCGCGTGCATCACAGCAGGATATTGAACCTTTCTCACCAATCATAACACGCGTATTTCTTTGATAAAGCTAATTGGGATCAACGACACATCTGTAGATCAAAAAATATATTTTTATGTCTTATAGAACAAAAACTATTCCATTATTTACAAATAACTATTTTTTAAATTGTATTAAAGTGATCGGGTTTTTTTCCCTGCACACTTAATAAATCTCTACTTTCTCTCTTTTCTGTCTAAAACTTGAAAATGTAGAGCTTTAACCATAACCTGACATTTCAGGAGTCTGTAGGCTTTGACGAAACAACACTAGATCCCAAGTCTCCCTCGTTTGCATTGGACTGTTCGTAGTCCGAAGGTCCTGGTGAGGAAATGTTCCTTTCGCTGATTTCGTCAACAAGTTTTAGAAGCTCAGCGTCATCCTTGTTTGACTCAAGCTCGAAAGTGTCTGACTCTTGGTCGCCATTATCCTCGGCCTGGTCAGAAGGTAACACGCTAACAACTCCCTGATCTTCCGAAAATTCTACTTTTGACCGAGAAGCTGATCTCTCCGATGTAGCACCCCGCAAGGCCGACTCGTTCCTCTCCCCGACCTGTTTCTGCATCTCGCCTTCATCCAGTTGAGTCTCCATTTTACCACGCGCTTCATCATGGTCTACCTCATCCCCAGACCCTTCCTTATCCCCAGAGTTATCGGACAAGTCGTCCCATTTGTCCATATTCCCTTCACTGTTTTCAGATGAAGTGCTGTTTAAATCCATAGGAAGATAAGAGCGCCTGAAAACAAGCTCTCCAGGTGTGGGCGCTCTTGACATCCTTTCTCGCGCGTGATAGCCCGCGAGTATTGGGTCCCATCCTCGCGAGGAGTCACTTGTGGCCCGTGACACCGCGCGCGAACCCATTTTAGTGGCTCGAGACGCAACACGCGAGGGAGTCGCCTGTTGGGTCTCGGTGGTAAAAAGACGTTTGTAGTCGCTTGTGTACTCGGCTGCCTGATCTTCCTGTAGGATGTGTGCCACGATAGCGTCTCTCCGACATAACCGCCTCACTTCCTGCCTGATAGCTTCAACCATTTCCAGATCCCCTGTTGGCTCCACACCCAGTGACTCCAATGTCATGATCGCCTCCCTAAAAAACGCGGAAAATAGCTGAGTCATAACCTGGATTGTAAGTAGTGTTTTAAGTGAGTGGACGGTCAAAGTGTATTGTGAGACTGCCGATAAGAACTAAGATCCACAGATTTTATCTCACAAACAACTATTTTCTCAAGGGAAACAGACGAAAACAAAACGACAAGGACATGCCATAGCTTCTCGTCCCGTAATAAGGACTCTCCAACATACCCGGAGATTATCAGCTTTCAGGAACTTAACTACCGAAGAATCGCTGAATGGCGAGAAGCGATTATGTTAAGTCTGGACGAGAGTTTAAACTCTTTGGGAGCACAAGAGAGTCTACATGAGTTCATTATAGTTTGAGGCCAAACAAGAGCGATAGTTAGAAAACTTCCATCTTGCAGCGTGCAGTGGTAGCACTGAATTCTATCCCGCGTTGAATAAAGCGAAACGTGGTGGCCAATACGTGACCAAAAAACAACCATTTGCTTTGGTTTCGGTTAACTACGATCTGTAAATGGTTAAATGAACTCGTGACACTCTCTTAACCAAAAAGAAGAAAAGCCTAAATCCTTGTGTCCTTGTCGCGGACGTTTTTCCGCACTTTGCCTTACGTACTGATTAGTTCACTGGGTTATCTGCCTCTGTGATTGGCCGGAGTAATTTAATCTAATTTAATTTAATTTTTAATTCAATTTAATTAATTTAAGTTTTGGGGTTTTGGCTTTACAAAACTCTGTTGAAAAGTGCTACATTGGGAAACTTGAAACGCGTGAAAACTTGAAACTCACCTCTTCACAAGTTCCTCAGTTTCAACAACGAGGCGATCTTGCAGAACGCTAAGCAACCTTTCATCTCGCAATCCCAGTACTGCCACTGCGTTACACGCCTCCGCCCGTACAGCGGGTACCTTCTCATAGCGAATTGACCACAGTAATACCTCGATCAGCCTCTCATCCACGACTCCTATAGAGCCAAGGGCTGCAACGAAAGCACAAATTTAAAATAACAATTTTAAAAAAATGTTAAGGAACGTTCACTTAAATATGATTATCGCCTACAGGTCGAGTTACCTTCATGAAGGAGAGCTATTTTTCGCTACCATAATGCAACGTTAATTCCTGTCGTCATGACCGCAAATTCCAAATCCTATCCTTGGCTAGCATAGTCAGTTTGATAACAAGAGCTTGCTTCGCTTGGCATATTCCGATCTTTTAACACATTGTGTACAGTAATTCAGCTTCATTCTTGGCCTTAGAATTGTCCTTCAACGCATGGTTCAGTGTATTTCACACAAAATTGAATTGGAATGATCAACATACTCGTCCTTGAAAGAATACGAGGCATCCACAACCGCGTTTACTTCCTTCATTCGGTAGTTTTACCTTCCCTTTCGTTTTAATTTCCTTTGCTCTTAGCTATCTTCTCCTTCAACCAGGGTTAATTTAAGTCGCGTTAATTTCAAATACCTTAATAAACACAAGCTCTCATTTTCTATAAGATATATATTTTTAAAAAAGCTAGCAGCCGTGACGCAGGGCTCAATAATTCTAACCTTTTATGGTATGTGCCTTGACTTTCCAGCTGTTGTCGTCACTCGCCAAACGCAGGAGTGAACTCAGTACACCTTTATCCGTGATCTTCAACTTGCCTGCAGCCTGTAAGATAACATTAAAGTCATCTACAAGTATCTCTATTTTATTCATCTCCATGTTCCCTTCGCTAACAACGACCTTTGTCTTTGTCCTCTGATAACTAGTCCGAGCAAGCATACCTTTTTTTTAACCAACCTGGATGAAATCCTTAAGTATGACCATTGAAATAAAAGCAAAGAGGGGCAAAACTCAAACTGACGGTGACTTGGATGAAGCCGCGTTTTCCAGCGCTGGGAACTGGGTTCGAGTTTTCATTGGTTCAGTGGGTTACATCATTTATTACGAATGGTCCAGCACAGTTCTTGAGAGAAAACGCTGTAACTGGTTTAAACAGCCTAGTACCCAGGCGCTCTCTTCTCGCTCACACGACTTGGCGCGAAATTTCGTGACGTCACCGAATGGCATACCTCATTCGGTGACGTCACTACATTTTGCACCAAGTCGAAACGAGTGAGCGGGAGGAGAAAGCCTGGGTACTAGGCTGTGGTTTAAATTGTTTTGTCGCAAACACCCGTTTTACTTACCATGGCAGCTTCAATTCTAACCGAGACGTATTCACTCTTAAAACATTCTTGCAAGGCCGGCAGAAGACGAGCAGTCATAATAACAAGATTTGACAGCTGAGAAAGCAAAGAAGGCGAATATAGCGTTATTGAAACGTCCACAGAGCAAAGCACAGATGATGCACAATAGTTAACAAGTTAAGTGTCGTTTAGTCAAGCTACAGAAAGGTAAAAAATATTGTAATTGATTTGTTAATTTGTCATCCGATAACGCCCTTTTCCAAGGACATTGCTTTGATTTTGTATACTGCTGGTTGAAAAGGTAAATATCATTCAGCGAGAGACGGGTCTCTAACCAGATAATAGGGAACTGAAGCAACCGCGATGGCAACGCCAAAGAAAACGTCACTTAAAAAATGACTTCCCAGTCTTTTAAACTTCTTCTCGATTATCC
Organism: Siderastrea siderea; assembly: GCA_964030785.1. NCBI lineage: Eukaryota > Metazoa > Cnidaria > Anthozoa > Scleractinia > Rhizangiidae > Siderastrea > Siderastrea siderea. The sequence goes on from OZ034968.1 coordinate 62,809,082, forward strand.
CAGTTCATTCAATCTGTCTAGTGTCGGGAGCTGAATTTGGAAGGACGGCGTTACAGTTCAGGGAAAAAAACGAAAATTCACCGCCGTGTGTTCACGTTCTCCACAAAACTTTTAATTTGGTCATTCCACGTTGTAGTTGTGTACAGAACGATAAAGAAATGTACCAAAAAGTATAACGCACGTGCAGAGTCATTGTTTTGCTAATAAAAGCTTTTGTTTTTTGACGTTCTCGTCAGCCGTCGCCGTCGTGTTGGCTTAAGCTCTCTAATATGGACCTTAAAGGTCAAATAAACCCAAATTTTGATAATTCCGCTTTAGCCGTTTAAACGTGTCTTGACACAAAAAGAAATCATTATAAAGCCAAACTGGACCGAAATTTTCCTTCCTGAGACCTTAAAAGGAGTAATAAAGCCAAAAGTACGAAGATATCCGAAGGTTTCACGAAATCGTTTCTGAAATGACCGCGCGCTTAAATGGAAGGAATGGAAACGATCGCTGATTCTGTGACGTCACTGTTGATGAGCAAAGAAAGCTCAAGATCCAAAGGCGAGTATTGAAGAGTATTGTTGTAATTTTTTGGAAAATTCTCTGTTTTCACCCGTTTTCTTTGCGTTGAAAATGGCGGAGGAGCTCAAACCTGTGGCATTTAATGTAGAGCCATACCAGTTTGAGCTAATTGCCACAGAATCGGACTGCAAAATCTCAGATGATATTCGACCGACAGCAATGGCTTCGAAAGTAAACGACGGAATTGGTAAAGTTTAATGATGAGCGTTTAAGCTTATTTATTCATTACACTGTAAACGTTCGCCGTATAATCGTTAATAAATGCGTTACCACTTTATTTGAAGCATTTTTGTTGTTCTTTGCAGCCCTTTTGTACACTTATCATGATCGATGTTTGTTGTTATGCCTTACTGACTAGACTGACTAGAGTAAAGCAAAGCTTCTTATACATGTATTTATTATGGTTCCTGTGTGAGTACGGTTTTCATCCTCGCGGCAACAGCGGCAGGAAATCCAGCTCAAATTTTGAACATAGCCGAAAACAGGTTGCAGTTCTTGTTGAATGTATTTGAATCTTGTTGAATGTATCTGTCTACATCGCAAAGTGGTGCTAGTGACTGTGTTTGTTTGTTGTTTTGCATGTATACAATCTTAGGCTCAAAATTTAGGTGCATTTAAATTTTGGCAACCGTGTACTAATGCCAGCTGGGCGAGAAAGTGTTTTGCCGTCGTGCAATTCCCAAATCCTGTGATAAGATACCACCTGCTATGTCCTAGAGACAGATGAAGAGAATTTTTTAAATCCAGCTGTCATTGAGACGGATTATAATCAGTATTTTGAAAATGAAGGCCGGAGTACGTACATATTAACGTAATTTTGCTTTGGGCTCTTTTTTTTTGGGGGGGGGGGGAAGGGGGGCAGAGAACAAACTCCATGTATAGATTGGTGCAACCCAAATGAATATGGTTTTAATCCCTTTTTGGTTCTGAAAATGGTTGTTGACTTAAAAGTCAGGTCTGAAAATGGTAATTGATTCGGGAGTGACAGTTATGTTTTGTCAGTTCTGAAAATGGGTGGGAAAAATTACACATCTGGTTCTCAAGATGGGTAAGGAAAATTACATGTTTGGTCTGACAGTGGGCACACTGAGAGCTGCTTTGTGGTTGAATTTTGCTTGGGAAAAGAGAAAGAAAAACCTCTGGGAGGAGGGGAGGAACCAGGGGACCAGTGGGGAGGAAAATTACATCTTTTGGTCCGAAAATGAATCACCTATAAATTGTGTTCATGAGAAAAGATCCTTCATTAATACATGATGAGATGTTGCAATGCTTATGAGGTTGTGTGCTAAATACTAAGATATTTGACAAAAGGTGACATAAAAGTAGTAAAAGATCAAGGAACAATAATGAAATGACAATTACAAAAACCCTTATTACATGAATGAACATGATTACATGAACAGTATACCTTGTTAAGTTCTTAGCAACCTTGTGCACTTTATGACTCCTTTGATGTATATGGTTTAACAAGTATTGGGTTTACAATCAGTTGTACTACCAGTACAACATATAAGTAAAATAATTGTTAGTTGAAAGCAAAAACAAACTCTCAAAGTTTAGCTTAAACAAATCAAATGTGATTTCATTATTTCTAAGACTGTGAAATCGAGTTAATGTTGTTTTTCTACTGTTGTTACTGGTTAGCTAACCTGTTTATTTATTTAATATAGATTTATTTTTGTAGTTGACATATTTATTTAATCCCTTTACTGATGAGTTACCTTTTACTCATCTGTGTATCTTTCTTATGAGTCTGTTGTTTCCTCTTTCGTTCTCAGAACATGTATACAGTAATGTTGCTTATAGGCAATACACTTACTGGATACGTATGAAGCTGGGACGACAAATCCCAGTAGCCATTCCATCTTCTCTGGTTTTAAAAATTAGAGAGAGCTTCCCAAGTAAAAGTGGAAACTGGAAGGGCTTTGAATATGTCCATTAACAGCTTGGCAGTCTTGCTAGATAATATTAACATCATATTTGGTTGACAGTTGTACTACTCTTTGAAATGTTTCTAAACTTTGTATTTTCTTCAATTACTACAGAGTGGTACTTAATCTAGGAGGTGAGAGGGGAGGGGCTCCCATAGTATAGTGAAGGGGTCACTGTGATTACAATTCATGCTTTGGTACCACTTAGGGTGTTTGAATTAAAAATGACCATTGTCAGCGTGTTTTGATACTTTCTAGGGTTTTAAGGTACTATAATGTCAGAAATTCATGCTGGCAGGAACAACTTTTCAAGAGGTATTAGTACTTCTTGGAGTGACAAGGAACATATGCGACACCCACAAAAGAAGTTTTTTTTTGTTTCAAACAACAATCAATTCCTTCAGTTTTTATGGGTCAACCATTTCGCCCTCCTGAAAGTACTTAGATAGCAGCTGTACGAAGGGTGGACCCCATAATTATATTAAGTGATACCCCTGTCATGAACTTGATAGGGGCATGTTCGTCTTGATATGATGTCATTTCTGCCTCCCCTAAAAATCATGAACATGGAACAGCCTGGAACACCTACTTCCCAGGAGGGTACTCCGGATTTCAAGTGACGGGGATGATCGAATGGGGGCAAAAATCACAACCCAAAAAAATCCCTAGGGCCTCCAAGGAACCCCAAAATTAACCCCCAAAATCCCATGCCGAATTTTCGAGCCTCAAGGTTTCCAGAAAGGATTAACCCACAAGTCACATGCGAAAGATATCAAGAATTTACTACAGCAAAAGGGAATTCCAGTGAGGATAAAGCCAGGTGATAAACATGATGGATGAGAAATCAGTTGAATGAATTGAAGCCTTGTGAAATACACCCGGAACACTTTGCGGACTATTGTATAGCCGGTTTTATGAAACAGATGCAATGTAATGTGACACCATCGTTAAATATAATTAAAACAACCGCAAAACAAGTTTGGTTGTCGGTACTTAATATTCGCAGAACTACGCGGCCAGGATACACAGGCACTACCACAATTCTTCAGATTGTTTTGAATACCCAAAAAATCTCTACTTAAATCAAGCCACCCCAAAAAATACTTGCCAAATTTTCCTACCCAAAAACATCCCGGGATGGAAAATTTCAACACCCCCCCAAAAAAAGCCTTCGATTATCCCCGTCACTTGAAATCCGGAGTACCCCCCCCCCCCCCCGTGGGACCTGCTTGCCAGTGGAAAGCCACAACACTTAGAAACTAGGCCAGTTTATTAAATCTGGGTTTATTTTGTTGGTTGTCTTGAGTGTTGGCTTGTGGGAGGCTTAAGAAAGGTCTGCAGCCGCTGTGTGAAAGCGATAAAACTCAAATATTTTAGTGTGTGTAAAATATTACATTCAGAGCTCGAAATTTACGTTTGTTTATAATTTTTGAAGCCTAATTTACGCGCCAAAAATCTGAGGTTATTGTTAATGCTTAGTAACTGCTATGACTTATAATTCTCAAATAAACCTAGCTGAAAGAGCTAACAACCAACAGAAGATGCAAGCTAGTCATAGTTATGTTGAACAAAATGCAAACTTCTTACCTCTAAATTTCTACGTTGTGCAAATGCTGAACGCGCAATTGGAATTCCCGTGTGAAGTTGCTCCGGCGTTCTTGGGCGGACGTGGATGGTTTATACCGCTGTAACCTACCGCTCAAAACAACCTCCACAAGCTCGGAAAACCGGCAAAAACACAGCAAACACATAACAGGTAAGGTTCTTCAAACTTTATTTGGATTTTTAGGTATTTTCCATGGAACACCGCCGATTATTTTCGATCGAATCGCTTTGGTTACCTGTGGTGTAAACTGGTCTGCACAGACACGTGAATCAGTGTTTTGTGGGTTGAAACGATCCTCCTTTCATTTTTTGAGCCATTCTTGAGGCAGTTCTGGATCTTCTGGAAACTTAAAATTACTTACTTTACTCTCATAGCAGCACAAAAGCACCATGATTTTCCGCTCAAGTCCTCACACTTCGAATCCCCGCAATTTTCCAGCTCGCCAACAGTGACGTCACTAGTGTTATTTCCGACAATTTCCCGACAACTTTCCCGACCACTCTACGATTGTGAAGGCCAAAAAGTGGCACTTTTCACGTGCCATTATCTCTGCGATCCTAAGTCCAATTGACTTGAAACTTCAGAATATGTTTATTTGATACCAAATCAACACATAACAAGTAAATTGGATTGAAAGAAAAAATGTCAAAATTTTGGGTTTATTTGACCTTTAAGCAGCCAGAATGCCGATCTCGCGGACGTAACAGGTGGCTAGCGGAAGTTCTTTGTTTCTCGTTTGGTACGCTTTGACGTTTTCAGTTCAATCCCAAATTTGTTTTTCTGTTCGTGACGGGAAGCAAAATTCCGCCAATAAAGAGAAAACAAGACTTCTGGTCCCGACTGAAACGTAAGGGACGTCAACGTTTTCGTTGCTTAAGCTCCCTAATGTAAACAAAACATGACCTGGTCACGTGACTTTTTCTGCGCTTAGCACTGATCACTGTTACTTCAAATTAATTCACCTGCTCTACAATTAAAACTCCGAAAACTATGTAAAAGTAAGTTTAAACCCCCTACGTCAGTTGGTTTGGTGGGGAATATACTTTGCACCCTGAATTTTTCAGTTTCCTAACACATTCATGGTCTACATTGTACGGTCAAGCTCATTTCCTTAAAATCTACCTTTATCCTCTCCAATGCTCACCTTCTTCAGCGCGTCCACTTTTATCCGCTCGTTTCCAGTGAGCATTCGTTCACGCAAGGCATCCTTGACAAGCTGTTGGTGAGAAAGGAGTACACACCCCCGTCGGTATAATACAAGTTTACAATGCACGAGTTTTATTTTAAAAAAAAAGGTTTCAAGCAGAGAAGAGCATCCACAGTAAAAATTTCAGGGCTCCAGGTGCCCCTCTCTCCCGCTTTCTTAGCTGGCCTTCTTTGCGTATCTCTAGCAGTTATGTAGAGTATCACTAACAAATAATTTGCTACCTGACAAAGGTATCACAAGCACTTATTGCCATAATTACTGCAGCAAGCTTTATTTTTTAAGTGACTATCATGTTTCTCATTTGTCATTGTCATGACTTGTGAGCCGACTGATCTCCAGTCCCATATATTTCCCGAACAGCGGAATCGAGCCTAACGATTAAAGGTTAAAGAATACCACGCTCACACAACCTCTTCCCCAAAACGAGGTCAAATGTCAGTGCCAAAAGGTACACGTAAATGTCTGTTTCACTGGGCATGGCATGAATCAACCTTATGACAAAGTTTTCAAACAGCTGATCCCTATTAAGAATTACAAATGTGTCAGAGACGCACGACCAGGGTCAGAAGAAGAGAGGCTTGCAGGGGCACTCAACGATAAAATTTTAGTGAAATACTTGTAATATCATTTTCTACTTTCTTGGATTGTTTCAGAGCTTTTTAAAGGCATATTTGTGTCAGCTAACACAGGTTGACCTGTTCAGAGTTTTTACATGCAGCTGCACTTTAGGCCGCATAAAATTTTAGAAAACAGAATCCTATCCGCCGAATTTCCGAGCTGCTAATACTGTAGCTCTCCGAAAATGCTAGTTGACCTTATTTTACACTGTAAACGAAATATTTGTCCCTCCGAAAACAATAGGAATTAATCGACTTCCTTGCAAGTCTGAGGTGGTGTTTCACTTAAAACTCTATAGTTTTCACTGCAATTAGATCCAAATATCTCAAGCGATTTAGGCCTCACCGAACAGATATTCCCCAAAACGAATCGTTGGGTGCCCCTGGGCTTTGGGAATGAGTCTGCGAGTACACAAACACTTTCCATTGACAACGACAAAAAAATACGTCCAGCTGCAATGTGGAAAAATAAAAAAAAAAACGAGTAAGGAAGAATCTGTACCTTGCCATTTCCAGTCCTTCCAAGAGCTTGTGCAGCTGCTGAGCGCACGTCTTTGTTCCAGTCATTCCACATCAGATAAGACAACTTCTGAGTCATGTCCTGAAATAATTTAGAATACAGCATTGACTGAAGGTGCTCCAATGTGAAAAGTTTAGTGCAAATCGCCTTGCAACAGCTCAATCTGCAACACTGCAGTTGCATTAAAAGCGTGTGTCACACTAGGTAACGTTGAGTGCAACTTTTGCTTTTATTTTGCACGTGCACATTTAGGGCACCTTTTATTTTGACATTTCTTTGCACTGCAAAGTAGTAATAAGTATGCAAAGAACGAGAGTGGACTGACCCATGCGCATGGAGTCACCAAAACAGGGAATTGTGAGAAGAATTGTGAGAGAAAGTTGTTCAAAAATTTAGTGAAGAAAGATGCTACAATCGTTACCAAAAAAGAACCTGTTTCTTTAAACCCTTAACCCTAAGGCAAATACGTGCAATTTTCCCTATCCAATTTCAGACCTCACACTAAACAACGGCCTCCTTGTCAATTCAAACTAGCAAAAATATATACTCCATTTTAGACTAAAAGGAAAACATACCCTATTTCCGACCAAAATGGCTCAAAAACCACACCCTTTGGGGTGGCAAAGAACATGGAAGAGTACCCCCCCCCCCACCCACACACACACACACACAAACACACACACACACACACACACACCAAACCAAGAAAATCAGTTAACTTTACACTTGACTCAAAATGTCAGAAATAGTAACAAAGATTACCTTGTTGGCACCTCCCTTCAGCTTTGGGATGACCTTACATGCTGTTACACGGTCTTTCCAACTGTTACTGTTCAGTAATTCTGCAATTAATGACTGAACCACATCCTGAAAGATGAAAGTAGTAACACAAAAATACAATAAATCAGCTAGTTCTATTTAACACCAAATCACCTATAATTATATTAGGAAAACTCACCTACTGTTGACTTAGCTCTGCTAGTAGGGTTCCAGCTTTCTCAGTCCTTACAGCATTATCAGGATGTAAATGATTGATAAGCTCCACAATGATCTTGTCGGTGATGACACCACTCAACGCCAGGCACTGTGTTGCCGCCCATTTTTCAGGGGGACCTCCCTGCTCCATTGCCCATAAGAGCACTGTCTTAGCCTAGTGATATTATAAAAAATATTTCTACATAAGTCAACAAAAGACATACTGCTGGTGGGTTTTTTAGAGATGTTTCTTGGTGTTGCAGAAACCCGGCAATGCTTGCTAGCTGTTGCATTGCATCATTGACCTTAACTTCTACATTCTGTCGTACCAAACTAGTTGCCAATGTTAACAAGAGTAGGTGAAATAGTCCCTGGGGTAGTAATACGCCCTTTCCAAGCTTCAATGACTGCAAGGGGGATGATGTCAACTGGGACAAAAGTTACATTGTATGTTTCTTCCTCCTCTCACTGTGAGAAAATTCACGGTAACAAATTCAGTAAACTAAATTTTAGTAGTGCATGTTTCTTTTCGATCTTTTGTTTTATGTCTGACTTGTAGCACTAACAAAGAGCCTGGGTCAAAAAAAGTGGTCTTAATAATGAAATGGTCTTAAGATGGGGTTCCACCATTTAAATCTTTATTTGATTTTGGGAGATCCAAAATTCAGTAGAATGAATCCCAGGTGATCATCTTTTACTGAGAAAAAAAATACGTAGAGGATAAAGTTGTCCATAATTGACTGAAAAAGACAAGCCGATGATGGACTTTTTAGCAACCATCAAACTGAGTGTGAATAATTAGCCCAACGGGCAAAAGAAATTTCCATGCAAATTTTTCAAAATATGTGTATTTTTAGCTCAATTCTATTACTTATTACGCTTGTTAAAATTTAAAGTCCAAAAAGTGCTAAAATATGTTACACATTATCAACTAAATTTCATGACCTAATACGTACCTTGTCACATGGTTTGTTCAAAGAGTACAGTGTGATAGCTGCAGCAACCCTGACTTGTGAATTCTTTTCATCTAACAGCTTTGTTATTGCTGCAATAAGTTCTGGTTCCACTACTGTTTCCAAGGACGGAGTTGGTCCCTTGGACTTGTCCAACATAATCCCTGTGTACAATTGAAAACAAAGTAAGATCACTGTTTGATAATTCTCTTTTACTCATTACTTTATTATGTAGTTTAACGAAATAGTAATTTATTATTAAATATTGTAACTGAAGGATTATCACATTTCAAATCCTGACAGTCTACAGTTGTTGTATTCAGGCAGGAAAATGTCAAGCCAAGTCCACATGTTATGCTTGCTATTTCTTATCTATTAAATGCACAAATTATGAGTGTTTCCAGAAAATATCCATACTCTCCCCAAGGAAGAAATACTAAGGGGAAGGGGTGTGTTTAACACCAAAAATTTTAAAGGAAAGTATGAAGTTAAAGTGGAATTTCCAGAGGGGTGTGGCCGGGTCCAAACCAAAAAACCCTCCATGGGGGGAGTATGGGTATTTTCTGGAACAACACAATCGTGTCAGTCTCATGGCCAGGGGGCAGGGGAGGAGGCTACTCAAAAAAATAAAGAAAATATATCAATGGCAAATCACTGCTCACAAAAAAATCTTTTAAGCTAACACCCCCCTCAAGAAAAATTCCATTTGTGAGACAGCAGGAATTAGCAATGAATTGAGTATTATGGAATAATAATAATGTTACAAAAGCAAAGGCCTGAAGGGGCAAGAGTTGTCAAGATAGGCTCAGGAGCAAGGCAGCACCCTCTCTACCGGCACCTTTAACACAGAAATACATCATACCACCTAAACGATGTCCTTCTTTCTTCATTTAACGCAGCTCAGCAGCCTTACTACATGCCGACACAGCTGCTAGTCTGACGTGGTCATTGATATCACTCATGGCTTTGAGCAACTCTTCTGTTTCACATTTTTGCCAAACCACTTAGATCTCCATTCTTCCACTAAGGTAAAACAAAGCGTGGGAAGATAATAATATTATCCAACCCTTGCGAACTGAATTCCCAGAAAAGATGGAATTCCTAGGAATTCTTAAGAATTCCTAGGAATTCCAAACGATTCCAAGACATGCAAATTAGGAAAAACATAAAAGCTTGGAATTTCTGGGAATATGTGGCAATGTGTTAAAACTGTACTTGGAATTATTAGAAATTCCTAGGAATTCCCAATAATACCAAAACTGATAATGAAAGGGCTTGGGAATGTCTGAGAATATATGGGAATGGCTAAATTAAATGGCTTGGGCTAATAAAAATGGTTGGAAATTTATGAGAATAAATAGGAATGACTAAATTAAATATGAGAAATATTGGCAATTTACTTGGAATAGCAACTTTAAGTCCCTGACTTAAATACTTGACAGACTTCAAGTTGAGGATATTTCAGTGAAATGTCTTTGGAACTTCCAGGAAGTTATGAAAAAGGACAGTTAATGTATCACACAGTCAAACAAGTCTTAACTTGTTTTCTAAACATTGAGGTATTCCTGAACCTTTGAGGACAGGTCAGGCAAACAAAATTGAAAGGTCCATACATGACTCAAAAATTAATAAATAAATAAATTCCTTGTGTAAATTATGTGTTAGTTTGCTTGTTGAATTGAGGACACCAACTGAATAAAGGATGAATACATACATGTTGCAAAGCAGCAAAAGCATCTTATTATGCTACTATTTTCTGTTTACAAAAAAAGTATATCCTTAAAAATTGTCCATGACACAAGTAACTATAAAGTATCTTAAAAAAAATATTGTTCATGACACAGCTTCAACCACACTCCATTGAAGTTAGGCAGTGTACTAGGCATGGATTTGCAGAGTTCCCTTTGAGAAAGAACACTTTTTTCCACAATGTCCTCTTCCTTTGCCAGTTGAAATTTACCTCTGAAAATAAAGTATAAAATAAAAGTAAACGAGAAGTCATGAAATGATGCCTTCAACTAAACACTATTATCATACCACCGTACGACCTCATTCATGCAGTTTTATTGAAAACATACTCAGGAGATGATGTGTGTAGGGGCAGATACATGTAGGTTGGTGTGAGCTGGTCCAGAAGAGCTGTCCAGCTCCGCACACATTGTCACCTGATTACTATAGTATGCACGCAAGTCTTCATTCATTTAGTATTTATCAAGACCTTTCCGTAACTTTCCAATCAAATTCAGCCTTAAAATGGTGGTATGATAAAATACTTCTTGACTACGCTGTATTAGTTAGGTCAGGCCGGACGGCAAAATATTTGGACCTCGGTCATGGCGCATGGAACTACTCTGTCCGTATTCCATGCGCTAGAGCCAAATACTTTCCCATCCAGCCCTCCCACTCAGTCAATAAGTACATATTATTATTAGGAGACAATTACACAACAACGACTTTTAAGAGCGTATCACGTAATTGACGACAGGACTTGTGATTATTTCACTCTAATGACTTCATTTTCTTGTGGATTTCATGTCAGTAAAGAAAATGAATACAACAGTAGGTAATGTCGAGGAAGGGATTTAAGAACCCCCAGCCACTTATTTACAAGTGCATCAATGTTTTGAATATGAACAAAGGAGACCATTCTTATTCAATGACATGCAAATGGGGTCAGATATTCTTAATTTTTTGCTTGTCGACAGCAGGGTCAGCTGTACCCAATCTTTTGACTGAGTAACAGTTTGATTAATATTAATGTTTGTGCTGCTGCACTGTATACAAAGCGAGCTGTTGTAAAGATCGTTTCTGAACTGGTTGCAGAACGAGAGTGCTCCTTGATGATATAAAGCTGTATAAACTCGAGCATACAAATAATTCTTTTATTCAACCTATTCAATGGCAAGAAAAGTCGATATCTCCGAATTATATTCTATATTCCTCTAAAAGTCTAACTCATTATTAAAATTTGAATATGTTTCAAATGAAGCTCCCTTTTTTTCACAGGATGTTTATGTGTGGGCGCCATACTCAGCTTTTCTGTCGACACAAAATGGGCCATTCCATGTAATGTCTGCAACTCCACCCCCCCCCCCCCCCCCCCCCCATCCCACTCCCATTGAAGTACAGGGAAATCCTAAAGGGAAGGGAGGGGGTTTCAAAAGTCATTTATGAAGGAGTAGCTATGTCGGTTCCTTTAATCCCTCAAAAACATCTCCCTTTTTTAGTGGGGGTGCATACATTAAATGGAATGGCCCAATGGCGTCCAACTGCATAAGACATAGTTTAGAATCTGTTCAAGAAATTAAAGATTAATACTGTACCTTTATGTAAGAGAAGGTAGCTCTGCATCGAATACTTCAACTCTTCAACCACTGGAATAAAAAAACTATCCATGTTTTCCTTTCTGGCGTACATAAACGACACGGCGATAGCCACCAAATACAAACAATCCGAACACTCCAGGAAAGAATCACTGGTCACTGGTTACGCGCGCCTGCAATTTTCAAGCGTGCGGTTGTAAGTCACATGACCTCTTGAAAGCGGCCCGGTCGCATGGCTGTCTAACCGGTGAGGCCGCCATTTTCAAATTACGTTGATGTGCCAAGAGTTGCAAGTTTATCATACGCGAAAATGGTTTATGACACTATTCTTTTGGACTACTTTCGCTTACGATAAGTGAGGCTCAACCCAAATTGCTTCAGTGGAAGTTGATAGTAAAGATGGTGGATAATTGTTCGATTCAAGGTGGTTGTAAACAGACTAACCGATTTCAAGGTAAGCTTAAGTAACTTACATTTTATTTTCTATCGAGGGCTTAAACAAATTAGTTCCCTTCTTTGCGACATTCTGCCAAATGAGTGTAACAAGCCTTAATAAAGTGTGTAAAGCGTGCAATTCTTCAAGGAACAGAAATCAAAAGGGCCGTTGTTCAGTAAAATTGCCCCCAGGGTGGACAGTGTTAATTCTCACTGGTTAAAAGTAATAACGAATTCAAAACCATGTGTTAGTAGAGTGACTAACGCTTTTCATAATAAGTTTGGTTGAAGGTAATTTCATGTTGCCTACACGCTAAGCAACAATTCAGTTTCTCTCAGATATGTGAGCACATTAAATTGAATGCATTAAAAGCCTACATCTGTAAATTGTTCTTCAATGACCCGTCAAAGGCGATTGAACTTGAAATGAACATACATTTGCCAATTTAGAAGGAGTGAGTTCTTAAACGTTTTGTGTGATTTAAATATATTATTGATTTTTTAAATCAAAGATACTGATATGTAACAACATGATTTCATAAAATTAGAACGAGGCCTAGAATAATAGCAACTTCAGGTCTTTCCCCTTTGCATTTGACAATGCTCCAGTGGCTTAAGGTGGAATTTTGTGCATTTCTAAAAGTTTCCTTTTTAAGGGGTTTGCATATGGAAGATTTTCATTGCAATCAACAATTTTAAAGTGGTTACCAGACTCATGGGTTTGTTTCAAGCATTTGTGAATGTCCAGTGTGTGCCTAGATACATGTACTGAGCAATAATTTATCATGTGGGCATATAAAACCCCAAGACGTGAAACTCACATTGTCGAGAGGGTTAAAGACATATGTTTGACTGAAGCAGAGTTCTGCCATCTATTACACGTTGCATAGCTTTAAAAATGTTAAAACTTCAATTTCTTGACGAAAGGGGTCTTTGGATCACACTCCGTGATGCGAAACACAACATCCTGCGACAGAATTAAACACAATATTAAGCCGGACAGGGGATTACAAACATCAGGAAAGAAACTCATCATGTTGCAGATTATAGTAATTTAGATTCTTTAATAATTGTCTGTGACAAATTCAAATATGAGAGGCTGAAAAACCTATCGAGTTCTTAAATGAGGTAAATTCAACGTACCTTATGTGTCGCTTAACAGACAATCCGAGGTCATATTTAAATGAACTCCATCATATAGTGATCTGAGAAAGATTGATGTGACCTCAAGATCAAAGTCTTGGAAATGCGACATTATTTTAAGTTGTAATGCTCAATTCAGTCACCATTTGAAAATCCTCCAAACTAAACCCACTACAAAAATGCAAGAAGCAGCATTGGTCGAAAGACTGAGATACACACATGTATATAAAGTGCAGTGTACAAAGATGTGAAGTAGGAGTCGTGCAGGCCTTCCAACCCCATTTTATAACTGAAAAATTCACATGGTCTTTGGTCTTTGTGATGAAGAATTCTTGTTACCAATTATGCAACTAATTTTCAGGATTTGGTTGACAATGCAGAAAGTTTAGGCACATTGGCAACTGTATTAGGTGCAATTTCGTGCCCTGTGTAAAGTGTGTTGAACTGACTCTAGTTAGCCTGTGAGCAGGCACACTTAGTGTGCAATTCGCGGGAGTATCTTGGCGGCAGAAGTCGGCAAGCAAAGCAGGCCAGCGAGAAGAATGGTACGAGGAAAAGTGAGCCTGCACGAAAGCCGTTGAATTTTGAATTCTGCCCCTGTGAGGTGACAAGTCTTAACTGTCAAGGTATCAATTATCTAACCAGTCAGCAAGCGAAGCAAAATCTAAACAAACACCATAGCAGATTTTCACACTCGAGAGGATCGAGTTCTTTATGAGTGTGCCAGAATAGTGTAAAAGAAAATTATAAACACAGTTGACAATTTTTGCCACATTTAAATTAGACTTTCCACAAGTCGACCTCACGAGTTTCAGAGCACAAAAGCCGTAAAGTGAGTGGAGCAAGCTTTTTAGGCTGCGAAGCGGTGGAGCGTCGAAGTCCTGCACCATATAAAATGGGACAAAGGACTTTTTTTGAAAGTGTACATTTTAAAAATGTGTTCTATTCGAAATCAGTAGACCCTGTAGAAGTTAAAAATATCAAACTCCAGGGATATGAAACTTGCAATAACAAAGAGTATCGAGCTGCTACCTCAGAAGACTAATCACCCTTACATTATGCGTTGCAAACATCTGTAACCAGGAACAAGCGATACCATCTTCCCACAATGACAAATAACCGAACTCAGTGTAACAATGACTGCAAGATAATGCCCATTGCATGGTCAAAAAAAGATGTTACATTTCCTGTCATTACAGAGATCCCAAGAAGATAGGCTTGAAAACCACCATGCACTAAAACCAGTGTGGCTGATATTCCAAAAAATTACACAAAACTGCAATCGCTAACCAGACGCAACCAGCTGAGTCACGTTAAGAAATTGAATCGATTGAAAAACTGACAGACTGTGAACAGTTGTCCTATTTTCCTTCTCGCTAAAATTAGAAGAAGAAAGAGACTGCTCGCAGTCTAAGAAACCGAGAAAGGTGACAACCAGTAACACCACTTTGCTTGTTATTTGCTACAATAATAAAGTCTGTTATCGTGTGTCATTTCAAACCAATCAGAATGCTGCGTTCATGGAGGAATGCGGAGAATTCAAAATTCAGTGGCTTTTCTGCGGGCTCACTTTTCCTCGCACCAATCTCGCCGGCCCGCTTTGCTTGCCGACTTCCGCCGCCAAGATACTTGCACAAATAGCGCACTAAGTGAGCCTGCTCGCAGGCTAGATTCTAGTAAGTTCTTTGCACGACTGGCATGAACCAAATATTAATTAAACTTACTGAACATCTTTTGTATCACACTAATTTTTTTAAGGTCGTTCCCCTGTATTGCATTGCGCATCCTTAATGCGCACGATTTGTGGCATCAATAGCGCACGCTCAAAGTGGGCGCATGTCTAGGGAGTAATGGATTTCCTATGAGGCTAAGCTCACCAGGGACAAGAAAGGTCATTTACTCTTAAACAAGCATGGTGACTTATCTTTTTTTCACTTACTTTTGACCTACCATTCATCCTCTTTTTGTTCAAAGAGTTAGAAAAAAAAACACATGTTCGAAAGAAAGGTTATTGCTAGAAACACATTACTCATGGAGATGAAATCACGACCTCGAGAACACGCACGTGAGGAAGGTTTGAAGTCAATTTCGTCTGATGCTTCGAGCATCTGCCATAAAACATCTAGTAAATTGTTCCTTGTTATCGGTATTTCACATCTAGTAGATTGTTTCAAGATTTGCTTTAATTATGTGCTTCCTGTTCCTATGGAAAGTAGCATAAACTGATCAAATACACATGTGTTTGTCAGGCGAAATTGCATGGAATTATGGGGTAACTTGAGATGATGATATCTCGTGAACGGACATGGGGACCTATTCTTTTTATTTTATATTTCAAAACATTGCATGATAGATAACAACTTGTGAAAGTTTGACAAAAATCATATGTTAAATTTTATTTTGGGGGAATGACCTTAATTCTTGTTTTGATTGCAAAATTATTGAAAAGTCTGTAACACAATCAACTGGGCTAGATGGCTGACACTGTTAGTTACATACTAGAACTTAAATTTCAGTTAAAACTGAACCTCTGCATGCATAATTACACATCTACATTGCTCCTTCAACAATCTCCTAGGATCTGCAAAGTACTGTACTACATGTACTGTGGTGTAGATAGAATTAGAGTATGGTTTACGTTCACCTTAGCTTAATATTAGTGCATGGTAAATAAATTTATTGTTTATGAGCCAAAGTTTTATTAATCAGAATATTTTTCCTCAGGGTCTGCATATGTACGCATTGTATGTACTCCCAGTTCTACAGCAAAACAGTTTGTTGATGCACATTGTACATGGCAAGAAATGCATCACACTTGATCAGGTAAGTTACTCAAACATATACATTAGAATCCTCATTGTAACACTTCAATTTGTATTGCTTAGATATGTTTTCTTCAAACATACCGGTAGTATGTGTAACATGTAATTAGGCTTTGGGTCGCAGGCTGTTCTTCAGGGATTATGACAGAATTACGTACACAGAGTTTGGAATTGTTGAACTTTTCCATGGATTCATGTCATATCAAGGCAATATAACTGCTTGAATTATTAAGACATGAATACTTCATGTAGATTATAGTGGACTACATGTTCATGTCCATTGTGACTACAATATTGAACAGTCACTGAAACAAACACCATGTGCTAAATTTTGTAAATAACTACAGAGATTGGTCATGCATTAACCAAAAATGATTATATTTTTTAAGATGGTGGAGTAACCAGGATGAAACATATTAAAAATTTTAAAAATGTGCTCAACATGTTGCATATATAGCAAACAGAACATTTATAGTAAATAATCCCTTGACTTAAATCAAACCCCTGATCTTCTGCACTCCAGCTGAACTACATGATACATTTTACTAAATAAATTAAGCTGCAAGGAAACTGGTAGTGAGGTAGATAATCTTACTAGGTTCATACTACATCATGTCCTGCATTTTGCTAGAAAGGGCAGCGTTGAGGGCATCCTGACTGTATGGTGACCTTGTAAGCAATGACCTACAATATAGCTCCTTCTAGACTCGTGTAAGCTTCATTCTGTACAATAAAAGTGGTTAGAGCTCCTGATTGGTAAATGGGAACACCTCAGATTCAGCTTTTCTGGGGGTCTCATTCCATTTCAACACCTACATCTACACTCATAGGTCCAGGTGGATGGTAAAATACCATGTATTTGGCTCTCAGGCATGGCACACAGACCTCCTGCATTTGGTCGATACGCCAAACATTAAGCCTTAAGCCATACATTTTCTTGTCTTACCTTCCCACTCATTCAATTAGAACATAATTATTACAAGTAGTCTGAGAATTTTGAGAACCCCATACATGAACATGTGAAAGCCATCACCATGTATTCACTATCTACAGTGTTCTTTTATGGTGTATCAGAAAATTCTTCTCTGGTTAGTGGTTTTCAGGATTTGAAATGGTCTATCACTGTAATGCTAAAGCAATGTGAATGTCACTCAAGTGAGAGCTTAGCTTCAGATATCATTCTTATTGTGCCACTCAGGCCTCCACATCTTTGGAACACACTACTTGACTGTTTACTTTATTTTGTTTACTACTTGAACTGCAATTGTAAATGTATGTTGTGGTTCAAATTTTTCTTAAGTTTGAAACTTTTCAAACCAGATTAATTTCTATTTTCCTTTGCCTTAGATTTTGGTAATGAATCTGAGACAAAGGGAAATAAAAATTATACTGGTTTGCAAATTTTTAAACCAAAGAAAAATTTGAACCACAACCTGTACATGTACATATGTACCTTATATTTTATTGAAAATTAATGCTGCAACCTATTAATAATGTTGAGTGTATGACAGGTCTAGAATTTATATAAAATTTCGATTTTTTTTCCTAGGACCACATGTATAAGGCCATCAGAGGACCGAACTCAGAAGACTGCTAACAGCAAGTGAACTAAAGGCAGCCAAAACAGATAAGACCTATATGTAAAATCAGTGAAGGCGGTACTTGATGATTGTTGAATTGTATTTCCAATTTTGCCTCATAAACAAAAATATAAGGCACAAAATGATATTGAACTAATTTTATCATTTAACTCCTGTTGAAGATATGTTGAAAACAGACATTCTGAGGTAAACTGAATGTGCCCTTGTACCAAGAGCCCGGGAAAACTAGGGTTTTGCCCCGGTCCAAGCCTGGATAAAAAACCAGACCCTCGATTTGTCTACTTTAAATATCAGCAACTGACCTTTAAATTGAGGGATATTGTATTGTGTCCAACAGCTGTTTTTTTGTTACCATTTTGGGTCAAGTTTCTAATGTTTCCCCCACTTATTTAAGAAATTCCCATTTATTCCCACAAATTCCTGACCATATTCCTATTTTTTCCCACATATTCCCAAAAATTCCCAGTTATTCTTTAACATTCCTTGGAATTCCTAGGAATTTCTGAAAGTAACTGGGAATTCTATCTTTGATTTTCTTTTCGATGGAATTCCTAGGAATTCCTAGGAATTTCAAGACAGCACCATTTAAGCTTGGAATTCCTAAGAATTCTTAGGAATTCCAAGTCCAAATTTACCGTGAAAATTCACACCTCAGATTCTTAGGAATTCCTAGGAATTCTCAGGAATTCCTAAGAATTTTTTCCTAGGAATTCTTAGGATATTCTTAGGAATTCCTAGGAATTCTCAGAGTTATTTCGCAAGGGAAGGGCTATTACAGTGTTACTTTGGCCTTCCACATAAAGAATGATTCGCATATTCGAACCAGCGGCTGTCGAGAGTGTACATCCGCCGACATACGGATCAACTGAATGAGCTAGCTCGACATTCGACAGAAGTTGTGAAGATTTCTAGTTTATATAGTTGAAATATATACTGCATGCTACACTTCGTGTTGTGGGACTCGTGCATCTTCTAAAGATTTTCAGTGGATTTTGAACAGTGGTTTGTTTTTAAACAAGATCGACAGTAGCAAATATGATAGGAATCAGTTGCGATGGCGATTGAAACGTATGTTTAAATCATGGTTGATTCGCGGTATTCTCTTCATTTTTTTTTTTTCGCCGCTCCGCCGCGATATGAAGTTTGTATCGCGCGGCATGTGACACCGCTGTATTTCCTGTCATATATAGGACAGGAAAGTGCTTATTTGCGAGGAAACTGAGCTGCTCAACAAACGCTTATACGCAACAAAAGTTAAAACGCAAAGATCAGTGATTTAATTAGATAATCACTCGAAAAACTGCTTTCTTGCCGCTTCGCTGCGTTCATTTAATTTTTTACAGAAACAAAGAACTTTGGTTTCTTTTGTTTCTGTTGTTTTACAAACGACGCCGACTTGACTTTTTGGCCTTGTTTTTCTCGAAAACGAAGCGAAAATCAGTGAAAAAATTATCTGGGCAATGTTCTATGAATGAAGGGAAGATCACAAGCCAAAATTCAGGCAGTTTTGAGCAAAATAAAAAACAGCCTAAAATTCGACATTAGACGGTTATGCTCTCAGCCTTTCAATTATTATGAATAAATACAAAAAAATTCAAGGGCTATTGCAATGTTAGTTTGGCCTTCCACATAAAGAATGTCATGCACTTTTCTACTTTCTCTTGGGAATATTATGTAACAAAGGAGGAAAAATATAAAAGATTGTCCATGTAGGAAGCTAATAATTTGTTTGAGACTTTGCTAAACAGAATCAGGATAGTAAACATAGACAAGCAAAAATAAACGATAAAAACGGGCGTTTGGCTGTCTTCATGACGCCATTGTCAAGGTAACTTATGTAAATTACAACTCTTACAAGTATTTAGAATTAAAATTATACTCGTTGTTACTTACATATTAAGTTACCTTGACAATGGCGTCACGAAGACACCAAAACGTTGGTTTTTATCGTTTATTTTTGCTTGTCTATGTTTAACCAAATCATTGTTGAAGATAGTAAATAATAGAAATTATTCACTTAAAACAGACCTACCAGAATCACAAATTTCAAACCCCAAAAAGGCCTTCGCCACTCTCCATCATTAACGTATCTGAATTATCCCCCCCCCCCCTCCCAAACGGGCCTCTTTAAGTCAGGAGACAAGTCAGTAGATGGTCCTGCAGGGTAATACACTGTGGATTCCATCTTACCAATTTTGACCACATTTGAGTCATCAAGCATCTTCTTCTCACTACGAAATCAAACACTCTTAAAATGCCATGGATTTTTCATGGCAGTTTAATGTAAGTTTCAGAGGAGATTACTGTGATAGTAATAAATATTTCATGGTACAACAACTAGTAATTCATGGTTATGCTCCATGAAATAACCATTAATTTTACCATTACAGTTGATCCACGTCACGCGTGAACGGAAACCTGAACATGTGATCCGAGTCTTCAAATGAACAAGCTACTTTCAGTGACGTAACGGAGATCACAAAGGAAATATTGAAGATCCCATTGAAATTGCGAAAATGGATCCTATATTTGGAGAAGCAAGGGGTTGTGACAGGACAAATCTTTGTTTTATCGAGAGACCGCGTTATTTTAGGGGTTCGCTTCTCGTCAGTGGTTCAAAAACGTTTTAGACGTAGAAGAAGGTGAAATTATGTCAATTATTTTCTTGACGCGGGGATCCTGTTTCAACCAAACGAGAACAAACCTCATCTAGAGCTGAACGCTTATATATGTAAGAACGGTAGCTCCGAAGGAAGTGGACGAAAAGCAAGATACATGTGCGGTGTTAAGCAACTACTGATGACAGTTTTTCCTGGTTGCGAGGTTGATTAAAGACAAAGCCGACGCTTCATCCACAGTTTAAACCAAAGCGTAATACGAGAGTTGTTTGTATGGAGCTGAAATTCGATCCAAAATATACAAAATGGGCAATTTTCCGTGCAAAAAACGTAAAAAGCGAAATAGAGTTTGAAGACCCTTACCTGTTGTGTGTTTGCTGTGTTTTTGCCGTTTTTCCGAGTCTCTAGAGGCCGTTTGGGGCGATATTCTGTTTAACGGTCAATGCGACATCATGTCAAAATAAAGCCAGTACGTGACAAGACGTCGGATCGACCGTCAAAGCCCAAAACGGCCTTCAGAAGTTCGCAAAAGCGGTAACGACACAGCAGACACACAACAGGTAAGGTTTTTCAAAATCTATTTTGATTTTTAGGTATTTTCCACGGGAAACTGCCGATTATTTTCAATCGAATTTCATGCAGCTCGATACAAACACTCATATGATATTACGCTTTGGTGACCTGTGCTTCGTCTATTGCATAACCTATTGCTCAACAATCTTTCGCGATTTTCGGCTTTACCTCGGTGTAAGAACCTGTGAAACTCACGGATGACGTAAAACAAAGGAAACAAAAACATTTAAAACAATACCGTACAGCAAAACAAAAGCTAGCAAACAAAGAAAATCTTGTCAGGTTCTTACACCGAGGTAAACCCCGATTTTCCCATCCATATATCCTAGGTTTCGCTAGTTCGAACAATTCAATACATTCTAGAACGTCGTCCGAAAGTTTAGAAGGATAACTTCGTCCCCCTTGATTGAATACCTCACATGTACTGAACATTTCATGATGTCGAATGATACAATAAACCGCGCCAGGAGTTGCACGAGCTGCTGTGAAGATCGATGTCGGTCCCTCTCCAGTCAAATAACGATTAATTATTCGTCTTCTCGTTTCCTTGTGGAGAGGCCTACATGGCCTAAGGCATTAACATAACCAGGTCTGAACATTTCGACAAATCTGTGACAGATGCGGAATCTCCTTTCGATTTTCGAAATCGCTCTCTGAATCTAAGAAAACACAAGGCGAATGCCCAAATATGGAGAACGTGACTCGTCACGTTGTTTAGAATTTTAGAGTTTCCTTTCACGCGTGACGTGGATCAACTGTAAAAACTTCTTAGTTTTTGTACCTTTCATGGCCATGATAAAGCCATTAATATGAGAAAGTAATGGACATTTCATGGTATCGGCTTTTAACAGCTTTTTAATGGCCATGAAAAAGCACTTAATTTTCATGTCTGGCGACTCAAAATTTCAGGCTTTTTTAATGGTCTATTTTAATGCCTTTTTCATGGAATGAAATTTTTCATGGCCCAGGAAATAGTCATGAAAGGTACAAAAACTCATGGCCATGATTTTTTTAATGGCATTACAATGGCATTTTCATTATTTGCTACAAGGAATGGCACCTCTCACGCAAATGCCATGAATTTTGTCCAAAAAAAGTGAAAATACCATGAAAAATGTCCATATAAAAACCATCTTTTTTTTACAAGGTCATCTTACAGCAACTTACAAATGTACTACGCTAGTAATGAACATGCTATTTACCCAGGTCAAAAGAATCAACAAGTGGACTTAGGCAGTGTTTAATACTGAAAGTTCAGTGATCCAAAAATAACAACCCAGCAATATTGATACTACAGTAAAACGTATTTTCAGGAGAACTTTTAATATTAACTGTGATCACAGTTCAGACAATTTACAATATGTCCTTGTTGTCCAATGCATTTAGCAGTCAGTGAGCTTTGCAGTGTGAGAATAGGCTGTTTGTTTCAGCAACAGTATTTTACTTCAAGCTGTTCCTCAAGACTGCTTCTGCAATCAATAGGAAACAAAATAGAAATAAGCTTACATGATATGTACATGTACAGCTGTATACAATCAATGTCCCTCAAGTATGCACAATTTTAATTATAACCCGAAGATCAAATTCAAATAATTGACTGCAGTAGCTTGTAGAGTTAGAAAGTAAACCTAAATCTCAAATTATAAAGCTAAGTTCTTGTTTTTACCCCCAACATCTTCGCTAATGCATGGTTCAATTCTACCTGTTACCATCCCCCCCGGGCATATCCCCGGGGATTTGCAATTTTGTTCTCACTTGGCAGTCTATTCCCCACCCCCGGGCACGTAGAAAGAGACAATTCCCCACCCCCGGGACTCCTTGTCGATGACAAATACGTTGTTTTGTGTACAAAACATAGATTACGATATTGATTTCCATACAATAGCAAAACCAGATGTTTTGAAAGAACTAAAACGCTTTTCTAGAGTTTCTTGAACGAAGGACACTACATGTATAATGTAATAAAAACATGAACACTATATTTAATAAAGAAACTGCAGAAAAACCTCTAACCGCACTGGCATACGGCCAGCGAGTAAAGACGTGGTCTTCGCCACGTGATTTATTCTAAATATAGCACATACGCACAAGAGGCCCGTGAACAAATTGATGGCAGCATTTTAAAGGAGTTTTTCTTAGCTCGTTTCATAAGGATGAACACTGGACTGAGACCTGTTTAATATAAAGCCTTGCATCCGTCTTCATATAGTCTCTTTAAGTCGTCTTAGCATGTACATAAATACGCTGGAGAAATGTTTCTTTGTTTGTGGCGAACGCCATCCATTCGAGTACGCATCAAACGCACATTCGTTTAACAATTTATAATGAAAGTACCTTCGAATACAGATTTTAATTTTGAGAGATTATTCTTCTCTAACCAGTCTGCTACAAATTCTAGAGATTCTCCCTGGAAATAGGCAGTCTTCTCCACGCGGGCACGGCGTCAAGTGAGAAGTGACCTACTTCACAAGAACAACAAGAAGTTATTTTCGATTTGCCCCCCGTCTCCCGGGACAAGACGGCTTCAAACAATTCCCCACCCCCGGGACCGAAAGGTTGGACTTGTCCCCGGCGTTGCCTGGGGGGGATGGTAACAGGTAAAATTGAACCATGCTTAAAGCAAGCATCACCTGTAATATGTATCTCTATAAACTTAATAAGATCGTGTGTAAATCTCACTACGTGTACTCGTTTGAAGCCAAACTTAGACTGTTTAGAAATTCATAATACATATTTAATCCATGTTTAGAGGCTCTTGAAGGAAAGGCTTTCTCTGTTTAAACGGCGAGGAAACTCTGTTCGCAATGGCGCCTGAACAAAACGAATTTTTCAGCCTCTTTTTCACGCTCAATCCCAGGTCCCCTATCCGCTGTTGGAGATGCTGCTGACCAGAAAAGCTCATTCCATTCAAGATGGCGGCTCCCCTAACAACAACTGAGAAACTTGCTTTTTCTACCAACTTTAAAAGCTTTTATCGGGATAACAAGAAACTAGGAATCACTTAAAAACATCCAGGGATCATATTCTGCAAAAGTTCGGAAATCAGATATTTCACTGCTTTAAAAATATAATACTGTTCAAGCTCTCAAAAGGTATTCCTGGTATTCCCTGATTTAGCTGCAGTGAAATACTGAGACTTCTTGGAATATTTTAATGTAAAAATTAGCTTTTAAATTACAAAACCAATCAATTCAAAACACTATTTTTCCACGCTTATATTATATCCTATAGCTAGCTAGGTGGGTGCATGGTCTCTCAGTATTTTTTCAGGGTCATGAAAATCCTAAAAATAGTGAAAAGCTCATGAAATTTCAGAAAATTACTTTCATTGCTTTTTCATGGTACATATACCAAAGAAACTATTTTCATGGTATGTTAAACTGCCATGAAAACAAATTTCTGTTTCATTTCAAGACATTTTAATGGTGGTGAATATTTTTCACGATATTTTCATGGTGCAGCAGGAGAATCAAGTCTAGCCCATGAATTTCATAAATGCATGTTTCATGGCCATGAAAACAAAGATAACCAGTTTTTCATGGCTCTTTCACGACTTTTTAATACAAATTGGTTTCATAGTGTCTTTTCCTTGTAAGCACTGCTCAAGGCCTTTACATCAATACTGGATTCCTTTACAACAGGGACATAATCATCATCCTATTGAATAAATAGAAATGCAACAGGAAACTGAAAATAGGGCAAAGAAAAAAGACAAGAAAACAGCTTTTCCTTAGGGTGCTATAATGTACCGGCCATTTTCAGAACTGGCTGACCAGATGGATTCTGCCCTTTGCAAAGGACTGGACTGTACATGTGCTTCCAGCTACACTACATAATGTACATGTACATGTAAATTGGTTCCAAGGCTCCAGAAGGGCAAGGTGAGAAACGCACTTTTGAGTTGTACTGTAGATGAACACAATGTTCAATACTCACTAAAACTACATGTATTATAGGGCAACACCAAATGGCTTTAATATCAATGACATACAGTACCGCTCAAAGGTAAGTTATCACCCTTTCGCGAGATGCGAATCGCATCGCGCGCTACACGATTCTCGCAGCGCGCGACATGACTTTTGCCACTCGCCAAGCCCTAAAAACTGTAAATATCATAGCTTAAAATTCTCTCGTAATTTTGATTGCCTATTGTAAAGCAAATGTCGATTGATAACGATCATTGAACGATCGGAGAACCTGGCGCCATTTGCATCGTTTTGAGCAAAACTAAGAACTGCTTTGCGAATTCCAAGTGCGTGAATTTCACATGTACATCCAAGTTTACATCAGATTGTTGCCAACAGCAATTCTAAACGACAATTCTTTCTATGCCTTAAAATTGAAAAGCCGTCTCCATGGTTTATATACATTAAATGAATTGTTTCAGCAGTCACTGAACCAGACATGCAATCAGACAAACTTTAATGTAGCCTCAGTAAAGCTTGGTGGATTGTTTAATTGCAAGAGCAAAGTCATGAAACTGTCAGATACTCAGGCCACCTTAAGATCATTGCCTTGTATTGCATTGCGCATCCCTACTGCGTACGATTTGTTGCCTCATTTGCGCGCACTCACAGCGCGCGCACGCCCAGGGAGTAAATAAATAGGTTTCCTGTGAGGCTAAGCTCACCAGAGAAAAGAAAAGTCATTTACTCTTAAACAAGCGTGATGACCTATCTTTTTTTTTCACATTTTTTTGACCTGCCGTTCATTCTCTTTTTGTTCAAAGAGTTGGAAAAAAACACATGTTCGAAAAAAATTATTACTAGAAACGCGTTACTCATGGAGATGAAATCACGACCTCGAGAACACACACGTGAGGAAGGTTTTAAGTCAATTTCGTCTGATACTTCAAGCATCTGCCATGAAAGATCTAGTAAATTGTTCCTTGTTATCAATATTTTACATCTAGTACATTGTTTCAAGATTTGCTTTAATTATGTGCTTCCTGTTCCTATGGAAAGTAGCGTAAACTGATCAAGTAAACATGTGTTTGTTGGGAGAAATTGCATCGAATTATTGGTAACTTGAGACGATGATATCTCGTTAACGGACATGGGGACCTATTCTTTTTATTTTATATTTCAAAACATTGCACGATAGATAACAACTTGTGAAAGTTTGACAAAATCGTATGTTAAATTTTATTTCGGGGGAATGACCTTAAATGTATCAACAAATTATAAGGGACAAAGTCTTGAGACTGGCTTCTCTATCCAACATTTGAAAAAAAAAACATTGGAAAGGACTTCAGCCTTTACAGAGCATTTTTACATCAACACTTTGCCTCCTACCTGCACAACAACTGGCAATTCTTTCCACCGCTGCAAACCTTTTGTCAACTTTTTTGGCTTCTTTTGTGGTTTTGCTTTCATCTTGCCTTAAGGACCTTTACTAGAGTACCACACCTTGGAACCCTGGGGATAATTTTCTTGTAATTGTTTCTGAAACTTGAGCTTGTCATTAGTGTCAAGAACAATGATGTCAGATTCTGAGGACTTCTTGGAAGACACAGGTTGTGCACCACCGAGTAGTTCTTGCTGAAAAATGTTATCTGTTTCAAGTTTTTTGCTCCCAACTGCAGGAGATAATGTAAATGAGGGTGTGTAATGAATGTCTAAGATTTGCTGTGACTTCTTGCCTTTAAGATCTTTTACTTTCTTCTTAGCAGAACTCTGCTTGTCCTGTTCTGCAATAGTTTCAGATTGTCCTGTAGAAGCTGTTTTTCTTCCATTTCTTTCATTCTTTTTTCAAAGAAATTATGAAGTCTTTCCTTGTCACTCCCTGCTGCTTAGGTGCTGAAATTAACTTTTCTGTATCAGTTATACTAGGAAGAGTCTTTGATCTCCTCAGAGGCTTAAGCTTTCTTGGCCCTTTCAAATGACACAGAGCATGCCTTTTAACAACTCCACGAGGATCATGTCGACCACCAAGCCCAACAGCGTTGGTCTTGGCATGAAACAAACCTCCAACTCTGAAGACTGTGTGTAACTCATCCTCGTTATAAGGCAGTGTGTGAGGGGCACGGTCTTGTAAAACATCTTCATCAGAAACCAGTCCACTGCTAACTTTTTTCAGGTACGATTGACTGATGTCTTTTCCACTCTTGTCTGCAACAGGGTGGTATTGAGAAAACACATCTGCAAGTCTCGCCAGAGGTTCATCCTTTGGTAATCGCTTCTGTTGTAAAGGAGGAGCCAAAGGAGCTAGAGAGCTATGTGCTAATCTTGAATAATCATCAGGAAAAGGAGGTGTACTTATTCTGCTGACATTAAGACCAGTTTCATCTCTGCCAACATAAGGAATCTGCACTCCTGATGCGACTGCGAAGAATTCTGCACCATGAGCCTTAGTTGATGATACGCTGCCAGCAACTATAAAAAATAAATTTTAGTTCATAAAAATAATACCTTTCATTCCTGTTTTAGTAACAGTTTAAAAAATACCGACTGTAAGAGAAAAGTGGGAAATATTTTAGTTTGAGGCTTAGCTGGCATGTAGTCCTTTCTAGCTTCTCTTAATTTCAAACGAATTTTTGCAGACTGTAGTCTGTTTGCAGATGCTGTAGGATAGCCTAAAACAACGTGTCTTCATTGGTACCGGTACGAAAATGTCTGGCCTAACTTTAACCTAATTTTGGCCTGAATTTTAGCCAGACAAAAGCTAAAAATTGTTAGCCTAACATTAACTTTTTTTAGCCTGGCGTTAACCTGAAAATTGGACCTTAACTTTTTAAGGCTTTGAGCCTGTCATTTTTAAGGCTTCAAGAATGACCGCACGGCAGAGTGAATGATCACCTAAAAACGATTATTTTTAAGGCTAAAAACACAAAATCTGTAAGGCAATTTAGGCATTAACAATAACTGAGACTGTTCGGTCAACAGCGGTTTAGTTCAAGTAGCTTATGTGATATCCGAAAAACGAACAACAATTTCAAAATGCACATGCTAAGTTTATTTTGTAACCTTTGTACACGATCAAATTGCAACAGTGACGTAACACGCTAAACAGTAAAACTACAGTGTAGCACACAGTGTAATATAAAGCTAAGAACTACAACACTTTATAGCTAAAGGTTAACCTCGACTTGATATTTTTATGGTACGGAGTTCGAAGGAAAAGTAACCGCAATCATTTCTCATTATCAATGTCGACCTCGGAAGTAAACTGTAGACTAATCAATGATGTGCCACTGATAATTACAATTTTCAAGCTAAGGACACTTTGCTGACCTCAGTATTATTTGCGGTCAGCTCTACCGTACATTCTTTCCCTTGTGGAAAAATGGACTCAAATACATTTACAGTGTACGGAAGTCACTTCAAATTGCAGGAGATCAAAGAACCTAAATTTATCGTGGCGAACATTATCCTTGTGAAAGTGGCTACACAGCATCGGAGCCTATCCAACAGAGCAGTCTGTTCGTTGTTTACAAGATGGGTTCAGATCGATCTTCGCTCCAGGAAAGCAAAACATTAAAGTCTTTTCCAACTTAAAACTGCACAAGTTTGAATTTTAACAAATCTTGTAACTTTAAGGATACTTTTTTAAAACTGATGCTTTATGTCCGGTGGATGTTGCAAACAACTTTGTCGGCGAAAAAGCAAACAAGAAGCAGCTTTTTGGCAAATTTTCAACGACCAACGTCTCCGTAAAGGTGTCCTTTTTGACGAAATCGACACGCTGTGGCATTGTGAACAGTGTTAGTATCTATTTGACATGTATCTTTGTATACCTTATGACCTATTTGTTAACGTCTGTATTTTGAAGGGAGGGGGGGTGGCTTTGACTAAGCCAACTTACTCGGCCCCCCAGTTATTACAGCCTTGCTACGGGCCTTATTCGCGTGGTTTAAATGTCTAAAACCTGTGAAGCGAAAACAAGAAAGAGTCAACTACAGCCTAGTACCCAGGCGTTCTCTGCTCGCTCACACGACTTGGCGCGAAATTTTCGTGACGTCACCGAATGGCATCATTCGCAACCTCGTTCCCAGGGTCTCTCTTCTCTGCCTCAAGGGAGGCAGAGAAGAGAGACCCTGGGAACGAGGTTGCATCATTCGGTGAAGTCACGACATTTCGCACCAATTCGAGTCGAGTGAGCGGGAGGAAAACGCCTGAGTACTAGGCTGAGTCGACTAGATTGCGTGCGTGAGCAATCACCACACATGCGTCACTTTTCCACTGACGCGGCTGGCGTGTTCGTTTCGCTCGACTATCCTTGAGCGGTGGAAAAGGAGTCCGGATGCTCGTGGTCTAAGAGATGATCAGAGTTGACGAGAATTCAAGCTCGATTAAAGCACACAAAGATAAGCGGTCGATCACAAAGCAAGAGTTTGACCATCCCCCGGGGGGAGGGGGGATCCAATATTAAGGGACCGTTCATTTTTGCATGAGTTGGTGGGTCGCTGGTGGAATTTAGGGGTGGGCCATGAGAAAAAAAGGACTTAAACGGGGACCTGTCCAGAAAAAATTCAGTGATGGGAGGCCACTTGAACAAATAATGTTCAACGTGGTGTTGAGATGGGTAGAAACATTTAACAAGCCAACAATATCAAAACAAAACAAAAGTATGAACTGGAAACAAATTTCTTCCTAATTTTTATAATTTAAGTAAAAGTTCAATAATAAAAGCTTCTACGATTAAAACGTGTTCAATAATTGTTTCGCAGGAAGTGATAGATTTAAAGAAACATTTCTGCCCTATTTGTTGGTAGTAAATCATTTTATTTTTTTTCTTAAGCATTTTTCCGGTCCAGAATCCAGAATCCATGAATTTGATTGGCTGCTGACGTGCGTTCCGCCGGTCCAGTTTTTTCCTATCCGGACCGGTTTTGTCATGGTAACCGCGCGAAAACCATTGAATGAAAGTTGAAAAACAACATACCTCGGTTGAACTCGAGAATTTTTTTATTTACGGCTCAAAGATGCGACTTTTTTGGCAAGTCACAATTCTTGTGTGTGTTGTAAATGGAAAGTTCAGCAAGGAGGGGAATTAAAGACCTTGAAATACCTTCAAAAGGCAAGTACTCGTTTTAATTTTGTGTAGCTTAGTATGGCGGTTGGTGAGTTTGTTGTTGAATTCACTTAACACAGCAGTTTTAGTTTTTAAATTGCGATCGCCACAATGCCTTTTGACTCCGATATTTACTTTAATGACTTCGTTTTTCAGTTTTTTCTCTTAAATTAACGAGGTTCGGTATATTTTCACTCAAGAAATTGTGCAGGCTTAACTGGAATTTTGCTTTTTCATCTGTCGTAAATGAAGATAAGCTTAAAAGCCAGCGCACCGTTCGCTTTGGTTAAAACTGAGATCAAACCGAACGATTTCGCTAAATAATTAAATTGTTTATATCCAAAGAACCAGCACATACGTTTACAGGTACGAAGCAAAACATAAAAAGAAAGTAATTAGGCTAAACAGAAATGTTTTTCGAAGTATTATTCTCTTTCATTTTTTACGCAAGGGCAATTAAACCTGTCCTAACGATTGAGTCCTTTGGTTTTGTTTTTAGTAAGCTTAAGCTCAATTATAAGTATTTAATTGGGTTGTTTATCCCTATGCCGGGCAGGATTTTCCATGTGCGTGTCAGTTCTTGATTACATTCGCTTCACGGTTTCCTGCCATCTGACTCAGTGAAACTTACGCGAGTTCTGACAACCTTTCAAGATTGATCTGCAAACTCGCAAATGTTGGGAAAAAAATAAATATGTCATTTATCTGCCTAGGTCGGTCCGTATAGGGAAAAACTGTGCCCTTGGTCTTGAGTACGGCCCTCGGCTACTCAAGACCGCGGGCACAGTTTTTCCCTATACGGACCTCCCGGCCGGTAAATAACATATATTTCTTTTTCTATAGTTGTAAACAAGAGTACTCAGTTTAACTCACCTTCCACAGAAATGAAGTAAAACAATCACGGGTCGCCTGAAGGAAATAGAGAAGAAGTTGAGGGGCCCTCATCTTCTTCTCCATCCCCTTGGGCCTCTTCTTCCTCTTCGCTTTCTTTCGAGTTCTGGAAATAGACAAATATCTAAAGCATCATGAACTTTATCAAAAGCATCATGAACTGAACCAGCATCTAAAACGCACGAAGAAAGATAAAGTTAAACTAATTTTGGGTCACTGGCAGCGTACCATAATCAATCCTGAGTAAATTGATCAGTTGACCCTAGCGAGAGATGTAGCTGTCACTGGCTCCTTACATGATGACGCCAACGTCGAAAAGCAACGAAAACAACGGCAACAACATGCATGGCCAATGACAATGGTAACGAGAGCAATGTGACTCCATTCGTGACTCCGTGGCTGATGGTGATGACTTAAATGATGATTTTCTTGCTGTTATCGATAATGAAGAAGAAGCTGAGAGGCCAACGAGGACGAGTTCAGGGAGATCAATAATCTGGAGGTCGGAAAATGACTTTTTTTCCGTACTCTTGATTCTTTTTAAAACGTGTGGTTAATCTGAGTAGCGTTTTCTTCTTTTTTTTTTTTGGTGATGTTCCAGTGGGCAAAAATGGTCACCATAAAGTTCACTACTGAAGGCAATGTGTTGAATGAAAGACAATCCAGTGGTATTTTAGCACCATGCTGTATTTTACGCTATTACTACTATTCCGGGGGGGAATCACGATAGGCGAGAGGGGTAGACTACGTGAAAAAAATTTGAAGTCAAATGGGGTGCCATGCAGTTTGCCGATGAAAGTCGGACAAATCTGTGTGTGTGGTGCATATTTACACTTCGCTTTCAGCAGGCTAGTGTAACGAAAAGACGGGCGAAAGGAGGCCGCTACAGAGTATGATGAGTTGATGAGTGTGCAGTTGGGACATTCATTCAAGAGAGTAACGAGCTGGTCGGACATGTACCCATTGAACTTTCCTTCCTCGTTTTTACATTCATACGATCCCGTCAAGGTAATCATGTGGTGGTTGAAGTCAAAGGAGGCAGAAGGCTTCAACTTGCCGGATGGCCTCCGGTAATTCCAGGGCCTATGCACTCAGTGTCACATGGATATTTCCCTCGAGGAAATGAGAAGGAAACCTGCACGACTTTAAAGGTCTTTAAAGAGCATCTGTACTGCTGTGCTATATTCATTAATAATATACGTACCGTCAAGAGCCATACAAATTAATTTGCTCTTCCTTCGGGGGAAGGAACCATGACTTGGACTTCTGAATAAATGCGTCTTTTGTCTCTTTATCCAGCGGTCTTGGTGAAGGCGAACATTTACGGTAACCCATCCCAAGCATAGGAGCACACGTTTAAGCCAAACTATGACTGGACTTGCTTTCCTTGCTTGGCAGGAAAAGCTACGGTACTCTTGGGTTCAGGTTACACCTTGTTACACCACCATAACTTTCGAAAATCAATGGAAAACCGCTTCATTTCTTGTATTCGATTTCGATGATGTAGCAATTAAGCAATTGGTTACGATGATCACCGGGCGAAAGGAGGCGAAAGGAGGCGAAAGGAGGCGAAACTAGCTGGTCACTGGTTACGATGATCACCGGAAGGGAGGTAAAAATCTGTGCGCGACTGCAGCCTACGATTTCCGTAGTATTTTTGTCGACGACGACCGTGCCAGTGGTTTCACGTCGTTGTCAATTAAAAGTACCAGGTTAAAGGTAGGAATCAACCATGGCGTTGTTATACTGCCATCGACGACTGGGGCTAGCTGCGTCT
Source organism: Siderastrea siderea (assembly GCA_964030785.1). Classification (NCBI taxonomy): domain Eukaryota; kingdom Metazoa; phylum Cnidaria; class Anthozoa; order Scleractinia; family Rhizangiidae; genus Siderastrea; species Siderastrea siderea. The sequence continues at coordinate 62,841,653 of OZ034968.1, forward strand.
TCGGAAACGGTTTGACAATTTTAGTTCACCAAGAATTTTACGAATACCATCGTGCTAAATCTCTCAAACATCAACGGATTCATCTCAGCACATTGTGAGTGTCATGGTACATACAAATACCAACACGAAAGTGCTGAATCCTAGGATAAAACAATACACAGAGTAGTGAACAGTTCGCCTTCTCACTGGTATTGTGAATTACTTTAGATTGAGACTTCCACAAATGTCACTGTTGTCTTGTTGTTATTCAGCGGTCTTGATGAACTCGAAAAACTCGAAACTGAACTACGGTATTCACTTTCACAATAAAACTATCCCGGCCATCAAACTCGGTTTAACTGGATGCGGTGGGCTGGAAACGAGATGCTTTCCTTCCGGGATTGTTGTAATTAGTTTAATCATGGCGTTATCACGTTTTACATTCCTTATTACCAATTCAAATTGGCTGAAAATAGTCGAGTGGCAATCTTGTTTTCAGTCTTGATGAACGATCGATCATGGTGGTGCGCTGTTCCGTGATACCGTCCCTTCTGTTCGCCTTGTTCGTTAATGCTGCAGTTGTTTATGTGTGCTGTGAAGGATCCCATTCCTTTGAGCTTCATAGAAAGAGCTTATCCAAAGGTGGATCAAGGTTCCTTTCTCACCGAACATTGAGGGCTTTGAAATCTAGTGGAGACGAGTTTACTGAGCCAGGATCGAACGGACACGGTACGTAAATAGGCCATGCCGAAGCTCTTGGGGCCGAACATTAAAAGGGAGCCTAAGTTTGACCTAGTTTAAGGTGTTAAGATTAAGACTTGGACTCAAAAAACCACAGCTAAGCCTGTCTAAATCAATAAATCAATTTATTTAGGTGTCAACGGTATTTAGCACAGTTAAGCGTTGAGTGTGATATCGCAGATGACCTTGATTCCAAGAATACAGAATCGAATATATCCCCGCCTATACTCAGTAGACTCATTTTGTGGCGGTAGGTGTTTTTCCCTTGTTAAAAGTTTGTCTTTATTCTTTTACTTTGCCGTTCCATAACACCTCCTTGATTGATGTGACAACAGTAACAGGAGTGAAATAGATCGTTCATCTAGCTTCAATGATTGTTTTTTTTTATCTTTATAATGTTTTCCAAATATTTTGCAAATGTTGACTGTTCGAAATATTTTCATATCAATGTGCCTTGTGTCTGGAGATGAAGTATTTAAGTGTGACTCTTCAAATGAAAGCTACTGAGTAGTACTTTGCTGTTTAACGTGGTTATACTATTCTATTGAGTCGGAATGAAATCTTAAGTATGACCATTCAAAGTTGAAACTTGGGATTTTTTTGTCCGTTTTTTTTTTTTTTTTTTTTCACTTTCATCTTGGCACTCTTGATATTAAAAGGCGAAAGATGCTCGAGCCAACATGTACAGTCGCATTATCTGACACTGGAAAACGAAGGCAACATCGAAAGCTCTATATATAACCTTCAGTGTACTATATCTAGAGAGCTTCAGGAAGCGCTTTTCGACTTCCTCATTCCTGTTTTTCTTGTTCCCCTGTTTTCAAAAATATTTTAACTTGGAATCACTCCCAAAAACTGACAACTAATGCTTCAGGATTTAATGGATAACTTAAGATACTCGTAAGAGCTGCTTTTTAAGAAAAAATTCGAGTAAATACAACATAAAGTATTATTTTTAGAGAAGAAAGTCACATCTCACGCAGGTAGTTTTCACGCAGGTCTTCTTCATAACGAAGGAATTGGAAATGTTAGTTTTGGGTGAAGGAGAAAAACCCTCGAAGCACTACAATCTGCAGCAACCAACTTAAGGTGTTTCGATACAGTTTTTTTGGGACCATACCTAACTTTTTGAATCGGCTCTTAGACAGTCTTCTCCTTGTCAGATCAAAGTGAAATTTGCAATACTTGTTAGTTTTGGATTGAACTTTAGCGTGGTTTACATTTTGTGAAAATCGATATTTCCATGACAACGATAAACAAAAATCCTCGAAAACGCTAAAATTGAAATTTTCCGCGATCCAGATTTCACTTTGAAAAGCAAATACCAACATCTTAAACTGTGGTGTATGGCAAACAAAATATACAAGAACAAAAAAATTCTGTATGTTTGTTTTGAAGTAAATCGCAAAACATTTTTAACCTTAGTTTGTGCATAGTAATAGTAAATGCACCGAAAAATAATCAATGCTTTGATGAAATGGCTAGAAAATACTTTCAAAATATGTCTTTTACTTACTATTTTACGCCTAGAAAGTTTTGTTGAAACTGGTGTTCGCGATCTCGAGAACGAATTGTTTTTCTAAGATCATTCGCGTAATGATTTTGTGGTAATTTTTGAATTTTGAGCGCTTTTGCGAAAATCTTAAGAACGGCTCGATGGATTTTTTTAAAACATTAAACACGCGTGCTTGACCATGTGACCAATTTTAGTATCGAGTCTTATTAACATTGATTCACTGGAACACTTTTAGATTTAACGTTAAAGAGGACGTATGAACCGACGGAAAAGCTTGCGTTACAAATTTACAGTTGGCAAGTAAATGCTAATATATTCAAAGTAGTGCGTAATTCATTGCTTCGTGATTTTAATTTGGTTTCTTTGTTCTTTGTTGCACTGTAGATTACAACGAAAAGTGAAAATCACGTAGGAATGCTTTGCGCATTACTTTGAATATATTTTCATTTATTTGCCAACTGTGAATTTGTAACGCAAGCTTTTCCGTCGGTTCATACGTCCTCTTTAACGTTAAATCTAAAAGTGTTCCAGTGAATCAATGTTAATAAGACTCGATACTAAAATTGGTCACATGGTCAAGCACGCGTGTTTAATGTTTTTAAAAAATCCATCGAGCCGTTCTTAAGATTTTCGCAAAAGCGCTCAAATTCAAAAATTACCACAAAATTATTACGCGAATGATCTTAGAAAAACAATTCGTTCTCGAGATCGCGAACACCAGTTTCAACAAAACTTTCTAGGCGTAAAATAGTAAGTAAAAGACATATTTTGAAAGTATTTTCTAGCCATTTCATCAAAGCATTGATTATTTTTCGGTGCATTTACTATTACTATGCACAAACTAAGGTTAAAAATGTTTTTGCGATTTACTTCAAAACAAACATACAGAATTTTTTTGTTCTTGTATATTTTGTTTGCCATACACCACAGTTTAAGATGTTGGTATTTGCTTTTAAAAGTGAAATCTGGATCGCGGAAAATTTCAATTTTAGCGTTTTCGAGGATTTTTGTTTATCGTTGTCATGGAAATATCGATTTTCACAAAATGTAAACCACGCTAAAGTTCAATCCAAAACTAACAAGTATTGCAAATTTCACTTTGATCTGACAAGGAGAAGACTGTCTAAGAGCCGATTCAAAAAGTTAGGTATGGTCCCAAAAAAACTGTATCGAAACACCTTAAATTACGCGTGACGCGGGAGAAGTTGACTTGAATTTCCCCAAATACGCCCCTTAAATAAATTGTGACCTAATTTTTCAGCCAAACAGTAAAACAGAACTTACTGTAAAATTCTAGCCGTTTTAACCTGAAACAGTAAACGTTTGTTCAAGATAATGAAAAGGGGAAATGTATGCCACCTTAAGGAAGAAATAAAAAGAACATTAGCCCGCCCAAGTAAAAATGGTATGGAGTATTTGGCATCGATATCGGCGCACTCTCAGACTAAAATTCCATCTTTATTTTTCAGCTCTTGAAAACAAGCTTACACCTTTAAACTACGACAACAGATTTGCCTATGGTTGCTTGCACGCGATTCCAATCCCAAACACGACTCTTGACAAATTGTTTACACCCGAGCAGGAAAAAACTGTCCTCATGGAAATATTCAACCAAACGGATGGTTATAACTGGAAAACCAAAACTCATTGGGGAAATCACTCAGTCCCTCACTGCCTTTGGTATGGAATTACATGTGATCGCACTAATCGTTACGTCATCAACATCTACTTAGGCGATAACAACTTGATTGGGACCCTTCCAGGAAGCCTGTGGAAGTTACGCAATTTACAAGGACTGTGTGTTGATTATAATTTTGGGTTGCAAGGCAGTGTCAGTGATATTCTGTCTGCCAATATGACCAACCTGCTACTTGTTTCACTTTCCTTCAACAAATTATCCGGTCGGATTCCTGGTGAAATTTTGGTGAAGATGAGGTCTCTGGTAAAAATAAAACTTTGTTGTCAAAAGGGAAAGGGTCTTTCCGGTGAAATTCCAAAGGACATTGGCAACTTGACGGAATTGCAAGTGCTCAGTCTCGGGGAGAACAGATTACATGGCTCGATACCAAAAAGCATTAAAAAATTAAAAAAGCTATGGTTTTTGGATCTTGAGACAGCAGAACATCTAGAAGGCGGCTTTGACAACCTGTTCGGCTTGACATCTCTACAATACATGCACCTTTCTCTTGCTGGACTAAACGGAACACTGCCTAACGAATTTGGGTTATATTTTCCTGCAATGGTTGAGTGTCTTTTGCCAGGAAACCATTTTACTGGAAACATCCCTTCAACAATAGGCAACATGACAAACCTGCAACATTTAAACTTAGCAAGCAATGATTTCTCTGGACAAATTCCGAGAAGCATTGGTTCAATGCCTGTGCTTCAAATTGCTGATTTTAGTGAGAATCACTTAACATCACTAGAGAAAGGAATTCTTTTCACGTCGCAGTCGATGGAAGTGCTCAGTCTGGCAAGCAATAAACAACTCAGTGTGAGTTTTGAATTTCTGTTGGAGGCCCTAGAACCAATAAATGGGTCGCTACGTATTCTTAATGCCAGCGAGTGTCACTTTTACGGCACAATCTCGAACAAGCTGTGGGACTTTCACAGCTTGATTTCCGTTGATTTAAGTGGCAACAGATTGTTTGGAGAACTTCCATCGCCCACTGAAAACATGTTGTTTCTTGTGGACCTCGATGTTTCTAATAACAACCTTTCAGGCCAAATTCCTCATATTTCGCTACTTTCTCTGAAATTTCTTGACTTGTCAAATAATACTTACATGCAGGAATCAGACGAATGGAGAGCATTGCCAAAGTACATGACGATTGACTTTACAACTTTAACGCGCAGAAATCCTTCCGATAAGTTCAAATGTCCCAATGCACGTTTCAGCTACAACAATGGACTGGTGATCTTAGATCCTAGTTATTATCGTTATCGTCTATGCATTTGTGATATTGGCTATTATGGTTCAGGGAAAACCTGCTTACCTTGTATGGAGGGCGCAACGTGTAAGGATCAAATGCCTCCTGCACAGTACATGGTCATAAACGTGGGGTATTGGCCATCATCACGTGACCATAACGTGACTCATCTGGTTAAGTGCTCACAAGTGCTGGGTACAAGTTTACAAGTAAATACATCATGCAACCCAACGGGTACTTGTGACTGTGGTATTGAGTGGTCAATAGAGGGAAATGACACAAAGGCGAGACTATCCACCGTTTGTAAGAAGACGTGCCTCTGTCTCAAAGGAAGTAAAGACCGATTTTGTTCACGCTGTGAAAATGGGTATTACAAGCAGGGCATCCTTTGCTACGCCTGTCCCAAAACAAAGACCAGTGTCTACATCTTAGCTGTACTCGCTGTTTTGACCATGGTGCTACTACTCCTTGCCCTTTCAGTGTTTTACCAAAAGAAACGTTTTCTGTCAGTTGTATTCGTCTTTGCTCAAATCATTCTCTTAGCAGTTTTAACCATGCTTCGCGTCATTCCTTCCTGGTTACTAGAACTCAATGCCATAGCTCTATTTATTGCCTTGGCTGGAAAAAGCACAGGTGCAAGCGGAATGCTAAAGATCAGCGTGTTTTATTTCCAGACCTTGGATGCTTTGATTTCCAACACAGACGTCTGGCAGAGTGAAGTTCTTGAAACTCAACGCTATATCAGCAGTGTGTTTAACATCCGTTTCTCTGGCTTGAAATGTGTGATTCCAAAACTGTTTACACCACTGGGTGAGCTGCTGTCTCTTATCCTTCTGCCAATCATCTGTATCGTGGGTATTTGGTTGTATTACGCTCTCGGGTATGCTATCCTTAGATTTCGTAATTCGCTTAACAAGCGATTTCGATTAAGAAATAGTTGTTTGCAGCTTTCTATCGTGGCCCTTAACTTCACCTATTTTCCCATTGTCAAGAAAACTGCTGCCGTCTTGGCACGCTGCGGAGAAGACAACAATTACCGTTATCTCCTAGAAGCTCCATGGCTGGAGTGCGACGGGCGTGTTTACACCATGTTACAGGCGTTTGGTTGGCTAGCGTTGGTATTGTACGTGATTGGGGTTCCTTTTGGAGTGTTCCTACCTCTTCTGCGAATAAACGTTGCTAAAAGAGACAAGCTGACCCCACAAGAACGAGAAACTTTAGACAGTTGGCTAGGCTCGATCTATCTGCCATACAAAAAACAATGCCGTTCCTATTTCGAGATATTATTCCTTTTAAGGCGTATGCTTATCGCATTCTCGCTTTCGTTCATCCCGCGGGCCTCATCATTTCAGACTATTGCAGTTTGCTTTGTCCTGCTGGTCTCTCTTTGCTTCCAGCTACTTGTAAGGCCGTTCCATGACTCCTACGAGCACATCGCGTTGGAAAACACAGCCGAGACCCTGGTGCTTCTCACTCTTCATTTCTCTTTCATGAACATCAGATATGCAATTCTGAATCCAGACTCGTCCGCGCCTATCGTCTGGATGGTTATTGTGGTCAACGTAGTTCTCCTATGCAGCCTAGCTCTTTCAACAATTTTTCATTTAGCAAGGGCTCGTTTGGTACAAATTTTCCAAAACCTCTCTCGTAGGGGGCAATACGAGGAACCTTTGTCAGACCCTTCGTCACCACTGATCGTGGACGAAAGGAACTCGTAAATTGGTCAAAACGACATCCACACAGGTGTCTAATGATTCATGTAATGCAGAACTACAGTTTCGTTGGTAACACCATATTGGGACATCTTCCAACTTACCGTTTCTCCCTCCTCGATGCTATTTAAGAATAGGCTGATGTTTGTTGACGTTGGCAGTCTTTGATCTGCCGCCTAAATTACTGAAACCTTAATGAAGCTTTATAATGCCATAAATTTAGAGAGGCTGTCATATTTACTAAATATACAAAAAATGAGAGCAAATTGTTAAAAATTGAAAGAGAGATTCATTTTTGAAAAACCCCAATTTGCCAACTAGTGATAAAAACGTTTGTAAGCCTTAAATGCATCATTTCAAGCCGGTTTATATTTTTTTCTCTTTAAAACTTCGTATGTTAACCAAGATTTATATGCTCTTTCGAGTTATGATGTATGTTATATCTGAGAGCTTATCGCATGAATTTCAACTTGGCAAGATGTAAACAGTGACGTCGACAGTAATCTCCGTATATTACGTACACAGTCGAAGCTCTCGTAAGCGACCACCTCGGGAATTCAGAAAAGTGGTCGCACCTAGAGCTGGTCGCATACGAGAATGGGCTCTCGTAAGCGATCACATGATGAAACAATAGAGGGTGGTCGCTTACAAGAGCTTTTAGCGTAAAGTTTGGCATATGTTAATGGTTACTAATAGTTTTGTGGTAATAATATTGAATAGTTTTTTATTGCCTATCACAGAAGAGGTCCACAAAGAACCATTAGCACTTGTGTTATGTATTACTCTAAATTTGAATAAGAACCGAGTGCAAGTGTTAACTGAGTGGTCGCTTACAAGAACTTAAAAGCAAAGGAAAAATCCTGTTGGTAAAGTGGTCGCAGTAGCTTACGGGAGCGGTCGCGTACGAGAGCTTTTCATCACAGAGTTTAAGTCAAGCGGGGTTTCACAATGCTGGTCGTAACTAGAGCTGGTCGCTTACGAGAGTGATCGCAAGGAGAGCTTTGACTCAAAGTTAAAGTTAACTTAAAAGTATGAAACAAAAAAACACGTATGCACCAAAAGAAGAGTTTTTTTAGATAAATGAAAGGAAAATGGACTATGTGATTTACTTAAAAGTTATCTATGACATCGATATGTTACTACATCACTGGTTGCGTTTTGTATGCGGTAGTTTACAACACCACGAGTGAGTGCCAACCACGTGACTCTGCACGTGGCCAATATTCAACTGCAATTAACTGCAATATGTTGTTCATTGCACAAGTGCATTCACAACTTAAAAATGAGCCGGAAGTTTTTAGGTCGCCCCAGGCTACCTCTGGTCTTTACCACGTTTGGTTTACCATACAGTTGCGGAGCTACTCGATTCCCCCACTATCCTGAGCTGAAACCAATCCTTTGGATCACGTTTCGCAGAGCGTGGGAATATCTCAGTTTTTTGCTGTTGGCCATCTCGAACTCCCGTTCTTTCGAACAATTTTTTCCCTGACGTGTTCGACATTGCAAGTGTTAACTGTACTTTTCATCACAAAGATTCTTGTCTTACACTGATACTTAGTCAGTTATCCAATTAATACAACCACTTCATTATCGCTGCCACATTTTCAGTTTACCAGAAGAAATGCTGAGTCATTTTTATGACGTTAAGACTCCAATGGCCCCGTAAGGCGAAGTCCGCCTTGCTATACAACCACTCAATACGAACACACAGTATAAACGCATATGTTGTAGTTCAATTTCATCCTTGGTTCAATTTTCATTTTCCTTTGTTCTTTTTTAGGTTAATATAAGATAAGGAATATGAAACCAAAGAAAATAAAAATTGAACCAAGGATAAAATTGAACTACAACAGATACATCCCTCTTCATTTCATGCATATGGAAGTAAGCTGTGGTGTGAAGTGCCTTTTGAGAAAATTCATTAGAAGTAGGCTTGAAGAAGGAACCTCTTCCATTGAAAGTCTACAACTGAATTGGCTTAAGATAATTTTTTTTCGATCCGACCGCTCTTATACAGCGATTTTCCAAGGGAAGCAAACCCATCCAAGGCGCGTGTACCTTTAAAGATTCTTTCCGATCCGTAAACGTCCCTGGAAAAGCTCTCAAAAATGTTTTCAGCTTTTCTCGAATATTACAAAAATCTCCGCCGTCCCAAAAAGCCCTCCCTCACCACGCGCCCACAAGGGGCCCCATAATGCTCTTGGGCGTGTTCTCAGGACTTTAAAAAAGCTTACACCTGAAATAAATAGCGACAGAGGTAGCGGGGGAAGGGGGGTCTACCGATATATACAGAATATGGCCACCACTACCTTTGCCCTTTGTCATTAACCACCATTGAGGGTATTTAGCCGCAAAACAGAGAGTAGTACTTGCCAGAAAACACCTCTTATGGGTAAAAACCAAAGGGTTCTGATTACTTTCGGGGTTTCATTTCGACGAAGACGATTTGCAACAGCCAAGCGCGATACGTTTACCCGTTGCATTAATGGCAGTTCCGTATTTTGTTAAGGGAAGAAGTAGCAAGGGCGAGCAAGCGCAATATTGAGTTATGTAAGAGCACGATGGAATGCTTTAAGATGCAGTTATCGAGTGCTCTCTAAAATTCCCAAGTGCTTGCCTAAAATATCCAGGGATTACCCACTTTTTCTTGACCCGAAGAATAGCTTATGTAGTCACTTTCTTATCTGAAAACCGCGTTAATCAGACAACCCCGTTATCGTCGTTATTATTACATGCAGTATTAAAACGGCTAGATGCTTTTAAAAACAACCTTCCACAAAAGGTGCAGAGGCATAGCCTATAAAAAGTCTCCTAAAAATGGCTGAGTTCCTTATTATTATTATTATTATTATTATTAAATAAATCATTAGTATTTTTAACCTATTGATTGATTTGTAATGCAGATTATCATTACTATCAACAATAAGAAGAAGAATTAAGAATTAAGAAAAGAATTTTACTTCTTAAAAATTTTTTTTTAACTAATAATTTGATTGTAATTTCTTAGCATCTTATTCTTATTTGTCCATTGTATTTTTACTATGACTATCAATAAAGATTATTAATTTTTTTTAAAAAAAAAAAATATTATTATTATTATTATTATTATTATTATTATTATTATTATTATTATTATTATTATTATTACCCGCTATTGGTCGTGTTAACGGGTTCCACTCTAACTCGATAAAGCACGCGTGACCTAGGGGGCGTGCATCACAGCAGGATATTGAACCTTTCTCACCAATCATAGCGCGCGTATTTCTTTGATAAAGCTAATTGGGATCAACGACACATCTGTAGATCAAAAAATATATTTTTATGTCTTATAGAGCAAAAACTATTCCATTATTTACAAATAACTATTTTTTAAATTGTATTAAAGTGATCGGGTTTTTTTCCCTGCACACTTAATAAAAAATTTCGTTTTATCTCTACTTTCTCTCTTTTCTGTCTAAAAATTGAAAATGTAGAGCTTTAACCATAACCTGACATTTCAGGAGTCTGTAGGCTTTGACGAAACAACACTAGATCCCAAGTCTCCCTCGTTTGCATTGGACTGTTCGTAGTCCGAAGGTCCTGGTGAGGAAATGTTCCTTTCGCTGATTTCGTCAACAAGTTTTAGAAGCTCAGCGTCATCCTTGTTTGACTCAAGCTCGAAAGTGACTGACTCTTGGTCGCCATTATCCTCGGCCTGGTCAGAAGGTAACACGCTAACAACTCCCTGATCTTCCGAAAATTCTACTTTTGACCGAGAAGCTGATCTCTCCGATGTAGCACCCCGCAAGGCCGACTCGTTCCTCTCCCCGACCTGTTTCTGCATCTCGCCTTCATCCAGTTGAGTCTCCATTTTACCACGCGCTTCATCATGGTCTACCTCATCCCCAGACCCTTCCTGATCCCCAGAGTTATCGGACAAGTCGTCCCATTTGTCCATATTCCCTTCACTGTTTTCAGATGAAGTGCTGTTTAAATCCATAGGAAGATAAGAGCGCCTGAAAACAAGCTCTCCAGGTGTGGGCGCTCTTGACATCCTTTCTCGCGCGTGATAGCCCGCGAGTATTGGGTCCCATCCTCGCGAGGAGTCACTTGTGGCCCGTGACACCGCGCGCGAACCCATTTTAGTGGCTCGAGACGCAACACGCGAGGGAGGAGCCTGTTCGGTCTCGGTGGTAAAAAGACGTTTGTAGTCGCTTGTGTACTCGGCTGCCTGGTCTTCCTGTAGGATGTGTGCCACGATAGCGTCTCTCCGACATAACCGCCTCACTTCTTGCCTGATAGCTTCAACCATTTCCAGATCCCCTGTTGGCTCCACACCCAGTGACTCCAATGTCATGATCGCCTCCCTAAAAACGCGGAAAATAGCTGAGTCATAACCTCGATTGTAAGCAGTGTTTTAAGTGAGTGGAAGGTCAAAGTGTATTGTGAGACTGCCGATAAGAACTAAGATCCACAGATTTTATCTCACAACCAACTATTTTCTCAAGGGAAAACAGACGAAAACAAAACGACAAGGACATGCCATAATAAGGACTCTCCAACATACGGTCTGCACGAGAGTTTAAACTCTTTGGGAGCACAAGAGAGTCTACATGAGTTCATTATATAGTTTGAGGCCAAACAAGAGCGATAGTTAGAAAACTTCCATCTTGCAGCGTGCAGTGGTAGCACTGAATTCTATCCCGCGTTGAATAAAGCGAAACGTGGTGGCCAATACGTGACCAAAAAACAACCATTTGCTTTGGTTTTGGTTAACTACGATCTGTAAATGGTTAAATGAACTCGTGACACTCTCTTAACCAAAAAGAAGAAAAGCCTAAATCCTTGTGTCTTTGTCGCGGACGTTTTTCCGCACTTTGCCTTAAGTACTGATTAGTTCACTGGGTTATCTGCCTCTGTGATTGGCCGGAGTAATTTAATCTAATTTAATTTAATTTTTATTAATTCAATTTAATTAATTTAATTTTTGGGGTTTTGGCTTTACAAAACTCTGTTGAAAAGTGCTACATTGGGAAACTTGAAACGCGTGCAAACTTGAAACTCACCTCTTCACAAGTTCCTCAGTTTCAACAACGAGGCGATCTTGCAGAACGCTAAGTAACCTTTCATCTCGCAATCCCAGTACTGCCACTGCGTTACACGCCTCCGCCCGTACAGCGGGTACCTTCTCATAGCGAATTGACCACAGTAATACCTCGATCAGCCTCTCATCTACGACTCCTATAGAGCCAAGGGCTGCAACGAAAGCACAAATTTAAAATAACAATTTTAAAAAAATGTTAAAGAACGTTCACTTAAATATGATTACCGCCTACAGGTCGAGTTACCTTCATGAAGGAGAGCTATTTTTCGCTACCATAATGCAACGTTAATTCCTGTCCTCGTGACCGCAAATTCCAAATCCTGTCCTTGGCTAGCATAGTCAGTTTGATAAACAACAGCTTGCTTAGCTTGGCATATTCCGATCTTTTAATACATTGTGTACGGTAATTCAGCTTCATTCGTGGCCTTAGAATTGTCCTTCAACGCATGGTTCGGTGTATTTCACACAAAATTGAATTGGAATGATCAACATACTCTTCCTTGAAAGAATACGAGGCATCCACAACCGCGTTTACTTCCTTCATTCGGTAGTTTTACCTTACTTTTCGTTTTAATTTCCTTTGCTCTTAGCTATCTTCTCCTTCAACCTGGGTTAATTTAAGTCGCGTTAATTTCAAATACCTTAATAAACACAAGCTTTCATTTCCTATAAAAAATATATTTTTAAAAAAGCTAGCAGCCGTGACGCAGGGCTCAATAATTCTAACCTTTTATGGTATGTGCCTTGACTTTCCAGCTGTTGTCGTCACTCGCCAAACGCAGGAGTGAACTCAGTACACCTTTATCCGTGATCTTCAACTTGCCTGCAGCCTGTAAGATAACATTAAAGTCATCTACAAGCATCTTTATTTTATTCATCTCCATGTTCCCTTCGCCCACAACGACCTTTGTCTTTGTCCTCTGATAACCAGTCGGAGCAAGCATACCTTTTTTTCAACCAACCTAGATGAAATCCTTAAGTACGACCATTGAAATAAAAACAAATAGGGGGCAAAACTCAAACTGACGGTGACTTGGATGAAGCCGCGTTTTCCAGCGCTGGAAACTGGGTTCGAGTTTTCATTGGTTCAGTGGGTTACATCAATTACGAATGGTCCAGCACAGTTCTTTGGATTTGTTTTCAGAACACTTGAGAGAAAACGCTGTAAGTGGTTTAAACAGCTTAGTACCCAGGCGTTCTCTTCTCCCTCACACGACTTGGCGCGAAATTTCGTGACGTCACCGAATGACATACTTCATTCGGTGACGTCACTACATTTCGCACCAAGTCGAAACGAGTGAGCGGGAGGAGAAAGCCTGGGTACTAGGCTGTGGTTTAAATTGTTTTGTCGCAAACACCCGTTTTACTTACCATGGCAGCTTCAATTCTAACCGAGACGTATTCACTCTTAAAACATTCTTGCAAGGCCGGCAGAAGACGAGCAGTCATGATACCAAGATTTGACAGCTGAGAAAGAAAAGAAGGCGAATATAGCGTTATTGAAACGTCCACAGAGCAAAGCACAGATGATGCACAATAGTTAACAAGTTAAGTGTTGTTTAGTCAAGCTACAGAAAGGTAAAAAAATATTGTAATTGATTTGTTCATTTGTCATCCGATAACGCCCTTTTCCAAGGAGATTGCTTTGATTTTGTATACTGCTGGCTGAAAAGGTAAATATCATTCAACGAGAGACGGGTCTCCAACCAGATAACAGGGAACTTAAGCAACCGCGATGGCAACGCCAAGGAAAACGTCACTTAAAAAATGACTTCCCAGTCTTTTAAACTTCTTCTCGATTATCCCAGTTCATTCAATCTGTCTAGTGTAGCAGAACTATTCGGGAGCTGAATTTGGAAGGACGGCGTTACAGTTTAGGGAGAAAAACGAAAATTCACCGCCGTGTGTTCACGTTCTCCACAAAACTTTTAATTTGGTCATTCCACGTTGTAGTTGTGTACACAACGGTAACGAAATATACCAAAAAGTATAACGCACGTGCAGAGTCATTGTTTTACTAATAAAAGCTTTTGTTTTTTGACGTTCTCGTCAGCCGTCGCCGTCGTGTTTGCTTAAGCTCCCTAATATGGACCTTAAGCAGCCAGAACGCCGATGTCGCGGACGTAACAAGCGGCTACCGGAAGTTCTTTGTTTCTCGTTTGGTACGCTTTGACGTTTTCAGTTCAATCTCAAATTTATTTTCCTGTTCGTGACAGGAAGCAAAATTGCGCCAATAAAGAGAAAACAAGACTTCTGGTCACCGACTGAAACGTCCGGGACGTCAACGTTTTCGTTGCTTAAGCTCCCTAATGTAAACCAAACATGACCTGATCACGTGACTTTTTCTGCGCTTAGCACTGATCACTGTTACTTCAAATTAATTCACCTGCTCTACAATTAAAACACCGAAAACTACGTAAAAGTAAATTTAAACCCCCTACGTCAGTTGGTTTGGTGGGGAATATACTTTGCACCCTGAAATTTTCAGTTTCCTAACACATTCATGGTCTACATTGTACGGTCAAGCTCATTTCCTTAAAATCTACTTTTATCCTCTCCAGTGCTCACCTTCTTCAGCGCGTCCACTTTTATCCGCTCGTTTCCAGTGAGCATTCGTTCACGCAAGGCATCATGGACAAGCTGTTGGTGAGAAAGGAGCACATACCCGTCGGTATAATACAAGTTTACAATGCACGTCTCTTTTATTTTAAAAAAAAGGCTTCAAGCAGAGAAGAGCATCCACAGTAAAAATTTCAGGGCTCCAGGTGCCCTTCTCTCCCGCTTTCTTAGCTGGCCTTCGTATCTCTAGCAGTTATGTAGACTATCACTGTTTACAAAGCGTGCTGATAAATCGTGCATCACAAGGATGACAATTTTTTTTTCAAAGCCGGGTTCAAAGCACTAGTTAAATACGTCGAAATGAGAAATGATGAGTACAAACATCTAACTGTCTACAAGCCTTACGCAACTCTACAGGACACTGAAAGCTTTCTGAAGCCGGAAGGGCGGTAACTGCAAGATAATAAATGCTTAGGAAACCTTTGTTAGATAACAAATAATTTGCTACCTGACAAAGGTATCACAAGCACTTATTGCCATAATTACTGCAGTAAGCGTTATTTTTTAAGTGACTATCATGTTTCTCATTTATCATTGTCATGACTTGTGAGCCCATAGGAAGCCCAAGCATAATATTTGAATATCATTAAAAATGGCGTTTCAAAATATAAGACTTTGTATGGGATTTCGAAGCGAACATTTTGAGCAATACATAACAACGAACTAACTGAATCAAGTTTATAAAACATTACATGGTGTTGTTTGCTATCCTTACAAAGCATTTTGGGCAATTTTAGGTCCGTTTACTTAACTGTGTTAGTACGTGTATAATACATTGACAAGGAAGGAGTCATTTGGCCCGATTTAGCCACTATCACCGCTCGACACGTTTGGGAATTCGCTCGAATTTACCCACAAATATAGTTCAGGCTCCCATTCTGACTTAGCGACTTGACAAAAGGAAGACATACAAGTGATTTTCTCAAAACCAATTTCACATACCTCGTGTCCCAAAAGAATTATCCACTGCACAAAATCATAATAGCATCTCAAAATAGGCCGCCATGGATCCGTGAGGATCCCGATAGCCCCGTTTGACCGCAGTCGGCACTGGACACCAGTCAAATCATGCCCTTGTGGGGAGGGCCACGCTCGTTTTGGTCGTGTTACAATTGTAGTAACTATGACCCGGTACGGACACAAAATTGTCGCTCCAACGTAGTCTGGTTCGCGCGAGAATGGTGGAATCGCTGCGCGGGACTCCGTGACCTTATGGAGAGAATTAAGTTATCGAAAGAAATTAAAACGGTCTTGGCCGTTTGAAACTGAAAACGAGTCAAGAAAAAGAGAAAGTGAACCGTGTTTCTCCTTCCTCCTATATTTCTATTCATGCGTGGTAAATTGAACATATTTGCGTTGATGTACAAAACGTTTGTAATACAGGTCAGTCTACTGCGTTAATTTTAAATACGTACTCTGCGTGAATTGAATGTGTTCAATTTTTTGGAATCGTCGATAGGTTTTATATACCACTGAGGTATATTTTTTCGAACCGAAGTCGGCAAATTCATTTAAATTCATATCCTCACGCGCGTGAAAATGTTTTATTTTAAAATTGTTATAATTGTATATACAATATCTATTTCTATATTTGCATGAAGCCGGTCAGGTAACCTACTTACTAAAAAAACAAGAAAATATACACCCTGAAAATGGATATAAATTCAGAAATGGGAATGATTTATTTTTGCTATCCGCTTGTAACACGCAGCGGTTTTCTCACGCGAACCAGACTACGTTGGAGCGACAATTTTGTGTCCGTACCGGGTCATAGTTACTACAATTGTAACACGACCAAAACGAGCGTGGCCCTCCCGATAAGGGCATGATTTGACTGGTGTCCAGTGCAAACCGCGGTCAAACGGGGCTATCGGGATCCTCACGGATCCATGGCGGCCTATTTTGAGATGCTATTACGATTTTGTGCAGTGGATAATTCTTTTGGGACACGAGATATGTGCAATTGGTTTTGAGAAAATCACTTGTATGTCTTCCTTTTGTCAAGTCGCTAAGTCAGAATGGGAGCCTGAACTATATTTGTGGTAAATTCGAGCCAATTCCCAAACGTGTCGAGCGGTGATAGTGGCTAAATCGGGCCAAATGACTCCTTCCTTGTCAATGTATTATACACGTACTAACACAGTAAAGTAAATGGACCTAAAATTGCTCAAAATGCGTTGTAAGGATAGCAAACAACACCATGTAATGTTTCATGAACTTTATTCAGTTAGTTTGCTGTTTTGTATTGCTCAAAATGTTCGCTTCGAAATCCCATACAAAGTCTTATATTTTGAAACGCCATTTTTAATAATATTCAAATATTATGCTTGGGTGTCCTGTGGTGAGCCGACTGATCTCCAGTCCCATATATTTCCCGAACAGCGGAATCGAGCCTAACGATGAAAGATTAAAGAATACCACGCTTACCCAACCTCTTCCCCAAAACGAGGTCAAATGTCAGTGCCAAAAAGTACACGTAAATGTCTGTTTCACTGGGCACGGCATGAATCAACCTTATGACAAAGTTTTCAAACAGCTGATCCCTACTAAGAATTACAAATGCGTCAGAGACGCATGACCAGGGTCAGCAAGAAGAGAGGCCTGCAGGGGCACTCAACGATAAAATTTTAGCGAAATACTTGTAATATCATTTTCTACTTTCTTGGATTGTTTCAGAGCTTTTTAAAGGCATATTTGTGTCAACTAACACAGGTTGACCTGTTCAGAGTTTTTACATGCAGCTGGACTTTAGGCCGCATAAAATTTTAGAAAACAGAATCCTATCCGCCGAATTTCCGAGCTGCTGATAGCTCTCCGAAAATGCTAGTTGACCTTATTTTATACTGTAAACGAAATATTTGTCCCTCCGAAAACAATAGGAATTAATCGACTTCCTTGCTACGAAAGTCTGAGGTGGTGTTTCACTAAAAACTCTATAGTTTTCACTGCAATTAGATCCGAATATCTCAAGTGATTTAGGCCTCACCGAACAGATATTCCACAAAACGAATCGTTGGGTGCCCCTGGGCTTTGGGAATGAGTCTGCGAGTACACAAACACTTTCCATTGACAACGACAAAAAAAATACGTCCAGCTGCAATGTGGAAAAATAAAAAAAAAACGAGTAAGGAAGAATCTGTACCTTGCCATTTCCAGTCCTTCCAAGAGCTTGTGCAGCTGCTGAGCGCACGTCTTTGTTCCAGTCATTCCACATCAGATAAGACAACTTCTGAGTCATGTCCTGAAATAATTTGGAATACAGCATTGACTGAAGGTGGTATTCCAATGTGAAAAGTTTAGTGCAAATCGCCTTGCAACAGCTCAATCTGCAACACTGCAGTTGCATTAAAAGCGTGTGTCACACTAGGTAACGTTGAGTGCAACTTTTGCTTTTATTTTGTACATTTAGGGCACCTTTTATTTTGACATTTCTTTGCACTGCAACAACAACACAGCACTGCAAAGTAGTAATAAGTACACAAAGAACTAGAGTGGACTGACCCATGCACATGGAGTCACCAAAACAAGGAATTGTGAGAAGAATTGTGAGAGAAAGTTGTTCAAAAATTTAGTGAAGAAAGATGCTACAATCATTACCAAAAAAAGAACCTGTTTCTTTAAACCCTTAACCCTAAGGCAAATACATGCAATTTTCCCTATCCAATTTCAGACCTCACACTAAACAACGGCCTCCTTGTCAATTCAAACTAGCAAAAATATATACTCCATTTTAGACTAAGAGGAAAACATACCCTATTTCCGACCAAAATGGCTCAAAAACCACACCCTTTGGGGTGGCAAAGAACATGGAAGAGTACCCCCCCCCCCCCCCCCCCCGCACACACACACACACACACACACACCAAACCAAGAAATCAGTTACCGGTACCTTGACACTTGACTCAAAATGTCAGAAATAGTAACAAAGACTCACCTTGTTGGCACCTCCCTTCAGCTTTGGGATGACCTTACATGCTGTTACACGGTCTTTCCAACTGTTACTGTTCAGTAATTCTGCGATTAATGACTGAACCACATCCTGAAAGATGAAAACAGTAACACAAAAATACAATGAATCAGCTAGTTCTATTTAACACCAAATCACCTATAATTATATTAGGAAAACTCACCGACTGTTGACTTAGCTCTGCTAGTAGGGTTCCAGCTTTCTCAGTCCTTACAGCATTATCAGCATGTAAATGATTGACAAGCTCCACAATGATCTTGTCGGTGATGACGCCACTCAGAGCCAGGCACTGTGTTGCCGCCCATTTTTCAGGGGGACCTCCCTGCTCCATTGCCCATAAGAGCACTGTCTTAGCCTGAGGATTTCATAAGAAAAATTTCCATGAAAGTCAACAAGACATACATGTACTGCTGGTGGGTTTTGGGGGGGGGGGGGTATTTTGGTGTTGCAGAAACCATTGCTTGCTAGCTGTTGCATTGCATCATTGGCCTTAACTTCTACATTCTGTTGTACTAAACTATAAACTAGTAGCCAATGTTAAAAAGAGTAGGGGACATAATCCCTGGGTTTGTAATATGCCCTTTCCAAGCTTCATGGGTGGGGTTAAGTGAAATGACTGCAAAGGGGGGGTGATGTCAACTGGGACAAAAGTTACATTTTGTATGTTTCTTCCTGCTCTTACTGTGAGAAAATCTCTCTGTAACAAATTCAGTAAACTAAATTTTACATGTAGGACATGTTTCTTCTAGATCTTTTTCTTGCATATGAGTTGGTGATAATTGTAGCACTCAGGTCAAGAAAAAGTGATCGTAATAAATAATGAAATGGTCTCAAGATGGGGTTCCACGAGAATAGGTTTTATTCTAATTTTGGGATATCCAATATGTTTCTCAGTAGAATGAATCCCAGGTGACCATCTTTTACTGAGAAAAAAACATGTAGAGGATAAAGTTGTCCATAATTGGCTGAAAAAGACAAGCCAATGATTGACTTTTAAGCAACCATCAGACTGAGTGTGAATGCTTAGGCCCAAAAGGCAAAAGGAATTTCCATACAAATTTTCCAAAACAGTGTATTTTAGCTCAATTCTGTAACCAGGGGTTTCAATACTAATTGAAGTAGGCAGCTGGTTTGAGTAGAGTAACCGACTGTATCAACAAGGGGTTTGAAACAATCTTCCTTTAATTACTTCAATTTAGGGCAAAAAGTAGCCGACTTTTTTGAGGGAAATAGCCGACGCTTTTCGTCGACCGTCGGTGCTTATTGAAAGCACCGTGTAACTTATTATCCTTGCTCAAATTAATTCCAAAAAGTACTGAAAGATGTTACACAAATTACATGTAGTATCTAACAAGCCAGTGGATAGTGTTTTTCATGTGCTTTGTTTGGCGCTACTCCAACTTGGGATAGCATCTGCTAGTCACCTCCCAGCATTTTTCTGGATAATTTTTGCACATGAGTTTTCCCTCATTTCTCAGAAAAAAAGATTTATTCGATACTGACTATCCACTGGTTTGGTACATGTAATACTAAAACAATTGAAGGGCCCGGTGGAAAAAGGGCGTAAGTGACGATTTGAGGTTAAAATCGAAACTGCTCCTATTTAGCTGAACATTGGAACACAGGCTGGTTTTCATGTGAGAGACGCCGTTGCGCACTTATTTCTTGACCTGAGATCTAAAATTTGACGAATTAGCATATAACTTTTGCTTAAAACTGACACAAAGAAAACAACAGGACCGCGGATTCTAGGTTGAATTCCTTTGTTTTAGTTCAGGCAGAGAACAAAAGAAATCTTTCACGCATCACTTGAGCGAGTTCAGTTCAACAACACTTTTCACGCATAAGTAATACGCTAATTCTTCAAATTTTAGATCTCAGGTCAAGAAATAAGTGCGCAACAGCGTTCCTCACATGAAAACCAGCCTGTGTGCCAATGTTCAGCTAAATAGGAGCAATTTCGATTTTAACCACAAATCGTCACTTACGCCCTTTTTCCACCGGGCCCTTCAATTATTCACCAAAATGTTGGTGAATAGTGGTGGATTTTTCCATCGCCCCTTCATGGCTCGGCAAATATCCACCACTGTTCACCTCCACTTGGGTGAATAACAATATATTATTTGTTAATTATCCACTACACTCCATGACCTAATATCTACATGTACCTTGTCACATGGTTTGTTCAGAGAGTACAGTGTGATAGCCGCAGCAACCCTGACTTGTGAATTCCTATCATCTAACAGCTTTGTTATTGCTGCAATAAGTTCTGGTTCCACTACTGCTTCCAAGGGCGGAGTTGGTCCCTTGGACTTGTCCAACATAATCCCTGTGTATAACCGAAAAAATGTAAGATTACTGTTTGATAATTCTCTTTTACTTTCATTACTTTATTATGTAGTTAAAAAAGATATTATTACAACTGAAAACCACATTGAGCATATCAGGTTTCAAATCCAGCCAGTCTATTCCAGGCAGGAAAATTATTTCAAGCCAAGTCCGCATTTTATGCCTTCCATAATTTTCTTATTCCATTAAATGTACAATCACGTGAGTCTTATAGCCGGGGGCAGGGAAGAGGGTTACACTGAAAAATGGGATAGAAAGCAGGGAAAACATGGACCAGAGAAAGAGGGATGTCATCGGAAATAAAACTCATTTCATGAACATTTCAGTACAACTTTACCATTTTCCATAACATTTTGCTTAGTGGCCAGAACATCACATTTCCCTATAAACTAAAAACTTATTCTTGGTTCACAGGTAATAATAATGGAAAGTCATGACTCATCACATTTCATAAGGAAGAAAACAGCTAGTCATACATTATGTTTCACTCAAAAAATAAAGAAAAATATATTAATGGCAAATCACAGCTTTCAGAAAAAATGTTTTAAGCTACAACCCCCTCAAGAAAAATTCCATTTGTGAGACAGCAGGAATTAGCGGTGAGTTGAGCATTATGGCATAATAATTATGTCACAAAAGTAAAGGCCTGAAGGGGTATTAGAGTTGTCAAGATAGGGTCAGAAGCAAGGCAGCACCCTCTCTGCAGACACCCCTAACATGAAAATACATGGTACAAAATGTACCTAAATGATGTTCTTCTTTCTTCATCTGACGCAGCTCAGCAGCCTTGCTACATGCCGACACAGCTGCCAGTCTGACATGGTCATTGATATCACTCATGGCTTTGATCAACTCTTCTGTTTCACATTTTTGCCAGCGACGTTCAAGAAACCACTTTGATCTCCACTCTTCCACTAAGGTAAAACAAAGCATGAGAAGATAATCAAATAAATATAAGAAATTCAAGGGCTATTGCAATGTTGCTTTGGCCGTCCACAGAAAAGAATGCCATGCACTTTTCTACTTTTGCTAGGGAATATTGTGTGACAAACAAAGAAAAATTGTGCATGTCATAAGATTGTCCACGTAATATATTGTTTGAGACTTAGCTAAACAGAATGAGGATAGTAAATAATAAACATTATTCGCTTGAAACAGACCTGCCAGAATTGCAAATTTCAAACCCAGAAAGGGCCTTCATAGCTCCTGACATCTCTAACATATTTGATTCACCCCCACCCCCCACCCCTGGGCCTTTTAGTCAGCGGCCAATCAGCAGAAAAACCCAAATAATTACAGTATAACTACGTGGGAGACAAGTCCGCATACAGCGCTGCAGGGTAATGCGCCGTGGATTCCATCTTACCTATTTTGACCACATTTGAGTCATCACGCATCTTCTTCTTTTCCTTGTAAGCATTGCTCAAGGCCTTTACATCAATACTGGATTCCTTTACAACAGGGACATAATCATCATCCTATTGAATAAAGAGAAATGCAACAGGGCACTGAAAATAGGGCAATGAAAAAAGACAAGAAAACAGCCTTTCATTAGGGTGCTATAATGTACCGGCCATTTTTCAGAACTGGCTGACCAGATTGGTGAGTTTTTGCAAATGTATTCTGCCCTTTGTGAAGGACTGGACTGTACATGTGCTTCTAGCTACAGCACATGTAGGTTCCAAGGCTACTTACACAATGTTCAGTACCCACTAAAACTACTGTACATACAGTACATGTGTTAATTAGGGCAACACCAAATGGCTTTAATGTTAATGACATAAATTGTTTCAGCAGACACTGAACCAGACATGCAGCAAGACAAACTTTAATGTAGCCTCAGTGAAGCTTGATGGATTGCTTAATTGCAAGAGCAAAGTCATGAAACTGTCAGATACTCAGGCCACCTTCAATGTATCAACAAATTATAGGGACAAAGTCTTGAGATTGGCTTCTCTATCCAACATTTGAAAAAAAAATATTGGAAAGGACTTCAGCCTTTACACAGCATTTTTACATCAACACTTTGCCTCCTACCTGCACAACAACTGGTAATTCTTTCCACCGTTGCAAGCCTTTTGTCAACTTTTTTGGATTCTTTTGTGGTTTTGCTTTTTTCTTGGCTGAAGGACCTTTACTAGAGTACCACACCTTGGAACCCTGAGGATAATTTTCTTGCAATTGTTTCTGAAACTTGAGCCTGTCATTAGTGTCAAGAACAATGATGTCGGATTCTGAGGACTTCTTGGAAGACACAGGTTGTGCACCACCAAGTAGTTCTTGCTGAAAAATATTATCCGTTTCAAGTTTTTTGCTCCCAACTGCAGGAGACAGTGTAAACGAGGGCGTGTAATGAATGTCTAAGGTTTGCTGTGACTTCTTGCCTTTGAGATCTTTTACTTTTTTCTTAGCAGAACTCTGCTTGTCCTGTTCTGCAATAGTTTCCAATTGTCCCGTAGAAGCTGTTTTTTCTTCCGTTTCTTTCATTCTTTTTTCAAAGAAATTATGAAGTCTTTCTTTGTCACTCCCTGATGACTGCTCATCGATAATCCACTTAGCTGTCGATCGACTAAGGCAAGCAAGTACAAATTCATCCCACTCATGCCTTGATGCATTTTTTGATGAAGCATTATCTGTTGTTGATTGTGTCGGTTTTACTTTAGGTGCTGAAATTAACTTTTCTGTATCAGTTATACTAGGAAGAGTCTTTGATCTTCTCAGAGGCTTAAGCTTTCTTGGCCCTTTCAAATGACACAGAGCATGCCTTTTAACAACTCCACGAGGATCATGTCGACCACCAAGCCCAACAGCGTTGGTCTTGGCATGAAACAAACCTCCAACTCTGAAGACTGTGTGTAACTCATCCTCATTATAAGGCAGTGTGTGAGGGGCACGGTCTTGTAAAACATCTTCATTAAAAACCAGTCCACTGCTAACTTTTTTCAGGTACGATCGACTGATGTCTTTTCCACTCTTGTCTGCAACAGGGTGGTATTGAGAAAACACATCTGCAAGTCTCGCCAGAGGTTCATCCTTTGGTAATCGCTTCTGTTGTAGAGGAGGAGCCAAGGGAGCTAGAGAGCTATGTGCTAACCTTGAAGGGTATTCATCAGGAAAAGGAGGTGTACTTATTCTGCTGACATTAAGACCAGTTTCATCTCTGCCAACATAAGGAATCTGCACTCCTGATGCAACTGCGAAGAATTCTGCACCATGAGCCTTAGTTGGTGAAACACTGCCGGCAACTATAAAAAATAAATTTTAGTTCATAAAAATAATACCTTTCATTCCTGTTTTAGTAACAGTTTAAAAAATACCAACTGTAAGAAAAAAGTGGGAAATTTTTTAGTATGAGGGTTAGCCGGCACGTTATAGTCCTTTCTAGCTTCTCTTAATTTCAAACGAGTTTTTGCTGACTGTAGTCTGTTTGCAGATGCTGTAGGATAGCCTAAAATGACGTGCCTTCATTGATAATCAGCATTTTCTATGAGGTCACTTCGGAGTATTCTATAAGGTCACTTCGGAGTATTCCATAAGGTCACTTAGGAGTATTCAGGTTTTTTTAGGGTCAGGGTACTCTGGAATACCCTGACCCAGTAAAAAACTGAATACATGGCTATTAAATGGCACTCACTCGTTTCTCACATTTCTTCCTTTTCTCACATTTAAGGAACAACAAATAGACATACTGCACAATTTCATTAAAATACCGTAAAAACAGTCATGTCCTTGTGGCTACATGGCTACACAGCTATGTGGCTATATATACCGCTATTATAGACTTAAGTTTGGATAGCCATCACGTCCAATGACATTAGAGGTTGTTAAGAGCTGCGTGGTATCTGTAGACGGGTAGCTACTTTTTCCAAGAGGAAACTGTGTAGCAACGAAGCCACTGATTGAAGAAGTGTTTTGGAGTGGCAAGGTATTCTTCCTGTAGGCCTTTACTTCAAATATACTATATTTATTATAAATTCAGTCTTATCCAGCAGAGATCCCAAAGAAGAGTTCTCCCTATTTTCTCACCGCAACAGGTAAGCGTAGAAGTCAGCTTTCAGAAAAGGTAAGCACAACTTATGTAGTTTCTAGTGGTAATGAGAGACGTTAAATTATATCATTAACCTCCTTAAACAACTGTTGGGTGACCTGAATGATAGAATTTATCACTACGAAACGGAAGCGCAGCTTGCAAAATCTGTGAATAGGCCTGCAGGGGAATCAACATAAGCTTCTCAGGGAAGATCAGAGAAACTAAACTTCGATGAGACAAATTAAGATTTAAAGTATCAGAAGCAACAGACGGTGCCTACTCAATACAGCGTACCTGTGTTGTAAGGAGTCGAAAAGCCGCCCGGAGTCGAAACGTTCGCCATTTTGTCCATTCTCCACCATTCCCTTGTTGCCAAGCAACACAACTCGTTAAATCGAGGGGAGCCGCGGGCGCAGTTTTGTTGATTAGTTAAGTCTGTCGTGTATGTTCACATGTATTGTACCGCAACACCGGGCACAACAAAAATTTTGGTGAGCTCACCAAAATACTATATGTGTCAACGGTTCGCACATGATGACTACGAATGCATAAATCGACTACTTTTATTCGGCTTTCTTTACCCTGCAAGTAGAGGTTTCTTATTCGCTGCCGGCACACAGCAAGAGCAGGAACCTCTGCTTGCAAAGGTTCATTTTCAAAGGTTCATTTTATGCGGTTCAGTTCTAATTTACGATTCGGTGAGCTCACTGAAATATGCGTCAAAGGTTAATACACGATAATTTCGAATGCATTTCAATCTACCAATTTATTTGACTTGTGCCACCCTGCAAGCAGAGGTTTCTTATCAGTCCTTATTATCCCGCCGGCAGCAGTAAGACCAAAAACCTCTGCTTGCAGCTTTCTTTCACCGGCATTATCAAATCTAATTCCGCTGATTTTTAGTCGTCAAAATTCAAAACTAACCGATGACTTTTCTTGTTTATAAAAGGAAAAGGTGTATTTCAGCCATTTGTTGGGTTGCCAGGTTTACGGGCGTTTTTACCTGCTCCCCCTGGGGAGGGGGGGGACTCCCATATGAAAGTGACGGGGATGCTCGTCGTCTTGCTTAGGGGTATAAATTGCAGATTTTGGTCTCGCTTAGGGTTTTCAGGACGAAAAGCCAATATTTTTACCCATACAGATATCGCTTAGGGTTGTACGTAAAGAAATATCTGTATGAAAGAACAAAACGCTGTCAATCTTTAGTAGGGCGGGAAAAGGTTGGGATCTTTAGCGTCAATCTTTGGCGCAATTAAAATCACTGTAGCTCTTATTTGGTTGTCTGTTTTAGCATGGTCTCCTTTAGGGGTGAAATAAAGCCGGAGCCACGCCCAGATTAGTCTCTTTTAGGGGTATAATTCTAATTTTCCGACAAGCATCCCTGTCACTTTCCTATGGGAGCTCCCCCCCCCCCCCCCCCAGGACCTGTTCGTGGTATTGGTTTATTTCCGTTTGTTTGGCTGACTGGTTTCGTTTGTTCGATTGTCTGGTTTCAAGTTGTTCTTTCGTACACGCGTCTATTGTCCGTTCGTTCATTCGCTACATTCTTTCGTTCGTTTTGAAGCCATTTATTTGGACGCATGGCTTGTTCGTTCATCCATTGCCTTCAGCCTCGAGCTTCCCTTCGTGCGACTGTTTACTCATTAGCCCATAATTATAAATAACAAAACCGATCATAAAATCCGAAATATATTAAAACCCATGTGAGATTTATAGTCATCTCCTGAGTTTTCCAATTAAGATAGCATATCAAAGTGAAGGACCAATGTCCCTCACATTTTACAAAAGCAAGAAAAGACTTTATAAAGCCCTAAACAATCTTAGTAAGCAGAAAATGACATTTCAAGCACTTTGTTTAAATTTTCTCGCTAGGTGTCCCAGCCCGGATTATTGCCAGTCAGTAATTTTAGCGCGTTTTTTATTTAATTAGTTAACGCAAAATTAAGCTGACTTTAAAGTCGTTTGAAAAATCCCAACAGCCACTCGAAATGCTGGAAATTGCGTTTCCGAGGGCCTTTTTCCGGCCGGGGAAGCATGCCTCCAAACCTCCCTATATGCTTCTGCATATGGGACTCATGTGATTAAGAAATATACATACATTTTTTTCACTTTATTTATCCACGGAAATTCTGAGTACAACACCAAAACTATTATACAAAATCTAGCGTCACTGAAAAATCTTGACAGAGTTGTGCCTTTATTCGAGAAAAGATTAAATCATTCCATTCATGTGTATCGTGAAGGAGAGATGAACTTGTATCATAACTTGATTTTGTTACTTTTCTTATGACGTTCACTAGTAATATTAAGGCCCGTTTACACAGGCGATTTTTGTCGCGCAACTCAATGCAATTTTTGTCGCGCCGAAGTTGCAACTTCAATATCGCGCGTGTAAACCAGCTGCGATTTCAGTGCGATTTTATCGCCGCGATATCGCAGGAGTTTCCAACCTGTTCGAAACCTGATGCGATTTTGCTGCCATTTTTGATTAAAATGTGACAATCGTGAATCAGAAGGGACCCCTCGGGAGGTTTTGTCGCTCGCAATTTGTACAGCCATGAGCGTAAACAAGGACAAAAAACGCACTAAAGACAACAAAAAGCAGCTTCCTCCTCGTCATCCATGCTTTTTAAGCTTATTTACATTTGCCGAGGTCTTTGCCGAGTTGTAAACCAACCAAAGAATTGTCTAATGGCAGTACCATTAGATTTTGTAAAACCTCTTTATGATACGAATTCAAATAACTAAATATTTTCTTTCTTTTTGGAGATGAAAATTGGAGTCACTCCAGTTCAGTCACTCCAGTTCAGTTCGAGGTCTTTGCCGAGTTGTAAAACGAAACAAAACAAAACGAGATTGAAGCAAAACGAAACCAAATGAAAAAAACTCAAACCAAACCAAAACGTGTCCGCCTGCGCTGTAGCGAAACTGCTGCTCAAAGTTACCGTGTTTTGTAAATCGCGGCGATAAATCGCACGTGGTCGCACGATAAATCGCACTAAAATCGCGCTGAAATCGCAGCTGGTTTACACGTGCGATATTGAAGTTGTAGCTTCAGCGCGACAAAAATTGCATTGAGTTGCGCGACAAAAATCGCCTGTGTAAACGGGCCCTTAGAGACCTTTAGCAAACAGGACGAGAACGTGGACGTCAACGTCTATGGCAGTTTGGGCACTGGGACGAGACCGCCGTTCTCGGCGGGAAAAAATAAACTTTAGCGGGTTGCGGATGTGGACGTCAACGAATACCGAGTCACACGTAACAACAATAACAAACTCTTTCGAAAATGGTTTCTTTTAAAGAGTTTCGAGATTTGCTGATACTTCTGTACGCTGATAACATAATTTCGGACACAGAGTTCGTGCTTCTTTACGAGACCTTCACTTCGAAAAATCCAGATTTTCCCTACGACAGCTACGAACGATTCAACTTGGATTCTATGAATGCCGCTGAGTGTAAAGCAGAGTTCCCTGTGGAGAAACAAGATGTTCCGCGCCTTGTTCAAGCGCTCCAGCTCCCACCAGTTTTCAAATGCGAGCAGAGAAGTATTTGCGACGATATGGAAGGTTTATGCATGCTGCTCAAACGTGTTGCGTACCCCTGCCGACTCAGTGATATGATACCACGGTTTGGCCGACCAGTCTCTGTGCTGAGTCTGATTATAAATCACGTCATGGATTATATCTATGATGTTCATGGGCATCGGATCACCCAGTGGAATCAAGATATCTTAAATCCTGGGGCTTTACAGCATTATGCAGATGCTATCTACAGGAAAGGAGCAGCCCTTGACAACTGCTTCGGATTTATCGATGGGACCGTGCGACCAATTTCCAGACCTGGTGAACGACAAACAGTTGTTTACAATGGGCATAAACGGGTTCATGCCCTAAAATTTCAATCACTGGCCCTACCCAATGGACTCATTGGAAACCTGTATGGACCAGCAGGAAGGTTCTTGCTAGAAAATGGACTTTATAGTGTATTCTTGATCAACTGGTATTAACGCAGTTCCAAATTTCTTGCCTAAAATTACTCAGTTATCATCATTTTTTGTTTCAGAGGGACGTAAACACGACGCAGGGATGCTGGCGGATTCCGGCCTACTTCATGACCTGCAACGGTTCGCCTTCTCCCCAACAGGTCAACCAATGTGTGTATATGGAGATCTAGCCTACCCTTTACCTGTCCACTTACAAACCCCATTTCGTCACCTCCCCCTTGCTCCACCCATGCAGGATTACGATGAATCGATGAGTGCTGTTCGGATTGCTGTCGAGTGGCTTTTTGGTGATATCACCAATTCTTTTAAATTTCTTGACTACAAGAAGAACTTAAAGATTGGCCTTAGCAGTGTGGGTAAAATGTATGTTGTTTCTGCATTACTTCGCAATGCCATAACCTGCCTTTATGGCAACGAAACCAGCGATTACTTTGGCATTGAGCCCCCTACCCTGGAACAATACTTTCAGTAAAATGGAACTCTGTAACTATGATAAGTGACATGCTACCACCTACAAAACAGCTCAGCGCTCATATCCAGAAATCGCAGACATTTGAGCCCACGGTCAACAAATCCTGCGGTAAATTGACCATCGAAGGGAACGCAACAACAACAAAGAAATGTATGGAGATTAAAAAATTTCGAGAAATATCTCTCGATCAATTTGTTTAAGTATAAATGTGCAACCGGTTCATGGTAAACTGGTCTATCAAGAAAGATATAGTACAAAAAATAAGGTGGATACTTCGAATTTTATGTTTACTTTTTACGGTTTTCTGTGAGCAGTTTAGCGGCCAAAAAATATAAGGCGTGGAGGGGGATTTCATCGAAAAACCGAAAACTCATAGTTTATAAACAGCGATTACGGGTAAACATAATGGGATCGAAAAAATGTGCAAGTGGATTCACTAAAACTATACATGGAACAAACTAACCTTACGATTTTCAGCTCCAACAGATTGATTTTGATGTTTACTTTTTGCACTTGAAAACCACGAAAAAATTGCATTCGGCCATACATTTGAAAGTCCTCGCTAAAGTCCAAAAATCCACTTTCTTGGAACTGCGATATTTCGGCCGAACCGGCTTCAAATACCCTACAAAAGCCATCCTTCGAAAGCTAAATTTCAGTACATTCGAATGTTAAGCGACTTAGTTTGGTCAGTGGTTTTTATATGGTTTTTATATGGGACTTATTGCATCGTGCACCATCATGAAATATGAGCCCAAACTATACCGCTTCGATCAGCGGTATGCATCATTTAAAAGAGCTGTCTATGTAGGACGCCCGAAAAGGCGCGGGCTCTAATGTCCGCGATTTCTGGAGATGCTACCATTGACCAAGTGCGTGGACTGAGTTTAACAAACATCAATTTGTACTTTTTGGTTTGCAATTTTCTTCACTAAGTTACTGGAATTAAAAAAAAACAAAAAACAAAAACGAGAGTAATATGATTAGACTACCTACAGACCTCAACACTTTTTAAGCATAGGAGTGCAACAAATCTTCTTTGCCAGTCCAAGTGTTACAATAGAGCGGTGCATACGCAAATAAAAACAGGTGGGGGTCTAGGGTAGTGGCCTGGGTGAGCCAGTCCCTCCCTTTTATCAGAGTAAATTAGGCTGGCCTCCCTTGTTCTTTGCCTAAACGAAATTTGGTATTTCCCACCCAAAACAGCATAAGTGAAAATGAACAGGTTGTAACAATCCACAATACTTTACTTATTATTCAAAAATACAGATGCATATGCATTTACCTATATCAAGGGCAAAACAAACATTGTTGCTATTTGAAAAAATGAAAACTCAACAGTTTATCTCTGTAAATTTTTCTTATGAGGACTTAGGGAGCACTTTTTCCATTAAACCCATAAGTAGCTGACTTTGTTGCTGCTGTTGCTGGAAGAACATCATTTGAAAGCTTTGCAGCTGCTGCTCCTGCCTCTGCTGCTGTTCATTCATAGCCTTCAGTACATCCTGGAATTGCTTCTGTTGCTGAGTCTGCTGTTCCATCATCATCCTGTACTGACCCAGTTGGTTTTCCTGCTCCTTCTTTCTCACTTCCAGCTCTTCTTTCCTGATTTCACATTCTTGTGCCATCTTCTCTTTCATGCACTGTACAGCTTCAGAGGCATTCTTTCTGCTTTTTGGTGGTGTGACTTCATCACAGCCTGAATCTGCATTCCTCTTTTTGGTTTGCCCAAGGCGTTCCATGGCTTTCAATCTTACTTCTTCTGCTGAAGCCTTGTCGTTTTCATCCTTCTTAGTGAGAGTATTTGAATTCTCTTTTCTCAACAGGTCGGCTGCCTTTTCTTTCTCTATGATTTCAGCTACTGCTATTTCCACTTCACTGTCATCATCACATGCAATGCCAGAGCTTTTCTCTTCTTTGTTTATTTTCTCTCTGTACTTGTTGATCAATAGGGTAAGTCTGTCCCTGACTGAGCGCTTATTTACACTGAACTTAATGGTGCTTGTGTTGTTTAGACTGGTGGCTATTTTATGCCAGAGCTCATCCCTCTCTTTGCTTCGTTTTGGGTACTTGAAAATTTCCATAACAAGAACTTCCCGGCAAAGCATCAGGTCATGTTCCTCAGACCATGAAAAGGGGCTGGAAAACAATTTACCAAAATTGACATATTTAGGTCTTCTGCATGTATTTAAATGTGGTGAAAACTAGATCTGTCTTCAACAGCTTATAAAGGAAAACAAGGGCTTTAATTCCAAAAGCAGTACAGAAGCTAGGGCAACAAGCAAACCAAGGGTGGACAACAAGCAAACCAAGTATATAAATACTGCAATCCATAAATTTATAAAAACAAATATCCAATCAAAAAATAATAAACACACTGGAAAACTACACTGGGCTACTCGTATAAATGGAAGAATGTTTTCATCGTTCGAGACGACAATTAACACAATGGTTTACACAAAGTTCCGAAAAAATTCATAGAACCCTTCGTACAGAAAAAATTACAAACGGCGGGAAAGATCAGGAAGGGCAACCGCAGTATGTTATCGAACCATACCTAAAGTTAACGCTGCTTTTTGGAAAAAGAGGAATAGTAAATGCGAGAAATATTTATTCTTACGTTATGAACCCAGCATCAAATCCCATTTAAACACTTATAAGTCTGCTCGAAACAAAAAGTTGATCCACATGGTGAAGAGAGCATCACAAAAGACAGCGTGTAAGCTGCTAAACAACTTATTTAATAATAGTTGTCTTCATCACAAATTTCTGTTTTCCAATGCTGAAAATTATGGTAAACAACAAAAAACGCGATTCAAAGCATTGAGACCACAGTAAAAAGAGCACAAAGCTTACTGGTTACCTACCCTGTTTTGTCTTGTTCGGAATGCGTAGCTTCCATGTATACAGAAAACCTGCAACGCGAGAGAAAACTTAGTTTTTAAT
The DNA here is from genome assembly GCA_964030785.1 of Siderastrea siderea. Lineage (NCBI taxonomy): Eukaryota > Metazoa > Cnidaria > Anthozoa > Scleractinia > Rhizangiidae > Siderastrea > Siderastrea siderea. Next base: position 62,874,000 of record OZ034968.1, read on the forward strand.
ATTTCCATCACAGGACGCAGAAATAGGTTTTAGTTCTTCTAACATGCACTAACTAAGCCATACGTTTTAAGAAATCCGCAATTTTAGCGAGGAAAATGACAAAACATGTGAAAAAATTACGAAAAGTACTCACGTTCACTACACAGGTTTTGGCTAAAAGGGATGACTCAGAAGTACTTCTTGAGCCTGCGGTGCACCAAACCCAAAGGACCATGTTGTCACTTGCAGCAACTGCTGACCGGAAGAAGGTCCTTTCAGGTCATCCCTTCTAACCACCACCCACTACACAACGGGAAATCTGCGTCGACAACGTCATGTGGACGACAAGTTGTGGACGTCTAGACATGCGCAGTAGCCTGGAACTGTGGTTTTTTGACTTCCGGTCGTTGACGTCCACGTCCTCGTTCTCTATGCTAAAGGTCGGTATTGTCTATTTAGCAATGAAGGTGTATAACTAGTGATAGTCGCGCTACTTGATAATTGGAGCCATCGTGCTGGTCTTGTGAGCAATGTTTAATTTGTGGCCAGGGATAAAGCCGCAGACATCTTTCTTAAGTACCCTGCTGTTATTTCTATTTGTCTAAGTGTTTAAGTCAGAAGACAGTGGTTCCCGCGATGGACGTGTATCAGTGAGCTGTTCAGATTAACCTTGGCAAGGACCTACACCAATGTGAGTGTTAAAGCTAATTGTCCTAATTGTGAATTAGTTATTTTACGTAGCTATTTACTTTTGGTTGATTTTTAGTATATAGTGAGGTTTGCTTGTGTGCTGAGAGTATGCTGAGGTAAGCTTGCAGGCGTGAGGAGCAATGAACAAGTCCCTCCAACAGATTATTGGTACCCCAGGGGGGGGGGGGGCACTCCCTTATCTGGCCTAAACGGGTATGTTCCGCTCAACAGGGTATGGTTTTCAGGGTGTCACTATTTAGCGTCTTGAACAGGGTATCTTTCTGGACGTCGACTGGAAGCCTTGAACCCTACATGTGGGTACCAGCAATTTTTTTATATCTCATTCCATGGTGTCACTTATATTAAAAATAAATACTTTCTGTATGGGGGATGAAAATCAAGGAAGAAAATAAACGCAGAGCACAAGCAAAATATAAAGGTCTCTTGTCTTAAACAGGGTAGTGAAACGAACGGATTTAGGGTTTGAAGGCCTCGGCGGCACACCCCGACCCAAACTTCCCTTAAGTGCCCCTCCCCGGCTTGGTACTTCTCATTAGTTCTTACAAGTTAGTCGCTTCTTCTTCTCTAAGTCGGTCCTACAAAGTCTATTCCCACTCTTCAGCGTTTGTGCCATCCCATACTTTACATCAGTAATCACGATGCGGTTGAATGACACACCTCAATAGCCGTGCCGAGGGAAATAAATGGTCTAAGTCATTTTATAGGACGTATGCCAAGGGACATCTTGTTAGATATTTCATCGACATTCTTTTTCCAAGTCAAACTGTCAGTGATATCTTTCTCAACTTGCTGAATTCTTTTTCGGGCCTAAATTTTGATTTTCAGTTGTAGAGTGTTTTGGATCTGTAACCCTGGCTAAATTAAGTCTATCATAGCATACGTTCGGTTTTAAACTTAGTGATTGAGCGAGAAATCCTATTCCTTACATTAACATGAAGATAAATCAATTGAATAACTATAAGCTAGCATGAGCTAGCGAACTTATGCTCTGATCTGATAGACTAAATAGCAAGAGGTCAGCACAAATCCAAAACAATCAGCTGGAAATGTTCTGATAGACTTTAATTAGCCAGAGATTACAGATCTAGAACAATCAACACATGAAAATTAAAACCGAGGGATGCCGTGAACTTTGTCAGCTGTGGGCCAACGGTTTCAGTTTCCTAGGTCATTTTATACCGTACCTCGACTTCGAGAATATTAAGATCCGGGCCGCCAGCCTAAGCTGAGGACTAGGCACGGCCTTTGGCAAACAGTTTGGTAGGTCGTTAATGTAAATCAGGAAGCTCGAGCAGGGAAGCTAGGACTGAGCCCTGAGTGGACACTACAAGTGATTTGTTGGGCAAGAGATAGATTGCCATCAACCTTACGGGCCGATTATTTACATGCCTGCTTGACATTTATTATGGCAAAGAGGGCATACATATTTGGGTATGCCAGATTGAAATCGATTTAGGCCGTGGTTTTGTTAAAAATTTTGCGGTTTAAATAACCGGCCCTTCATGTCTGTTTACGGTTGTCTAAGTACGACTCAAACCACTTCAAGGAATTTGCATCAATTTCATACGTCTTGCTCATTAGAATGGGAGTGATCAATAATGTCAAAGGCCTTTATTAAGGCCTATAAAACTGATACCATTAACATGCATCGAGCAAACCATCGTTAATATTCACTGACCACGGTAGTGTGTAATGATCGAAAACCCGACGGCAGTAACGCAATAAACCATTGGTCGCGTAGATAACCAACACCCTAGCATCCGACCAAGAGCCTCCCAACCCCAATTGAAATTACGTTCCCCGGAACGACCCTTAACAGGGAATGAAACTGATATTTTTTTTGGTGGAAAAGGATTGAAGGCTCTGGAGAAAACCATTGAACTGAAACACTTTACGGACACGTTGAGCGTCTTGTCTGCACAATCAAATATGGCACACAACCCGCAAATTTCATAAACCGTTGACCTCTTAGGCGACAAATTAAGAGAAACTGACCCAATGACAGTAAAAGTTATCTCTACGGCTTGAAAAATACCTGTGTTTAATGGATCTATCTTTTATATGCCCTGGGGGAATTTTAAACTGAGTTTTTGAGAGAAACACTTAATGATAAAAACATGCCATTTATGATACCAAATTAGGTCATGTCACGTGCAACACTTAGATGCAACCGACAGTATTTACAGTATCCGTCCTATGATCATTATAGCAGACCATTCGTGTTGTTGGAAGGAAATGGCCGAACAGAAAGATATCTTTGTTCCTTCCCCTATTCCCGATAAGCTTGTGAACTTGCTTGAATGTTACCAAGCGTCGAAAGCGCTATTTGCAGCTTGTGACCTTGGAATCTTCGACAAGTTGCATAGCTCAACAGCACCACAGTCGGCTAAAGAAATATCGCTGGCGATACCGGCTGATCTAGATGCCACAAGAAGGCTCATGGACACCCTTGTCGGCCTGGAGTTCTTGGAAAAGACAAAGCATGGCGATCAGTGGCTGTACAACAACTCTCAAGTGGCCAGCAAGTTTCTGACCAGCTCCAGTCCTGAATCTCAACTGGGTTATATAGCGATCAAGAACAACGTTGGATATCCCATACTCGGCCACCTAGAAAGCGCCGTTCGTGAAGGAACTACCCAGTGGATGAAGCCCCCATTTGAAAAATATCCAGATGACGTCTATAAAGAAGTTTATAGTCAGCCCGAACAGTCCCGCCTAGAGTTCATGAACGCCATGCATAACAGTTCCCTTCATGGGTGCTATGCTGTGGCTAAGGCCGTTGATTTAAGCCAGTATAACAGCTGCTGTGATTTAGGAGGTAAGTAAGTTTGAAAGATTTGCTCATTTTGCAAGCCCGGTAAAAAGAAATCAGATTGAAAATTAGCGTTAAAAGTAAGGTTCAGCGATTTGATGTCTTCATGACATCATTGTCAAACTTTTCTTAGAAATGTAAACGGTGTAGCCGCTAATAATGCTAAAGAAAGACAAGAAAGGCTCTTCAACCACACCTTTGCAAAACAAATCTCTTATCTCAACAAGTGCAGATCCAAAGTGAACTGCCTCATTTATGAGATGCTGGACATTCCGGAACTCAAACCGAGACTTGACACACTTAAAACGCAATTTGATTCTATCGGAGCTAACCTATTCTTTTAGAACATTACTTCACGTTAAGTACCGTTCCTATGTGGTTTTAAGCATTGTAAACTACACTTGTATTTGCATGTAACTTCGTTTTCGTTTCATTTGAACTTGACAATGATGTCATGAAGAAATCGAAACGTTGCGCATTACTTATTTCTGTTTAGAAATGTATTTCAAGATGTTCGCTCCAGTTTGGTAAAAAAAACATCTTTGTGTTTAAAGCGAGCAGCTTGCATACCATGAAGCATGAAGTTTTTTGTCGGAGTTTAATTTTCGACCTTGACTTTGTCTACTGACGTTTTTCAAAACAGAGGAATCATTTCCCTGCGAGCATAAGTTTCCCGGTCGCCCCTTGCTCCCGCGGGCGAATAAGTAACCTCTGCTCGAAACCGTGCGATTCTTTTATCTACCGCCATCCGGGATTTGGAGGAATAAATTTTAAAAATACTGGTTTCTAACCGGCTCTCAACCGGTTTTTAAAATGCTTTCGCAGGATGTTACAAAGTGCGTGCGCTACGATAAGCTGGCAAATTTGTTCTACGCGACGCATTTGAACAATTTTTTTTTTTACAAAACTTCTCTCAGCTCACAAAGCCAGCAGAAAGAGAAGGGAACAATTTCGAACAAACCCGGTGCAAGAAACTTTTTCATTCATTGGTGATCGCACGCACCACTTTGCGTTACATCAACGCCCACCTCAGTAGTAGCCTTGCAGGCTTGCACCCATTGTCTCATTCTCGAATGGTGAACCGCTTTTATTAATTAACCAAAAACGACCTGGCGACGGACAGTAGAAGCAGAAAGAAGAAAGACAGGGTGGCTCGACTGGGGCACTGCAAGAGCAGCAGCCAAAGATAGAGGGGCCTGGAGAGAGAATGTTACAGCATTGTGTGCCTACTGGCATGACGAGCAATGATGATGATGATGAATCTGAGCTGGGTGCGCGCTTTATTTACCTTATAAGGAATGAACATTTTAACTTCTCTTATTTCCTTTTTATCCAATGTTGAACAGGAGGAGCAGGAACTCTTGCATATGCGTTGTGTCAGTACAATCCTCACATGAAGATCACAGTCCTTGACTTGCAGTCAGTTGTAGGCTCTGCTCATCACTTCAGACCATCACAGGAACTTTGCCCCAACCAAGGCAACGTTTCCTTTGTAGCAGGAGATTTCTTGAAACCTGGTCTACCGAAGGCTGATATGTACGCGATATCCCGTGTCCTCCACGACTCGCCTGGGAAGCATATCAACTTGCTTCTTTCAAATGTCTTCAAGAGTTTACCTTCAGGTGAGCAAAAACTTCATAAGTGCAAAAAGATGGACGGACGTAGGTTTGGCAGGGGGCCGGGAATGAAGCTTAAAACTGAGGCAACTCCCGTTATCTCAAACCCCGGTTATCTCACGTCCCCAGTCATCTCGAACTGAAACCCGTTTATATCTAGGATTTACTCAATATTTTTTACTCACTTAGTATTGCCTTTCTTGAACTCCGTTATTTCGAATCGAATCACCCGTTATTTTGAACAAGGTGACAGTCAATATGACCGTTAATTGCCGGTTAAAATAGCGTAGACGATGATTACCAGTAGGCCCAGATTACCCGAAAATTTTGACGTTTAAATTTGCAAAAGCTGAGCTATCATTCTAGAAAAATCCTAGCGAGTCCCGTGCTGGTTCATCCACTGAAACTCGAACGTGAACAACTAGCAATTTTAGTTTTGTCCCAGCTAATCGTCATTTAAAACTTTTCTCTAGAAAGTTCTTCAATTAATATTCCTTTGCAATTTTTAGGCGGAGGACTTCTCATTTGCGAGCTGATTTTAAACGAAGACAAGAGTGGCCCTGTGTTTCCTCCTCTTCAATCACTGAACATGCTGGTGGCTACAGGAGGGCGAGAGAGGACAGCTTCGGAATACAAGCAACTCTTGGAAAAGCATGGATTTGTCGATGTTCAAGTGAAACCAGTTCATCCTACTATGGCCGCTATTTTATGCAGAAAAATGTAAGATGCATGCATGGGTGGAAATGTTGTTGAACTCAGATTAGCCAGTATAAACCTCAATCATTAGAGTGGTTCTAGAGGTTATAAGCTAATATTTTATATTTGGTCTTTTATTTCCATTTCTTCTTGAGCCCGCCACGATTAGCGTAATCGCTACCTGCGGGCTTCCTAGTATTGTCAATTATTGTTTTATCTTTTTTAAAAATAATAATAATAATAAAGCTGTTTGCGCTAGACACAAATTTTTAAAGTTTGGCTCGTACAGAAAAATGCAATGGATAATTCTGGAAAGGCTGCACATAGCAGGTGGTTCCTATAGCAACCATCTGAAAGGCGTATTAATTCCTCCCCTTAATGGCATTATATTCCATTGCAAGTTACCACCCGCATATTGTTAGATTTTTCCCTCACTGTTCGTCGGTGTCATAGGTAGACACCTTTACACCTGGGTAAAAAGACAAAGTGGCAAATGTGGCAAAAGAGACAATGTCAAGAGACAATGTGGCAAAACGTGCCTCGCCTTAAACCACTGATATTTCGAATAGAAAGTCCAATCAACCTCGTTCCCAGAGTCTCTCTCTCTCTTAAAGGGAGGAGGAGATACCCTGGGATACCCTAGGCGACAGCGGCGATAGCGGCGCTAGCAGCCACTACTATGATCTGGAATGAGCACCATGAAATTAGGAGACTACGTAGTTTTTGCATCTTGAAAAGAAAATTTTATTTAAGTTAGCAAAACCTGTAAATTTTGCGCGTTAAGTCCTGCTTAGAGGCAACATATTTTTATGAGCGGTTTCATCGGCGATATACGCAAATCTCTCCAGTAGCCGAGTAATCGCCGCAGGCACATACAAATCTCTACAAGAATATCAGTCACTGAAATAAATCTTCGCTTATGTGCAAGATATCAAGCTCAGATTTTACATTTCTAGATAATTTAAGCCGTTCTTTCTGATAGTACTGCAGATGGTTTTTGTTCAGTTCAAAGTTCAGAAAAACTACGAGATGGTGTCTTGGTAAGGTTCACTGTTACATAGACAAGATAGCATTTAAATGGTTTGGAAGCTGTGTGCACTCTCATTGCTAAAAAGCCTTGATTTATCAAATTATAAAGCAATGAAATCACTTTAGCGCGGTAGATGCGAAGAGACTGTGAATAAATGAAGCTTTGAAACCCCGTTTCTACGTTTTAGTTTACATCCACGTCGTCAAGCACATGAAGAAGGCAAAACTAGATATCGTGTTGTCTTTGAAAAAAAGACTTAAATTAGAGAACACTTGAGAAATGTAGAAAGCAAAATTTTCTCGTCAAATGCATATCGCGATTACGGTGAAAACAAAACGCTTTTATAATAATAATAATAATAATAATAATAACTTTATTAACGTGTCAAAAACTGTAATAACTGAGGGGAAAAGTCCCCTCTACTAATTGTGGACACCTAACCTGCCTAACTAACAACTGTTTCTTCAACTATATTAAAATATAAAAATATGTCATGTAATGTTGGCGGCCAGTCATTCTTGGCATAGGTTGCAGCCTCGACAATCACTGACATTTGCAGCCAGCACGGTGAGGTCCCGATCACGTATAACGTTCTTAAATTGCTTCAAAGAGGGTAAATTTCTTAGTCTAGGAGTGAGATCATTCCAAAGTTTGGGCCCTAGGTAACGAAGTGAGTGTTTTCCATATGTTACCGAAGAGAATCGAGGTTGAACAAATTCTCGTTTTCTTAAATTATATAAGCCACTGTCTAATTGGAAAAGATTACAGAGTCTCTCTGACAGCAATTTATGCTTAATTTTATACATGAAGATGGCAATGTCCTGTAATCGCCTGTTGTACAACGATGGTATGTTTGCTTTTGTCAGTAGTTCCTCATAGCAAGATTGTTTATCCTTAAATACTTTCCTAAGTCCTCTTTCTTGTACGCGTTCAAGCTTTCTCCTGTCGCTAGCCTTGCAGAAGTGCCAGGTGAGGTGACAGTAAGTTAGGTGTGGTAAAATGGCAGCTTTATATAGTTGCAGCTTTGCTTCTGTGAAAGCTACTTGGTGTTTGCTTCGGTATTGCCTTCGTTTTGTGATTGGTTAAAAAATTAGCCACTTTCCTTACCAATTAGAACTAAAACCCAAATCACTCGTGACTTATTCGCACATGTTTTTCTGTGCTGGGTGATTGTTATCAAGGTACTATATTCAGTGGACGTCGAGAAAACCTGCAGTGTGGAACATTCCGGAATATTCCGGAACATGAAATAAAAAATAAGAAAGATAAATTTTTAAAAAGTGAGATCGTGAAAAAAGGATAAGAATAAATATCTCACTGACTAAATGATGCCGAACGAACGGATTAAGTAATTGAGAGATGCTGCAGACACGACACCCAATTAGAAACAGATCTTTACCTTCTTTATTTACTAAACGTCAACACTTCATAGTCATAAATGGAAAACACTCTTTCGCCCCCAAGAAAATACGAGTGACTTGGAGAAGGAGCCTATAATCCCGCTCGGAGAAATTCTAGACTATCCCGAAAGAAAATAACGACTGCTCGCAGTGAGCCTATACCGGTTTCCCGTCGTGCATACTTAAAGGCTGCATTTCAAACTTCAACTGACAACAACAAATTCAGTTACAATTACAAGACTTTATTTGCCCGTCACCCTAAACTTTACAGCTGATTTGCATACTCTATACTTTGGAACACAGTTACTATAACAACACCAAAAGGACACGCACAACTGTCTATATTAAATAGGTTTCCACTCAAGTAGTTCTAAACTATTGGCAGGAGAACTTAGCAAGCTGTTTCAAGTTTTTCAGATACCCATCTGAAAATAATAATTTACATTAGAATTTAAACTAATTCAGGTTGAAGTATAACGTAGTGCAGTGTTACTATAAACTGATCTATTGAATAATGTAAAAAAATTTGTTCACTCGTGTTTTTCTTAAAATAAAATTCGCGACTGAGTGAAAACTTCTTTCCAAATTAAATTCGTGAATGAGTGATATAAACAAAGAGGACGGAAGACTCTTTCTTGTGTTAATCTTATGGCAGTTTTTGAGAAGAGAGAACTATTTGAAGAATGAATTCTGCCCTGCACTTCTCAGACTGTTGCCATAAATATATTACAACTCAGATATCATCTAATTTAAAAAAATACAAAATGTTATAAATATGGTTTTCAAAGAAACAATAGACTCCTATTTACAGATTACAAACCAAAGACTTGCAACGCTTCAAATAAATAAAACTATAATAAATGCAGACACAAATTTCTGTTTTACAACTCTAGCCTTTTCTATTTCATTTTCCAAGGCTCTTCCTTCAACTGAAGAGTGGTTTTCTTGTCCTTGGCAGAGGTGGCGGATACAGGAATTTTAGAGCAGATTACGAGCTGACTCGGAATGAAATAGTTTCAGTTATTGTTAGATGATGTGTACGCTCCCGTTTTCCCGCGCGTGGGACAGGTAACGCGTACTTTCTTTGACCAGTGATTGGTCAGTCAGTGTTTTTTGTCCCTGTTGTGACTGACCAGAAAGCCTGTCCGAAATGAAACCCACTTTGTGCGCGTTTGCCCGAGCTTTTCCCGCGCTTAGCACCAGTCAATTTCAAGTTTTTAAAGGGGCTCTGATTGGTTTATTGCTCCTTGTACATTTCTATGATTGACCACGGGGTCTGTCTCTCGAAACGCTCTATAACTTACCAGGCCAGGCCGATAACTTTCCGAAACTGGGAATTATTAGTACAAACAGAAGCTCCTGGTACAAACTTGCCACTGTGTTAAAAAAATATGTACAAAAATTACATCTATCTTACAAAATCAATACAAATAGAGCCTCAGTTACAAAAACATGAAATAGTTTTCGGGCCCAGTAAGTTATCGGGAGTTTTGGGAAGCGTACACATGGCGTGATTTGCACTTTGTTTTCGGAAACGTCAATGAAGGTTGTACAGTAACTGATGCTGAGTAGCCTTGTTTGTCACGCCAAGCCCTCGTTTTATAATTTGCTCTGACGACGCTTACACGTTCGAAACGTCAACGTCGGCTTTCAGATCTCTTTATAGTGACCAGTTTACTTTGCATTAACTCAGCAGAACAGGTATTAAATTAAGGTCTTTAGCGAAAAGCTTTCGCTATCTTGAACAGGTGCAAAGGAGAGTCACCACTGCAATCAAAATCACTGTCCAAAGTTGCCCATGGACAAATGAGGCGCCGCTGTGCCCGGTTGGCGCCCTCGATTCCGAGACAGTAGTGGACGGCAATGAACTGGCTGGTACAATAGTGGGCGGCGATGAACTGGCTGGTACAACAACGGGCGGTGATGAACTGGACCTCACAACCCTGGGATTTGATATCTGTGATATTGAAGGTAGCGTGGACGGAGGGAGACTGGGAGGCCCTGAAATTCAGTGAACGAACTTAGATCAGTATTCAGCAGCTTGAAAGAGTTTTCAACTAAATCTATAGTCTTATACAGTTAATCGACTAGACCACTACGGCCTGATAAACTTAAGTCTATCAAGAGAGGCTTAATCAACGCACTGGCTTTATAATTACCCTTGATATACACTTTTTTTGTTTTTGCTTTTTTTTTTTAATTTTCACACATGGACACACATCTTAGCCTTTTTCGTGGGAAACAAATTCACCGCACTCTAGGTTTTATAAAGAACATGATATGCATCTTGGTGTTACACTCATATGGAAACGCTGATAAAGGCCTCCTTAGGTGAATTGCATGGCGGGAAAGAAACAACCTCAATATAAACAAAAGGTTTAAGAATCAGTGGAAGCAGGTAACTTAAGAAAAGTGGTCATCACAAGTGTACTCGATGAGGACCCACCTTGTGTAGGAGTAGGGGGGCTATGCAAAATTTATTGGCCTCAAAATTCGAGTTGAGACTTTCATATTAGGTGTACATGAAGCTTGCATTGCTGGAGAAATGGCACAACGAGGTTTGTATCTTTTTCTTAGTTTCTACTCCTGATAGAGTGGGGGCTATACATTGTACAAACAAGACACCATCTTTTGAGGTGGGGGAAGGTGGGTACATGAAGAGACCACCGGTCTTTACAGGAGCCATGATCTAGAACGCGCGTGTACACCAATATACTACTCCTCATAATATACCGTAACGTGCTCCAGAGTAATGGCTTGTAAGCTAACGAACACTCTCCACGCTGTCCGGTAGACTATGCCACAAATTTTTCTTGGTTACTTTTAAAAATAAAGTAAAAGAGAAAAGAAAGTGCTACACTTAATTTAAAATGGCACTTTGAAAAAACATAATACCAAGCCGATTGGCAATTACCTTTGGACGTATTAACAAAGATCCAAATCCTTTTCATTTTGCTACCCAAGGCTGTTAAATGCACCTTGGCTCTTATTTCGAGGTCGTCGTCCTTCATCTTGATGCTAGTCAGCATTAACGATCGCGATCCATCTGTAACTGTCAACCTTTTCCAGAAATCAGGCATTAGGCGATGGACGTCTGTTACGTTAATAGTTGCGCCCTGCTTAGGATTTATATACGCAAACTTTGTTCCATTGGAGTCGAAGAACTCGATTTCGGCCACCTGTTCCAGTGGATACATATTGTACACGACCCTGGTCAAGTTGAGGTTAGCATCTTTCCAAGTCCGCACACCTGATGGTAAAAGATGAGAGATGCACAGACAAGATTAGCTGAAAGTAGATCATGCTTTGCCTAAAACATGGAGGTCGGCTTGCGGTTTTACATGCCAGTCACTGTGTTAATGCAGTTTAGTTAAAATAGATTATTGTATCGGTAAATTGTTGAAAAGATGATTCACTACCGGCGCAAAGATCGCAAATGATCCTCTACCCATCTCCAACATTCACTCCCTTCCCCGGGGTTGGGACTTTCGTACAAGACGTGAGTGTTTGTGCTATCTCAATGGGGGTCAAAAACTATTTTAGTAATCACTTGAATTCCCACCGACACATGTAGCTTTAATGATGCTACCATAAGGTCAGGCACTCAGTGGTCTCAGACAATCAATTTGAAATCAAGACTTACATACAACAGTGAAGTTGACTTCAAAAATATAATAATCTACAGAACCGTTCGTCCAGTGAACTTCAAACCGGAAGTGGATGTGGTACCTGGAGCTGCTCTGGGTTGAGTGGTCCACTATCAGTCTTCCGTTTGTACCCCTCGATACTCGTGTCCCGTCCGACAACGCTGATTGTTGTAATGCACAGGCCATGGACCTGTAATTGCAGTAAACAAGGTTACTCCATTCAGTGTCGTGAGTATATCTGTAGCTCCAGTAAATTTCATGGATTGAGGCCAGGTTTACATTTCTCAAAGCTTCATTCGGTAAGGTTAGCGAACCACTGGAGCAGGCTAACAGCTTTGTTGTTTTTATTTCTGCTGCTGTAATTCCTGAAAAGAAGTAAAGTGATCTGAGAGAGTTAGTGTCAAAGATATCCTAAAGAAAAGAAAACTGAAAAAAAAACGTGGTAAAAAATGTAAATGTAGGTGAACATGACGAGAAAGGGAAGGAGCAAATGTTTTTGGCTGTTTTTATATTTATGTTTAATATTAATTAAGGTTTGATGAAATTTATTGATTTGATTTTCGCCTTCCCCACAGCCTGTTCCAGACTCTAAGGTGAAGGACGGCAGAAATTAGAAATCAGACGCACGAGCTGTGAAATAGGGGGCGCTCTACTTAGCCACCTCCCCCCTCCCCCTCCCCTCCGCCCGACGCCCCACGTTTCTCAGCCTCATTTCCTCCTTCGCCACTCCTGCTATCTCGGAGACTGGACCAGGCTACCCTTATACCTTCCCCAGTCCCCTCCACCCCGCTTTGTGTTGATGTTGATGATTGCGTGACAAAATGAACTGAGTGGTCAGGTCAACCTACGACCCCTGCGGCCCCGGTAAGTATATGCGTCAGAACCAGGAGCCCGTTTCTCGAAAGTCCCGGGGTGCTTTCCATTAAGCCAAATATTTCGGAAATTTCGGTCGGAAGTCAAATGGAAAGGTCCGTTTCGGTTTGGTCAGACCGGAATATTTGGGACCACCTCTGGAGGTGGTCCACTTTGACCGGTCGGATCGGTCGGACCGAAATTTACCGTTCCATTTACCGAACTTGTTGTTCCCAGTAGCGCTCTTCCTTCTCTTGCTTGATACATCCATGATGGCGACAGTGCAGACTTATCTGTGCAGAGACTGTAATTATACAACGACTGACCTAACAGAATTATTAATGTATTCCTGTTGTGCGTCGATGACTATCCCCAGTACCTGTCTAAAGCATGTTGACAATTTGTGCTGTTTCGAGGTATAGATTCTTTGAACATTGCTTACATTCTTTTTCCCTCGTTTTGTTTTCGAAATGTAACAGATCGCTTCGATCGGAAAATGTCGTTCCATTATTCAGCGGTCGGTCCGGCGGTCTTTGACCGGTCGGAATCATATAATGGAAAGCACCCCCGGTATCTTTTCGGGCCCGGTGCCATATTTTAAAATCAAAATCTGTCAGGAGCCAGAACCAGGCTCCTGAATCTATAGAATGGTGGTGTAGATTTTAGCCCACAAACCATCTCGACTTGTTTCGTCAACTTCGAATTTTACTTCTTAGCTTTAAAAACCTACAAAATTTGAATCTTTAAGGTAAATTTTACGCTCACAAAATAGCTTTCCGGAACCGAAAAGTATCGGGACTTTCGAGAAACGGGCCTCAAGTCGTAATGACAGTAAAGCGCTGTCGTCTATTAGGTTAAAGTGAAAGTGGCAAAGTGAAGAGAAAGGGAAAATTAGAACGAAAGTGAAAGTGACAGAATGGGAGTTTATTTTGAAAGATAATTGACTTAGTGTGATAAGTGAGAGGGAACGTTGTCCCTAATATTGATTTGCATGTGTTGATTTCGACTTTCAACACCGGGAAGACAACTTCAAAGTAGAGACAATCGATAACACTGTGAAACAAAAAAAATACAGAATCAAAATACAGGTAAAAGGTATCATAAGAAATTTGTACTTAAGCGAATACCACGAACAAATTGCTACACGTACATGTTAACTCGCAACATTTGCTCGTGTTCACATATGCAAACTAAGCACAATCGCGCAGTGCGTATTGGCGAAATGTTTAGCGTTGTAAAAGACCTTATTCCTAAATCAAACAACCCAAACTGTGCCTCTAAAAGAAATATTTTCAAATATTAATTTTTCGACGACTAAAGAGTATATTTTGTTACATTTAACAGCACAAAACGATAGCAGTTACGAGTTTCTGAGTGGTGCTTTAGCTAATATACGCATGAACGGCCCTCGTGTCACGCACAAGTCAAGAGCGTTATAATTGCGACACAAAATGGAAAGACCTGCAATTTAATTTCTTATCCTGTAAAGTATAAAGTATACATCATTCTAGCTGGTGTAAGTTTCATGCGGGAAACTGATCTGTGTTTCGCCGTGGGCCCACGAGCACAGTATTAGAAAATCCCGTGTAGAAAATAAGTTTAAATAGACACTCACCGAACGCAACAGGCCAGGCAACTGTGATCCACCAAAGTAGATAATTTGTCATATTTTTCGAATTTGATTCACCCTTGGCTTTTACTCTTTCTTGGCGTTTACTCTTTCACACTAATTCTAATGGGGCGATGAGAGTTCGTCGATTTAAATAAACTCTGACGCTTTATGATTATATTGACGTCACGCACAAGGTAAATTTCCCTTACGATAACAATCAGCTGACTGTGTGGTGCAATGTTTGAACTTTCTGACGTGAGGGAGAGAGGTTAAAATAAGAGTTATTGATTGTTTGAATTGTAGTCTATTCAGGTTTGGTGGTTTTAAGCAGTGTATGTTTAACTTTCTATGGTTTAAACTCAGAATCATCCCCTGCACCTCCAGACGAAATGATCGTTGTATCAGTTGAAAAGGCATCTTGTCATGTGCTGATCGTGCTCACTCTTTTTCCGCATTTCAGTAGACTATAGGCGGTCACTATACCTAGCTAATCACGCACCGAAATGAGCGCAGGTGTTATAATGGTGTGTTACTACACGTGACGGTGGTGGTGAATTATTGCATGTTGAGCGGCCTGAGTGCTGAATTGGTGAGCGATGATGCAAGTTTCGCCGATCTTTCGACAGTACGCGCGTATCTCTCCCTTGAACAGGCACGCACGTGACTGTTCAATGCAAACACGCGTGGCAACATTATGATTTATCAAACCGAAAGAAGATTTTTGACAGTTTGCACGAGTGTTCTTTAATTCGATGTCGCTTTATCTCGGCACGAGATGAAACTCTAAATACTGCGTTTAAAAAACGTTTTCGACATCGGCGTGGGTTTATGTTAGTGTGAAAATGATCTAAACTAAAAGGATACAAAGCGGACTGTCCTTCTACGTTTACATGATGGCGGTAAAAGGTTTAGTATCAGAATGAGGAAAATCTCTTTCCGGTGTTAGCCACCGGAACGAACCTTGTACCCTCTACTAACTATGCTTGTACCCAGTGTAAAGCAGGAAGGTAATTTTAATTTTTAATCACCCCAATACCGTGATTTGATCATGAAGAGTCCAGAGAGTTGCTATATAATTGCATGTCCTATTTCTCAGTCCTGCAATATCAGCCATACCAGCCAATATTATCAAAAAAGAAAACTTTTCAGGTTAACACCTGGCCGCACAGGACACGCATTAGTCGGCCCACACATTCACACCAGGGGATAAAGGTGAAATTCGAAAGTCTCGCCGGGACGTAATGCAGGGACAAGTCCCTTTGTGTGAACTACCCTGGCATTTTCGTCAAAAAGAAAATGAGTCGCGGAGACTGAAATATGGTTCATGCCTGATTTGTTCAAACAAAAAATCAGACTGTCCCTGTCCTCGCGTGTACGCGAGACTTGTCCCCGTGAAACAGGCTTGCCCACTGAAAGTCCCTACACGCCATCAGTTCCCTTTAGTGTGCGAATACGTACTACAAAGGACTTGTACCATCGTACACAGGTGCGGGCCGGGTAGTGCTCAGTCTGGCACTTAGGGGAAAGGCAAGCCACGATTCGACAGTCATACATAGAACGGTACGTACGCCTTTTTCCTCTTGTATGTGTTTGTGTGTTCGTGTCATTCTTTGACACAGCTGATACCTCTTTGCTGGGATTGGATTGTAAACAACAAACTCAGTTAAGGTTATACTCTTTTCTTTATTAGAATAAAGGATATTGAATCCATGCATCGAATTGAAGTGAATGATGCAAGGTCATTAAATTAATAAATGTACAATGAAATTCAATATAATTCAATGTTCAATATAAGTCATTATTATTCAACAAATTGTCACTATGCCCATATATGGTAAGGAAGCCCTCAATATCTGTCATCCGTAAATGACAGATATCCTGCGATCATTCTCGTCCCCAGAGCTACGCGGATTTTTTTAAATTACGTCTCTTGTAGCTCTGGTAACGGCCAAAAATTTATTTTTGTTGATTGGCTGATTCAAACTGTATGCGCAATAACGTTAAAAATTTTTGACTTCTACGCATAACGTTTTATTTCCGGTTGAATTAATCAGGGCATTAATTAATATACTGACTTGATCAATTTCCACGCAAAGAATGTGGCTTAGGGCAGATTAAGCGACCACATTTTGCTGTTTGGTTAAGCACATAAGAATTCAAAGCGATAGAGATTGTCGCTAAATGCCAGCGATTCTTTTCTCGCTACTGCATTTTCTACAAAACTACAACTTTGCCATAAATAAACTTACGTGTAACTGTCTCATGAACTTTGTGTAATGACCTCTTGATGTCGATGTTTAAAAACTTGGGCGCCAAATTCTTCTGGAAATTTTCGATGGGGTAAAACGTAATACAATGTAGCATTTAGTGCCGAAACGATAAGTACACAATTGACATTCTCACACATCAGAAACCAGACGAATGTAATAAAATAACTGTACAATTCAGTATAACGCAAATGCAATACCTTTATTCAGGCAAGATACAAATCCAAACCTCGTGAGCAAAATGCAGGCACAATCGTTCTTCTGAACAACTACGGCACGAAAGGCAGCTTTTTAAGTTTGCTCCTTTTAAAGCTCCAGGTTTTCAGCTAATTGCAGGAGATTTAGAGGTTCCGAACAGCTTTTCCATGACTCGATCGATAGGAATTCAAATTTCTCGGCTGTCAGAATTGTCATTCCCAGAGCTCCACGATCCACGGACGAGAATAGAGCAGGCGCAATAGCACCTTAACGAATTAGACATGCGCTACCGGATGTCGTGAAATTCACGACATCCGGTAATGGCTGATACCAGAGCCCTACGATCCCACCGCTGACAGAACAGATCGTAGGCTCTGGGAACGAGAATGTCCTGCGATATACGTAAATGACCATATATGGAAGTGCACTGCAGATTTCTTTCATTGCTTGTTTGGCGGACATTTTGAAAAGCGAGGCAGTTTTAGCAGTGTTTTCCGGAAATTTTAACTCCCTGGCAGAAACTTTCCACGATTAAATGTTCTCAAAAAGTCAACAAGTATTTGCTTCAGCTCACAAAGATATCCAGAGGTTGACTTGGAATTTTCATAGTGAGAACTCAACCAAGATAATGCTATTGCGAACGAAGCAGCACACTTGCTCACGGAAAGTTGTAAAGTTGAAAAGACGTTAATTCACAGGAAGGACTTATTCTCGGTAAGGTAGCAGTATTTTTTCACTCTGTCTTCTCATTTCCAAACATGAGTTTGTAAATAAGTCTTTTTTAAGTGAAAGGTAGTAAACTTCGTATTCTTGAAGTTCTGTTTTGATTTTTATTACGTGTTGCTAGCTTTTAGCGTTTTCATCATAGAACGATAATTTTTCTCGTTATGAAAATGGTAGTCGATGAGAATATGTTGAATAATAAAACAATTATCCTGCTCAATCTTGCGGAATATCCCCTGATTTAGCCAACTCGGCCTACGGCCTCGTCGGCTAAGTATCAGGTGATATTCCGCGCGATTTCGCAGGATAATTGTTAAATATAATACCATGCACAATGCCAATATAGAGTCATGTGTTAATAGGAGTTTTAACTATTGTAAACTGTGATTTTATAACAACGAATTTCATGTATAAAACCATTTAAACAGTAGATCCTCGCTTTGCGGCACCAATTATATGGCTACACCTTCCTATCGAGGCACCTTTATTTCGGCCCGAGCTCTGAATGCCGGGTGAGTCCTAATTTTTACGGTCGATGGCCGTATTAGCGAGGTCTTACCGTAAAGGAAATTAAAAAGACATAGCACTGTTACCCTTAATAAACTATTATATACAATTTGATACAGATTTATACAACTGGACGAGGTAAGGGAAAGTTTTACCATAATATCATCATGTTATTTTGACTTCTCGATCGGTTATCAAAGTGTGTCTTAAAAATAAACTTCATGAAAATAACAAAGTAAAGGGCGGTTTAAATCTTATATATAGTTTTACATAAAAAACTAAAGTTGTAGAAAAAGTTATTAAATAAAATAATACTATTATTTTGTTGCACTGTCACTTTAAATATAAGTCAGAACTATGCTTTTTACAATTCAAATTTCTTATTCTTCAATTACAAGACTCCCTCCACTAAAACTGGGGTCTTGTTATCTTCAGTTATTTGGGACAAGATGAAATACCGTTTCTAGATAATAGCGATCAGACGCGTTTATATATTTTCGTTGGCATTCGGAATTACCGAGGATTGATTTTCTTTTTGATTTTCAAAAGAACTTAATAATAATAATAATAATAATAATAACAATAATATTTCGGCTTTAGGAACACTTAAAGAGAGTCTCAGTGCTCTTACAATTATGCGGGAATTTAACTTGAACGGATGTATTCGGAATATACAGTAATCCTACCGTTCTTGGGATGTATTCCATTTTTCGAATGAATGGAATCATAGTGTTCATTTTGCCCCGAGTAAGCAGATCTAGCAGAATGAACGGTTCACTCAGAATAGGAAAAACTGAGAAGTTCGTTAGGAAAAGATCTTGCATTACGCTAGCTACTAGATCTTAGACTGGTGCTAAGGACAGTCACCACCGCTGCGGAAATCACTGTATAAAGTTGTCCACGGACAGATGAGGCGCCGCTCGGCATTGTTGGCGCCCACCATTCTCCTGGTACAGTAGTGGGCAGAATGGATGAACTGGCTGGTACAGTAGTGTGCGGCGATGAACTGGAACTTAGATGTGATTTAGACGACTTTGACGGAGGGAAAACGGAGGGCCCTGAAATTACACGAACTTAGATCAGTACAGCAGATTGAAACAATTTAGTTTACTTTTTATCTTACACTGGATCCAGCCAATACGGAGACCATAATAGATCTAGAATGGAGTTTTTTGAAAGTGTTTCAGTAACCACGATACCTTTGCTTTTGATTGTCTAACCTGATCACTGATCATGAGTTAGGTTTTTGCGCAGCCTATTTGGCTGATGTAGGCCTATTTGGCTGTTAAAGCCTTATACGCCTCTATTCTTATATACTCTGCTCGAAATTCTGCACGCAGAATGTGAACAAAACTAGATTTTTCCCTCATACAGAGTGTAAGTTCTTGTAACAAGACTAAGCTATCGCCTTGCTGGTTTGTTAAGACGTACAGACGTACCTTTTGTACACAAAACAATAGTGCACTAGACCACTGCATTATTTACCAGCTATACGCTTCTCACCATTTTAAAGTATACAACTATGATAACCGATCATGGCCTTACGATCGATAAGAAAGACAAGCCACGCTTTAAGTGGATTTACGTTACTTAACTGACAAATGGAAATTACCTTGAGATAATTTCCCGTCTTTCACAAGAAACCTTATGGTTTTTACACTTTTTGACTCCATGCTTGATCGTCCCACTCTTTTGGGATTCATTTTCCTTTTCAAGGAGGTTAAGTGCGCTATGGACCTTATTTTAAGGCGGTTATCTCTCATCTGGAGTCTATTTAGAATTAACGTGCCATCTGCGGTAACTGTCAATCGCTTCCAGAAATAAGGCATCTGGCGATGAACGTCTGTTACGTTAACAGTTGCGCCCAGCACAGGCTTCAGATACGCAAACTTTGTTCCGTTGGTGTCGAACAGCTCTATTTCGATCACCCGTTCCCAAGGAAACATGTTGTGCATGAGGTTGGTCAAGTTAAAGTTAGCATCCTTCCAAGTCTCCACGCCTGAAGGTAAAAGAGAAGAGATGTACATTAGAATGGTTGAAAGTGGATCATGCTTTGCCCAGAACAAGGACGCTTGCGGTTACCGTTACGGTAACTAAATAGGCAAATGAATAAGTTGAGCTTACGATGAACTGTTTGTTACAAACTTAAGACGGCTCACCCGACCGCAAGTGATTCGGTGCTCCACCACAACCCTCCCTCACCGTTCCGGGGAGGGGAGAGGGGGAGGTAGGGGCTCCCATTCAAAAGTGATGGGATTGCTCATCATAGTTTTGAAAAGGGTTTAAGCTACCGGTATAGGGGGGGGGGGGGTGTCGCAGCAACGTGTAGCACTGAGCGACAAAAATTGTGTGTTGTACTTATTAAAGGAATAATATCAAAAGTTTTACACACGGCAGAAACTGTAGCAGGGACATGAGCCACAGACATGCTCAGTGCAGTATGTCCCTGGCACATGTCCCCACTACATTTTCTGCCTTGTTTTGTGTACCTTTTGACTTTTTCCCTGCTGCACGTGCCGTTACATATCCCTGCTACATGACCGGGCCTTAGTGTGCACACCATGCGATTTTTGTCGCTGCAACATATCCCTTCAACAAATCCCCTCTTGTGTCGGCACCTTGAAAATACGATTTTGGTTCAGTTTCAAAATACCTGCAGTTGTGTGCTGTATTATGCCAGTTTGGGGTAAGGGGAAGACAGCCCGACAGGGGAGGGGGCGGGGGGGCTTGACAGAGAGGCCAAAAACCAGACCATAAAATAGGCCATAAAAGGGAGTACCCCCCCCCCCCCCAGAGAAGACAGGTCCTGAATGGTAGGTTGACTCAGAAAACCCGATTGTTCAAAATTTACAATACTTACATGTAACGGTAAAGTTCACTCTAAAAATATGGCGAAAATCAGAACCATTCGTCAAGAGAACACGAGAAAGAAACTGGATATGGTTTCTGGAACTGCTCTGGGCCAAATGTCCCACGATTAGGCTTCCGTTGGCACCGCTCGAAACTCGTGTTCCGTCTGCCAAAGCTGGTGTCTTCACTACGCAGGCCGCCATGAATCTGTTACAGTAAATGAACTACGATCCAGTCAGTGTGGTCAAAATACCTGTATTCCCAGTAGAATTCATTGATATGATTCACGTTTACAGCAACACCCGGTAAGGGTAGCGAACCATTGGAGCACGCTAGCAGTTGTGTTATTACCGGTGTTGTTGTCGTTGCTGCTTTTATAATCAGACCTGAAAAGAAATATAGATGATGTTGGTGCTAAAGATATTTCGAGGTAAAGAAAAATAAAGGAAAGAGGAAAAGCTATTGAAGTGCACTCCTTGTGACGAATGGCAGAATACAAATTTAATGCAATCAAAAGTCGCATGAGAGTAAGTAATCTCGGCAGTTGAAAAAAGACAAAAACAAATTTAATTATGTAACAGTAAAAAAGATTCTCCCCCACCCCCCCCCCCCAAATTGTTTAAAAGAACAAAACCTTTTAATAGCAATTACTTCTAAAAGTGTGACGTAGAAACAAGGCAAAATTTCATCAATAACTTAATTCACTTCTGTTGTTTTAGTTTTTATTGTACTTATTTTATTTAGTATCAAGGAATTATTGTAACTCTTAACCGTATTTTTTTAATTAACAGTTAGCATTAAAAGTAAAAATATTGCGTATCTGGGTCCTCTACAAAGGTTACTTGGCCATAGATGTAAGCCAACGGGAAATGACCTCACGTGTACTGGAAGACCTGAACTAATCATCGAAACTTGCGGTAAAATCATTACAGTTCATTCCGACTTTAGAAAATAAAAATTAGTTTGAGAATAGACCTTTAAGAGAATGAAAATTGTGGAGAAATATTTGTGGAAAACGGATTCGAAAATCAGTAATTTACCTTCCGGTCCGTGACTGCTTGACGTAACGAAACGAAAATGAAAGTGAAAAGGCCGAACGGCCAATTTATCACGCGAGTGAGCGGGCCGGGAGTTTTCCCCGACGTGGTTTGTTTTGATTTTGTAACTTGATCAAAGTATATGATATGTTCGATATGCCAATGTTCTGTATAAACTGGCCTTATTACGCACATTATTTATCTATTTATTTTAATCACCTGTGCAATTGAATCGAGTAAATTAAATTAAACAAGAAAGCCTATTGGGCATTTTAACCGGCCATTCTGACCCTCCCCACCCCTAGGTTTCACAAATGTTAGCGCGATCCTCTATTTATACGAACCGGCGTGACGAAAAGTGTGATTGTGTGACACAATATTTTGACTATAACGTTACTGGATGACATAATGTTTAAACTCTCACCATAACCACTAACCGAGATCAGACAACACAGCCAATTTCGCATTCAATCCTATTAGCTCCTTTACTCAATTGCGCATGCGTTAGACAAGACAAATACAAAAAACCCCAAACTTAACAACCCTTCGCCGTTCATATCTTAAATGCTGTAAATTAAAAGACAAAAACATAGGAAGGTAACATTCAGAGGACTTATATGCGCATGCGTCTTATATTAGACAGTACCGCTCTTTAGTACCCGTACCACAAGCTTTGCAGCACTTTCTTCGTATGTTAAGCCAACTTGCTCTCAGGAAAAACCGTGTCCATTTTATAAACCGGCGGTCGCCATCAAGGCGACGGCCGGTTAATTAGTTGAGACAAAATGCAGAGTCAAATAACACGAAGGATGAATTTTGGAGTGGTATCATTTTCATCGGAAGTTTTGATATAATGCATACTCAAACACCATACTATACTATTTAGTTTTACCACTGTCGTACACGTACAACAGGAGAGCCTGCACGACTCCTCCTTCACGTCTTTGTGCGCTGTGCCTTATGTATCTCGGTCTTTCGACCAATTTTGCTTCTTGTATTTTTGTAGTGGGTTTAGTTTGGAGGTGACTGAATTGAGCCGTTACAACTTAAACGTCTCATTTTTTCTGATAACTGTAAGATGGAGTCTCTGTTAAATTTGACCTCTGATCGTCTATTAAGCGACTTAATGTGGTTTTAACGCCACTCTTGGCATATAAGGTAACGTTTAATTTGTCTCGTTTAGTCCGTAGGAACTTGATAGGTTCTTCAGCCTCTCATGTTTGAATTTGCAAACTAAGCAAAACCAGTGGCACACCACGAGGCTTTTGGCACAACCGACTATGGGGATTATTGTAAATGATTCATTCCCCAATAAAAAAGATCAAGATTGCTTCTATGAAATATTCGAGACTTTAAGTATTTTTTAACTATATCAAAGAGTACATTTCAGTACTGCTGTATGCGCCAGTCAGAGTGAAAGCGCAGACATTTAGTGTTCACTTTGATTCTCACATCCGATACCAAGGTCGACACAAATCACGTTGTCAACGGGTGTAAACATTCATACAGATGACTTAGGGTTCAAAGTTTCTTGGACAACTATCATAAAATAATTTGTGACAGCGAGAGTACAAACAAGGAGTAAACATAAAGAAATTTCATGGTAATGATTGCTTATATTAGCAAAAAGCCTTACAATGCTTGCTTCATTCAGGAAATACCGGTAGTATAACAGTTAACAACAAAAAGTGTTTCAGGAGGGGGACATGGGGATTTGCGGTGTTGCGGTGTGGCTTGTTTTTTTGTGCGGTGTTGCGGTGAATAAAATCCCATCTCGCGGTGTTGCGGTGATCTCAAATCGTACGGTGTGCGGTGTTTTTGATTTTAAACCTGCGATGTTCGGTGAAAAAAGATTTCTTGCGGACCCTTTACGGTGTTGTGGTTTATTGTTTGACACATTTGACCGACTTACCCTTGTCGAGTAACTGTCAAAACCTGTTTATATTCGTCAAGCCGTCGATTATCACCCTTTTTTGGAAACAATCTGTGTCACGCAATGAATGCCAGGCCATTTCCGTTTTCATTTATAAGTAACTTGACCTTTGCTACGCGGACTGTCAGGGATCCAGTCAGCTTCCTTGTGTTTCACGGCGCGTGGTCAAACGGCTGCAACATACAACAGAGTGCATAATCGACTGTGTCGCTTTTTTTTATGAAGAGGGAAAAGGGGGGGAAACTACCAGTATAAAAACAAATTTAGGTGCCGGATCAAACAAAAGTAAAAAGTGCCCGACGAAGCTCAGAGAATCTATTTAGTAAGTTCGTAACACGCTACCTTGCATTCTTTATATATGCACGACTGAAAATAGAGTTCTTAGAGTCTTGAGGTCAGTCTCTATAATCCAAACCAGCTCCGAGATCCTCTAACCCCAGTTATATGGAGATTTGGATTAGATTAGCTCCCATTAGGTCCATGAAATGGTCAGTTAAAGCACGCTGAAGGGGGATTAAAGCGACTGATACTCGGGGGGGAGGGGAATCCCTCTAATAGCCCATACTGGGAGGCTCCGCCCGAAAGGGGTACCTTTTTCAGGCTTCAGGTATATGAAAGGGTAGGGATTTCACGAGCTGAAGTATATGAAAGGGTAGGGAAATCTGTCATTTAGGTATTTAAAAGGGCCTTTAATTAAAATATTTCGAGTAGACGCACCTTATAACTGTATTATTTTAATTTATTAAACGCTACATGAAAACGACAAGGAGACTTCCTTCCAAGGGTTTAGAAAAGGGATGCAGTGTTCTTAGGTAGGTATGTGAAAGGGATACCATTTTTCAATGGAAGGTATACGAAAGGGGTACCTTTTCTATCAAAAATGGTATATAAAAGGGTAAGGGGTTGGACCTCGGGGCGGAGCCTCCCCGTATAAAACTTTGTTGAGTGCCTCCCCCCCCCCCCCCGGGCTGATTCTACCCCTTTCCTCCGTGTCCTTTCATCTCTCTACGTCGCGGTTGCGGAGGTTTTCGCGAGAGAGACTCGTTAAATGTCGGAGGGTGATAAGGATCTTATATTTACAGGCTGTGCTAATGGATTGAATCCATTAGATCCATTAGGCCCGATTCTTTGGTTAATAGACGATAAAGGAGCGCTATCATCCCAGAAGACATTAAAACGCGAAACTAAGCAAGTGAGCTCGTGGCAACCACGACTGCGCTGGGCAGCGGGAATGTTACCAGTTCATCTTTGTCGTCATGTACATACGACAAAATGTTGGCCACAGCAAGAATACAGACATCATCAGTATCCGCGTGATTCACGTGCAGACCACAAGGTGAAAGCAGTATGGCTTTGTGATTTGTATCTGTTGAGTGGAAAATAGCTGAGGTAATGACATTTGTTTAAATGAAAAATATTACATCACGTGAGGACGTTTTCCCTTTTCCAAGAAGCTTTTTGGATCATTTAAATCGTAGGACAAAACTTAAATTGCGGTGTCGGTGTTTCGCCAACTTTTTTTGCGGTGATGCGGTGTTCGTTATTTTTTTCTGCGGTGTTGCGGTGTTGGCAGTCCCCCAATGTCCCCCTCTTTCAGAAAAAAAAAAGGAATCTATGATAGGAAAGAATGTAGATCTTAAAAACAAGTTGATTCGCATTTAATATTACTCGCTGAAATAAAGTCTAATGCATGAATTTCTTACACAATGGAATGTATAGCAGAAATTAAAACGTGTGAAAGCAAGGAAGATAAGGTAAAATCTTTCGCGCTACAACGCGCTGACATGTCACAATGTAAACAGAGTAGAGATATCTCAGAAGACAAGGAATCAACAAATAATTGTTGTGATATAACGAAGCCCCATGAAACAAAACATTGTTCGATCACTTTTCAAATACAAACAGTTAAAATAATAACAAATATGTTTCATAAGCAAAGTGAGATGAGTACAGTACGGCCTTTGTTTGGTTCGCTCTTGGTTCGCACGCGACAAGACGAATCAAAATTCTCAAACCACAGCAAAGCATGAAAGAAATATGTCAAGGTTCTACTCACGATTCTGGCGAATACAGTTTTTGTCCATCTTCCTAGTTGCATTCCCAACTCTGTAGTAGATACTTATGCGAATTGATTTGCTGACCGTCCGCTAGAATATTTCTCACAGAACAATGTTTATAACATGACAATGTCAATACGCGCTGCAATTCTGGCAAAGTCCCTGTGTAAACTGTTATGGAAACAACACAGATATCAGAATAGTTCATTTTTCTCGATGAGCAGCTTGCTTAAAACTGACACAAAGAAAACAACAGGACCGCGGATTCTAGGTTGAATTCCTTTGTTTTAGTTCAGGCAGAGAACAAAAGAAATCTTTCACTCATCACTTGAGCGAGTTCAGTTCAACAACACTTTTCACGCAAAAGTAATACGCTAATTCTTCAAATTTTAGATCTCAGGTCAAGAAATAAGTGCGCAACAGCGTTCCTCACATGAAAACCAGCCTGTGTGCCAATGTTCAGCTAAATAGGAGCAATTTCGATTTTAACCTCAAATCGTCACTTACGCCCTTTTTCCACCGGGCCTTTCATATTTAAAACAAGTGAACTTGCACCATGCTGAACCAGGATCAGAATTAAGAGAGAGACTGGTGCAGGATGTAGAGATAACTGCAACAAGTAAATAGTTTTAATTTAATGTGCGAAGGTATGTATTTTACTATCTTGGACACTTATTTAGTAACAGAACCCCCACTTTGTTACCAGTGTTTTTACACTGATGGGGCTATCCTGTGTATATATCATTATTATTATTACAGCAGTACAAGACATTTATATGCTACACTGTATGTCCCTAAATAGCATGTGTAGGACGCGAATGTAGCCTATGCAGCTAATCTTTGGAAAAAATTATTATTATTATTATTATTATTATTATTATTATTATTATTATTATTATTATTATTATTATTATTATTATTATTATTATCATTATTATTATTATTATTGGGGCAACAAATTAAAGGTGGCGAACGAGAACGGAAAGGCCCATTTTGAAACCTCATTTTCTGTTAACTAATTAGGTGGCTTGTGTGGTAGCTTTCTTGGGTACAGGGAATGAGTCAAGAAGAGACTGAGACAATTCAGTATGTGAAGAATTTCCAGGTCACATATTTTCATTGCCCTTCAGTAATAAAAATGATTAAATAACTTATGCCATAGATTCAAATTAAACCTACATCACCAAGACTGTGCTGCAAAAGGGTCAGTTATGCGGTGTTACGTGTGGTATGTGAAATTTCATATTATGTGGTCCTCTTGAGATAACAGAAGGAGGGTCAACAAGAAGAGAGGCACAAATCTGCTTGAAATGTGTGGTGTTTTTTACTTACAAGAGGACCACATAAATCAAATGCAGTGGAAACAGAGTGACTTGTAATAAAAATTATCAATGCTGAGCGGAACTGCTTCCTTTTATTTGACGAAATACGTACACGAGGGATTTATATATATTCCTATAGCTATCTCTGATTAACTAAACGTCTTGTCTCGTCGATCAAGACAGTTCCGTTTATTGTTATCCCTTCAAACTCTATGGTGAACATCCAGTTTGAGAAAAGTATTGCATGTGGTTTCCAAAAAAAACGAAAATGTAAACAAAACTTTGTAGCACAGTTATACGTTGTAGATCTTTTAGGTAACAGTGGACAGATGCATATAGCAATAGCGCTGTAGTTGCTCCGCGATAATTGCTACTAGTAGAACTAATCCAACAGTGGCAGAAGTTACATATATTAACGCGACATTCAAATGCTGCGGCTTTTCCGAGAAGCAGCTCTGTAATGCGATTTCTTACCGAGTCGAACACGGTTCAAATGAGTCCGCTTCTCTCCTTAATTCGTTTCCTTTTGAGAAACGACACACAGATGCTCTCATTGTGCGAATCCTGCCCTTGTAGCTTACAATCCTGGGCACAAGAGTCACTCCAAAGTAATTTCTCTTCTGGAAACCCTCTTGTCAGCCATAACACTCTTGTCTTCTGCGCGATTTGTGACGTCACAGCCTTGTAATGCGATCGTTTTGGCCGAGCGCAAAATGGAGACACTGAATTCGAACTTTGCGGCTGGAAAAATATCCCATGCAAAGGGTTCTACTCAGCAAAACTTACATATTTAGACTGAGGGAGTCATAAACTATCATACTTTGGAGAAAAAATTTTAAGTTCATAGGCACTTTAAGGAAACAAGGAAAACTAGAGCTTATATCCGGGGGGGCTTATAACCGGATGTATGTTTTTGTTTACAGGTAGATGGGCCTATAACGGGGAGGGCTTATAAGCGGCAGTTTACGGTACTCCAAGAATTGTGGAGTATTTTGTCACGTGTCACACAAAGTGTGTTAATGTTCAAGATATCTTGAAGGAAAAGAAAACTGAAAAAAGAAAATGGTAAAAATGTAAGTGTAGGCGAAAATGGCGAGAAATAGAAAGAACAAATATTTTTTGCTGTTGTTTTATTTTCATTAACGTTTGATTAAATTTATTGATTTGATTTTCGCCTTCCCCATGGCCTGTTCCAGGGTCTGAGATAGTAGGGACGGCGAATATTAGAAATCAGACGCGCGGGATCTAAAAAGGGGGCGTTCTACTAGTTTCTGGATCGCTTAGCCTGAGAAACTAGCCGACGTTTCACGAGGTCGCCACTTTAACGACCCCTCGTTTTGCGAGGGCTCAAGTGGCGACCTCGTAAAACGTCGGCTGTTTTCTCAGGCTGTGAATCGCTTGGCAATTCTAAACAAATATCGAATACTTTCAGAACGTTAGAATAATCCTTTCCATCGAAATCCTTCGAAAATTTCGGACTGCCGGGTGTTTAGTCTTGAAGCATCTGTATCTAGACACTGCCTTATGATTGCGTGACAAAATGAAACCCAGAAAGTATATGCAAATTTTCGTCATAACCAGGTCACAATGACAAAGAGTCAGGAAAGTGTCGTCGTCTATCTATAGGTCATAATATCCAAACGAAAGTGAAAGTGGCAGAGTGGGGGTTTATTTTAAAAGATAATTGACTCAGTGTGAGAAGTGAGAGAGGGGAGTTGTCCCTAATGTTAATTTGTTTCAATTTCGACTTTCAACACTGGAAACACAACACAAGTAGAAACTTTCAACACTAGAGACAATCGAAAACACAGTAAAACAAAAAAAATACAAAATCAAAATACACGAAGGATTGATTTACTAAATGGCATCATACCAAATTTGTATTTAAGTGAATACCACGAACAAATTGTTACATGTACAAAAAGTACTCGCAACATTCGCCCATGTTCACAATATGATCGTGCATTACGTATTGGCGAAATGTTAAGGGTTTTAAATACCTTATTTCTTAATTAAACGATCAAAACTGTGCCTCTAAAATAAATATTTTCAGCTATTTATTTCTTGACAACTAAAGAGTGTATTTTGCTACAAGTAACAGAACATAACGAGGGCAGTTACGGCACTCAGTTACGAGTTCTGCCTGGTGCTTTAAGTTTAAGTTTAAGCATGAACGGCTGATTCTCTCGCGTCACGCACAAGTCTAGAGCGTTATAACTACAAATCAGAATGATATGAGAAGACCTGCAATTTCATATCCTATAAAGTATAGAGTATACGTCATTCTAGCTGGTGTAAGTTTCATATGGGGGAAGTGTTTCGGGCCCACGTGCACAATAATAGAAAATCCCGTGTAGAAAATAGACACTCACCGAATGCAACAGGCCAAACAACTGTGAACAACCAAAGTAGATACTTTGCCATATTTTCCGAATTTTATTCTCCCTTGGCTTTGACTCTTGCTTGACGTTTACTCTTTCACACTATAAACAATGACTCGAAGTCTAGTGGGACAATGAAAGTTCGTCGATATAAATACACTCTGACGCTTTGTATTGACGTACGTCAGTCACGCACAAGGTAAATTCCCCTTACGATAACGATCAGGTGACTGTGTGGTGCATGCAATGTTTGAATTTTCTGACGTGAGGGAGAGAGGTTGAAAAATAAGAGTTATCGATTGATTGAATTGTAGTATATACAGGTTCCGTGGTGTTTAGCAACGTATATTTAACTTTCTACGACAATTCTATGGTTTTAACCCAAAGTCAGCCCCTGCACCTGGTGACGAAGTGATCGTTGTATCAGTTGAAAAGGCGTCTTGTGATGTGCTCACAATTTTTTCCGCATTGTTTGGTAGACTACACCAAAGCTAATCTCCGAAATGAGCGCGGGTGATATAATGGTGTGTTACTACACGTGACAGTGATGGTGAATTATTGCATGTTGAGCTGCCTGCCTGCCTGCTGAATTGGTGAGCGATGCAAGTTTCGCCGATCTTTCGACCCTACGCGCGTATTGCTCACCCATATCGGCCTTGAACGGGCACGCACGTGACTGTTCAACGCAAACACGCGTGTCAACATTATGAAACCGAAAGAAGATGTTTGACAGTTTGCACGAGTGTTCTTATGTTCGGTGTCACTTTATCTCGGCACGAGAGGAAACTCTAAATACTGCGTTTAAAAAACGTTTTTGACAGCGGCTTGAGTTTATGTTAGAGTGAAACTGATCTAAGCTAAAAGGGATATAAAGCGGACTGTCCTTCTGCATTTACATGATGGCGGTATGAGGTTTAGTATCAGAATGTGGAAAATCTCTTTCCGGTGTTAGCCACCGGAACGAACCTTGTACCCAGTGTAAAGCAGGAAGGTAATTTTAATTTCTAATTACCCCAGTATACCCCTGATTTGATCATGATGAGTCCAGAGAGTCGCTGTATGCCTGCACGTCCTATTTCTCAGTCCTATCAATGTCAACCACGGCCAGCCAATATTATCAAAAAAGAAAACTTTTCAGGTGAACACCTGGCCACACAGGACAAGCATTATAATTAGTCGGCCCACACACCCACACGAGGGGATAAAAGTGGAAGTCTCCCCGGGACTTAATGCAGGGACAAGTCCTTTTGTGTGAACTACCCCGGCATTTTCGTCAAAAAGAAAGCGAGTAGCGGAGACTGAAATTTGGTTCATGCCTGATTTGTTCAAACAAAAAATCGGACTGTCCCTGTCCTTGCGTGTACGCGAGACTTCTCCCCGTGAAACATGCTTGCCCAGTGAAAGTCCCTAGATGCAATCAGTCCCCTTCAGTGTGCAAATACCTACTACAAGGGACTTGTTCCCTCACACTTAGGGGAAGGGCAAGCCAGGGCTTTCTTCCTCTTGTGTGTGTGTATGTATGTTCGTGTCATTCTTTGACGCAGCTGATACCTCTTTACTGGGATTGGATTGTAAACAACAAACTCGGTTAAGGTTATACTCTTTTCTTTATTAAAATAAAGGATATTGAATCCATGCATTGCATTGAAGTGAATGATGCAAGGTCATTAAATTAATAAATGTACAATGGAATTCAATATAACTCAATGTTCAAAATAAGTCAATATAATTCAATGTACAATGCCAATACAGACTCATGTGTTAATAGGAGTTTTAACTATTGTAAACTGTGATTTTATAACACCGAATTTCAATTATAAAACCATTTAAACAGTAGATCCTCGCTTTCCTGCCACCAGTTAATATGGCTACACCTCCCTATTGAGGCAACTTTATTTTGGCCCGAGCACTGAATGCCAGGTCAGTCCTAGTTTACGGTCGATGGCCGTATTAGCGAGGTCTTACCGTAAAGGAAATTAAAAAGACATAGCACTGTTACCCTTAATAAGCTATTTTATATACAACTTGATACAGATTTATACAACTGGACGAGGTAAGGGAAAGCTTTGTTATAATATCATCATGTTATTTCGACTTCTCGATCGGTTATGAAAGTGTGTCTTAAAAATAAACTTCATAAAAATAACAAAGTAAAGGGCGGGTTAAATCTTATATATAATTTTAAGAAATGAGTGAACCATTTTTAACGCTGCCTTACATAAGAACTAAAGTTGTAGAAAAAAGTTGTTAAATAAAATAATACTATTATTTTGTTGTACTGTTGCTTTAAGGCCGCGGGTGAGAGACTAGACATCAGTATTCATATATTTAAAGCGTATGCACGAAGTGCAACAGATGATAGTGACATGGCGCGAAATACTCATGAGTAAGCTCTGCAGTATAAAATCTTTGGTTTACGCATCAATGATTGCTCGTGCGTTTAATCGTGTGGCAGGAAATATTGTGCATTTTAAGTATTGTGAAATAAAAATTTTCATAATATCAATAATAATAAATGCATTGAGCGCTCGCTTGTTGTATCTGTACCGTTCTTTTTACTCGTTATCTGTTAGTTGAAACGTTAATTGTCACTTTTTAGAACATTAACTGCAAAACAAAACGAAAATAAAATACTGTTTCTATCTCTACCTCGAATATTTATCAACATCACCAATTTTGTGTCCAATATTTATGAACATCTGGGTCTTTCGTAAGTGGAACTCCGTGAAGTTTTTCTGCTTATATATACACTGCTCCACAGACTGGAAAATAATAAAAGAGTTCGATTTCGTCGTTCTTTTTGGTTTTAATTAGAGTTTAATTCTACGTTTAAGCGGAAAAAATCCGCTTTGAAAATTTCGATAGTAAAATTCTCTTTCTATTTTGTGTGTGGTATAACTGATATTAATTGGTTCAGCACCAATGCTTTTTTCTTTCGAAAACACACCATTTTTTTAGATTGCATGCAACCTTTTGTTTGTTTCTGGAGTGTTAACAATAGCTTCTTAACTTTTATATCCATAATTTGCATTAATAAAATATTCTTGGCTTAAACACTCGTGTTTCTTCGATAAGCCTTCGGAAGCCCTAAAACCACCAATTTTGTGTCCAAGAATACAGCGCGGATATAAAATTTCCTAAACTGACACAGCAGACAGGTAAAATAGGTGTGTTGTAGGTGGTCACAACAGAAGCACTTTTTTAAAACAGGCTTTTTAACAGAAGTTTTAAGTCTTCAAATTTAAACAAGGACGATTTTACTAATTTAAAGGCTTATAACCGAGTTTCAGTGGAACTTGAAATCACAAAATCGGCTTCTGTTGTGATACAATAGAGGTTTTAACTGATCAATTAGTGGCAAAATCAAGAAACGTTGTCTTCTCCACGAGGAGAAACCTTGGGCACGGAGTCGCGTTTTACCAAATCTTAACTTTGGAAGCTCAAAGCATCGCAAAGAAACGCAGTTTATCGAAGGAAAAACAGTCTTGTTGCACTTCCAACATTCCTCAAGCCCTCTATTAAGTTTCAACGAAATCGGCTCCCAAACGACCAAGATCTAAAGTTTTTTAACGTACGACCTCCACCAAAATTTTGCCTTATAAATTTATTCATGAGCAGCTTGTCACCCGCGGCCTTAAATAGATATATAAGTCAGAACTATGCTTTTTACAATTCAAATTTCTTATTCTTCAATTACAAGACTCCCTCCACTAAAACTCGGGTCTTCTTATCTTCAGTTATTTGGGACAAGATGAAATACCTTTTCTAGATAATTTAGCGATCAGATGCGTTTATATATTTTATTTATATATTTCTATATTTGTACTTGGAATATACAGTAATCCTACCGTTCTTGGGATGTATTCCATTTTTGGAATGAATGGAGTTATAGTGTTCATTTTGCCCCGAGTTAGCAGATCTAGCGGAATGAACGGTTCACTCAGAATAGGAAAAAACTGTGAGGCTCGTTAGGAAAAGATTTTGCATTACTCTAGCTATCTTAGACTGGTGCTAAGGACAGTCACCACCGCTGCGGAAATCACTGTAGAAAGTTGTCTACGGACTGATGAGGCGCCGCTCGGCATTGTTGGCGCCCACCATTCTCCTGGTACAGTAGTGGGTAGAATGGATGAACTGGCTGGTACAGTAGTGTGCGGCGATGAACTGGAAATTAGATGTGATGAAGACGACTTTGACGGAGGGAGGATGGAAGGCCCTGAAATTATATGAACTTAGATCAGTACAGCAGATTGAAACAATTTAGTTTACTTTTTATCTTACACTGGATCCGGCCAGCCAATACGGAGACCATACTAGATCTAGAATGGAGTTTTTTGAAAGTGTTTCAGTAACCACTATACCTTTGCTTTTGATTGTCTAACCTGCGAGCTGGCTCACTGATCATGGGTTAGGTTTTTGCGCAGCCTATTTGGCTGATGGAGGCCTATTTGGCTGTTAAAGCCTTATACGCCTCTATTCTTATATACTCTGCTCGAAATTCTGCAAGCAGAATGTGAACAAAACTAGTTTTTCCCTCATACAAGGTGTAAGTCCTGGTAACAAGACTAAGCTATCGACTTGCTCGTTTGTTAAGACGTACCTTTTGTACACAAAATAAGAGTGTACTAGACTATTGTATTATTTACCAGCTATAAGCTTCTCACTATTTTAAAGTATACAGCTATGATAACCGATCATGGTCTTACGTTCGATAAGAAAGACAAGCCACGCTTTAAGTGGATTTACGTTACTTAACTGACAAATGGAAATTACCGGCTTGAGATGGTTTAACGTCATTCACAAGAAACCTTACGGTTTTTACACTTATTGACTCCATGCTTGATCGTCTTGCTCTTTTAGGATTCATTTTCCTTTTCAAGGAGGTTAAGTGCGCTTTGGCCCTCATTTCAAGGCCGTTATCTTTCATCTGGAATCTATTTAGAATTAACGAGCCATCTGCGGTAACTGTCAATCGCTTCCAGAAATAAGGCATCTGGTGATGAACGTCTGTTACGTTGATAGCTGCGCCCTGTACAGGATTCAGATACGCAAACTTTGTTCCGTTGGTGTCGAACAGCTCTATTTCGATCACCCGTTCCCAAGGAAACATGTTATGCATGAGGTTGGTTAAGTTAGAGTTAGCATCTTTCCAAGTCTCCACACCTCAAGGTAAAAGAGAAGAGATGTACATTAGAATGGTTGAAAGTGGATCATGCTTTACCCAGAACAATGACGCTTGCGGTTACCGTTACGGTAACTAAATAGGCAAATGAAAAAGTTGAGCTTACGTACACACGACCCCTTAAGCATGTATTTGCTTTAAAACAGATCGTGGTTAAATAAAGGTTTATTATTATTATTATTATTATTATTATTATTATTATTATTATTATTATTATTATTATTATTATTATTATTATTAACTGTTTGTTACAAACTTAAGACGGCTCACCCGACTGCAAGTGATTCGGTGCTCCACCACAACCCTCCCTCGCCGTTCCGGGGAGGGGGGGAAGGATGGGGCTCCCATTCAAAAGTAATGGGTTTGCCCATCATAGTTTTGAAAAGGGTTTAAGCTACCGGTATAGGGAGGGGGGGGGGGGGGGCGAATGAGCGACAAAAATTGTGTGTTGTACTTATTAAAGGAATAATATCAAAAGTTTTACACACGGCAGAAAATGTAGCAGGGACATGAGTCACAGACATGCTCAGTGCAGTATGTCCCTGGCACATGTCCCCGCTACATTTTCTGCCTTGTTTTGTACACCTTTTGACTTTTTCCCTGCTGCACGTGCCGTTACATATCCCTGCTACATGACCGGCCCTTAGTGTGCACACCATGCGATTCTTGTCGCTGCAACATATCCCTTAGGCTCAGTCTCCAGCCGTGAGTGTCTCGATGCGCCCACGATTCTCGCCACCTTCACGGCTGGGAGCACGGGTTTGGTTATTGTTTAGACTGACCAATCAGAGACAAGCCCCCTGAAATTTGCGGGGCGGAATGCGCGACATAATTTAGCGGGATTTCTTCTTTCTCTTGAAATTTCACACTTTTAGGAGGACGTTTCAGGCATACTTTTCGGATTTCGCTTTTTTTCAAGACGATAAAAAAAACAGATAAATTTTAAGCAAATGACGTGTGAATTGTCTGCATAATTATTAAAATTGTAATGACGTCACGGACATGCAACCAAACCCGTGCGCCCAGCCGAGAAGGTGGCGAGAATCGCGGGCGCATCGAGACACTCACGGCTGGAGACTGAGCCTACATATCCCTTCAACAAATCCCCTCTTGTGTCGGCACCTTGAAAATACGATTTTGGTTCAGTTTCAAAATACCTGCAGTTGTGTGCTGTATTATGCCAGTTTGGGGTAAGGGGAAGACAGCCCGGCAGGGGAGGGGGCGGGGGGGGCTTGACAGAGAGGCCAAAAACCAGACCATGACCACCGGCACGTCCCCGCGTATAGGCCATAAAAGGGAGTACTCCCCCCCCCCTCCCCCCAGAGAAGACAGGCCCTGAATGGTAGGTTGACTCAGAAAACCTGATTGTTCAAAATTTACAATACTTACATGTAACGGTAAAGTTCACTCTAAAAATATGGCGAAAATCAGAACCATTCGTCAAGAGAACACGAGAAAGAAACTGGATATGGTTTCTGGAACTGCTCTGGGCCAAATGTCCAACGATTAGGCTTCTGTTGGCACCGCTCGATACTCGTGTTCCGTTTGCCAAAACTGGTGTCTTCACTTCGCAGGCCGCCAAGAATCTGTTACAGTACTCAACTACGATCCAGTCAGTGTGGTCAAAATACCTGTATTCCCAGTAGAATTCATTGATATGATTCACGTTTACAGCAACACCCGGTAAAGATAGCGAACCATTGGAGCACGCTAGCAGTTGTGTTATTACCGGTGTTGTTGTCGTTGCTGCTTTTATAATCAGACCTGAAAAGAAATATAGATGATGTTGGTGCTAAAGATATTTTGAGGTAAGAAAAATATAGGAAAAAGGAAAAGCTATTGAAATGCACTCCTTATGACGATTGGCAGAATACAAATTTAATGCAATCAAAAGTTGCATGAGAGTAAGTAATCTTGGCAGTTGAAAAAAGACATAAAAACAAATTTAATCCTGTAACAGTAAAAAAAGATTTTCCTCCACCCCCAAAAAAATTCTTTAAAAGAACACGATTTTTAGCAATTACTTCTAAAAGTGTGATGTAGAAACAAGGCAAAATTTCATCAATAACTTAATTCACTTCTGTAGTTTTAGTTTTTATTTTACTTATTTTATTTAGTATCAAGGAATTATTGTAACTCTTAACTGTATTTTTTTATTTAACAGTTAGCATTAAAAGTAAAAATATTGCGTATCTGGGTCCTCCACAAAGGTTACTTGGCCATATGTGTAAGCCAACGGGAAATGACCTCACGTGATCTGGAAGACCTGAACTAATCATCGAAACTTGCGATAAAATCATTACAGTTCATTCCGGCTTTAGAATATAAAAATTAGTTTGAGAATAGACCTTTAAGAGAACGAAAATTGCGGAGAAATATTTGTGGAAAACAGATTCGAAAATCAGTCGTTCAAAACGCGTGAAAATGGCACATGCATCGCTCTGTCCTCACCGATCATGGGTTGTGATTGCGTGACTTCTGGTTTTGCAAAGGTCAAGGATTTT
Organism: Siderastrea siderea; assembly: GCA_964030785.1. Classification (NCBI taxonomy): domain Eukaryota; kingdom Metazoa; phylum Cnidaria; class Anthozoa; order Scleractinia; family Rhizangiidae; genus Siderastrea; species Siderastrea siderea. The sequence goes on from OZ034968.1 coordinate 62,911,316, forward strand.
ACCTCTAAGTCCTGGAGTAAAAACCGGAGAATATATTTAAAGTAAGTTACCTTCCGGTCCGTGACTGCTTGACGTAACCCCGGGGGGGGGGGGGTCTCCCATATGAAAGTGACGGGGATGCTCGTCGGAAAATTAGAATTAACACCCTAAAGGAGACCAATCTGGGCGTGGCTCCGGCTTTATTTAACCCCTAAGGGAGACCATGCAAAAACAGACAACTAAATAAGAGCTATAGAGATGTTAATTGCGCTAAAGATGTTGCAATCGAATGCTGGCTTCTATGAGTAAATTTTAACAACGGCGATTTCTGTGCTGCTCTAGACCACTAACACAGTATAGTATAGATATTTATTCACACACAACCCTAAGCGATACCTGTGTGGGTAAAAATATAGTCTTTCCGTCCTCAACACCCTAAGTGAGACCAAAATCTGCAATTTACAACCCTAAGCGAGACGACGAGCATCCCCGTCACTTTCATATGGGAGTCCCCCCCCCGGGGACGTAACGAAGCGAAAATGAAAGTGAAAAGGCCGAACGGCCAATTATCCCGTGAGTGAGCGCCCGACGTGGTTTGTTTTGATTTCGTAACTTAATCAAAGTACATGATATGTTCTATATGCCAATGTTCTGCATAAACTAGCCTTGTTACGCAGATTATTTATTTATTTATTTATTTTAATCATCTGTGTAATTGAATCGAATAAATTTAATTAATTTAGTTGAGACAAAATGCAGAGTCAAATCAGACACGAAGGATGAATTTTGGAGAGGTATCATTTTCATGGGAAGTTTTGATATAATGCATACAGTATGTTGCCCAGTTTTCGTACAAAAAGAACTTTATTTTATTATTTTCGTCGGTCATTTAAATCTTCGTCAACCGAAGAATTCCAAAAGTAAAAGGAACATTTCAGCTATAAATTGCCGGTTTTGCCGGGCTTTTTGACGAAGAAGCATGTCAGTGCGGACAATTTCTTTCGAGGTGAGTAAAAGTTTAGCGGCTAAAATTTGCACTTTTCACTGCACAGTAAAGGTATTGTAGATGAACAAATAGCCCGTTTTGTTGGTAATTTTGCAAGGAACTTCATGAGTTTTGGATAGATGATAGATAAAAGATGAAAGTGAATGGAAAAACTTTCAACGCCAGCTTAAATTTACCTGCTTCTGAATTTTAGCGGTGAGAATCTTCGCATACATTTCGACTTACTGTGCCAGTTTTCGTACACTTAGCTGCGCCTTTCTCAAAACCTATTTTTAAATAAGTTAAAGAACTGAATTTTAAACTTTACTGTTCGAAAACTAATAACTCGCAAGTGCAGCAAAGATTACACAACAATGCTTGCAAAGTACGATACACTACATGTATTTGTTGTGGTATAACAGCGACGCTTTACATCCAGGTCATGCAAAGTTCACGAATATTTCATAAACCTAATCCCACGCAAACAATCTAAATCGTCAAATAATTAACTAAGGTAGATGTCTATGCATAGAATGTTGACAAACACCTTGAAATATCGTTAGTTTACCGGTTTTACCCATTTTTTTCACTCCGTTGCGATTCTAATAAACATTTACAAAAGTAGGTAAGAAAAGCAAGCGTAAGCGGAAACGGAAGTAAAGCGTTTTCTATTCTAAAGGCGTAAGCGGAAACGGAAGGAAAATGTCGAATCTTATACAGGCCTTTTCTTAAGAGTTGCAATACGCAGAATAGTACCCTGTCAACTACCTTTACCAAGGCAGTAAATGACGTACGAGACAGTGGATTGCGCGTAAAAAAAGCCGCCCAAAAGTAAGGGACAAAAAATTCAACACTGCAGGATCGATTAAACATCCACCCCCCGAATAACCATTTGCTTTGTACACCATTGGTCGCTAAGCCGATATTTATTCACAAATCGAAGAGAAAACACGATAAGCACTCAGCAGGGTGGCTGACACATCAGTTTGCGTCGAGCGTTTCCGTGGAGAAATGTTGTTTTGTCGATGTACGAAAACTGGGCCAGGTGTACGAAGACTGGGCAACTTAGGAGTTTTGGGAAAAATGGCATAATTTTAAACATACGTCGATCAAGTGGCCAATCGTTTTATATCTTGAAGGTAAGTAAATGGGGTATCTTTAAGAGAAATTTCAGAAATTTTTGTCTCACAGACGAAAAGATATAGCGATTACAAACTAAAGTGTACGAAAACTGAGCAACACACTGTACTCAAACACAATACTATACTATTTAGTTTTACCACTGTCGTACACGTCCAACAGGAAAGCCTGCACGACTTCTACTTCACGTCTTTGTACGCTGTGCCTTATGTTTCTCGGTCTTTCGACCAATTTTGCTTCTTGCAACTGTATTTTTATAGCGGGTTTAGTTTGGAGGTGACTGAATTGAGCCGTTACAACTTAAAAAGTCGCATTTTTTCTGATAACTATAAGATGGAGTCTCTGTTAAATTTGACCTCTGATCGTCTGTGTTAAGCGACTGAATGTGGTTTTAATGCCGCTCTTGGCATATAAGGTAACGTTGAATTTGTCTCGTTTAGGCCGCAGGAACTTGATAGGTTTCAGTTCAGCCTCTCATGTTTGAATTTGCAAACTAAGCAAAACCAGGAGCACACCACGCGCCACGAGGCTTTTGGCACAACCGACTATGGGGATTAATGTTAAAATGATTCATTCCCAAATAAAAAAGATCAAAATTGCATCTATGAAATATCGAGACTTTAAGTATTTTTTAACTATATCAAAGAGTACATTTCAGTACTACTGTATGCGCCAGTCAGAGTGAAAGCGCAGACATTTAGTGTTCACTTCGATTCTCACATCCGATACCAAGGTCGACACAAATCACGTTGTCAACGGGCGGTAAACATTCATCTCAAGCGCTAAACATGATCCTAAAACGAGCTATTAGTTTAAAGGATTTTACCTTTTACTCGCCCCAGCACGTATGCCACTTAAGTCAGAAGTTCCACACTTGGATGTTGATGTTTCGTTTCAGTTCCGCCCACGTACAAAACAACAAACACACACTTACCGAATAAAAAACCAAACACCAGTGCTATGGTGGACATGATGAGTGAATCCATCTTTTTCTTTCTCGGAGAATAAGCTTAAATCCTAACTGTAACGGAATCAAATACTGCCGTGTTCACTGAACGTTCTCTCTTTTTAATATACATGCATCAAAGCTGGTTGATCTTGCATTTGCAGTTCCGTTTTATTTTTACCAATGAATTTTGTCACCACTTAGTTACGCAAATTTACACCAATTACACGTTAAGTGGGCTTTTCTTTCAAAAGCCAAATAAGAACAAGGTCGCAATTTTGAAGTCACGCCAATCAGGATTCCCGGTGCATGGGACTTTTCCCGGTGCATGGGACTTCCCGTCAAGTCACTCAGCTGGCCGGTTGAAAACTTGTTGAGCTATTTTGTCTACAAAATAGCCTCATAGTCGGCATGCAGCTTCAAGTTTCTGGGAAGGTTGGTTCTTTGGTTGGTTGGTTGGTTTTTGGGTGGACCATGTTCGGCATTCCCGATGACTGTCGAATTTTACCGAAAGGCTAGTTGTCGGGGCCGGAACAAAAATGCGAATAAGAACACACGGAAAATTCCGCTACCAAAGCGATACGAAGAAAGTGTCAGGATCATCACTGCTTGACGTTGGATATTTGTATATCAAATAGAAATTGCTGGCTTCCTTGTGGTAGACTTCCTTAGAAAACGAATCGTCAGCACAAACTTGGTTTACACGTGAGCGGAAGCGAGTTCTAGTAAATAATTCGTGGGTTATCTGATATTTATGATTTTTGGTCTAAGAAATATTTGTCAGCTTCGTTTGTTTTGGTAGATGAGAATTGGAACAAATCCTTTGTACACATGCGCATAACTTACGTTTGGAGTTATATGGTTCAACTTTAGAGTGTGAGAAATAACGTGACTTCCGTGCAGGGATGTCCCGTAGTAAATGATGGTAAATAGATGGCAAATAGTTTGAAGGTATAAAAAGGGCAGAATCGTGCATTTCGAACTTAAACGACTTATTGTTCGCACCTTTTGGTAGGTTTTAAAATTAATGGCCATGCCATTCGATCACTAGGTCCGTCAAAGGCACAAGGTCGACAAGGAAAAAGATTGTATGGGTGACATAAACGTTGCTCGTACGTGCGACTAGCCACGCGCAAAGTTAGAGGCGGCTTACCAGAGAAATGGGTTTCTGGTTAGGCTGCGTGGCGGTAGCGGGATTGTTTGTACAAAATTTTAGACGGAAAGATCAGCACGACAATCAAATCAAATCAAAACAATTATCACCTCCAATACGAAGACAAAAACGCAGTAGCTTCACGCAAGATTCGTTTCACAGTTTTATAGACACAAAAATCGGTTATCATTTTTCAGATTACAAAAAACGCATAAATTTACTCATTCCCCGCTTCCTGTTAAGTTTCTCCCTTTGTCACACAATCCTAGCTGCCACGAAAGCCAATAAAAAGTGCCGAAAACGAACTTATGACAGTCTTATGAAAGTCTCGTGACTCGCCATTGAACTTTGTGTCATCACATGTTTGTACGTGACAAAACACCACTTGTTTACACAAAACAGTAACCTGATCTCACGCTCAAACAACATAACACTTTCTTTACACGTGAAACGACCCACACTAAGCATTATCACATGACTGCCAGCTGGCCGTGCGGTAAAATCCCCCCCCCCCCCCCGCCCGGAGCTATTAAAGCAAAATTTGGCCTTGACTTGATTACATGTACTCCACGTGATAAAATTCACGTTGTTAACCACGCAGGCGAACCACGCCATTATTATTCTCGAATTCGCTCATTTAAAATTCCAACGATTCCTTCGCCCATTACCACCTCTCTACTTAACAAAACATCCCGTAATATTATTTTCACCCAATTTTGCATCTTAATTTCACATCAAAACAAAATTTATTCGCTGAACACAACCACTAATTTTTATGTGGCTTCAGCGAAGCTGAGACCATTACAGTGTGGCACCAATATTTTTGCGGGAGTTTAATTTTGCGAATGGCGATTTTTTTGTGTGTTTTTGCGATTGGGGAAACTGTTTATCCTTTCTTGGAATTAATTTTTGCCATTTTCCGGAAGCCGCCTTCTATTTGAAATTATAACATTCTCGTTTTTTGAGTATAAACAACCAAAAGAAGGTGAACAACATGCAGACGTGTAACACGTTAAATCAGTTAATCAATGGAGTACCTTCAGACGATCCTTTTCTTTAAAGCTTTTAACAGCTTAATGCTTGTAATGTACCGACTGCAATTTCATCGTTTTATTTCTGAATGCTTTGCTTCTAATTTCGTTTTATTTTTGAATGAAAGAGACGGTTTAAGTAAATGGGCACCAAAGGCGATGTTTGTATATTGTATAATATATAGATTTAGCCCAGGGGCGGGGGAGAACACTTGACTGTGCCTGGGACTTTTTTTGTGGTCGGATGATCCACCGAAATTTGACGTCACATCCGGTCCGAAAACAGCCTTTTTCTCCCGCGGGCGGGAAAATCAAAATTGACGGCGACAGTTTCGTTCAGTCGGTGAGAAAAATGGCCATATTTTTTCATCGGCGAGAAATTTTCCAGTTTTTTTTTCGTGACAATGAAATGAAATATGTACTCTTTCCTTCCATGTGATTAGTTAAGAAAATATTCTAAATAAAGGTTTATAAACTGCGTTGTTTTGGAGCGTTCTTTTGTATGAAAAATGTCGGCTTTCTCTCCCTCGAATTTCACAGGATTCGGAAAATCAGTCAAAATGATGACTTCAAGGTGAGTGATTCTTTATTTAAATAGCCTATGTTGTAGAAAAAGACTCCTTTTAACAGAACATCGCAATGACGGCGTTTCTAACGAGTGGGAATCCCATTAACACTCTTTGTTTTTTAGAGAGACTGTTCACCACACAGAATCTGATATAATAAACATGTGGTGCTTTGTCGCTGTTGACCGCCTAGACTTCCCTTTATCTGTTTTCTTTTCTTTTTTCTAGATTATTATATTCTCAATATATAATTGATCTACACCACAAGTGACCCCATCGTAAGACAAACGATAACGCTTTATTATCATTGTTCTATTAAGTATTATTATACATTTTGATTACTTAATTGTGCACACTACTGGTATAAATAACTTGGTAATTTCACAATTAAACTGCTACATAAAAGCTGTCTTTAATTGAAGCCAGATGTTGCCTGAAGTCAATATGTCAGCTTATTCATCGCACAGTCCTTATTTACAATCATGCACTGACACTGTGGTTGTGGACAGAAGATTTTATAAATCAAGGAATGAACCAGTAACCTCATACGACAAGGTCAAGTTCAAGCAACCCAGCCTGGTCACAAAGGTCATGAATATTTTTCACCAACAGATTTGCCTGACAGATTATCAAGACTAACAATTAAGGGTAGCTCCATTCCCACTGTATACATAACTTTCCTTGGAATTACAAATACATGTAATTAATTAATAACAAACAATGTCTTGTCAGTAACATGTTGCTGTCAGTGGCTAACAACTAAACTCTTCAGTCCAAACTGGTTTCTGCATGGTAATGTCATTATGGTCACCTACACATATATGGATGATGACCAACATCTCTCCCTATACTTTGAATACTCATTACATGTATAATGTGTAGTACCAGAAAATATCTTTTCTCTCCCCACAGAAGGTTTTTCTGTTATGCACCCCCCCCCCCCCCTCAAGAGATTCCAGCTTAGCTTTATACTTTGCTTGTAAAATTTTGGCTTTTAAGACCCCCTTCCCCCTAGGAATTTCTAATGACCTTCCATGGGGTGGGTATCGATTTTTTTCTGGAACTACGCAATAACTGTAGCACAACACTAGACAAGTATTGTTGCTGGTTAACAAATGTTTGAGAACACATCTGTTGACTATAACACAGAAAAGACTGACAAATTTTCAACATCATTGTGCATCCCTGGTTATTATTATGGATGACTGTTGACAGTTTCTCATCATATCGTACAAGTTGTTATGGTAGCACAACACTGTTTCTGTTGCTGAGTAACAAATTTTATGGACAACAACCGATATACAGGTATTCACGTCCTAAATGTAACTACTCCTATAATGATGGCTAACAATGTTAAACAAACACAGTTCAAAAGAATTACATAGATCAGGGCTCAGAAACCAACATCTCTTCCTCCATTGTATGCTACAGGACATGCCTCCTTACAGGACAGACCCCGCCACTTTATGAAAAGGAAAGCAGTAAATCTTTGTGTGCAGCATGCTAATCAAAGTGAAAAATCCTGTCTGCAACCAAAGTACTTATCTCAGCAACAAACCTTTGGGGCTCAGGAATCTCACGAGAATGGTCCCAAACCATGTGTTGAAAGCAACTTTGGGAGTCTTCACAGCTATCTAGATCAAAATAATGAAACAGTTAAAAACAAATATTGCTCATTTTCTATTCATTGTGTGGTTCCAGAAAATATCCATACCCCCACCACGGAGGGAATTTCACTTAGGACCCCCCTCCTCCCCGGATTTTCCGTTTTTTGAAGTAAGCTGTAACCCCCCCATCCCTCCGGATTTTCCACAGTTTGTCAAACACCCCCCCAACCCCTCTGGAAAGTTTCGTTCAAGAAGCGAGAGTGTTAAAAATGAAGCAACTGATCCAAATTTAAGTGAAGCTAAGCCGTTCCGATTATCGTAGGACGTGTTTATACTATTTATTAGCGTTTAAAATAACGTACATAGTCATAGCTTACTCATAACATATTATCTTACCAATACCATTTGAACTGTTCTTCTCTACGTCAAACAGATATAGTAGGTAGCTGTAAAATTACCTTGACAAAAGCATGTAAAACGTTCGTTTTAATTGAAGAATTCGCTTGAAAAGACGCAGTGTTGCTGATAAACGTTACTTCAACATGAACGCGATCATGAACAAAGAAAACGCACAAACAAAATTAAGGGGAAATGATCAAAATAGAAAGAATAACGAATATTGAGTTCTCTAAAGTCGTTACCCTGCATACCAGCCCTCAGTTAAGAGCCCGTTACTTGAAGGTGCAAGAGTAGCAAGAAAGCCCATAAACGTATTTGGCGACACTTGTACTTCGCGATAAATATTCTCGTTGCTAAGCTTAGTAAAACACGACTTCTACGAGTCAATGAGATCGCGCTTCGCTTGCCAGTTGCCACATAGGGAAGTTAAAAAGGACGGACTGATTGTTCGTAAACAACTCTTATAATTAACGTCAATCGCGAAGGCAAGCTTAAAATTTAGGTTCTTTAGACGACGCAGGCGTTTCGTCGAAGGATCGTGGTCTCGATAAGTAAATGTAACCACTCCTGGTACACGTTGCTGTCTTCTCGAAGACTGGTAACGAGTAATGGCGGCTACTTCTACGCAACGACGATGTTTATTTCGTTTCCGCCCCAATATCGCTTCCAAAGCGCCTTTGGGAGAAAGAATACCTGTTTTACGTTTAACAAAAGTGTTTACCTAGCAGTTAAACTAATTAAATTCCACAATAAAGATCTACAAATTCGGTAAGTAGTAATTTTCGAACTTTATCTGCAGCTTATACATCGGAATGAATCGAAGTTGACCCTCTGGAAAGTAATTTATCCGTTTAACCCCCCTCTCCTCTGGATTTTCCTGGGCTTTTGACCCCCCCACCCCTCCGGAATTTCCAATTCCCTCCGTGGTGGGGGTATGGATATTTTCTGGAACCACACATTACAAGAACCACTAGATATTATATTATATCTACATTACTGTTAATTATTAAGCAAATACATGTAAATGTATGTGATAGTACATGATAATGTACATGATATTAATTTAGTTACATACTTGGGCTCACTCAATTTTATTTTTATGTATTTTTATTCATGAATCTGAACATGCAACTAGGTAACTGTATGCAAATAAGCTAAAGATTTGATAAAAATTCCATGAATGCAATGGATTCTATTAACAACCCTTTTACTCCCGGGGTCAATTATGGAGACATGTGATGTAGTGCTAACTCTTTGAGTCTGTGGACTGAATCCTATGGTGTGACAAGTACTTTTGCAGGGTACTGTTTGTTTGGGGGATTAAAAAAAAATGAAATTAAGCATTTTCTTGAATTTTTATTTTGGCCACCTGTGACTGGGAGTGAAAGGTTTAAGTTAATGTATGTGATAGTTAACATGACAAATATCTACCTGACAATAAAATAGATACATACTTGGGCTTAGTTTTGGCTCAATTTTGTTTTTGTTATTCATTATTATTCACAAATCTGAACGTACCTATATGTAAATAAGCTAAAGATTTGATACTAATTACATAAATGCAATAGATTTAACTAAGGGTTGGTATGTTTTCTACTTGAAGATACTTGGTAGAAGTCACTGTGTTGTAACAAAATCAAATAACTACAGCAGACAAAGTGCAGACAATATGTAGCCTCAGGTGCAAAAAGGCAATCAAAATAATCATTTTTTTAAAGCAAAAATGGATAGAAGGTCTTAAAGGCAGATATCGCACAAGTTGTTACCTGTAAAAAATAATTAAAGTTATTTTAATAAATGAAGAATTCTAAAGTATTCATCACTTACAGGTACATCACTCCGGATTTTACACATTAAAAGAAATAGAACACCGAGCAATTTTTCTTCCAACTTGAGTTGCAACAAATTTGGACTACTGATAGTTGAAAGACAAAATTAATGTCCTGTTGTATCAAGACCTTTAGGACAGAATGTCAGTCACATGACAAAAACATCAACATTGCAAGCAATGTAACACTGGAATAAAATTCCAAACAAGCCTGATCAATAAAGGACTATTTACTTTTCTTGTAGAATATAAAGGGGATATATTAAAAGGGCAAGATAGCTAGATAATCCCACAATTATCTCGACAATTTGTATTGGTTAATCCCAATCTTGAAGATACAGTGGAATCCCGATTTTTTGAACCTCCTGGGGAAAAGGAAATTGGTTCGAATTATCTGGTGGTTTGAAAAATCGGGGTTAAAATTACAGTCTTTGACTGGGGAAGGAAAGCCAGTTTTGGTTCGAATTATTGGGAGTTTTCAGCAACGGAGAGATTGAGAAATCAGGATTCTACTGTATGTTATTATACAACGCTGGTTTCTTCGTCTCACCTTCCCTCACCCCCTCCCCTCCCTTACCTAGGAATCGTTCAATCAGATTTTATTCATCATTAATTATGCAGTTCTCTTTATTCAGACTTCTTTTAAAACATCTAAACACAAAAAATACATTCCCATATAAAAACAATTGTGTCTACCCATCATCGTAAAACGGAAACTTTGAAAACACAAGACTACTTACCTTGACTCTGCTTGAGTACACAGATGTCTGCCACATCAGGAGTGCTTCTAAACATGTCCTCGGTTGGTTTCGATACTGCTTCCAGCACTTTTTCTGCGAGTGTTAATTACCTTCCCAGCGTTAACACAACATACTGTGACTACCGACGTTTTCTTCATTGTATTATTCTCGGGATAGGCGATTTTAATTGACAATTCCTTTGAATCAAGGGTCACGAGAGGCAAACGTTTGAGCGGCTTCGTTAGAGACGATATCAGGTATCATGTGCAGAGTAGTTTCGATAGAGTCGGACTTCCAGCACTTTACGTCGAGTGTTAATTACCTTCCCGATGTTAACAATCCAAACTGTTACTGCTGGCGTTTTCTTCATTATATTTCACGCATCATAGGCTATTTGAATTGACGATTTCACTAAATCAGGAGTCACGAGAAGCAAAAGTTTGATCCGCACCTGTATTGAAAATTGCGAAATACTCGCCATGACATTACACGAAGCTGCCTGGAAAATGCCATCAAAACTGTACTAAACACTTCTGTTTTGCCAATATATCGGCCAAAATAGATGATCCAGTAACTTTGTAACATCTCTGGTATTCAAGATAAGCAATTGCGTGTCAGTGGTCGTCACAAGAAAGAAGAAACCATAAACTTCCGAGCGTCCATTTTGCGACTCGCTGAGCGAGCTGCTCGCCGATTTTTTCAACCGGATGTGACGTCAATTTTTGGTGGGTCATCAGGTCACGAAAATTGGCGAAGTTTGCTCCCTCCCCCCCCCCCCCTGATTTTAGTCAGGTGGCTAAGTGCAAATAATTGACCGGATCTATACAGAGCGGACAAAAGCACCAAATTTGGCATAGAGCTACCTTACAGTGTACTTAACAATTTTAGGACCGGTGCCCGTCAGAATCTCTTTTCCTTTGCTGGTACGGAAGGGAAATTAAAAATAACCAAAATTGACATTGCCTGGTTACCAAGCCGAAATGAAAAATGCATTTTCGGCAAAAGAATCAATGAAACCTTACCAAAACTACTTTAAATTCAATAAAAATAAGTCAAACAGCTTTGAAGCCACATTTAGTCTTTATTTATAATAAAAAGTAATTCCCATGATGCTTTGCAAGCCTAGTCAGGAGCCGTTTTCTAATCACCGAGTTACCTTAGCCTTAAGCAATACGTTTTTTTAGCATGCTAACAAGCTCTTCTTTTTCACTCTCTGGGTATTTAAAAACTCTAATTCTAGCAAATGAAAATATTCAACATGTTTACCATACGTAAACTTCAAGTTCTGGTCGTGCTAGAACTATTTCCTGAAGGAAAAAAGAGCTTATTTCTGGAACATAACTACACTTGATGTTAAAGTTCATAAACTGTTCCTAATTAATGTGCATTAAGTTGAACACCAAAATAATCAGAACCTAAGACTTACAGTTATACAAAAAGTTCTGTGGCACGTTGCCTCTTGAAATCTGGTGATATATAAGGTTTATATCACCGGAAGCCTAAATAGGTCATATTTCATGTAGGTTTTGACTTATTGAACATCACTACTGGCATTACATTTGCATTTGCAAAGCGGTGTGCACTCCAAGCCATACTTGACACATTTACATCGGGTGCATTCTTGCTTCTATGAACACTTGATCAGCTCTTGACAAGCCTTTGAGACCTCTGGAATGGTCATCCAAACTGGTTTCCACGTATCTTCAATCTTCTGCCACCCAAATCGATCTGGAGAAGGAATACCCGGGTTGCTCACATCACTTGTTGCCCAGATGCCTGCCTGAAGAATAGCCCTCTCAACGTGCTTTAGAAGAGAATTCTAATAGTCAAGAAAGAAATATTTTTGAATAATTTTCATAATTTTATATTTACAATCATGCGTATTCTAACGGTTTTTCCACACTGAAGTAGGGTTTTTTTCTAATAAACATTTCTGACACTCCATCAATCCTATAAAGTAGTGGTTTCCTATCACATTATTTTGTGCTTGCCAACCGAAAAACCCTGATTGCAAAGTTTTAAGTCCAGGGCTTATAACCGTGCTACACTTCTGCTGTGCTATTGACCTCATGCATTTCCCTTTCTGGGACTGATGTAGCTGTTGTCTTAAGTTCAGTTGGTGGGACAATTGCCTAGCTGTCAGGAATTGAATGCTTGTCTGTACAAGAAGGAAGTACTGTGATTGGCTGACGTCCCTGACCAGGATTACCCTCTGTAGGAAACTGAAGACGGATATCCCTGTTCCTTGAAATGATGATGTAACTGTTGTCGAGCTAGGGTTGTGGTCCAGATTATCAAGAGCTCCAACTGAAAATAAGCCTTTCTTGAGGCAGACAGGCGATACACAACCATCCTCTTCAAACCGCTTAGCAACTGCAGTGGCTAACCAGTCCTCGATCTCCATTAAACGATCATATGACACGCTTAAACCTAACTGATACAGCTCAGCTTCTTGCATCGAGTCAACGAATGAACGTAAAGACTGATGTAAATCGGCAGTGGCGGCTCTCGCAATGCAGAATGCCGCAAAGAGCTGCATGATCGTCTCTTGGCATTAAATAGCACCGTCTGGCAAACTGTAAGGCATGCCTGGGACTCCTTATTTTCTTGATCCTTTCCATTCAGACCATTCATTATCATGATAAGGGACTTCAAGCTTGCAGGCAAAGAAATCTCCTGGCATCCGAGAGGAAAAGTACCAGAGAACGACAAGCCTTTGTGGGAGAACATATCTCTTCTTACAATCTTTGCAGCTTTTGCTGAAACAGCAGTATCATCGGAGAAGTCGCGCTCTTGTAAAGCTTCCTTTACAATGTTCTGTAACCCATTTCTGGGTGTTGAAGGAATATGCTGAAATACTTGCACCAGCGATCACTGACATCCTCAATCATTCCTTCCGAGACTGTAAAGTCCCCCGGTTATGGAAGATAGCCGACGTACCCCCTGTCCCCAAAGCTCCAACAATCAGCGATTTTAATAAAGATTTAAGACCTATCTCCTTGACTTCTACTCTGTCAAAAGTTGCGGAGGATTTTGTCATCGAGTGCGAACTAAAGCCCGAGTTGCTGAAGTCAATTGACCGGTTCGTGTACCACTTTCGCTCTCATATCCATGTTACACCATTGGCTAGCTGCTACTGACAGAACAGGTTCTACTGTTAGGGTGGCTTTACTCGACTTCAGGAAAGCCTTCGACCTTGTCGACCACAATCTCCTTATTGCAAAGCTTTTCAGCTACGGGATTAAGCCTCATGTTGTTAATTGGATAGCAGATTTCCTACGTGGTCGATCCCAAAGGGTAAAAATAAACAAGGAGTGTTGTTCAGCCTTTCTCCAAGTTCCTGCCGGGATTCCACAGGGGACCAAGATCGGGCCGTGGCTTTTCCTTTTGATGATCAATGACCTGAGTATAGCCGGTCCCATCTCCAGTAGAATGTGGAAATTTGCTGACGACACCACTCTCTGCGAGGTTGTCCCTAGGGACGGCATCAGCAAACTACAGGACATGGTCCAGCAGGTAGCGGATTGGTCGAGTAACAACATGTTTCAGCTAAATGCCACAAAGTGTAAAGAATTAAGGATAAATTTTTCAAAGCAAAAGAGTAATGTAAACCTTGTGATAGCAAATGAGCAATTTTTTGAGCTTGTAACCTCAGCAAAAATACTAGGTGTAACAGTAACTGACGATCTCAAATGGAATGCGCATGTTAACAACATAGTATTAAAAGCTTCCAAGCGTCTTTATTTATTAAGGCTGCTTAAGCGCGCTGATCTAGATGTGAAATCTTTAATCCAGTTTTATTGCACATGTATAAGGTCCATCTTAGAATACGCTTGCCAGACTTTCCACTCAAGCCTACCACAGTATTTGTCCAATGATATCGAGAGGATCCAAAAACGTGCCCTGAGAATCATCTTCCCAGATCTACACTATAATGAAGCATTAGAGAGCGTACGGCTAACAACCCTTTGTGCGAGGAGAGAGGAACTGTGTATGAAGCTGTTTAGCAAAATAGAGGAAGATAGTCAACACAAACTTCGCCACCTTTTACCGGAACCTAATACGTCCTGCTACAATTTTAGAACAGCTAGAAAATATCAGCTTCCTCAGATCAATACCAAAAGGTATCTCAAATCATTCATACCGTTTTGCGCGGCACAGGCAACGTTGTAGATGCCTACTACATTTTATACCTTTTTAAGCTTTGTACTATAGTGATATATTTTAATGGTTATGTATATAGTTCTCTTTTTTTCTTCAATATTTATAATTTATGGTTAGAAACATTGTTATTATTATCCTTTTAAAATTAGATTATGTCTATTAATATTATCGTAGTCTTATAGATCTTTTTTATTGACTTGTAAATAATTACGTAATTCAGCCTGGTGGCTGCGATGTAATTCTTAATAAACTATCTATCTATCTATCTATCCATTTTCCACAGAGTCCTCGATGTATTCAACTAGTTCTACAAATGCCCTTGCTTCATTAAATCTCTCTTCTTCTTCAGCATCCAACAATTTGGCACTTTTCATTTTTCTTTGGAAGGACCTGTGCTTGTTTCTTAAATTGGTCAAGTCAAGCATTTCATATGGTACTTAGCTTCGATGGCGATTAAATCTCCACATCATCAGATGTTGGTTTTTTCTCTTTTGTGCTTTTTTCAGTTTCGATAGACTGAATTTTAAGTGGCAGGACCGATGCCATTTTGCGTTATTGCTTAGGAGATCTTCAGTTGTTGTAGTATCAATACTGAACTTCAGTTCCACTGGCAGCGAATTCAGATCTTTAAAGTGAGCTACATTGGCAAGAAAGTTGTTTTAAATACTGCTGTCGAATGAGTGGGCGTTCATGGGACATCTTAGGGGCTCACGAGTATTGTCTTGGCAGATAATACAAAGATCCCAATATAGAGACATCGTTCTACTTTCACGTTATCGAATCTGAATCTGAAAACGAATTTACGAAGGGAAATCTTATTATTGATAAAAAATAGCGCTCAAAGACAGCTGAATATAAGCAGTGGTAGTTTACAAAGACAATAAAAAACCTGAACTATTAAAATGTTTCAAAAGTTGCGTTAAAAATGGACTTTTTCTTTGAATACTTACAGTTCGTGTAGTGACACACGAAGGCCGCCATCTTGGATGACCGAGTGGAGTCTGGGTACTAGTCAAACTAAAATCTTAAGAAACTGGTCTTTATTTAAACGGGTTGTGTCCAATTTTTGCTGATAATGATTACAGAAGGCAGTTAAGTGTTTTCCGAAGTATGTGTATCAGTTTTCTGGATAATTTGGGCTTAATTTGTAGCGTTTCATTATCAACCACAGGGTACCCACCACAGTGGTTTTCTTGGGTAACTATTCGCTTAATTACTACAAACCCAGAAGAGATCCAACTGGGCACCGGTCTTAATATTAACTTGCATGCTCTGAACTACATTCACACAAAGTTTGGTGCTTTTGTCCGCTCTGTATAGATCTCGCCACTTAGCCACCTGACTATTTAGCCAAGCCTAAAAGCGGAGCCCCCTTTTTGTTTTGTCTGTTTTTTGCTTTTGTTTTGTTTTTGCTGGCAGTTATTAATTTGTGAAAATACTCTCATCCAAGTCGTTTTATTAAAAAAAAAAACAAAGAAAAAAAAGAAAAAAATTCTTGCTCCAGCTGAGGGTCGAACCCGGCTCGTCGGCGTGAGATGCCGGTAACTAGTCCACTAGGCCATGGGCAAAATGTGTTCGAAACGCCGTAAAAACCATGGTTGTGGACAGAAAAAAACAAAAAGCACTAGCTCTGCTATATTTGGCGTCGAAACCGCTGCGAAAAGCTGCGAACTCAAGCGGTGAGCCGACCGAGTTCGAACAGAACCGACGAGGCAAATTTGAACTTTTTGCCTGAACTTTATCGCCGAATTTCTTTCGCCTAGATTGAACTTTTCCCCTTCCACCAAAAAGACAACTGAGTGTTCTTTTGAACTTTTTTTTTCCATTAACGCATTTGTTTTTGACTTTTGTTGTCTTTGCTTGTTTTGCTACAACGCGGGTCAACATGCGATTTCGCGCCGAAAACACACGGGATTCAGCACAGGGTTATATCCAGTGTAGGAAGTGTATTGGTAGGCCTGTGGTGCGGACGGACGGATGTACGGACGGACGGTCACGTGACTACTACGTCACTACCAAAATTTTTTGGCTTGATAGATTACCAAATTTCCTTAGCAATGGAGCTCCGCTGACGCGCTAGCGCGCTGGCTCCGCTATAAATTTCGACAATGGAGTAAATTTGTGCGGGAATTATTTTTTTTCGCGGGAACTTTTTTTGCGGCTCGTGAAAAAACCACGAAAATCCCAAAAATGTGAATCCGGAAAAAATTAGTGCCACACGGTACATGTATGTCAGCACATGCGATGTTTCTGGCTTTTTTGACAGTTTGCTACGTGACTAGTCACGCAAGACTTACACAAGTCACACAATGGCATGATCTTTTCTAACAAGGCACGCTTATTACTCAATTTTAGCTGTGTGTGCCAAAATGTAAGTCCTTTTGAAATAATCTGGAAAATAAAACAGAGCTTATTTATATATTTGTCTCGATACGGGAGTTCCCACGTTCGTCAAGCATGATGTCACGCAAGAAGAAGACATACGTGACTTTCAAGATCGGCTATTCTCTTCTGGTTCAAACATTACAGAATTAATTTTTGTGACACGTTACGCTTCCTACTAGATCCAAAATATTTGTCCATAGCAAAATAATCTTTATAATAGAAAGCCACAAAATTAAATTTCAATCCATTGACCTTCCGAGAAACATCTGAGAATGAGCTTCAGAAAGGACTGTTTTGTATTATTTTGTTTGTCCCATATTCACACTGTTGTCAGATATTCTACAGATTTTATCTCACTTTCTTCTTGTTTTGTCGTAATTTGAAGCCACGCTTGTAGCGTACCATCTATTGATCAATGACGTATACGAATTCGAAACCACTAACATAAACTCAAACATTGATCTTTGATTACCCTCAAATCTGTAAAAAGCCCTGGGAACGAGGTTGCACAAAATCGGACACAGCTCCACTTATAAGGTTAACTCTGTCTAAAAACCAATACTTTTCGAATGCTCAACTCTACTCAAATAAACAACATCACAATAGTGTACCTTGGTGCACGCATGTTCATTCAATAACCATTTCCGTACCTCTCCTTGACAGCTACAAAATAGCTCACGCACGCTATGCGTGCCTATGTTATTTTAAAACAGCTGCCTGAAAGGAAGACGGCGAGCGAACGTGAAGGCCGATATTTTCATCGCGTGCCATCTTTTTTCACTTTTTCTTTTTCACGGCATAAAATAAGCTGGAAAGAAGTTGAAAAATCATTGTTTGATTGAATTGTATTCTCTTCGGCAGATTTTGTGGTTTTTATATTAATATCAATATATGTTTTGCTGTCTTTAGCTTTGTCTCAAAATCAGCCCTGACAACAACGAAATAAAATTTGCTCATAATGCACATTGCTCGCATTGTTTCGTAGCCTACACCTCGAATTAGAAGCGCGTGATATAGTAGTGTGCTATAGGGGATAAATTGTTTAGCGGTGCAAGTTTCTTCAGCCGCCGTATTAGACCCCTATTCCGTTCTTTACCCTTGAACGCGTTACGGGACGGAACGAGTCAACGGGCACGTAACTGTATAATGGTCAGTCAATTCCAGCGGTGCCCATCCCCCCTCCAGGCATTAGCCGGGCGTTTGCTCATGTTTCAATCCCGGGGGTGGGGCATTTGAAATTTTATCACTGCCCGGGGGTCGGGCATTTGCCTACCCCCGGGACGACCCCGGGGCATTTGACATCTTTGTCAGGTTTTGGTCTCGCATTTAATTTATGGATTTTAAAGCTATCCAAGCTGATCACTTCCGTAAAAATCTTTTACGATTTTGGCCGTTTGTTAAATACGGATAATGCGTTTTCAGTTCTTCGATAACTTATTATATTTAAGTATTTCCTAGTATATTTTTAAAATAAACACATGAATTGTGCAGGTCAAAATCACATAAATGAATGAATATTTGAACCAAAAGGAACTATCATGTACACAATTTGGCGTGTTACTGATAAGTGGCATCAAAGCAAATGAACAACGGGATCGAGGATAGACGCACGGGTAAACAACCGAAAAGTATTGAAAATAAAGGCTGGTTTCCGTACGATTGCTACGATCTCTGTGATCGCTGAATAAAAAAACGCTCAACAATCGTTGCAATCATCTAGAAACCACTCTTCAGCGATCGTTGTGAAATGATGTGATCGCTACGATCGCTGAAGTGCGGTACCCTAAACGTTTTTTCCAGCGATTGCAGCGATCATAGCGATGATATGGAAACCAGCCTTTATGGTCTTAATGATGAGTGAAACTTTCGTGTTATGATTTATTAAATCTTGAGCAGTGTTGCTTTCTAGATGATCCGGGGGGTGGGGCATTTGCCTTCTTTTTTGGTCCCAACCCGGGGCATTTGACAGACTTATTTATCCCCACTCCCGGGAATTTGCCATTTTTTTTTAATGCTAATGCCCGGGGGTTGGCCCGGGGGAGGATGGGCACTGCTGGAATTGACTGATGCATAACGCAGATACACGAGTATTATGCATTAAATTGAAAGAGGATGTTTTCCAGACTTTTCTAATTCCTGTGACACTTTCATTTCGATAGGAGATGAAAACCTATACAGAGTGTTGCCCAGTTTTCGTACACTTTAGTTTGTAATCGCTATATCTTTTCCTCTGTGAGACGAAAATTTCTGACATTTCTTTTAAAGATAGCCCATTTACTTACCTTTAATGTATAAAACGGATTAGCCGCTTGATCGACGTATACTCAAAATTATGCCATTTTTTCCAAAACTCCTAAGTTGCCCAGTCTTCGTACACCTGGCCCAGTTTTCGTATAACCTGCATAACAGGCGTTAATTTAGCTTAGCACGATTATGATATTTACACCAGGAGATGAGCAATCGTGGCATTTCTTCGCGCGTCTCGAGCGCTTCGGTACCATCACATAGGTTTTCTAGATTCTGTTTTCTTCGTTCTGCCTCCTCTATCTCTTGATAGTATTATCTAAGTCAATTTTAATAGGCAAGCGGCTTGTCTGTGTAAGGACCTTCTGGTTCTGAATAGTCTTCCTTCTCCTTCCCGAGTTCTGTTTTGCTTTAATATTTACACCTAGAGATGAGAAATCGTTGCATTTCTTGCTATGTCTCCAGCGCTTCGGTGCCATCAAATAGATTTTCTAGCGTGTGAATTATTTGTTCTACCTCCTTCTTTTCTTGATAGTATTCTCTAAGTCAATATTCATCGGCAAGCGCCTTGTCTATGTAAGGGTCTTCTGGTTCTGAATAGCTTCTTTCTCGATCTGGAGTTCTGTTTCGCTTTCAACTTCAGAGGTTGGCGATTCGCATTCTATGAACTCTAAAAGCTTCAAATCACTGCCCAGATTACTTGTAACATTACCAGTTTCACATAATTTCGTGCTTAATTTGGCAGTTGCGGAATAAAGAAAAACAAAATGTATTAGATCTCCGCAATGCGGCCCACGTAGCTTGTTTTGGCATCGACTCCGTGCCTGGTATGACGTCACAACGTGACTATGCCCAGGTCTCCCTTTGCGCGGTTTTTGACATGACCGGAAGTAAAATTTCACGTTTTTAAACGGCAAAAGCGCGGGGAAGGAAAATCGAAATCGAAAAATAAGTTTTGATATTCAAATCAGGATATCATTTAGATTCGATCAGGCAAATAAAAAAAAAATCTGTCATATGCACTTTAAGTTTATTAAATATTCGTGACCTTTGCATGACCTGGATGTAAAACATCGCTGTTATACCACAACAAATACATGTAGCGTATCGCACTTTGCAAGGATTGTTGTGTAATCTTTGCTGCACTTGCTACTTATTAGTTTTCGAACAGTAAAGTTTAAAATTCAGTTCTTTAACTTATTTTAAAATAGGATTTTAGAAGGGCGCAGCTAAGTGTACGAAAACTGGCACAGTAAGTCGAAATGTATGCGAAGATTCTTACCGCTAAAATTCAGGAGCAGTTAAATTTAAGCTGGCGTTGAAAGTTTTTCCATTCACTTTCATCTTTTATCTATCAACTGCCCAAAACTCATGAAGTTCCTTGCAAAATTACCAACAAAACGGGCTATTTGTTCATCTACAATACCTTTACTGTGCAGTGAAAAGTGCAAATATTAGCCGCTAAACGTTTACTCACCTCGAAAGAAATTGTCCGCACTGACCTGCTTCTTCGTCAAAAAGCCCGGCAAGACCGGCAATTTATAGCTGAAATGTTCCTTTTACTTTTGGAATTCTTCGGTTGACGAAGATTTAAATGACCGACGAAAATAATCAAATAAAGTTCTTTTTGTACAAAAACTGGACCCGTACGAAAACTGGGCAACATATTGTAATACTGCGTTTGCATGACGTTTTTCATAACGGTGTGAGTTTAAAAGGAAAGATAGGGTCAAAGTGATTAAAACCACTAGGGATATGATGCCGGTATAGATTTTAATATCAGAATGCGGAAATCTCTCTCCGGTGATATAGCTGCCGGAATGAACCTTGGACAGGAGGATATTCATTTCCCTTATTATTTAGACGGGCCCTGGTGGGGCACTGGCTTCTAGCGATGTGGAAAGAAAGGAATTTTGTCGTAGTAGGTTGTTCAAGGTCACTATGTTAATGAGATATGGGTATGGTGACAGCAGAGGAATCATAGTTTGTCCGTGCTTTCTTGGGGACAGGGCTAGGTAATGCAATGCCCCTACCACGTTTAAATCGTTGGCGCGACAGATTGATGTACACAACGATTTTCAAGAGGGTTTTGGACATTATACGGATCAAAATAGGTCAAATGAACTGGACATTGAAGGGCTCAAAGCTGCTCAAAGGAACGAATTTGGTTGTTCCAGGACAGAATATAACTGTAGCCTTCTCTGGATAAAACTGGAAACACGTTTGTTTGTTATGACGGTGTATTTGAAACATCTGTCACTGTACATGTCCTCTTACAGAACGTTCAGTTCATTCATTGGAAATCTAGCTCTTATAAAGAGGGGGGGGGACGCTAGAAACTACACTAGGTTACTTTTCAGGAGCACCCAACGGTTCACCTGAGATATTCGGATCTCATTGCAGTGAAAACTAGACTGATTTCTTTGGCGAAACATTACCAGTCAGACTTTCGTAACAGGGGGACTGTTTAATTCCTATTGTTTTTTGTAAAAACCAATTGCAAGGGTGATCGGACAGCTAAGAAGGGTAATTTTATTGCCCAATATTTCGGTGAGATAAAACTCACCTTCATCAGGGGCTGTAAAAGCTAAGTAAAAATCGAATGAAACGGTTACAAGATTTAAAATGATTAAAATGAAAAGATTAAATATGACTGGTTGACAAACATAGAAATCGGAAACGTGACTAACAGCTATTTTTTAAAAATAGAAATAGATTAAGTTTCATCTCGTCTGTTTATTCCGTGGGGTTCAAGAGTCTTGCCCTTTGAAATCAAAAATGCTTCTCTGGCGGCTTTACGAATGCTGTCCCTGTTCGAGTGCTTAATTAGGGTTTAATTAGAGTTTGTCTCACCGAAGTGTTATCGTGTGTATAGTGAGTTTGACTCACCGAAGTGTTTAATAAGCGAGTTTGCCTCACCGAAGTGTTATGGTGAGTTTGTCTCACCGAAGTGTTAAGATGATTTCCGCTCAACGTTCGAGCAGTAGCTGCAAAAATTAAGTTACCAAAAAAATACTTGCCGCACAGTCACATTTTGAGAACACATAAGAAGAACTTATCGATACTTTTGATCCCAGGCTGACCCCGCGAGAGAAAATTGGATCTGAAGTTATCCATATTTCAATTAAAAAGAAGTCAGGTCAGTTCAAAACAAAATGGCGCTCGTTTTTAGCATATTTTTACACGATTTGACATTAATTTTCTCGACAATGCTTGAGAATTTCATCGCGGGGTCACTTGGAGAAGTGAATTAAAGTGAGATGTTTTAAACAGCATTGAAAATGTTACCGTGCTATGAGTAGATTTTTAGTAAATATTTTTTGCACTTATTGCTCGAACGTTGAGCGGAATCCGTCTTAACGAGTTTGTCTCACCGAAGTGTTTTAGTGAGTTTCGTCTCACCGAAGTGTTTCAGTGAGTTTGTCTCACCGACGTGTTTTGGTGAGTTTGTCTCACCGAAATGTTTTAGCGAGTTTGTCTCGCCGTAGTTCTATTGTGAGTTTACCTCACTAAGTGTTTTACGGAGTTTGTCTCATTGAGATGTTGTAGTGAGTTTGTCTCACCGAAATGTTCTAGTGAGTTTGTCTCTCCGAAGCGTTTTAATCAGCTTGTCTCACCAAAGTGTTATTGTGAGTTTGTCTCGCCGGAGTGTTATAGTGAATTTGTCCTACCGAAGTATTATTGCGGGTTTGTCTCGCTAAATATACCGAGTTTCTCGCTAGAGAAGTTTTATAGAGTATTCGATCCACTTGCGGCGCTGTTAGGAGTTGTCTCGTTTTAGAAGTGCTAGAGTGATTTTATTTCGCTTCAAGAGTTTTAGCGATTTTGTCCCGCCCTGGGCTAAGTTTTTACTTTCTTTGGTTTAAGAATGTTAATGCGTTGAAAGACAAGATAGAGCGGTTGGAATCAACCTTGACACGAACTAGTGTTTCGTTCGCCCTCGATACTGTGCGTCAGCTGGCCAGCCGCCTTACTCCCCTAGTTGACCCGTACGCCCTTATTGCTGCTCTTGAACAGTTGGCGGATGTTTCTAGGGAGACTGTCCACCCCGATCGCAAGACGTACGATGCGATCTTTAAACAGTGCAGACGCCTTGTCGATGAACCCCGCCTTGCTGCCATTGTCATCAGTTTGTTGGGTGACAAAGAAGAGAAAATGGTAGCGGGTCAGATTCAAAAGCTTCAAAAGATTCAAATCGAGCAATCCGTCTCCGTCGCCACGTGGTCACGTCCTTCAATTTGGCCAAGGTTCTCAGCCAGGTCCCAGTTTTTTGGGCCCTATGTTCTCCACTGGCTTCAGAGGCCGTAGAGTTGGGCGCTCAGGCCCCTTACGGGGCAAATGCTTCTATTGTTAGAGTGTAGGGCACTTCATTGCCAATTGTCCTTTGAACAAGAAGAAACAATAAAGATGTACTGCTTGTGCATTATTCCCTTCAAGTTTGTTCTTTCTCTTGCGTGTCTTAGTTCTTGTTGTTGTTTTTTTTCTCCGCATGAGTTAGGCTTCCCCGAAGGGGTTATCTCATACCCTTCATTGCTCCGTGCCTGGACGGGGTATTTCGGGGTTGCTCCGCTTTGGGGTTTTTTCTCCCCTTCATAGTATGCTTCTTTCGTTTCAGGGGAATTCTAAGCGATTTAAGACCTTTCATTTCAACCCGGAAGAAGCTGCCCTCCAGCGTGTTTCCTTTAGTCGGTGTGATTGCGGGTAAACTCCAAGGCGTCGTAACCCCGGTACCCTCGGTTCATATAGTTTCCACGCTCATGGCCAAAGCTTCACCTAGTTTTCTTTCATTTCGAAACCCGGACGCTTTTGTAGTTGGGGAGTTGCACAGGCACGTTGACAAGTTGGAGGAAATCCTCGCCCAGCATCCAAAACAAGATGAGATTTTGTCGTACATCAAATATAAGGTTAACGTTAGGGACTTTTTAGGGACAATAACAAATCATGCCTTGGCTTTGAGGATTTTATTTCTACTACTATCCTGGAACGTGTTAAAATGGATCTCTCTCAGTTTGGGGAAAGGTCGGTGAAGTCGAACCCCCTCACCTTGTTATGCCATTGACTGTAGAACCCTCAAAGCCAAGATTATGCCACGATGAACGCTTTCTCAACTTGTGGATCAGAGATTTGCCCCTCAAGTTGGATTACATATATGATTTACCTCGTTGTGTTGGAAAGTCCCATTTCCAAACCACTACGGATAACAAGAGTGGTTATGATCGCGTCGAGCTTTCTAAGGAGAGTAGAAAATATTTTGGCCTACAATGGCAAGGCTGGTATTTTGTTAACAATACTATCCCTTTTGGTTGGAAGGGTAGCGCGTACGTTTACAACCCCATCGGTATGGCTGCTACCAGTTGCATCAGATCCCTGGGAGTGCCTTGTAGCCAATATATTGAGGACAGACATATTGGACAGCTTTCTCCTTCCCCTGAATCTCGTTTGTCTGCGGGGGATTGGTCAGATTTAGAGTTTGCCCATGCTGCCTTTTTCATAGCTGCCTTTGTTCTTATTTCTTTGGGATATTTTATTGGCCTATCCAAGTCTTCGCTTATCCCTGCTTGAGTTGTCAAATTCCTTGGATTCTTGGTTGACTTTCAACTTTGTGCCTTCCTTTTATCAGAGGATAACAAGATATTAAGTTTGCAACTTTACGTGAACACATCTTAGCCAACCGAGAGGTCTCAGTTAAGACCCTCCAGCGACTGGCGGGTAAAATATCTTCTTTTTGTATCGCGGTTCCTGCGGCTTTGCTCTATGCTAGGGAAATTTTCCGGTCCACTGCTGGCTTCGCTAGGTCTTCGCGTTAAGTTCGGGTGACGGGAGCCCTTAGGAAGGAAATAGAACATTGGCGCTTCCTCGACTCTTGGGAAGGTTGTCTCCCGTAGCTTAATGAAAAACACGTTGTGGTCAAGATTTCCTCTGATGCTTCGGATTTTGGTTTGGGAGGTTCTATCGTGTCACCGGGCATGTCGCCCTTTGAGGTTCGCGACTATTGGACCAGCGATACTAGATCTCTCCCGATTGTTGTTAAAGAGGTCCTCGCCTTTGTTAATACCTTGCAAGCTGATAAAACCCTCGTTACCACTGCGCGTGTGGATGCTCACACCGATAACATGGCCTTTTTACAGTCTTGGGAGAAACAAGGCGGTAAGAATGTGCAGCTTAACGACGCTCTTAAGAAGTTGCACGAGACAGCCTTCGCGCTCAACGCAGTAACTTCGCTCAAGTATGTCCCATCTTCTGCCAACCCGGCCGATCCGCCGTCCCGTGTCCTGTCGGATCTGGATTACATGCTTTCTAGGAAAGCTTGGCAAGAACTAAAACAAAAGTTTGGTCCTCATACAATTGACCTCATGTCTCTGGATTCAAACGCCCAGATTGATAGTAAAGGCAAAATGTTAAGGCACTTTGCTCCCTTTTTTACGCCGCACTCTTCAGGGGTGAACGTTTTTGCTCAAACTATTTCGGCAGCCGAGAATGCCTACGTGTTTCCTCCATTTGTACTCGTTGGTCCACTTCTGAGATTTCTGCTGGAATCCGAGCTATGATTCACTATCGTCGTTCCCAAGCTCTACCCACTCCCGTTTTGGTGGCCTATCCAGAATTCTCGCAGCCACGCCCGTTTACAACTGGGAAGCAAAGGGGATTTGGGAATTCTCCTCTTCCCTTCACCTAATGCAAGTTTTGTTACTCGTCCACTTCCACGGGACCTTTTTGCCTTCAGAGTAGCAAGTGGAAAGTAGACATTTTTCTCTCTTTCTCTCTAAGTCCAGACGACCCAGGATTTGGAGACCGGCTGTCCCATGTCCACAATGCGCCTATCTCAACGATGATTCATTTAACTTTTGTCAGAGGTGTGGATTTAGAAGAGATCCATTTGTTGTGGATAATGCCCGAGACCTGGTGAGAATCGACCTTAAAGATATGGAAGACCGTATTTCGGAACTTAAGAAGATCAGGTCCAACAAACCTTATGAGAAACAGAAATCCTCTGTTTACCGGGAGCTGGTTAGATTTCTGGCATCTTTACCCACTCCCAAGTCCCTCTCCTCTGCCTCCCCTGGGGACATCCTGAAATTCCTCGTTTGGAAGGACAAGTCAGGTCGAACAAAAGTCCATCAGATGTCATGTCCACAAGCGGGCCAAACTCGATCGTCCTCTTGTAGTTGCCCTTCTAGGTTTGCTGCCGGCACGGTTGACAGCCTGTTGGGAAAGCTCAGAGCCATCTTTGCTGAAGCTGGACTCGGGGGAGAATGGGACGACAGGTTGGGAATTGGTAATCCCGTTTCCCATCCATCTATTAAGAACTATTTAAAATGAAATAAGGAAGAATAGGCTGAAACCAGAGTTTGCTCAAAGAAGGCTGTACCTTTGTTTCTTGAAAAGCTTCAAATGATAGCTCAGTTTATTCTCACTCAACTTCAAAGCCCACGGAACTCTCCTATTTCCCTGTATATCTTTAGTCGCTATCTTTGTTTTTCACTACCGACTTTTTCTCCGGAGACCGCTCTTCCGATTTGGGTGGGTCCTTTCCAGAGAGGTCTTATTTTTTCCCGAGTCCTCTGGGATATTATTTAACCAGACGTTTGGTAAAACTTTGAGAGGGGATTCGGTCAACACGTTTGCAGTGCGTCGATGCGAAAATCTGATTGTGTGTCCAGTCAAGAATTTTGAGCGTTATATTGAAGTCGCTAAGTTAATTAAAATTAACCTAGGTCAGGGTTTTTTATTTCGTGTTACTAAGGGTAATAATGTTACCCAGGAACCTTTTTCTGGTTCTGCAGTTCATGGTAGACTAAAGTTCTATCTAGACCAAATTCAAGCCAATGATGGAGAAACTCCTCACAGCTCTCGTAGTGGCTGCTCCATAACGCTTTCTTTGCTCGGAGCCTCCAAGGAAGCAGTTGCTAACCACGTCGGTTGGGCTAGTACGAAAATGGTTGACCACTATTCTCTCTAGGGGCTCCGCACAAAATAGCCTTAGAACGCTGATTACGTAACCCTAGCATACCGCGTTCAGTCCGTGGCAATCCATCACATGCCTTAGTGGTATGGGGCTCTTATATAAGGCCACTCCCTTATCACTACAGCTCATTCAGTCTTTTCGGTGTTACGAATGCTCCTCTTCGCGTCCCACCCACCTCTCCGCAGCGATGAACTAGCACTCCACCAGGAGCTCCCCGCTACTGACCGCCTTGGGCTGAGTCTCCCATATCTTATCTAGTCTAAGCCATTGTTTGCGGATGGTCCTAGTGAGAATATATTACTATGCAGGCTAAGTACTCACGCGAATATACAGGTAGCGCAATTTTATAAAAACGCATGCATTTATTACAGTATTGCCAAATAGCAAGGGCTGGGGCTGGAGGAGAATTCAAAGGCTTAATTCTAGCATCGACGGTTGGTTGGCCGGGGGTCAAGTCAAATCAAGTTTATTGTACACCGTTTAGACTTATTTACAAAAGAAAAAGAAACAAGGAGATATTACTAGTATTAACAATCAGAAATAGTTAATACAATAATATTTATAAGGCGCTTATCCATTTAAGTGCTAAGCGCTTTACAATGCTTAAAAGTAATAATAATAATAATAATAATAATAATAATAATAATACATTGTACATTGCTACAAAGCATAAGCTTGTTTAAAAAGGAATGTCTTAAACTTAGATTTAAAAATATTAATATTATCAATAGATCTAATTGCCATGGGCAGATCGTTCCACAGTCGGGGGGCAATGACTGAAAAAGCTCCGAGTCCATATGTCTTTAAGTTGTAGGGTTCAATAGCAAACCGCCACTTGTCAGAAGATGAGCGAAGGTGTCTGGCAGGTTCATAAACAAGCAACAGTTCTGTCAGATAGCTAGGAGCTAAATTGTTTAGTACCTTAAAACATACAAGATTTATCTTAAAAATTATTCTCTGCTCTACAGGTAACCATTGTAGCTCCTTAAGAGTTGTTGGACGGACCATTAGAAAAGTGATGGGGGGGGGGATTTTTAGCCTGCCACAATTTTTTTTTTGGCCCATTTCCTGTGCAAGAATTTTTTTTGGCTACAGCCCTATGCATGAATTTTTTTTTTTGAGAAAATATTTTCCTTATGCACAATTTGCTATTGAATTAATTAAAAACAATGCAACTTTGTTTACTAAATACAAAGCTTATACTCTTACGTTACTTTACATTTTTAAGTTTATTTTATTACAAAACACCTTTAAATAAATTATGTTCGCTTTAAAATTTAATTTACTGAAGAAAGTAATGTTATGAATTTATATAGTTAATAGTCAAGAGGTGACAGTTGCTGTTCATGTTTCACCCTTTCACTCCTTGAGTGGCCAAAGTAAAACATTTAGAAAAAATTCCAAATTTCTTTTTATAAAAGCCTAAAATATATAAACAGCTCTATGCAAATGAATTTAAAATTATATTTGATTGTAATAGTATTATTATCATATCAAAATAGATTGCTTTCCAAGTTTTTATGTATCATTGTATACATACAATGTATTTATTTTAAATTTTATATCATTGAATACATCCCGATATTTATTTCAAGTTTTATATCATTGAGTACATATTTGTGTAAAAATTGTTGACAGTTGCTGTTCGCGTTTAACCCTTTCACTGAGTGGCAGAAGAGAATAATTAACAAAAAATTCCAAATTTCGTTTTATAAAAGCCTATTAAAAATATAAACAGTTTTATGCAAAAAGATTAAATATTGCATCCGATTGTAATTGTATTATTATCGTATTAAAAAACGTTGCTGTTCAAGTTTTGATATCGTTGCAAACATTTAATTTAAAAGTTGTTGTCAATGTTTCACACCAAGAAAATAAAAGAAAGTGAATTTGGGTGTGATTGTTTGTTGCTTTTTATATATACCTGACAAGTGATTAATGACCTTTTTATTCCACGAGAGCGATGTATTTTCCGCTGGTATTCAGAGTAATTAGCTATGCTAAAATTCTTTTGCACTTGGTGTCGCACGTTTCGTGCGATACGCACCTGTGATTGGTTAGTTTCAGATATTTATATTTTCTTCCACCGTTGAATATTCACTCACGCTTGCAATCCACGCGGTTTAATACTTCGCTAGATTTTAAAATCTATCTTCCTGATGAGTGATGAAGACGAATCTTCTGGATCTGCTGTTCCAGTTCTCCCATCAGGGGAAACAACTACTGGCAATCAACCTGAAGATCCATTAGTGAACCAGGTTTTTACGCTATTCAAAGATTACCTGGAAAATAAATTGGAAAGCAAGACCAAAGAAATCGAGCAGAAAAGCAAGATCGACAAGGAGGTGGTTCAGTTAAAGTTTAAAGGAAACCAGAAGCAATTCGAGCTCAACGCTTCCTTAGATTCCATTTTGGAAAACATCGAATCAGAAAGCCAACGAGGTCAGCCAAACCAGGAGCGCATTCGTAATCTTGCACAAGACGGCAGGCAGCTCATTCGAAAGAGGCAGAAATTGATAAAGATCGCCGACAAGAGCAAAGATGGGTGGCAGGTTGTCGCTGAATACGAGTCTGACGAGCTTGCGTCGGGATCAGAAGACGAGAAACGTCTTAAGAAAGCCAGGGAAGCGGCTGGTCGTAAACGCCGCCAGAAAGAGCAGGCGGCCAACGATCGTGGGAAAAAGCAGAGAATTACTGGTACTACTGATAATCAGCTTTTTCGCGGTAAGATCTTATTGATTCAAATGCCTCGTTTACTTTGTGATTTCTCATAATTTGGATCCGCTTGCGAATCCTACCATACCTCTTGTCTGCCTGGTTATTTACGGGAATTGAAGGGTAAAATGATTTACGTTCGGTTGAGCGCAGCGAATTAGAACGTAAATGTATTTTCCGCTGGTATTCAGAGTAATTAGCTATGCTAAAATTCTTTTGCACTTGGTGTCGCACGTTTCGTGCGATACGCACCTGTGATTGGTTAGTTTCAGATATTTATATTTTCTTCCACCGTTGAATATTCACTCACGCTTGCAATCCACGCGGTTTAATACTTCGCTAGATTTTCCCACCCTCCCACCCAGCTTACTGCAGTCTTTGTTATTTTTCGTTTGCAGGCCGTAGGGATGCTCCTTACGAAGGATTCAAATGCTTCAAATGTGGGAAATACGGCCACTGGGCCAGGGACTGCCGATCTGCCTTCTCGTCTTACCAGTCCTACAGTACCAACTCCTTCCCAGGACTTTCCTACAACAAGCCATCAGGATCACAGCCAATCCAGTCAGTTATCAAACATTGAGGAGGACTTAGCGCAGGTACAAGGAATTGTAGAAAAATTGGAAGTGGAAAGTGGTTGTCCCTTAAATGTAAAGGGCAACTTGAGGGTCCACATTGACTTTTGGAAATCTATCGGCGCGCCTAATTTCATCTTATCGGTTATTGAA
This sequence comes from Siderastrea siderea, assembly GCA_964030785.1. Lineage (NCBI taxonomy): Eukaryota > Metazoa > Cnidaria > Anthozoa > Scleractinia > Rhizangiidae > Siderastrea > Siderastrea siderea. The sequence goes on from OZ034968.1 coordinate 62,941,889, forward strand.
AACGGTTATAGATTACCATTCGCCAGTTTTCCTGAACCCGTGAAACTGAAAAATAACAAGTCTGCTAGGCTCAATGCCGATTTTGTGGACGAAGCTATCCGTGAGCTTGTTCTTTCTGGTCGTGTCTGTGAAGTCTCTCAAGAACCTTTGGTAGTTAACCCTCTATCGGTGTCAATACAACCTTGTCGGAAAAAGAGGTTAATTCTTGACTTACGCCACGTGAACAAGTGTCCAGTTAAGCAAAAGGTAAAATACGAAGATTGGAGGGTTGCTCTTGCTTATTTTGCAAAAGATTCCTACATGTTTTCCTTCGATCCCAGAAGCGGGTATCACCATGTTGAAATTTCACAGGAACACCAAACTTTCCTGGGATTTTCCTGGAGAGCACCTGGTTCCGGGGGTGAAGTATTCTATGTCTTTACCGTCCTTCCGTTTGGGTTGTCCGCCGCCCCTTACTTATTTACAAAACTCTTAAAACCCCTAGAGAAGCATTGGAGACTACAGGGTATTTGTATAGCCATTTTCCTAAATAATGCTTGGGGCACAGTTCAAGATAGAGAGGGCTGTTGTATTACGGCGCAAGCTGTAAGAAAGGATTTGGCCAGCGTGGGTTTTATAACCAATGATGAAAAATCGGTATGGGAACCCACCCAGAACTTGAACTGGTTAGGTATCGCTTGGAATTCGGCTTTGGGCACTTTAGAAATCATAGAGAGAAGGATCACAAAGATTTTAAATACCATTCATCAAATTATCGACGCTGATTATATGGTCTCTGCGAGAAGATTGGCTTCCTTTACGGGGCAAATTATTTCCACTGGTCCTGTGGTTGGTAACATTGCTAGAATTATGACTAGACATTGCGTCATGTCAACCTTGTGTAATGACCATTGGGATTTAGAGTTTCGCCTAGATGATTACTGCAAAGAAGAATTATATTTTTGGAAAGAAAATCTCATGAATATTAACAGTAGGCATTGCTTTGTGAATACATCTCCTAGCTATTTTGTATACTCTGATGCCAACGCTACCGGTTGTGGCTCTGTTATTGGTTTTAATAACGATTACGTGTGCCATAAAATGTGGACAGAGCTTGAAAGCTTGCAGAGCTCTACGTGGAGGGAGCTATATGCAATTGAATTTTCTTTGCAATCATTCGCCCCAGTGCTTAAAGGGTCACGTTTCAAATGGTTTACTGATAATCAAGCCGCTGCCAGAATCGTTGAAGTGGGCAGTATGAAACTAGAATTACACAGAATTGCGAGAAGTATTTTCAATATTTGCATTCAGTCAGGGATCTACTTGGAAGTTCAATGGATTCCCCGTACTCAAAATCAACAGGCTGATTATATAAGTCGCTTATTGGACACTGATGATTGGCAGATTACCGATGATTTGTTTATGTCTTTGGATGCCCGTTGGGGACCTCATACTGTAGACTGTTTCGCTAATTATTATAACCATAAACATAGTTAATAAAAGAATCTGGTTATGAAGCTCAGCAAAGTCCTTTGTTTTATGTTTTTGTTACCGTTTTTAGCCTTGACGGTGCACAAACAACAATAGGTTTTGAATTTTGCATGAGCAACGAACCAATAAAAATGCCACTGTTAAGTTATTCAACCATAGTGTGCGATCGTAAAACAAAAGATTGTGCACTTTCGTAGAACTTTCAACATAAATTGCAGCACCTTTGTTATGGCCTTTGAAAGTTGCAAGGTTTCATAACCAGTCCCTCGAGTAACTATGCCATAAACTACCGAAGTTCTTTTCTCGGTTTTGGAACCCCAATACGACTGGAGTTGACTTTTTTATTCAACCTCTGAGGGGAGAGAACTGTTGGGTGGTCCCGCCTGTTTCTATCGTCCCAAGGGTTCTACATTACATGAAGTGTCAAAAGGCTGTTGGTACTATTGTTGTACCCTTTTGGCCTTCGGCTCATTATTGGTCTCTAGTTACGAATAAGTATCTTAAGTATGTATCCGCTTATAGCATGCATATTTGGAACCAGTCCCTCGTCCATGGTAGGAAACTTAATTCCCTTTTAGGATCCCAGCACTTTAAGGGGTATGTTATTGCTTTAAGGATGAAATTTTTTGATTATCCACATTGCTTATTAATCAGTCAGAGAAGCATGCACTGGCCATACACTGAGTGTGACGGCACCCGCACTATTGCTTTACTATTATTGGTATCCGCATTTTCGACTCAATGGTTTTTTATGCTAATGGTGACTACACCTGTTATTGTTATTGTTATTGTTATTGCTATTGTTTGGGCGCTGGCCTTACTAAGGGGTGACTGCACCCCTTAAGTCTACGGCGTAATTGGTTTTCGATCTCCAGAGCTCTTGCCCTAGTTTTTTGAAGTTTGCATACTTAGCCTTGCTACAGGTTATTACAATTTCTTATGGGCTTAGTTTTGGATTGCGCGTTCCTACCCCAACTCCCCCCCCCCCCCGCCTTTACTTTTGAGTGTTTTGTTTCTTGCTTTTCAGATACTCAATTCATGTAGGGCATGGGAGCCCCTCCTGTTTTCGTCTTCAATCAGCTTTGATCAGATAGTGAGAGTGATGGCACAGTCTCGATCGACCTCTACCACCAAAGCTTATCTCCGGGTCATTAAGAAGTTCTTAGAATGGTGCAAGTCTAGGAAATTAAGTGTTCAACTGCCTTTTTCTGTTAGCACAGTATCTCTTTACTTATTCGAAATCCATCAGTCTTGTGCCTCCAGTGCTTCCATGATACAAGCTCACGCTGCTTTAAAATGGTTCCATTCGTTCGTTCCTAGCCTCGACCGCAATCCTCTAGATAGCGAATTTTGTAAGAATATTATTGAGCCAGCAAAACGCACCAAGTGTAAGCCAGTTACAAAGAAGAAACCTTTTTCCTCTCAGATTATTAAGGCCATTCTTGATTCTCACAATAAGGAAGATGCTAGTTTGAAGGACCTTCGGGTAGCTGCTTTATGTTCGTTAGCCTTCGCCGGTTTTTTCCGGTATAATGAGTTATGTAATCATGTGTAATATTGTTCCCAGCCATATTGAATTTCATAGTGAGTACATAAGGATTTTTGTGCCTCGTAGTAAAACTGATGTTTATAGGGAGGGTAATTATGTCTATATCAGATCATTGGGAACTCCATACTGCCCCAGTGGTGTTTTAAAAAGGTATATGAATTTAGCCGGGATTGATGCTAATAGTAATCTCCCTTTGTTCAGACCGCTCGTTTTCCACAGGAGTAACACTAGCTATACCCTAAGAGATGGAAAAATCTCCTATACGTCATGTAGGGAAATGCTAAGGGGTACCTTAAAGCAACTGGGATTCAATCCGGATGACTACGGTCTCCATAGCTTAAGGTCCGGGGGAATAACTTCCGTTGTCCGTAACAGTTGTAATTCAATTTCTGAAAGACTGTTAAAGTTGCATGACAGATGGAGGACGGACACAGCCAAAGATATGTATGTTGAAGAAAGTCTGGATAATAGGCTTTTGGGAACAAAATATTTAGGACTTTAATTATGTTACCTTTTTTCCGTTATTCTACCAATATGTTTTTCTCATGTATTATCTTGTAAAAAAAAAAATTGTAAGAAGTTTTTTCTTTCTAAGTTGTAAGCTTTTTGATAATGTATTAAACTGCTTGGATCCGCTTGCGAATCCTACCATACCTCTTGTCTGCCTGGTTATTTACGGGAATTGAAGGGTAAAATAATTTACGTTCGGTTGAGCGCAGCGAATTAGAACGTAATTGTAACAAGCTTCAGCTCCTGAGCTTGTCGTGTGTTAATAATTTACAGTTTAATAGACTACGCTTATTCGAACTCAGTTATTTTGAATTTCCCGTTATTTCAAACTTAAACCAATTTCCCTTCGGCTTGGATTTGCCCTTCACTTATTTACTATCGGTTATTTTGAACTCCCGCTATTTCAAACTTTTTTGTTTCCCCTGACGGTTCAAAATAACGGGATTCAACTGTATGACTATGACTATAAAAACAAAAAAAACTTTGTTCCAGGCGAAGGTATCCCCCTCCCGACAAAAGAAACATCAATTATGAAAACAAAATTTTATAGCATCCTGGCAGCGCCCCAGAAAATTTCCAATTTTTTAAACACTGGAGACACTACTTGAGCACTTTGCCAGAACGAATTATGGTTTCATATCAAAATGAGGCCCATCTTGTGCATGAATTTTTTTTCGGACATTTTCCCTTGCATAAATTTTTTTTTCGGACATTTTCCCTTGCATGAATTTTTTTTTGGTGTTTTCCCCACCCCCACCCCCATCACTTTTCTAATGGTCCGCATGATCAAACTTATGCAAGCAAGCAATCACACGCGCTGCTGCGTTTAGAACACTTTGCAATTTGTTAATTTCATACTTAGGGAGGCCGTATAAAAGCGAGTTGCAGAAATCGAACTTAGAGCTTACAAAAGAGTGCACAAGAACTTCAGCCGTTGCAGTATTGATATACTTACGAATCTCAGCTATGTTTCTAAGATGATAAAAGGCCCCCTTAACAATATTTTTGATATGACAAGACATTGTTAACGTATTATCAAGAACGACGCCGATGTTGCGCGCTTTGTTCGTATGCTTGATGAGATCAGTCCCCACTGTAATAGATGGAAGCTTTGGGGGAAGTCTGAATTTGTAAATAGTTGAAATAGTTGGATACTGCCCTTTTTAAATCGATAGAGGATCTAAGTTAAATAAATAAATAAATAAATAACAAAGACCAAGTGGGACTGTCTCTGCCTCTGAGCCGGGACTTGTCCGGCCTCGTGTGTGCAAGTGGACTTCTCGGGTGGCGCTAAGTCGGTACTTAGTGGAAACGGAAGCCATGATCCCCCACCCCCTCCCCCCAAAAAATACGAAGAACGGTACATAGGTACGTAGTCCCTCTTGTGGGTATACTTGTGCCATCCTTTGACGCAACAGATACTGGGACACTGGGATTGGATTGTAAACAACAAACTCGGTTGATATTAATAACCACTCCTTTGTTAAGGCTCTTGGAATAAAAGATAAATCGATCTATTAACATTGAATGTGAAGAAATATTCAACCATCCTTTTAAATTGAATTCATGAATGCATGATCATTAAATGATGAATGTACAATGTTGTTCAATAATGAATGATATTCTTCTTATTTTATCAATGAGTTATATTATTTGATATCACTTTAAACAGTGCAACCTCGCCTTAACGGCCAACCAGTTAACACGGGCATCATTTTATGTTGCTGACCGTATTGACTAGGCTAACTGTTTAAGAAAAGACTTGGAGATAAGCACATTTTGTCTTTGTAACAATTTTAAAAACTGTTTTTTACAAAAATACTGATTTCAGTATATAAAAAGACGAGATACACTAGGTGTAAAATTTGCTATGACATTATTATATCCAGCAGTATTATTTTGTCTTTTTTTTTTCATTTATCAGTTGTACCTTAGAATAAATAATCTTTACGAAACCAATAAAGTCAAGAGCGGTATAAATCTTCTATACATTTTTTACGAAATGGGTGATCTCTCTTTAAAACTGGTTTACATGAAAACCGAAGTTGTACAAAAAGTTCAATAAATAGCATAATAAATATACATAAAAGCCAAACCAATTCTTCAAGACTCCTTTGACTGAAACTCGGGTCTTGTCATCATCGGTTATGCAAGATGAAATACGTCATCTAGGTTATATAGGAGTATAGCTAACTGTCGTGGGTCGTGGATCGTGGGTGGAAGTCGTGGGTCGTGGGTGTGGGTAAAGTCGTGGGTGTGGGTAAAAGTCGTGGGTAGCAAAAAAGACATTTTTAAAAAATTCAGAACAAAAATTTGTGACAAAATAGTTCGTGTGTGGCTAGTCTGAGGCAGAGTTTCGACCCGGCCAAGGAAACTTTTAGAGGCCTTTATACTTAACAAACTTAAATAGCTTACAGCTGGCTTATACACTGCAAGTTCTTTCAGTGAAAGTCTAATTGAACATTCGCTTTGTGTACTCTGCGAACAAGAATTGGTACGATTGTAAGACCAGGGATGAGAGAGAAGAAGAAAGGTAACGTCCATACCTTTGCGCAGCAACACAACCTGTGTGTCTAGCTCTTCTCCTCCGTAAAGTCAAGTTTAAGCGGTTTAAGGTTAATATCTTTCACCTGCACATGTAGTGCCCACTCTTTTCGCTCTTCAGTCTAGGCTATCGCTAGGCGAGCGCTTTATTTTTTGTTACAGGCAAGAGTAGCGCCGCTAGCAGCTATATTCTTTGTTTTAAATAACAGCTTTATTCATTCCCAAAATAAAAGCATCATTACCCCCACCCCCAATCCTGAATGGAACTTGTCTATGTAAACTGTTCGGAAATTAGTGGTAGGTAACTAAACACATAAAAAACATTTATTATCTTTGAACATCTAAAGGAAGATGTAACCTTAATTTGCGGATAGAAATCAACCTACGGCTACGATTTTAAAAGACACGCGGAAACAATTTGAAAACGTTAGCCTAACGTTTTCAAGTTGTAAAGTATAAAGGCCTCTAAAGTTTCCCTTGGCCGGGACGAAACTCTGCCTCAGACTAGCCACACACGAACTATTTTGTCACAAATTTTTGTTCTGAATTTTTTTAAAATGTCTTTTTTGCTACCCACGACTTTTACCCACACCCACGACTTTACCCACACCCACGACCCACGACTTCCACCCACGACCCACGACCCACGACAGTTAGCTATACTCGTTATATAGCAATCAGGTAAGTGATCGCCTGCTCTCAGTCTAGATACAGCGCATCAAAAGATATATTAACACACCATTATATCACCCGCGCTCATTTCGGAGAATAGCTAGGTGTAGTCTACCAAACAATGCGGAAAAATGTGAGCACATGACAAGATGCCTTTTCAACTGATACAACGATCATTTCGTCTCCAGGTGCAGGGGCTGACTTTGAGGTAAAACCATAGAATTGTCATAGAAAGTTAAATTTTCGCTGCTAAAAACCACGGATCTTTTGATGCGCTGTATCCAGACTGAGAGCAGACGATCACTTTTTTTTTCCTGTTTATCTTTTAAATGTGAAACTTCATTTACGAGTATAGCTAACTGTCGTGGGTCGTGGGTCGTGGGTGGAAGTCGTGGGTCGTGGGTGTGGGTAAAGTGTGGGTAAAAAATATCAAATCGTTTCGCCTGTTGAAGAAGACATTTAAGAATATTCGCGGTCTACATGCCAAGAGACTTCGGGCCTCACGGTGAGGCAAACTTTTTACTCTTTACTTCTTTAAAACTAGTACCTATAATCTTGATTTGTGTCATTTGAAGGTAAACAGAAGGAACTGGCTGAACTGGTGGCCAATAATTTACCAGTTCCTCTTCACGATCATGTGATATTTCAGACACTAAATGAATGTTTCAATGCTCTTCTTGACGATCTGTCGAGATGTGGCAAAAACTCCAAAAACAAAGCTCATTTAAATGGCAAAGGAGGGCAGTGACTATACTTAACCAACAATTCCGTTATTTTGGAGTATTTATAAAGCGACAGTGACATTTACACGTGCTACAAAGACGACAGCGACCAGTTACAACCTGCTGTTAGTTCAGCGACATCGTTCCTGACAAGGTCGCGACAAAGCGACATGGCTACCCCCCTTAGAAGGCCTCGGTGTTAGCTACCGGAACGAACCTTGTACCCAGCGTAAAGCAGAAAGGTAATTTTTATTTTTAATCACCCCAATATACCCCTGATTTGATCATGATGTGTTCAGAGAGTCGCTATATACTTGCATGTCCTATTTCTCAGTCCTATCAATGTCAACCATACCAGCCAATATTATCAAAAAAGAAAACTTTTCAGGTTAACACCTGGCCGCACAGGGCATGCATTAGTCGGCCCACACACCCACACGAGGGGATAAAGGTGGAAGTCTCGCCGGGACTTAATGCAGGAACAAGTCCTTTTGTGTGAACTACCCCGGCATTTTCGTCAAAAAGAAAGTGAGTAGCGGAGGCTGAAATTTGGTTCATGCCTGATTTGTTCAAACAAAAAATCGGACTGTCCCTGTCCTTGCGTGTACGCGAGACTTCTCCCCGTGAAACATGCTTGCCCAGTGAAAGTCCGTACATGCAATCAGTCCCCTTCAGTGTGCAAATACCTACTACAAGGGACTTGTTCCCTCACACGTAGGGGAAGGGCAAGCCACGATTCGACAGTCATACATAGAATAGTACGTAGGGCTTTCTTCCTCTTGTGTGTGTGTATGTATGTTCGTGTCATTCTTTGACGCAGCTGATACCTCTTTACTGGGATTGGATTGTAAACAACAAACTCGGTTAAGGTTATACTCTTTTCTTTATTAAAATAAAGGATATTGAATCCATGCATTACATTGAAGTGAATGATGTAAGGTCATTAAATTAATAAATGTACAATGGAATTCAATATAACTCAATGTTCAAAATAAGTCAATATAATTCAATGTACAATGCCAATACAGAGTCATGTGTTAATAGGAGTTTTAATTATTGCAAACTGTGATTTTATAACACCGAATTTCAAGTATAAAGCCATTTAAACAGTAGATCCTCGCTTTCCTGCCACCAGTTAATAGGGCTACACCTCCCTATTCAGGGGCACCCAACGAGAAAATTTTAGCAAAATACTTGAAAAATCCTTTTCTGCTTTCTTAGATTGTTTCAGAGCTTTTTAAGGGCATGTTAGTGTAAGCTAGTACAGATTGATCTGTTCGGCGTTTCTAGCTGAAAATTTAGGTCGCAGAAAATTTTAGGAAACAGAATCCTATCCGCCGAATTTCCGAGCTACTGACGGCTCGCCGAAAATGCTAGTTGACCTTATTTTGCACTCTAAACGACATATCTGTTCCTCCGAAAACAATAGGAACCGCTAAGTCCCCTTGTTACGAAAGTCCGACGTGATGTTTTGCCGAAGAAATCTCTAGCTTTTACTGCTATTAAATCCGAAAATTTCAGGCGATTTTAGGCCTTCCGAACAGATATACCCCGAAACGAACCGTTGGGTGCCCCTGCCTATTGAGGCACCAGTTATTTTGGCCCGAGCACTGAATGCCAGGTCAGTCCTAGTTTACGGTCGATGGCCGTATTAGCGAGGTCTTACTGTAAAGGAAATTAAAAAGACATAGCACTGTTACCCTTAATAAACTATTTTATATACAACTTGATACAGATTTATACAACTGGACGAGGTAAGGGAAAGCTTTGTTATAATATCATCATGTTATTTCGACTTCTCGATCGGTTATGAAAGTGTGTCTTAAAAATAAACTTCATGAAAATAACAAAGTAAAGGGCGGGTTAAATCTTATATATAATTTTAAGAAATGAGTGAACCATTTTTAACGCTTCCTTACATAAAAACTAAAGTTGTAGAAAAAGTTATTAAATAAAATAATACTATTATTTTGTTGTACTGTTACTTTAAATAGATATATATAAGTCAGAACTATGCTTTTTACAATTCAAATTTCTTATTCTTCAATTACAAGACTCCCTCCACTAAAACTGGGGTCTTGTTATCTTCAGTTATTTGGGACAAGATGGCGGACAAGATGAAATACCGTTTCTAGATAATAGCGATCAGATGCGTTTATATATTTTATTTATATATTTATATATTTGTACTTGGAATACACAGTAATCCTACCGTTCTTGGGATGTATTCCATTTTTGGAATGAATGGAGTTATAGTGTTCATTTTGCCCCTAGTTAGCAGATCTAGCGGAATGAACGGTTCACTCAGAATAGGAAAAAACTGTGAGGCTCGTTAGGAAAAGATTTTGCATTACGCTAGCTATCTTAGATTGGTGCTAAGGACAGTCACCACAGCTGCGGAAATCACTGTAGTAAGTTGTCCACGGACTGATGAGGCGCCGCTCGGCATTGTTGGCGCCCACCATTCTCCTGGTACAGTAGTGGGCAGAATGGATGAACTGGCTGGTACAGTAGTGTGCGGCGATGAACTGGAACTTAGATGTGATGAAGACGACTTTGACGGAGGGAGGATGGAGGGCCCTGAAATTATATGAACTTAGATCAGTACAGCAGATTGAAACAATTTAGTTTACTTTTTATCATACACTGGATCCGGCCAGCCAATACGGAGACCATACTAGATCTAGAATGGAGTTTTTTGAAAGTGTTTCAGTGACCACTATACCTTTGCTTTTGATTGTCTAACCTGCGAGCTGGCTCACTGATCATGAGTTAGGTTTTTGCGCAGCCTATTTGGCTGATGTAGGCCTATTTTGCTGTTAAAGCCTTAGACGCCTCTATTCTTATATACTCTGCTCGAAATTCTGCAAGCAGAATGTGAACAAAACTAGATTTTTCCCTCATACAAGGTGTAAGTTCTGGTAACAAGACTCAGCTATCGACTTGCTCGTTTGTTAAGACGTACAGACGTACCTCAGTTTTGTACACAAAACAATAGTGCACTAGACCACTGCATTATTTACCAGCTATACGCTTCTCACTATTTTAAAGTATACAACTATGATAACCGATCATGGCCTTACGATCGATAAGAAAGACAAGACAAGCTTTAAGTGGATTTACGTTACTTAACTGACAAATGGAAATTACCTTGAGATGATTTGCCGTCGTTCACAAGAAACTTTATGGTTTTTACACTTTTTGACTCCATGCTTGATCGTCCCGCTCTTTTAGGATTCATTTTCCTTTTCAAGGAGGTTAAGTGCGCTATGGCCCTTATTTTAAGGCGGTTATCTCTCATCTGGAGTCTATTTAGAATTAACGAGCCATCTGCGGTAACTGTCAATCGCTTCCAGAAATAAGGCATCTGGCGATGAACGTCTGTTACGTTAACAGTTGCGCCCAGCACAGGATTCAGATACGCAAACTTTGTTCCGTTGGTGTCGAACAGCTCTATTTCGATCACCCGTTCCCAAGGAAACATGTTGTGCATGAGGTTGGTCAAGTTAAAGTTAGCATCTTTCCAAGTCTCCACGCCTAACGGTAAAAGAGAAGACATGTACATTAGAATGGTTGAAAGTGGATTATGCTTTGCCCAGAACAAGGACACTTGCGGTTTTATCCGCCAGTTTTATTACCGTTCCTATAACTAAATAAACAAATGAAAAAGTTGAGCTTACGATGAACTGTTTGTTACAAACTTAAGACGGCTCACCCAACCGCAAGTGATTCGGTGCTCCACCACAACCCTCCCTCACCGTTCCGGGGAGGGGAGGGGGGGAGGTAGGGGCTCCCATTCAAAAGTGATGGGATTGCTCATCATAGTTTTGAAAAGGGTTTAAGCTACCGGTATAGGAGGGGGGATGTCGCAGCAACGTGTAGCACTGAGCGACAAAAATTGTGTGTCGTACTTACTAAAGGGATAATATCAAAAGTTTTACACACGGCAGAAATTGTAGCAGGGACATGAGCCACAGACATGCTCAGTGCAGTATGTCCCTGGCACATGTCCCCGCTACATTTTCTACCTTGTTTTGTGCACCTTTTGACTTTTTCCCTGCTGCACGTGCCGTTACATATCCCTGCTACATGACCGGCCCTTAGTGTGCACACCATGCGATTTTTGTCGCTGCAACATATCCCTTCAACAAATCCCCTCTTGTGTCGGCACCTTGAAAATACGATTTTGGTTCAGTTTCAAAATACCTGCAGTTGCGTGCTGTATTATGCCAGTTTGGGGTAAGGGGAAGACAGCCCGGCAGGGGAGGGGGCGGGGGGGCTTGACAGAGAGGCCAAAAACCAGACCATGACCAGCGGCACGTCCCCGTGTATAGGCCATAAAAGGGAGTACTCCCCCCCCCCGCCCCCCCAGAGAAGACAGGTCCTGAATGGTAGGTTGACTCAGAAAACCTGATTGTTCAAAATTTACAATACTTACATGTAACGGTAAAGTTCACTCTAAAAATATGGCGAAAATCAGAACCATTCGTCAAGATAACGCGAGAAAGAAACTGGATATGGTTTCTGGAACTGCTCTGGGCCAAATGTTCAACTATCAGGCTTCCGTTGGCACCGCTCGATATTCGTGTTCCGTCTGCCAAAACTGGTGTCTTCACTACGCAGGTCGCCATGAATCTGTTACAGTACTCAACTACGATCCAGTCAGTGTGGTCAAAGCATCTGTATTCCCAGTAGAATTCATTGATATGATTCACGTTTACAGCAACACCCGGTAAGGGTAGCGAACCATTGGAGCACGCTAGCAGTTGTGTTATTACCGGTGTTGTTGTCGTTGCTGCTTTTATAATCAGACCTGAAAAGAAATATAGATGATGTTGGTGCTAAAGATATTTCGAGGTAAAGAAAAATAAAGGAAAGAGGAAAAGCTATTGAAATGCACTCCTTGTGACGATTGGCAGAATACAAATTTAATGCAATCAAAAGTCGCATGAGAGTAAGTAATCTCGGCAGTTGAAAAAAGACATAAAAACAAATTTAATCCTGTAACAGTAAAAAAGATTCTCCCCCCACCCCCCCAAAAAAAATTGTTTAAAAGAACAAAACCTTTTAATAGCAATTACTTCTAAAAGTGTGATGTAGAAAAAAGGCAAAATTTCATCAATAACTTAATTCACTTCTGTTGTTTTAGTTTTTATTTTACTTATTTTATTTAGTATCAAGGAATTATTGTAACTCTTAACTGTATTTTTTTATTTAACAGTTAGCATTAAAAGTAAAAGTATTGCGTATCTGGGTCCTCTACAAAGGTTACTTGGCCATAGATGTAAGCCAACGGGAAATGACCTCACGTGTTCTGGAAGACCTGAACTAATCATCGAAACTTGCGGTAAAATCATTACAGTTCATTCCGACTCTAGAAAATAAAAATTAGTTTCAGAATAGACCTTTAAGAGAATGAAAATTGTGGAGAAGTATTTGTGGAAAACAGATTCGAAAATCAGTCGTTCAAAACGCGTGAAAATGGCACATGCATCGCTCTGTCCTCACCGATCATGGGTTGTGATTGCGTGACTTCTGGTTTTGCAAAGATCAAGGATTTTACCTCTAAGTCATGGAGTAAAAACCGGAGAATATATTTAAAGTAATTTACCTTCCGGTCCGTGACTGCTTGACGTAACGAAGCGAAAATGAAAGTGAAAAGGCCGAACGGCCAATTTTCCCTTGAGCGAGCGGGCCGGGAGTTTTCCCCGACGTGGTTTGTTTTGATTTCGTAACTTAATCAAAGTACATGATATGTTCTATATGCCAATGTTCTGTATAAACTGGCCTTTTTACGCACATTATTTATTTATTTATTTATTTATTTTAATCATCTGTGTAATTGAATCGAGTAAATTAAATTAAATTAGTTGAGACAAAATGCAGAGTCAAATAACACGAAGGATGAATTTTGGAGAGGTATCGTTTTCATCGGAAGTTTTGATATAATGCATAAACACAATACTATACTATTTAGTTTTACCACTGTCGTACACGTACAACAGGAAAGCCTGCACGACTCCTCCTTCACGTCTTTGTGCGCTGTGCCTTATGTATCTCGGTCTTCCGACCAATTTTGCTTCTTGTATTTTTGTAGTGGGTTTAGTTTGGAGGTGACTGAATTGAGCCGTTACAACTTAAACGTCGCATTTTTTCTGATAACTGTAAGATGGAGTCCGTTAAATTTGACCTCTGATCGTCTGTTAAGCGACTTAATGTGGTTTTAATGCCACTCTTGGCATATAAGGTAACGTTTAATTTGTCTCGTTTAGGCCGTAGGAACTTGATAGGTTCTTCAGCCTCTCATGTTTGAATTTGCAAACTATTAAGCAAAACCACTGGCACACCTCGAGGCTTTTGGCATAACCGACTATGGGGATTATTGTAAATGATTCATTCCCAAATAAAAAAGATCAAGATTGCGTCTATGAAATATTCGAGACTTTAAGTATTTTTTAACTATATCAAAGAGTACATTTCAGTACTACTGTATGCGCCAGTCAGAGTGAAAGCGCAGACATTTAGTGTTCACTTCGATTCTCACATCTGATACCAAAGTCGACACAAATCACGTTGTCAACGGGTGTAAACATTCATCTCAAGCTCTAAACATGATCCTAAAACGAGCTATTAGTTTAAAGGCCAGGATTTTACCCTTTACTCGCCCCAGCACGTATGCCATTTAAGTCAGAAGTTCCGCACTTGGGTGTTGATGTTTCGTTTCAGTTTATGTAATTACCGCCCACGTACAAAACAACGAACACACACTTACCGAATAAAAATGCAATCACCAGTGCCATGGTGGACATGCTGAGTGAACCCATCTTTTTCTTTCTCGGAGAATAAGCTTAAATCCTAACTCTAACGGAATCAAATACTGACGTGTTCACTGAATGCTCTCTCTTTTCTCTTTTGATCTTGCATTCCCAGTTCCGTTTTATCTTTACCAATGAATTATGTCACCACTTAGTTTAGTTACACGTTAAGGGGGCTTTTCTTTCAACAGCCAAATAAGAATAAGGTCGCAATTTTGAAGTACGCCAATCAGGATTCCCGGTGCCGATGGGACTTTCCCGGTGCAGGGGACTTTCCCGTCAAGTCACTCAGCTGGCCGGTTGAAAACCTTTATTTTAAAACAGCTGCCTGAAAGAAAGACGGCGCGCGAACGTGAAGGCCGATATTTTCGTCGCGTGCCATCTTTTTTCACATTTTCTTTTTCACGGCATAAAATAAGCTGGAAAGACGTTGAAAAATCATTGTTTGATTGAATTGTATTCTCTTCGGCAGATTTTGTGGTTTTTATATCAATATCAATATATATTTTACTGTCTTTGGCTTTGTCTCAAAATCAGCCCTGACTGACAACGAAATAAAATTTGCTCACAATGCACATTGCTCACATTGTTTCGTAGCCTACTCCTCGAATTAAGCGCGCGTGCTATAGTAGTGTGCGATAGTGTGTCGGTGGTGAGAAATTGTTAAGCGGTGCAAGTTTCTTCAGCCGCCGTATTGGACCCCTATTCTGTGCTTTACCCTGGAACGCGTTACGGGACGGAACGAGTGAACGGGCACGTGACTGTGTAACGCAGATACGCTAGCATTATGCATGAAATTGAAAGAGGATGTTTTCCAGACTGTTCTAATTCCGGTGACACTTTCAGTTCGATAGGAGATGAAAATTTGTAATACTGCGTCGCATGACGTTTTTCATAACGGTGTGAGTTTAAAAGGAAAGATAGGGTCAAAGTGGTTAAAACCACTAGGGATATGATGCCGGTAAAAATTTTAATATCAGAATGCGGAGATGTCTCTCCGTTGATATAGCTACCGGAATGAACCGGAATTCATTTCTCTTATTATTTAGACGGGGCCTGGTGGGGCGCTGGCTTCTAGCGATGTGAAAAGAAAGGAATTTCGTCGTGGTAGGTTGTTCAAGGTCACTATTTGGGAGATATGGGGATGATGACGGCAGAGGAATGATAGTTTGTCCGTGGTTTCTTGGGGACAGGGCTAGGTAATGCAATGCCTCTACCACGTTTAAATTGTTGGCGCGACCGATTGACGTACACAACAATTTTCAAGAGGGTCTTGAACATTATACGGATCAAAATGGGTCAAATGAACTGGACATTGAAGGGCTCAAAGCTGCTCAAAGGAACGAATTTAGTTCAGTGTTCCAGGACAGAATGTAACTGTAGTCTTCTCTGGATAAGACTGGAAACACGTTTGTTTGTTATGACGGTGTATTTGAAACATCTGTCACTGTACATGTCCTCTTACAGAACGTCCAGTTCATTCATTTGAAATCTAGCTCTTATAAAGAGGGGGGGACGCTACAATCTACACTAGGTTACCTTTCAGGGGCACCCAACGGTTGACCTGCGATATTCGGATCTCATTGCAGTGAAAACTAGACTGTTTTCTTTGGCGAAACATCACCTCAGACTTTCGTAACAGGGGGACTGATTAATTCCTATTGTTTTTTGCAGGCTATCAGCACCCGCAAATTCGGCGGACAGGCTTCTGTTTCCTACAATTTTCTGCATCCTCAGGGAAATTTTCAACTAAAAACTCCGGACAGATCGACGTGTTTTAGGTTGCACAAATTTGCTTTTAAATATAGCTATGAAACCATGTAAGAAAGTAGGGAATGATATTTCAAGTATTTTGCGAACATTTTCTCGTTGGGCGCCCCTGAATTTTGTCGAATCAAAACATTTAACGGTGAAAACAAACTTAGTCTTGTATAACTGATGCCTTAAAGACTTGATTTACGACAGAAACCAATAGAAACCTTTAACCCCGGACGTTTAGCTCGAGATCAACTTTCGACAAGTGTCACTAGCCTGCGTAGCAAGCGTTCCTGTAGGTTTTTCCGCGATTCCTCCCGTTCGAGGCATTTTTCGCTTTTTGGCGGCGCGAAAATTGGGGCGACTCTTTTTTTACGCTCGCCCCAATCTTCGCGCGTTGAAAAAGCGAAAAATGCTTCAAACCTGTGGAAAGCCCTATACTACAGAAACGCTTGCTATGCAGGCTAAGTAGTCACGCGAATATACAGGTAGCGCAATTTTATAAAAACGCATGCATTTATTACTGTATTGCGAAATACTGAAAATGCAAGGGCTGGAGGAGAAGTCAGAGGTTTAATTCTAGCATCGAAGGTTGGTTTGCCGGGGGTCAAGTCAAATCAAGTTTATTGTACACTGTTTAGACTTATTTACGAAAGAAAAAGAAACAAGGAGATATTACTAGTGTTAACAATCAGAAATAGTTGGATACTGCCATTTTTAAATCGATAGAGGATCTAAGTTAAATAAATAAATAAATAAATAAATAAATAAATAAATATATAACCAATCAAAGACCAAGTCCGACTGTCTCTGTCTCTGAGCCGGGACTTGTCCGGCCTCGTGTGTGCAAGTGGACTTCTCGGGTGGCGCTAAGTCGGCACTTAGTGGAAACGCAAACCATGATCCCCCACCTCCCTCCCCCCCAAAAAATACAAAGAACGGTACATAGGTACGTAGTCCCTCTTGTGGGTATGTTTGTGCCATCCTTTGACGCAACAGATACCGGGACACTGGGATTGGATTGTAAACAACAAACTCGGTTGATGTTAATAACCACTCCTCTGTGAAGGCTCTTGGAATAAAAGATAAATCGATCTATTAACACTGAATGTGAAGAAATATTCAACTATCCTTTTAAATTGAATTCATGAATGCATGATCATTAAATGATGAATGTACAATGTATATATCTTATTATTAAAAACTGGACTAGGTATATTGGATTTCTAGCATTTTGATTGGCTCAACGGAGCTAGGCTATCAGCTCATATACCTGCTGCGACCAAATATGGTCAATGAACACTCAACAACAAAGTGAGCTGAAAGTTTTTTTCCTCGCGAGCAACCCGGCGAGAAAAATGGACGAGAAAAATCACTTGCCAGCAAATTTAAATCAAGCAGAAATTCCAACAACGTCACCAACAAGCATCACCAACAGCGTCGTCTAACACAAGTCAAAATTGTTTGAAGAAACTGTGCAGAAATAGAAATTTAAGCATTAAGCGTTGTGTTTACAATTAATTTCTTTCATCGATCGTCGCGTCGATCATTGAAATTGAACAAACGGTAGGTATTATCAAAAAGGATTTCCACTTCAAAATATCAAGACAAGACATAAAATAAAACACAATGAAATGGGGCTGGAGCATTTAATAAAAACTATCACACATTCATGGCGAGTCGGTGCCAAAATCATGAAGCAGTCCAAACAAGTGCTAAAAAAATACAGCTGCAAACTACCAAGAAGGAAGGAAGGGCGAGATTGTTTTTCGGCCTTAACATACAAAATCAGGACACTGGTTTACCTGCACTTGTTGTAGCTCTGTGTTCCAACAGGTCCAAACGCTCAGATAGAAATTGGATGCCATGTAAACGGAGTTGAATCGCTTTTCCAGTTGTTTGAATGTTGTTTTTACCATTCCGTCCGCAACCTCTAAACCGAGAACAACTGCATTTTGCGCTTTGCGTTTAACAAACTATGATGGTGAATTCTAATGTTCCTCGCTACAGTAATCTTGCTTCTGAGCTGCATAGAAAATACCTTTTCAAGTTCAACTGTTCAAATTTGTTCTGTCTTCAGTTCGATCAAACACGCACATGATGGCTCCGTTGTGCGAACAGATTACAAACTTGTTCAGTTTCAACTCCAGCAGCTATATGGTGAAATTGTACAGCTTCAATCCGCTTTGAACGATGATTACAACAATGTTCAGGAAAAATCAAACATGTACCATATTTCAGAGCCAATAATAAGAAAATTCTTTTCCAAAACGTGTGCTACTTTGCTCACTGTCAAGCAGTTTTCATTGATTCATTCAGCTTTGCAATGAAACGCTGCAACACTTCGCGAGGTTTTGGCGCCTTTTTCGTTCAGTCATGTGATCGATTCTTGTTCCGCTTAAATTTCTTTTCTCATTTTTCCCGTTCTTTCTGATTTTCTTTGTAAATAGTGGTTAAGTTTTTAATAAAACAATTATTCTACTCGGGCTTGCTGGATATCAAATGATTATAACCAACTCGGCGCTACGCGCCTCGTTGGTTATCTATCATTCGATATCCAGCGCGCCCTCGTAGAATAATTGTTAATTAGACGGTTTAGTGTGTAGTATCGTGGGATATTTTTACGAGTCGCGCCGTATTTTGGCGAGCCCGTAGGGCGAGTCAAAATACAAGAGACGAGTAAAAATATCCCACGATACTACAGCACTCAACCGTCTAATAAGGGATTTATTATTCAACTTAGCTACAAAATGGAAGAGTGGTTTATAAACTGTCTGAGTTGCGTGACAAACTAACGTGACTTCTGAGCAGCGAGTGAGCGCGCCAGCGGGGTCAGGTTTCGCGCGCCTGACGTGAGGTTGTTGTTGATTGGTCAAAAACGAAAACTTGTCAAACCTGTCAATCGAGCGAAGCGTCGGGATTTTATTTCAAACTTGCAAGGAAAACAAAGATGGAACAAGGCAAAACTGAACTATTTTCGGGTTTACAGTTAGATGAACAACAATGTTCTTGGTCACCGAGTAAAACTACGAAAAGAAAGAACTCGACAGAACAAACAGAACTCGAAAGTCAAGTCAAACAAACTTAAACAGCACTTCAAGCTCACTCATCTTCGTCCGAATCACTAACCACGGGTCGTTTTGGAAGAGATAGCGGTGGAGATTTCTTACCGACAACAATTATGCATTTGTTGAAGACAGCTCCTGAGGAAAGATGGGTTCTGTTTCCTGACTTTGACAACCAAATGACATAAAAGATTGTTAAGTTCCTTGGCGGGAATTTCTTCAATGGCCCTTGTTTCTGTAACGGATTTGAGGTCAGTTTTTGTCTTTTCTGTTGTATTTTAATACGTTTCGATTTTCTTCAATAAATAAAGAAATTTCACTGTCGTCTAGGTCATTGCTTGTCTCTACGATCTCGTTTTCGTTAACAACCTCAAAATTTGGTAAGCATTCATTGTTTTCTTCCGGAAAACGACTGTTTCGGCCATTTTTTCATCGTTCAACTTGTAAGCCTAATGCCTGACGCGGCATTTGTAGAAAACCTGTCAAACCGGTCTTCTGGAGTACAAATACCGTGGGATATTTGTACTCGTTTTGGGTGTTATTTGTACTCTACTGAATGCAGTTGAATAATAATGTTCAATAATATGAATGATATTCCTCTTATTTTATCAATGAGTTATATTATTTGATATCACTTTAAACAGTGCAACCTCGCCTTAACGGCCAACCAGTTAACACGGGCATCATTTTATGTTGCTGACCGTATTGACTAGGCTAACTGTTTAGGAAAAGACTTGGAGATAAGCACATTTTGTCTTTGTAACAATTTTAAAAACTGTTTTTTAGAAAAATACTGATTTCAGTATATAAAAAGACGAGATACACTAGGTGTAAAATTTGCTATAACATTATTATATCCGGCAGTATTATTTTGTCTTTTTTTTTTTCATTTATCAGTTGTACCTTAGAATAAATAAACTTTACGAAACCAATAAAGTCAAGAGCGGGTGAAATCTTCTATACATTTTTTTACGAAATGAGTGATCTCTCTTTAAAACTGGTTTACATGAAAACCGAAGTTGTACAAAAAGTTCAATAAATAGCATAATAAATATACATAAAAGTCAAACCAATTCTTCAAGACTCCTTTGACTGAAACTCGGGTCTTGTCATCGTCGGTTATGCAAGATGAAATTACGTCATCTAGGTTATATAGCAATCAGGTACGTGTACATTTTCGTTCGCATCGGATTACCGAGCCCGAATGATTTTCTTTTTGAATTTCAATGGAAATTATGGGATCGTTTATCGGGAGTTTGTTTTGAATGGAAATACTCGGAATAGACAAAAATATTTACCTTTTCGGGACGTATTCGTATTCCAGTTTCGGAATATTTGGAGTTATTATGCTCAGCTTGCCCCGAGATGGCAGATCTAGACTGAATGGTTCAGTGAGATTCACTCAGAATAGGAAAAACTGTGACGTTCTTCACGAAAAGAATCTTACTCTTATCGACTAGCTATCTTAGACTGGTGCAAAGGAGAGTCACCACCAGCGAAATTAAAATCATTGTCGAAAAATGTCTATAGGCAGCTGAGTCTCTGTCCAGCGTTGTCGGCGTCCTCCTCTCTGGTAAAGCAGTGGATGGCGTTGAACTGGACCGGGCAAAGACTGGTATAGTAGTCCAGGGAGTAGTGGATGGAGATGTACTCACCACAGCGCCTAAATATGATGATGATGATGATGGCTTGGCCGGAGGGAGAGTGGACAGTCCTGAAATTTTACGAACTTGGATCAGTACATGCCGGAACTTCAAACAATTTAGTTTACTTTTTCTCTTCAACTTAATCCAGCCAATGAACTAGGTGCACTAGAATGGGATTTTTTGAAGGAGTTTCAGTAACCACTAAGGCAGACTACAATGAAACCATGGACCCCCTCACCCAAACTGGCGAAGTTGGGGGGGGGGGGGGGGTAAAAGAATTTAATGGGGCAGTGTATTAACTTGCTATTCGAAGTTTAATTTAAAATGGCACTACTGAAAACATCCCAAATGGAAACTACCTTGAGGCGTGTTAGCGTCGTTAACAAGAATCCTTATGGTCTTCACACGTACTGACTCCATGTTTGATCGTCTTGATCTGCTATGTAAGGGTATTAATTGTGCTTCGGCCCTTATTTCAAGGCCGTTATCTTTGCTCTGAATTCCAGTAAGTATTAACGAGCCACCAGTAACTGTCAACCGGTTCCAGAATTTAGGCATCGGGAGATGGACGTCTGTTAGGTTAAGATTTGCGCCCTTAACAGTATTAAGATACGCAAACTTTGTTCCATTGGCATCGAAAAACTCTATTTCGAGCACCCGTTCTGAAGAAAAGATGTTGTAAACGACGTTGGTCAAGTTGAGGTTAGCATCTATTGAACTCGACACACCTGAAGGTAAAAGAGAAGAGACAATACGCATTATTGAGGTACATTGAAAGCGGGTAACTCTTTGCCTAAAACATGAGGCCGCCTCCGGTTTTACACGCAAGTTTCTTTTACTACAGCTCAGTTAATCTAAGAGTTTATCTAACGATGAATTACTGCTAACACAATACACCTGCAAAAAAGCCCAGACGGGTTTGTTTAGCGTAGCTACGGCCGGTTAAAATTCCCACAGCTGTAGCTTTTAGGGCAGGTAACTTTTAGAGTGGGGTAGGTCAATCACTGACCTACAGCTAGGAAATACTTGAGTAAACATTTCAAATATAACAATCGATATTGATAACACTTACAAACAACAGTGAAGTTCACTTCAAAAATGTAATAATCCACAGAACCGTCCGTCCACTGAACTTCCAACATGAACTGCACGTGATCCATGGAGCTGTTCTGGGCTGAGTGTTCCACGATCAGGCTTCCGTTAGCACCGCTCGATACTTGTGTTCCGTCTGGTAACACTGGTTTTATTCCAGGATATAGTACACAGGCCATGGATCTGTTACAATATAAGGCGTTGATCCAGATGGCGCCTTGAGTGTATCTATATTTCCACTGAGTTTCACTGATCAATGTCATGTTTACATGTCTTAGAACTTCACTCCACAAGGTTAGCGATCCACTGGAGCACGCTGGCAGCTTTGTTATCATTGTTTCTGCTGCTGCGATTCCTGAAAAGAAGTAAAACGACCTTATTGTTTTAGTTATTCTATAGGTAAAGAAAGCTGAAGAAAGTTAAAAGATCAAAAATATAAATAAATAAATAAATAAATAAATAAAATTAATTATTTATGGAACGGTTTTTTTTTTGGAATACAAAGGCAACCTGTCGGCAGAGAAGACAGCTGGAGTTACTTGTAGGATCGAATGATCACTCATCCAATCCAGGCTCTATGAGTGTGGGGGCGGGACAAGGGGATCCAATCTTCGCGCTTCCCGTACCCTTCATCCTAGTGCCATGTTCCCACCCCCTTATTGTTGGCTCCCGCCACCTTTTTGCCTTTTCTCGATTGCAAAATATTACGCAATGTTGTGTATTTTTTTTCTTTTTCTCTCGCTTCCCACCAGCCTCGGAATCCCACTTCCCGCCCTCTCTTTTTCCACTGCCCGTACACTTTCCGACCCTTTCTCACGGGATTCCGCCGCTCCCCGTCAGAGAACGAGATGCATCATTTTGTCTTCACGCAATTGCGTGACTTTGGAATCGGTAGCCAGTCTGCAAAGGATTACATTATGGAGTCAAACCGCAAAACGCATGAAAAGTTGTGTCATGCCAACTGCAGTAAAGCGACGCATTCCATGTGGCTGGTTGACGTTTTTCGCGAAAAGAAACTGATAGAGGAAAGGGAAATTTTTCCCGTGGGCGACCCTACCAGGAGTTTCCCTGTCTCAAAACTGTCAGTCCACTAAATATTTTTCTAGAATTCTAGTTATCTCAAAAGGTCTATACTAGACTACGCGCAGTCTCTACTTCCGCTCAGGGATAGTCGAGGAAAGCGTACAAGCGAGAGGGCGCAAAATCGCCCGCCGCGTTGAAACGTGACGCGCGTGTCGAGCCGACTCTTTCCGACTCACTACACTAGCTAGCGGCTCGACACGCGCGTCACGTTTCGGCGACGCGGGCGATTTTCGCCCCCTCTCGCTTGTTCGTTTCCCTCGTCTATCCCTGAGTGGAAAGAGAGACTGCTCGTAGTCTAGGTCTATACTCAATCAATACTTCATCATGCGTTTCCATGATCTGTTATTTGCTGAACTGTACTCTGTATAAAGCCCATAAAACTCGAAACGGTTCCTACTTGGCCCTACTGGCTCAGTTCTTGATTGTCTCGTTCTATTTTAATATATATATGCATAATTGATTTCTTACGTGCGGTTTGTTTTCATTTCGGAAGGTCACGTAAATATAAAATCGAATTAAGGATGAATTTGTAAAAAAGTATCATTTTCAAAGGAAGTTTCGATTGTTATTAAATGCATACCACAAACAAAATACTATACCACTGTGTTTTTCGTACACGTACCTGAGGAATTGGAATCTTAAATCTAGCCAACGCTGCAAGATGCAAACTAAGCACAACAGACTTATCAGAATTATCGTAAATAATTCAATGCCAAATGAAAAAAATCAAGACTTAGATGTGTTTATCAAATAATCAAGGTTTTAAGCTTTTTTTTTTGACGACGGAGGAGTGTATAATAATACGGATTTCTGCAGGCGTTATCAAGCCGGCAGCTAATTTATAGTCAGGTTAGTACTTTCTATATTCTTCGCACTCGAGATAGATCACGTTGTCAACGGGTAACATTCATCTGAGCATCTGAACTTATGAGGAGATGAAAAGACCTGTTCGTGTCATTGTTGCTACGGGTTATAGCTTTTGCTCGCCCCAGCATGTACGTCGTAGATGCCATAAGTTCACGCTTTTCACACGGGTTTCATGTTCGTCTCAATTTAACGTCATTACCGCCCACGTGCGTGCAACACTCACTTACCGAAAGTCAAAACCAGAGCGAAGGGAAGTAAATCCATCTTCTTTCTTTTGGGTGAATAAGCGTAAATACCCACGCAAATGAAAACATATACTATCCCGTTTATTCAACTCTCTCTTTTTATATTTTATCAAAATGCTGATCAAGCAAGTATATTTTTATCAATGTCACTAGCACTTTGTTATGCAAATTTACTTTGAGGGTTCCCCCGTTTTTCCGTAGGGACTTTCCCGTCAGGCTATTCCGGTTTAAATGCCTGAAGGAAAGATGGCGTACATGCAAGGATTTTTCCTCGTGTGCGATGTTTTCTCCACTCCCCATTGAACACCCCAGGGGAGGGGACACTCAGCAGATGTTCTAGTAGGGAGGTACAGCCGGGGTGTTAAAACCCTGACCCTGTTTAGACAGAATTCAGATTTTTCGTGCCCTGTCTAAGACAGCCGGTTGACCTAACATCATACCCTCTGTACGGCTAGAATGGACTAGTCACAGACTGTTTCTTGTGTCAATATGCTGTACATTGGCAAACTGGTGAAAATTCGCTTGTGGTGAGGTTTCTGTAAATTAACAAATACATAAGGTCGTGTAACGATACCCTGTTTAAGACAAAAATTGATGAAATCGATACCCTGTTCAAGACAACACCCTCCGAAAACCATACCCGTATAGGGCTGCACGTCCCGTTAGGCCATATGAGGAAGTACCTTGAACACCTGAAGCAGACTATATGTTACTTTGGTATAGTGAGGATTTCAGTTCCAGTATTTTTGATAATGATCCTGGTACTCCTTGATTGGAACAGCTGCTTGAGAATTTTTTTTTTGTTTGAAGTCTCTGAGAGGCGTTTGGAATTGTAAAGGTTTTTTGATAATCATTTATACTTCCGGAGAAATCCCCCAATTGTTCGCGTGAAGCGGCCCTAGAAGCCATCCCAGCAAGCCCCCTCCTGTGTGTCGAGGATACGAGCAACCAAAGTGAGATCATCACAAGAAATTTCCCCCAAGGGGTACCGTAATCTGAAATGTCAGCCGTCTCAGGGGTTAGGGGGAGGTGACGGCTGACATTTCAGATTACCCCTAAGGGTTGAAATCCCCTTCATTCCAAAACCCAAACAGAGCTAATCAGTACTTTTTTACCAAGAGTGTAAGGGTGGATTCATTTGCGGCATACGCGCATAGCTGTCGCATTTGCCCGATGGAATTTTTTATTGTTTTCAACCTTAAAAACAAGAAAAAATTCGAATGGACAAATGCCACAACTATACGCTTATGCTGCAAATGAATCCACCCTAAGTGTGTTTCGGTACAAGCACGTGCACTGCTGACTTATGCTTGTAGTCGCTGTCACCTCGCATGCGTGACATGCATACGGTAGCAATTGCGCAAATTAACGAGCGGAAGAATGAGATTGTTGTTTTTGGCCTTTCTCCTGTAGGAGGTAGTCGTACGAGGTGCACGTTTGCTCAAGAAAGAAAACCAGGAAGGTCAATACTAGACTTTTCATGCTTTTGAGAAAAAAATAAAATTCAAGCACAAAAAAAATCTGCGAAAAAGGTGGACAAAACTCGAAAACCGTCCAACTCGTATTTCAAGTTTTACCTCGGATGAGAACATTAGCCTAACATTTGATGCTATGAAAGGGTCAGTCAGTACAGTTGTGTCACTATCTTATTTTTGTCATTAACATTTGGAAATTTGTTTTACCTAATCTTAACTTTCCTATTTCAAAGACAATATTTTTCTTCGATCAAACACTTCAAAGCAATTTCTCTGTTTATTTGCTTCCGTTGAGTAATTTGAGATGCTGTTTAATTTGCTTTATGACAATCGGTAAATGCCAATTAAGGCAATTTGTTTTTTTAGTATCCCTGAGATGTCTCCAAACTTTTAGATTCGAGCATGCAGCCGTTATTGTCTGCCTAGTGATTCAGAAATAGATGACAGAAAAGCAATCAAAATGAAACAAATGCTGTTAAATGTTCAATTGAAATGTTTGTATGTTTGTGGAGCGCAAATATGTGTCACGAACTCCCTTCCCCCGCAATTTACACAACAAATCACCGATGGTCCAATGAAAAGGCTCGGATATCCGACACGTGACGCAGTCGGTTACGTTAATCTTTGCCCAAACAATACACTTTTCCTGAAGCCTTTTATATCGCAATCGCTTTAGTGCCTCGTATGAAACACGCTTTCTTGTTCTTGTTGAAAAGTGAAAGGACGTAACAAGTCTTTAAGTGCCTGCAAGAGTCATTTTAGTTCCTCAATGGCCGACAATTTAATGTGTACCAGGCGATTTATTGACATTTCCGAAGGTGTGAAGGCGATGTGCATCGACGAACGTTTTTAATTTGGTTCAATTCACGTACAATTTTGTTGTTATTTCCTTTGGTGGTGGTCATTTTGTCATGTTGGAGATCGTCTATGGAAGCATTCGTACGGCTTGATAAAGAAACCGCGTCTTCATCGATTTCGCCTGAATATGTGGTTTCCCAGAAGCAATAACAAAACTTATGTAAGCTTACAAAGTATCCTAATTGGAATTTCTCTGCGAAATGCAACCGTCAACTGATTCGTCCAAGGGAAGCCCTGTTCGAACGGTCGAATTATACAAGAAAGCTGGAAGTTTTGGTTTTACACTTTCTAGCCAGGGACCTTGTGTACTGAGCTGTATTTTAGCGGGAAGCCCCGCTCATAGAGTTGGTTTGAAGCCGGGTGATCAGATAATTGAAGTAAATGGAACTTCCGTGGAACGGGCAACTCACGAGCAAGTTGTCAATTTGATTGCTCGCTCTTCGGACGGGATGGTTCGACTTGGCGTTCGAAAACGTGCCGAGCTTCAGAGACAACCGGTAAACGAGGAAAAAATGAACTGTGAGAATTCAGAAGAAGCAATGATTAAAGATACGATATTGAATCGAGTGGATAAAGTCGTACAGGAATTAAGATCGGGACAACTGTTTGGAGATTCGCCGTCTCTGCGTCAAACTCTTTCTAACGGAAAATTTATTTCCGAGGAAGAGGTTGTGAGCGACGAAGAGCTGAAGGCGTCTTTCTGTGAAAGCATAAGATCAGAAAGTTCTGTTCCGGGGTCGTCCCCTACTCAGAGCTATTCGAGTAGCAGGCGGTCTAGCGAGGGAGATGTCGGCTCGATTCCGTCTTCTCCAAAGTTATCACGGCTTCTGTATCCAAAGATGACGCCGTTAAAGAGCCTTGCTCAAGCGGATATTGATCCTGAACCGGAATTGCGGTCGATTGTCGGCTATTTAGGTTCAATTGAGTTACCGGCTGCGTCAAGCCTGCCCGCCGCAAGTTTGACCGCGATTCGCAATTGCGTACGCCGTCTTCGAGCCCAGCAAAAAGTGCACGTGTTTTTCCTGATGGAAATTTCGTTGATAGGCATCAAGCTTGTTGACAACGAAAAGAGAACTATTGTCACTTATCCGTTGAAGTCTTTGGCTTTCACTGGGCTCTGTTCAGATGACAAAAGAGTGTTTGGTATTGTGACTAGGAAAACTAATGAACCATCCATAGATAAAGTTAATAACCAACAGAGCAGCTGGAATGCTCAAAATAATCACAAAATTGATGTTCAAAGTACTGTAAACTGCTCGTGCCATGTGTTTTCTGTTAATCCCGATTTGAGGCCTCACGAAGCTCACCAGCGCATTGCTGAAAAGTATGGAATACAGTGCACTCCTCAACATGGGGAAGGCGGCTGTGTTGAGTTTCCTGTGTCATCCAGTGATATTCTCAGAACTATAACTGGCATGTTTAAAGAGAGAAGAGGTTCAGAATCAGGTGGAACAAGTAGCGATGGGGAAGTTTTCACGAGTTTACTAGGGCGGTCACTGTCATTGTCATCTAGCCAATCAGAGTCGGACACAGCCGTAAGGCATCAGAACCACGAAGATGTTCAAACAAATGAACCTCAGACAATTGACTTTGACAGCAGTCGGGCAGTAAATGGATTGCCACAAGATCTTGAGTCATCGCAGATGTTAGAGCAGAAAAGAGACGAAATCCAAGAATTACGCGAACCAGATACATTGTTAAATGAGCAACATCCTGCTGAGAGAAATGATTCAGGTGTTGGTTCTGATTCATATCATCAGAATGACACAGAAGCTGTGAGTAATAATACCAATGTCCAGAGTAGTACCTCTGGTAGGCCTGTGCCTCCTTTAGTGAGTGTCTCATCTTTTCATTCTCGCGAAAGTTCAGCTGATTCACAGTTTTCCATGGGATCACATCACAGTTCCCTAGCAGGTGGTATGCCAGTGTCTGGAATCTTGAGGAAACCTTGGAGCAACTCAGAAGGAGAACAAATGGCACCAAAAGAGCGATCTTTGAGCAACTCCCAAGAGGTAAGCATATTGTTTTCAATGGTTGTGTTCCACAGTGGAACCCTGTGTGACTAACTAGCCGATCAGAATTCAGCAGTATCTCCTTGGAAACCAACTTGTGTTTACAAGTGGTTTTGAATTGGTTTCCTAGAAACCACCCTTGAGTTCTGATTGGATCAGTGCACTAGCAAAAGTGTGCAAAGTAATTATGGGCAGTCACACATTCGTGGATTTTGCTGTAATGTGCAGTTCCAGAAAATATCCATACCCACCTCAGGGAAGGTCATGGAAATTCTTAGGGTAGTGGGGTACCGAAAGCCATTTTTTAAATTTTAAGCTAAACTGGATTTTCCAGCGGGCAGTGGAGGTTCAAATCCAAAAAACTTCCTTGGAGGGCAGGGAGAATGGGTGAGGAGGAGGGGTGGAGGGGCAGGGATGGATATTTCCTGCAACAACACAATAAGAGGAGGTAATAACATTTTGGTCAAATTAACACCTAGTGAGTTGGATTAGTTAATGTTTTCACAGGCTGTAATAGGGTGGTCTTACTGATAAGTTGATCATGAAGGTGCTAGTCCTCTGTATGAATTATGTTCTCCACAAGTGGGGAAACTTTGTTTGCAGAAAGATTGTAATGTTGTTGCCCAAAATAATTCCTTGTTTACAATGTAAATCCTTAAAATGTGTTTCTAGGGAGCAAAAAGTATGTGCTGAATTATTTCAGGAACATTTTGCCTCCTCAGCAAGTGTTGCATGTGAGCAGAAACAGAAAAAAAACCGGAAGAATAAGACATCATGTCTTTTACACACACTCCACATACTTAAAAGTGTGTGTAAAAGACATGATGTTATTATCCTAACACATTCGTAGCCTCGGCTTTAAAATTTCTCAGAAGAGAAACGGGGAAATTTACAAGAAGTAATGTGTCTGCTGCATATTTTCTCAGAATCAATAGAGTATTGTTAGTGGGCACAGGCCTGAAGTTTACTAGGTGGTGTAATGCACCTCATATTGGGGACCCTGTGTGTACAGCCAATCTCTCCGCTAAACATTTGGGTGTCAGACAAACAGTATCCTGGTTGAAATCGAACTTGTCTACATATTAACTACCCTTACTGCTACTTTGTTGATTAAGCCTAAGTCAGTTTGACCAAAAAAGATAGCCATTTCTTCATTAGTCTTAAAAGATGATGTGATGAAGACAAAATTATAGGTGGCAAGGTTCAAAGAAATAACTCTCCAACTAAACTCATGTTAAGAAGCCACCAACCTGTATTAAATTGTTAGTCAATCTCACTGTGTTTACCCATATTAGTGTGCAAACCAGTCAGTTCCACTGATGTGTGTTTTCTAGACATCCCTCATTGCAGAGAAAAATATGTAAAGTGCTTAAATCTCTATTTATAACCCATAGGGGAATTACATGTAACTGAGATTGCAGAAAAGATAAATAATTTTGATTTTCAAAGAAGTCTTGAAACTAACAACAGGTAACAAAAAGCTTGATTTGGAGGATAACTGGGAAGGTATAATCACTCTAAAAGTGTTGTAGTTGCTGTTTAAAATTTACTTTCTTTCTATTACATTAAAGTATCACTTTACATGATGATTGTGTGTGAACAAGTTGACACTTTCTAATGGACTTTTGTTTGTATAGGGCTATTTTTAACATCTACTGACGTTTCATTAGGTTATGTTTTCATTATTTCAATCTATCTGCAAACCTTGGTTGAGTTAGATTATAAGGGTCATGAAAATGTGGTGAGTGGTGAAAAACATGAAAATTTTTTTGGTCAAAATGAAGAGAAAGGAGAGAGAGAGAGAGAGAGCAATAATGACATGTGGCTCAACAACACTCAGTGTTGGCCAATGTTGTTCTTTGCTGGATGTTTACTAGCCCCTTCAATGTATAATATTATTTCTACCTGGGTTAACCCTTTAAGCCCTGACTGCGAGGAAAATGGAATTTCTCTTTGCCTTATCACTACTTGTTCAAACATTCAGGTGATGAGAATAAAGGAAGTGATCACCAAGGATAAGATGTCTTGATATTTAGACAACTTCTCCTTACTAGTTCCATAATAAATATATGGAGAACAGTAAGGAGAATATGCATTTTTATACCAGGGCTTAAAGGGTTAAGGGAGAGGAGGTACAACAAGCACTCTATTGTAATATATAGTCTCCCTCCACCCTCCCCACCCCCCCTGGAGATTTCAACATTCCACATGGAATGATGCACTATTCAACATTTTGTGGAACCTTCAGCAGTCACAACATTTGTGGGTCATCCAAATAAGAGTTGAATCATGTTGATGTGTTTAGTCAGATGTAATCTCATGGAGAAACTTGTGGGAGATAAAGTGGGGCAACCTGTTTATTTTTCTTTCATCAGAAAGATATAAATTCCACATTTTTACACCATCGTTTGATATCAACATTTGAAGAACCAGGTTGCAATGATGGAATTTTCTTTCTAGCCTGTCTTGCAAAGAGATTTCATTTCTTTTAATGAAGTTAAAGAAACAGTAAAGACATGAAATCTCTAAGAGTTACATGTACTTTTAGTTGTCCATTCTTAGAGTAAATAATTGGCGTCACTCATTTGGTGCAATGGGACTTACATGTACAGTGTACTTAACCATAGAGTGCAGGTTTTTTAAATTCCAAGTTACTTTCAGGGAGGGGGGGTGGGGAGGTGGGGGCATAATACAGATTCAACAAATTGTCTCAAATGATGTGAAGGTACTGCTCAGTTGCTTTTATTTGTGTGGACACATTTCAGAATTTTATTTGCACACTCAAAAGATACAATCATTTACCATTTTGTACTGCATGGAAAGCATTGCCATCAATTAGTTTTATTCAATTGAGAATTTTGTCCTCAGACAAATACTAGAATCACCAAGTGTATACTACAGCAATACAATAGCAGCAAAAGTTAAGAAAGTGCCAGCTCCTTATGAATAACCACAGCATAAGATTTTGATCCACAGACTAAAAATTTAGAGCCTCTTTGCATGCCATAGTTTTCAATGTTTTTGTTGGGAAAGGATTAAGCTTGATCTTTTGTAAGACTTGTAAGATGATTATCGTAAGACTTGTGAGAATTTATTTCAGTTTAGTCTGTTGTATAGTCAAATAAACAATTTTATTTTTAAAGTCAACTCCTCCTTTTTCTGGAGTATCCTTTAATTCTTTATCTTTCATTTTGCTTGGCATCGGGAGCACCAATGAGAGATTCCAAAAATAAATATTAAATAAATAAACTCGCTGAGATATTTGAGTTGATCAAGAAGCAAGCTGTCTTGGTCAAGAAAATGTTAAATTAAATAAATGCAACAAATTTAGTTTAGAAAGAAAGTGTTACTGCCTGATAATGTATACAACCTAGGCCTGGACCAATACAAAAAACATTGCTTAGAAAAGCCCAGTCTTCCACCTGCTAGTACATGTATTATTGCAGATATTTTGTCTACAGCTGCTTATCTTAATTATTCAGAACCAATAATCTTGAACTTAAGGAATTTAAACAAATTGAAGATCACGAGTTGTAATAAATATTGTTACAGGATTCTTACTTGATAACCAGTATTGTGCTAGAATTCTGAAGTTGAAATTAATCCACTCAGAGGCTATGAAGAATTCTTGCAATCTGTAGCTTCCAAGCTATTTTGATGGTTGAAGCTTCGTTTCCTGTTCCCTTGCAAAGGTAATAACCATTCAAGCATTAAATTAATGAGTGAATTCAATGTATCACTAGTTAGTTTGCATTCCTGAGGGGAACTTGTTAATGAAATTTGCAAACGTTATAAGAGACATCATTCAGTTTCACCCCATGTCCATGATTTAATGATGTAATGTCGAAGAAGACTTGTTCTATGCTTTGATGGAATCTAAACATGAGATTGATGAATGTCTTTATTCAAATTAAGTGCTTTTCAAGGTCAGTTTCATTGTTTTAGTAATTGTGTCATGAACAATAACTAAATTCAAAAACAATATTTTGTGGTTGTGCAGTGATACAAAAGTGGTAAACATTGAGTGTTTCCTATGGTGGCTAATTAAGTTCTAGTTGGAGGCAAGAATTCTTGCAATGTTGAGTAATGTGGCAGCACGTAGTCATTGTGCCAAAATTAAAATTCTCTTAAGAAGTTGCGTTAAAGTTTTTTGAATCTGTAACGTTATTGAATGCTGCGTTTGCCCTTTTGTTTACCTTTGTCGTGGCTGATATGTTTATTCAAAATGAGTCTGTAAAGGTGTCACTTTGCTGTGAGGTATCTACATAAATAGTCCTTTGAACGGACACAGTTTCCTGTCAATAGTAAAGGAGCAAATGTTGTATTGTTGAAGTGAATAGAACACTCTGGATTTTTCATTAGAAAGCACTGATGCATATGTAAACAATATTGAATTATCAGTTATGTAGCTCTCTTAAGTTGTTTAATGACATTCTTTGAATTACCATATCCCAGTACTGACTGCTGTGTATTTTACCCTGAATTATAGAATCATTTTGTTTTTCATTTTGTTGTCAATGTCTTTAGAATCAATGGAATTTTTACCCTTTTTAAATAACCATGATTGACAGTGTTTTCAAGAGAGTTGAACCTGTGGTAGTGTTTACAAAGGGATGTCACTGCTAAGTGTTTGCAGTATGCAATATATTCTGTATAAACTAAGAATCCCTCTAGTCCATGTGCCAACTTGTTGTACCTGTACACAGAAATCTGGTTGACAAAAAAGTTATAGAAAACCCTTGTAGACAATTAAATAGAGCCTCATATTAATGATGTTGTTATTCTGATAGGGTGATAATGTGTTGACAGAACAAATATTCTAAGTAACCATGGTTGTGCATGTGAAACTAGGCTTTAAATCACTTATTATTCTGTGAATGGTTATCTTGCTTGTAATAACCAGTCAATACGTGATCAAGTACACATGTTATAAGATTAAACAGAATCATCACCAAATTTGAAATGCCTTGATGCTTTAACAACGTCTCCCAACCATGTAGAAAAGAAGTACATGTGTATAATTATGGAGACCTGTGAGAAGACTTGAAGGGGTGCATGGAATATTAGACCCTAAGTGGCTCCTGATCTTATGTCAAATTCTCCCTTTGATTTAAAAACATACACAACAAAAATTGGAAGGAGAATTTAGCAATTCATCAGAAGTCACTTGGGGCTTTATTCCAGGCACCCCTTCAATTTTTACATAATCCTGGGATACTTAACTTTTCTTTGGAGTGTAACAGAGGGGAGAGAAATATTGCTATGAGAGCTCGGGAATAATTTTTTTTGTAACATCACTCTCACATTGTTAGTCCCTGGCCAGACAGATTCAACACTTTTTTTTCCGCTCAACAACATTCTTCATCATTGAATTTGGCAAGTTAAATGTGCTAGGGTACCCTGTTGAATGATATTAAATGGCTCTGAAGGATGTTGAACAATGTTGAGTGGTGCGGAACAGACTATGGTTGCCATCAAAGTAACATTTGTACAAGAAAGTTGTATTCAACAATGTTGGAGGATGTTGAAGCCTGGGGAG
This sequence comes from Siderastrea siderea, assembly GCA_964030785.1. Classification (NCBI taxonomy): domain Eukaryota; kingdom Metazoa; phylum Cnidaria; class Anthozoa; order Scleractinia; family Rhizangiidae; genus Siderastrea; species Siderastrea siderea. Next base: position 62,975,808 of record OZ034968.1, read on the forward strand.
GGGGCTACTCCCTATAGTGGGCTAGATGAGGAGGCTCCACCCGAAAGGGGTGCCTTTTTTAAGCTTGCAGTATATTAAAGGGTAGGGAAAATTGCCATTTTAGTATATGAAAGGGTCACAAAATAAAATCAGCTGCAAAGTGGAAAAAATGGCCACTAAAGCGAGGTATATCAAAGGGTGCCACATTTTGGCAGAGATGACTCCACAACTGAATGAGAACGACTGAAAACCTGGGAAAAATGTGGCAATTATAGGAAATTCTATTGTTTTGCCTTATCTTTCAGGTATAAGAAAGGGGTGCAATTTTGCTATAGGTATATGAAAGTGGTACCATTTGGGTAAAAATATGGAGCCTCCCCGTATAAAACTGTATTGAGTAGCCCCCCCCCCCCCCCCCCCCACCAGGGTGTTGAAGCTATTTAACTGTGGCTTTAATGAGGCAGTATTTTGTTTTCACTTTTCCTCTTTGACAACACACATGGAAATCATGTTTTGCTTCTTTCTGCCTTAACGCTGTCAAAGTAACTGTGCATTTGTATCCCCTTGTTCATAACATATAGCGGTCAATGTTATATTTGTTTAACATGTGAATTTTTCTTTTGTTCACTTTCAGTCCCTGGCACACTCTGATATAGGTAAGTACGTAACCAGGGGCCCATTTCTCGAAAGTCCCAGTAACTTTCCAGACCCGGTGCCTTATTTTAAAATCAAAATCTATAGAATGGGGGTGTAGCTTTTAACCTGCAAACCAGCTCGGATTTGTTTCGTCAACTTAGACTTTTACTTCTTAGTTTTAAAACCAACAAAATTTGAATCTTTAAGGTAAATTTTATGCTCATAAATAACTTTCCGGGCCCAAAAAGTTATTGGGACTTTTGAGAAACAGGCCCCTGATCAGGTTTTATTGTTTATTAACCAATTGCCTCACATAACATCCAACTGTAATGGCCATTGGGTGCCTGGGTTATTCGGTGGTCTCCACTGTGGTCAGCCGGCCCCCAAATGGACCATTTCAGTGCTGGCAAATCCCTGCAACCCAGCCATGAGCGCCACACACCCTGGCACCCATCAACTGATTTAGTCAGTGGAGACTAAAGAAGTAAAAAAAAGCTAGGAAAAGAAAGGAAGGGAGGGCTGGGATTATGAGTCGTTTTCAAGTCACTTTTACGTAACCAAAACTGATATAAAAGTTTGTCAAATCAGTAACAACAACCATGCCTTGAAGTCTACTTGCCAAGTTTAAGGAAGATTGGATAAATGCCTCCTCTGCAAATAAAAATGTGCCGAGTTAACAGCCAAGCTAAGCCTTAACATACTTGAATGTGGGTTACAGTGTATAAGTTTTGTTGAAAAACACATGGAGAATTGTTGCACATGATTGTGCTAATCCCAAGAGTGATGCCATTCAAAGCATAGGAAAGTCAGCACTTATTATAGGCTCATGTTCAGTTCTTCAATTGTCTTTTACAGTTCTACGCTCATCCAAGAAGACACTAATTGCTAGTGGAAGCATCAGCTCCAGTACTCAGAGTATCCACAGTCTGGTTAGCATGCCTGGCGACATGATGCAAGTTGATGGCAGAGTGGGACGCTGGGCTCTAGGGTTTGACAAACTCATGGAGGATCCTGCTGGTCTGGGATGCTTCAAGGTAAGACAATTTCCCTTTTTTATACCAGAGTTCTACACGGGGGCAAAGCCAGTGGGATCCTAGGGTGCCCGCCTTGGGAGTGAAAAAATAATACCAATAAAACAAATCAGCTATCTAGCAAAAAGCCAATCACGCTTTTTGGATTTGTAAGTTCAGTGATTGACTGCCATATAAAATAATATGCTTTCAGATCACCACAGTGCTTATTGCCCAGCCACATGTAACACAAGTTTATTAGTGACTCTTTATATGGGACCCCCCCCCCCCCCCCCAGTGAGAAAACCTGGCTATGCCCCTGCAACATGTGAATGATAAGAGAGGTTCAAGGGACCTAATATCCTAGTAAAAAGGGACATAACTATTGAAATTTTGGACCCCAAAATGAAAAGGAAATTTGTTAAAGGTCAAATTTTAGTTTCTTTTCTTGAATAGCTAATCGTCTTTTGGGCAAAAGGACAATTTTTGTATCTGGTCATGCAATCACATCTATCGTAAACCCTCAATTGAAATTCCTTTTAATAGAAAGGTAATAGTCGAACATAGCCACTTGGAAAAGTTGAAGAGAACTTGTTGTCAAGAGTCCATGCCAAATTTGAGCATGCATGGCTAATGTCTACTGAACTAAAAGAATGTTCTTCTGGTTGCCATGTTGAAGGGCCAGTTATTCAAATTCCCTGTAGTATTTGTTTATTTTTTGAACTCAAACTGTTTTAAATCTTACCCTCAACATTGGTCATTAACCTGACTTAGGCACACTCTTAATCTTGTTTTGGTAATTTTGTTGTTTCAAACTGTAATTTTAGTGGCTGTGAATCATGTACTGTAACTAGTACAGGTCACCTACTGTCCTAAGTTAGTTTTCTTTTCTGAAAATTTTATTCCACTAACTGTCTGTAAATTTTTTGTGATCTCCTGACAGGAATTCTTGAAGAAGGAGTTCAGTGACGAGAACATTGTTTTCTGGATTGCCTGTGAAAACTTCAGAAACCTCACGGAATTTGAAGAGGTACACGTGCATTTGAGAAGGCAAAATAGTGATTTACTTGAAACACAGCCAACAGAAAACCTGACAATTAGAAACATATGTACAAGTAGTTGGGTCTTAATCCTGCATTGTAGTTAATTCCATCTCCACCACTGCCATCAAAATTTTGACAGTTCCATGAATGTTGAACAAGTGATTTATTTTTTTATTCTACCGTGTACAAAGGTAGATGTTTTTATTATTATTATTATTATTATTATTATTATTATTATTATTTGATGTAGAAGATATCGCCCATGCATAATTTACTGTGTTTTCATAGAGTTATGGAAACAGTCATGGGATACAGTTTCCTCCTGGTTGAGAGATTTTTTTTGCAGCAGGACAAAAGACAACTTGTAAAATTTATTTTGTCATAGAGAAAAGCTACATTCAGAGCTCATTTTTACATTTTACTACCAGTGGAGGGCAAGAATTTGATCAGACAAGTTTGATAGTCAAATGTTGTTTCTATCTCTCTTCTGTTTTTTAGACATTTTGTGACTAATAATTATTAAGGAATAAATAAATTAAGCACCACGTGAAAAAGGTACTAAGTGAGGTGATGACTCTTTTTCTTTCACTAGCTGAAGATTGAAGCAGAGAACATCTTCCATAATCATCTCGCTGCCAATGCCCCTATGCCTGTGAATATTGACAGTAATGCTGTGAAAGATGCTGAGGAACAACTCCATAATCCAAACAATGACATGTTTCGCCTTCAACAACAACAGGTTAAAATACACTTTCATGAGCTTCTTTTGAAATCGAAGTGCAGTCAAAAATGACGAGTTTCAAAAAGCCAGCCTTTTATTAGGCTTGCTACAGTCAGTGAAAATCAGAAAAACGGGATTTTTAAAAACTCAAAGAATTTTGCATCAAGGTGGATATTGAAGACAGTGAAAAATTAGGGAATTCTATTTTCTGGTCGCCCCAAGGTTGTCTTATAATATTTCCTCATTGAGAAGGTTTTGCGAACTTAAAAAATGTGTATGTTTTTAGTAACCTTTTCATTTAAGCCCCAGTAGTGACAAGCATCTAATTTCTCCTTACAATATCATTAGTTGATCAAACATACAGGTCATGAGAATTAAGGAAATGATCACCAGAGACAAAAGGTCTTGATATTTAAGCAAATTCTCCCAACTAGTACAATAAGAAAATATATGGAGGACAGTAAGGAGAACATACATGTTGATACTGGGGCTTAAAGATGAGGTGTCTTGATATTTAAGCAAATTCTCCCAACTAGTACCATAAGAAAATATATGGAGGACAGTAAGGAGAACATACATGTTGATACTGGGGCTTAAAGGGTTAATGATGGGCAGGGACTAGAGAGAAAGGGAGGATGGAAGGGAGGATGGAAGGGAAGAAGGACGGGAGGATGGAAGGGAGGAAGGAAGGGAGGATGGAAGCGAGGATGGAAGGGAGGATGGAAGGGAGGATGGAAGGGAGGAAGGAAGGGAGGATGGAAGGGAGGATGGAAGGGAGGATGGAAGGGAGGAAGGACAGAAGGATGGAAGGGAGGATGGAAGGGAGGAAGGACGGAAGGATGGAAGGGAGGATGGAAGGGAGGATGGAAGGGAGGATGGAAGGGAGGATGGAAGTTTAGCCCCTGACCTGAACCAGGATCTTAATTTTATTCTGGTGAGACAAGCAATTACATTGTAAAAATGTGCTAAGGTACCACAGTGAATTCACCTAGCAGCAGTGAGAAGGCTCCTTGCCTAAAGTAACCATGACTTGAGTTTGTTTATGTTATGCTTCAGGTGTATACACTGATGAAATTTGATAGCTACCCTCGATTTTTGAAGTCTGATGTGTACAGACAGAGCCTCGTGGCCGACCTGGAAGGAGCGCCACTCCCCGGGGAGGAAGGAGAAGAGGAAAGAGAAATAAAAAGCAGAGGCAGTTTCTTCTGGAAGGTTAGTAATCTCTTCCATCAGAAATGAACTGCATGTTTTGGGGACACGTATCAACATTGTGCCACTGAAGAAAGTATCTTTGCTGGCGACAGCCATTTGCTCAGACTGCTTGTTCCAAATTGAATTACTAATTCCCTTGTCCTTGACAGCTCCCACATTTCTTTGTATTAGTACATGTACATTTATATTTATGTGTGTGTTTCAATTGATTGATTAAAGATTTTCTCTTGGCCAATGATTAAACCAAAAACAGCAAAGCAGTGCAATAGATTCTGAGTCGAAAATGAAGATGTCAAAATTCACATCTGTATTAATTAAAATGATTTACTTAAAGCCAAAATACGTATAAAGTATTGTTGAGAGTAAATAATTTTACTTAAAATTAAAATGTATGGTTTCATGAGACGTCAACTCAATCTAATTTTTGTAAATGCTCAAACGGATCAAAAATAACCTCATAAATTTATAAATTGTTGTACTTTATTCGGAGAAGAGAGGAAATAGTATTACCACTACTGATACATCAGTTTTTTGAAGTACAAATTGAATTTTGCAGTTTCCCACGCTGTCGCCTTTATTTTCCTTTATAAACTCAGTAAGTCTTGTTGAAAATATGAAAGATTTATTAAGAGGGTTTAAATTTGATGATAGGGTCCTGAAGTAGTCACGGGAGCATCGCTGAGAAAAACGTCACATAAAAAATGAATTCACGTTCTTTTAGAGTACTTCAAGATCATACTAACTCTTTGAATTGGCAAATGTGGCCGAACTATCTAGGGCCTGATAGAAAAGAAAATTTACCGTCGTGTGTACACGTCCTCCGTTAAACCTTGAACTTCGTCGTTTCACATTTTAAGTTGTTCGGAGAACGGCTAAGACATGTGCCAAAATGTGTAACGCACATGCAATGCCATTGTTTTACTAGTTAAACCCTTGTTTTGCGACATTCTTGTTGTTGTCCAGTGTCGTCATAAGCTCCCAATTGGTTTGTCTGAAAGTTCCAATCAGTTTTCTTGGACAAAATTAACTAAAATTTTTAGTTGCAAACTGAACTGCAACAGGTTTTGAATTAACAAGCTTGCAAAACGTTTAATTAAGCTTAAAAACAACATTAGGAATAAACGAATTTGACTGTGCTCCTGCTCGTTAAATAAACTGTAATAATAAAGAACATGAACGTTAACTATAAAACTGCGTATAACGTTAAAATTCCAGGTTCCTTTTCCATATCCATCCTCCGAGGAATCTGAATTCTCAAGTAGCAGCAGTAGAAGCAGTTTTAGTCTTGAAGGACAGGTAATCTTATGAATTTAAAACCCTAATAACCCTAATACAGTATTAAAATTTTTGCGGAGAACTAAAGCTTAAAATGTTAACTTGAGGCTAAAAACTTTTTAATAGTTCGATAGTCAAGCCAGAAGCGAAGTCACTGGAGCGAGTGCGAAAATCACTGTACGATGTTGAACAGGGTAGCCAAACGAACTCGACATTGTCGTTCAGTTCAGGAATGTTCTGACGTTACACGAAGTGCCCACAAATTCTTGTGGTTGCTATGACAACCACAAGATAAAAACAGATATTAAGCCTCGGTTAAATGATCAAACATTTTCGTCCAACATCGTGTTTGTCACACAAAACGTTCGGTGGCTAAACGGGCAAACAATGTTTGACCGAACATCGGAAATGGAAAACCATTTAAATGCAAAGTTGAGGGAGGCGGCTGAACAGTGAAACATATTGTTCCAACACTATGTTGGACGAAAACGTTTGATCGTTTAGCCGGGGCTTTAGGTGACACGCATCACGAAAAATAAATTGGCCCAAGTGTTTGTATGGCAAATAGATGACCGGGAAGCCGGGGTCACCCCCCAAAAATGTATAAAACGTTTGCTTGCCCAAAGTAGCTGGAGAGGAAGGGTTGCCGTTTCACCCGGGGCGAGTTTTCTGTGTACAAGCAGGGCCTTGGGCCTCTGGTATCTTGAACGCTACATGACTGTTTTATAACACTGATTAAGTGTGAACTAGGTACTTCGATTTATGTGGAGCAACCCTATCCCACGCATTGACGTTAATAAATTGATTGATTGATTGATTGATTGATTGATTGATTGATTGATTGTTACGTTTGGATTTCCTTTAAATGCTCCTAGACCTGTTGAAATAATCGGCCCCTTTTGTTTATTTTTACGTGTTCAGCGGTCAGGCCGCAGTTGGGGAAGCAAACACAGCAGCAAAAGATCAACTAGTGGCCTGGACGGAGACAGGAAGAAATCTTTTTTACCGTGGAAAGGTGAGTTAGCTGAATAAATGTTGTAAGGCTAACCTGAGATTAAAAAATGCCTTTATAAATGCATGTTTTAGCGGTTGAAAACTCGAATGGTAAGCCCCATTCCAGTTGGAAATGAGGGCCATCTGTTGGAGGGATGCATTTTTTCTGCTCTTTTCGGTCTTTCTCGCGTTTGATACGAGTACATTGGTGCCTTTTTCAATTGGAATCTTCTGCCAATATTAAACACAAAAACTAAAAAGCTGCAGTGAGATGTTTTATGTGAATGGTAAGGCATCGTTGGTTCTTCTCGTACATCAACAACGAAACAGAGGGATTACTGTAGAGTAGTCAGATTGTGAATACAGATCTGTGAAAACAAATTGATGCCGGCAACGAACCTCAATTTTGAGTTGAGTTAACCATCGCATCCGGCGTAAATATGGCAATGCTTTTTTCATGGTAAACCCGCTACCCTTGAGGTTACAAAGTCAGTCATTACTTAGATGAGACAGCTTTACATGGAGTGTACATGTTATTAAACACGCGTGACAGCTAGCGTGACAAGAGTGGCATGCCATGTATTTTCCGTTCATTATTCACAATGTCACAGAAACTTCAACTAATTGTCGGTAACCGCTGCGATAGGTTTAAGAATTTACGGCCACAAGGGATATGGTTTAGTTTTTGAGCCGTTTTGACCTGTTATGGAGCATGGTTTTTGAACATTTGTCTGAAACAAGTGAGGTTAGATCCTCTCCTGTCTGAAATAAAGTTAATCTCGTTCCAGGGTCTCTCTTCTTTAGCTTCTGTCTCATAAAGAGAGACCCTGGAAACGAGAATATATTAAGAGTCCAGATGTTAGGTCTGCAATAAGGTGCGAAAAATCCAGTGTTTTGGTTTAAAATCCGGATAGGGTTTTGCGTTGTGCCTACTCACCCCCAAGGAGTACCCTTACCCCACCCAACCCCACCCCCCTGTGGAGTTGACGAATCCATTCTCAATTTTCAGGTGACTAAACTGTCTGCAGACGTCCAATTTCGTTCCTGCGGCGAATGGAAATTGTTCGTCTAAAGGCATATCGTTGGGTTCATTTGGATACTGATTTCAGCGCAGTCATCTGTTTTTGTCACTTACCGCTAGTTTTTTGCCACCTTTGTGTTCCGGGTCGTATTCATTGTAGTATTCATAGTAGTGCGTTTTGATTTTCCCTGCATCTGGAAACTAAATGAATTTGATATCAGCAGGTAAAGACGAAAGTTTCGAATATTTATTCACGCGGTTCCTTTTCTGGGTGTATATTGTTTTTGTTTCTTAACAGAATGTCTAGAATGGTCTTTATTAATGCTGGTCAATGGTGTCTTAAATCATAGAACTGTACTAAAATAAAAAAGCTATGGAGGCGGATTTTCTCCTTAAGTTTGTTTTACTTTGTCACTCTCACCTAGTTAATTAAAAAAAGTTGTTTAATTTTTAAGGTGATTCTTTTAGGAGGCAAAACGTCATGAAAAGGGAATCATGCTTTAATTCACGATTTGATATTTGCGTAAATCACGATCAAATTTTGGATGGCAGACTTCGGCTATTACATTTGACAACATCCAGGCATTATTTCCTCTACGTTATCGTTAAAAATCCATTAGATTACTAGTCTTACTTATGCCAGTTTAAGTTGTGGCACGTTGAAAAAAAAATACAAAATATTGTGCAGTAGAATTATGTACAACATAAGATACTCTTTTCAAGGTAAGATATTGTACGCATTTCCAATAAATTTTGTTGTCGGCTTCTCAGCATCGTTAAAGAATAACAAGTTCTTTTTTTCCCCCATTATATGTAGTTTTGGAAATGGAGTTAAGTTTATATCACCGTGATATTCAGTTGAAAATGAGTTTTGTATTTGGAAAAGAAATACGTTTATTTTAAGATCATTGTGTGGTAAAAGCTTTCTTTTGGTTTCCTTTTGTTCTCTTCTCCCCTTAAATCATTAACGTTAACAAATAAAAGGGCTCCCCGTTGTTAGGAAGAACAATCGCGTGGTATTTATGTCTATTTTAATGGTCGTTAGCTACCACTGAAAAGATATTGCTTTTGTTTTGTAGTACTTGAATACTAATAATGTCCCTCCCTCTCTTTTACAGCCAAACACGTCAAAAAAGGTCAGTATTGGCTGTTCACTTCAACGTCCGGAGCAAAATGTTTTTATCGTAATAGCAACACTCGTTTATTTTACTGCATGATGAAAAGTTCATTTCACGGCTCTTAATTCAGCGGTTTTCATGCGACGAAGACCTTTGAAATGCTGAAGTTTCAGATCACAAGAAGGGCTGAAAACTTTTATGTTAGTGGCCCTTCGGGGTATAATTTCTGTACACAGAGTAAGTAGTGAGACCCATATTTTACGAAATTTGTGCTCTTCGTTGTGTTATTTCGTTAGTACATGAAATTCCGCTTACGATAACATAGGACTGCTATATGTGATTTTCAATTGTTTTGCCAGTGTTAATCCGCACGAAGCCACTTGTAGTGATTTTTCAAGTGTTTACAGTCGTCGTTATTATTTTTTTTCTTCAAACCTTGTCACCAGAAAATATTGTGGTTAACCCTTAACTCCCGGAGTCGATTATCTTGAATCAACTAATGAGGTTCTAACTTTTGAGTATGTGGACGAAATCCATTAGTATAACCATGCTAATTAAAGCTATTTTCGATTAATCATTGTGCCGTTTTTGTTTCAATATTTTGCGATTGGCAATGGAAATTTGGCATATTTTCCAGGTTAGAACTTGAGCGTTCTGGAGTGAGAGTTGAAAGGTTGTTGAGTGTTTTGGTCAATTTGATGATTATATTTTTTTGTTTGTTCAATTGTAGGTGATCGCTCGTTTGGAAGTCAACCCGGCAGTGCTCGCAGCTCTCTTTCTTCGTTGTCTGATTCCTTCCAGAACATCAGCTACTCGTCTGAGGTTCGTGTTTGATAATTTTTTTCTCCCGTCACGCAAACAAGCTTGTTATGCAAGCGAAGCGTGCGTCACGCGTGTTACATCAGTGTCACGCGCATTCACGTATCTCCCTTTTAATCTCCGATCAGGTTCTATTTTTGTTTCGTCTGATAAAAACCAGTTCATAGGGTTAAAGCCAATTGTAATTTTGATGTCTAGATCGTGCTAAGTTTAATCATTCTTGCTTAGGATCTTTTGATCGAATGAAACTACAGTTTAACATTATGACGCAAACTGGGATTTTGGAGATGGTTGAGGATTAAGATGGATTATAAAAACAGGACTTGAAAATTTAGGGGTACCCATGCATGATATACCACTTTTCACTAATCGTACCAAAACTTTTAAAGGAAGTGACATATGTCCTTGATAAAACTAGGTTTCAAGTGCAAAATTAACAAAACGTGCTTGGATCTATGTGGAAATTGCCTTGCACTTCATGAAGTTATGGGGGTGGGGGGGGGGGGGGGTGGAGGCTGAGCTGGGACACTAATATTTTTCAAGACGGTTGTGGTGGCATACATTTACAGAAATTTACCAAATATTGTCCAATTTATGGCGTGATGTGCCAAATGGCACTCATAGGGCTTGAAAGGTTTAGTGTTGTTCTATCCAAAATAGGAGTGCCAGATTCTTTTCTGGCTTAAACCCATGGTCATAAGACCTGTAAACATAAATTAAGAAAGGAAAAGCAGTGGCGTAAATGCCTACTGTTAAACGTTAAGATTAAAGACAGACTAAAGACAGACAGACTAACCTGCACATACATTAGCCAATGATACTGTAGCGAACGTCATGCAATATTTGTGGCTCAAACAAAAATTGCTGAGTGTTGGTCAACAACTGCTGTGTCAAGTCCGGTTTACTTCAGTTTTCTTGGTCATTTAGAATTCAGTTTTTAAGGAGCATGGGCCTTCAAACAAAAACTTTAAATCCCCAACTGGAATCGAACCCACGTGACTTTTTGCACACTGGTCGGACGCACTGACGTTTGAGCTATTGTGAGACTGGTTGCGAGCTAGATTTGTTATGACGTGTGTGCTGCATACTAATATGATCAGCAATGTCGAAAGCACCATGTACGGTGATAAAGAAAGAAAGATGGTAAAATTTAAGCTTGGTGAAGAAAAAAAGAAAAATATAATATTAAGCATGTCACGAACGTGGGACAAAGAAAAAAAATTGAATCCCCGACGGGAATCGAACCCATGACCTCCCGTGCACCGGCTCGTCAGACGCTCTAACCGCCGAGCTACTATACTGTAGACTCAGGACGAGCTAAGTGATATACTTGGTATACTTCTTTTCTTTGAAGCCAAAGAAAGCACATTGTTGGCCTGTCTGTATCAGAACGTGGTCAATAACACTCAGAAATTTTGTTTATTTGTTATGTAGCTGATATTTCAATATTGTGGATATTTGAATTGACTTTTGTTTTAAGATAGGACTGCCTTCAGTTCAACTTAATTAATGTGTTGACCTTGGCTGTTTAAGTAACATAACATATAAAAACATGTCCGATATTGTCACTGTCGAATGTTAGGGACTTATAAAAAGACTGGAGCTTCGCGTATCATAGGTGTGAAGTGATTGGTCTGTAATATAACATTAGCAAATACCTTTATCCCCTTAATTGTATCGTGGAGTCCCTGTTTTGATGTTCGATATCCCAGAATGCCGTTCTCGATATCCTGTTTCCTTGTTGTTTTGTTTGTTGTTTTCGCCAGTTATCATGTAGCCTCCATAGCAAGCGTTTCCGTAGGTTATTTACGGCCGTTCACCCCAATTATCGCGCGGCCAAAAAGCGAAAAATGCTTCAAACCTGCGGAAAGCCTTACGGAAACACTTGCTACACAGGCTAGTTATCCCTGTAACGTTTCCCCAGATTTGGGGATGCGTTAACCCCCGTTGATAATTCAAGTCTGTTAGCACCAACGATTCTTCCCTCTCCATGATTTCAGTCTACGATAAAAATCTGTTCTGACGTTTGGTGAACACAGCGTTTCATTTATCGTTTCGATTTTTGCATACAGGATAGACATTTTTAAGTGTTTTGATTGCACTTAACAAACCCATTAAACTATCGCAATTAGTCTGAGTGTTTCAAGTACAGGCCAGTTTGTTTATAAGCTGGGTTTAAAACTGCTTATAATTCCTGTTTGTTCGTTGTTCTTTATATGGCGCCAATTTTAGCACTATTGCATATTCCACTGAACTGTTTATTTCTGGAGCTTGCCAGAAATAACACGTTTCGTTTTCGTCGTTCTCAACTCAAGTTTCTAACTTCTCTTTCGTATTTTGTCACACCTTAATAACTGTAACTTTGTGCTCCACTAGTTTGAAGAAATCTCTGTACATTGAAAATTGTGAAAGAAGCACATTTCGCACGGGTGAATATCAAAATACTGGAAGAAAAATATAGATAGATAAACTGGGAATTTATTAACATAAACGTGTTTGGAAGTTGATCATAAAGGCCCCTGAAGATTGCTGATCGCGATGGGCAAAGCCTTTTGGGTGACTGTGGGTCTTTAAGTTACCATGTCTAAGAAAGGAACGGAAGAATTCACGAAAGGCCCAAAGACCGTCACTTTACGTACTCCCCGGTTACGTGTGCAGACTATCGTATTGGGAAAACTTTTGATATTTTAAACTATTCGTTTTCTTAGTCTCTACATGCGGAACATAGAAGAGAAAGTGAGTCATTCCAGTTCTGTAGAGTTGTGTTACCGGACCACTCGTCCACCATTCTACTGTGCAAAGAAGGACAGACCCTGCGCCAAGCCTTGGTACACCTGTGCGAAAAGAGACGCATCTCGCTTGTCACGCATGAAGTGTACGTTGGCGGCGGAGACAAGGTAACACAGGGCTGTCCCTAACAGCCGGCAGCCGGCAGAATTAACCGGCTACTTGGGTCGTTTGTGCTGGCTACTTGTGTGATATATTTTTTTTTTTTAAAGACAAATTATTTGTTCCTTTCCCGTTGCAGTTTGTTGACTTAAAAATAATCTGGTTGGCACAGAGATACACGATTATTAGTTCATTACGTTGAGGTCTGGGAATTACATGTAGAAAATCATTGAAGGCATGAGTTTATACAAATAACATTAAAAAGCTACGATTACTTTTGGAACTGGCGTTATTGGAAATTTGTGCTCAGAATCAAGGAAATTCCGTTTCTGGGGACTTAAAATGTAAAAACTTCCTTGGGGGGCATGCCCTTACACCCCCTAGAAGGGATCGCCTTCAGCGCTCGATAACCACTATCCGGCTACTTAGAAATTGTTGCCAGCTACTTGAAAAGTAGTGGACAACCCTGGGTAACGACGCATCGCACCAATGGAGACCTTAACCTTTAAGCCCCAATAGACAACATAAAATTTCTCCTACCAAATCAGCGCCTTATAGTTCATGTAGGTAATGAGAATTAAGAAGAGTTGTTACAATGTTTGAGGGGCAATTTGTTCCTGGTCCCCCTGTGACTGAGCTGCATGAAGACACGATCAAATTCACCGATGGCTGGACTAGAAACGTATTTTTGCATTTATTTCGTGTTAGAAAGGATTTAGTTTAAAAACTGAGGGCCGGATGATTGGGAAGTAACAGTGGATGAAGCTTAGCGCATGGCGCCTGTCTTTTCATGTTTCACGTCTCGCTCGACAATACTTGTGAGAAAATTGTGTCTTTTATTCTTCTATATTGATCGCTATTGATCTTTCTCTTTATTAACAGCTTGTGCCTCTGGAGGAACTTGATGAGGACATGTCCATTATGGGAGGCAGGGAGGTGGTGTTAGATCACAGAACACTGTTCAGGTAAACTGATAACGACTGATAGAACATTTGCTCTTATTGGTTGAAAAATAGGACATTTCAGGTAAACTGTTAGGTTTGATACAACATTTGCTCTGATTGGTTGATAGAACATTTGCTCTTATTTCCGCTTTTACCAAGCGGTAAAGCGCAGTTAATGGAACGTGACGCCTTAGGGGTGGTAGGTCAGGCAGGCTTTGCCGAAAACAAATAGCAATGAAGGCTTTATTCATAAATGAATACTCCCTATTCATGTAGCTTGAATAAAAGTCATGTCTAAAATCGTGACCGATACCTTGTTTTTCGTAGTCTAGAAATGTATCTTAGCCTTGTTCGCATTGGTTCTTATTTTGTTAGCTCTATTCATCGCTAGTAGTTCGCCACGTTGTGTCTACTTTGCTTATAGTACAACTTTATCTATCGGCCGAACTCTGAGACACTGTCTTGCTATATAAGCAGCAGAACATTATCAAGTGCATTACCTTGGCAGTCGCGCACGAAAGCAACATTTGTAACAATTTCGTTTACCCACCCTCCCTCCCTTTGGAGAAGGGTCATTTCGATGTTTTTGCTCATTAAACTGGGGTCACTCCTTGTGGTTCGGTTAAGTCTGCGTTGCGACTTCCTCCAAGCTTTTGGCATTGCTTGTGCCTTGCCATTTTATACCTTTGCCTTAATCTTGTCCGATCCAGCCCGTGCGGCGCTGGGAAGATAAGAAAGGCTCTGCCAATACTCTTGTCCTAACCCCCACAGTGTGGGGGGGATACGGGAGGCTTTACTTGGTGCGCATAACTCGAAATCGCTAATAACCTGCCTCAGGGCTGCGTCCCCCCTATTACGCCATACTGTTGTTGTTTATTTTGCCGTGTCACGGTCACGGGTTGCGTTACATCCTTGTATCATTGTTAAATTATATTATGCGGAACAGTGACATTGATGGTTGAAAAATAGGACATTTCAGGTTAGCTGTTAGGTTCGATACAACATTTGTTCTGATTGGTTGAATAATAGGACACGACTTCAGGTAAACTGATAGGGCAAGGTAGGACATCTGCTCTAATTGGCAGGAGCGCATTGAACACTTTCTTAAGCTTAAATATTCACTTGAACCCACTCCGCAAATTAGGTAATTGGTGAATTCATGGCCTGCAGCTTCTTTTTTCCATCCTGAAAAACCGTTCTCATATCCTTGCGCGCACACTTGTTTTTTCCTCTGTGTGCTTTGTCATTTAGTTTGGAAGTAGTAAAATAAAAGGGTTAACGTTGTGTTACAGAGTAGGCGACGTAGTCAACGGTTTCTGTGGTCGAGCCTATTCATATTGGTCTTCATCTCACATTTCATGGGTGGGGAGGGTGGAAGAGATCAGAAGAGGACTGAGAGGGGTCGCCAGTGGCCCCCTTAGAAGCTGACGTCCTGTCTCCTCAGTATTCATAGATGTAAAACAGACATGTTGCTTGTTGTGTCTACACAAAACACTTTTCGCACACATTATTGTCAAGCAACAAAGCTGCACGCAACAGAATGTTCAAGAAAAAAATATACCAGCAAGAAAAAATATACTTGTATAACGTGTCCTACTACTGACATTTCTCGGGGCTTTTACAATTTTGGCGGCGAGATAAATGCGGGATTTTACACTTGTATATGTTAATTTTGAATATAGTTTTTCTCACGTCGTATCTTGCAGACTGGAGCTCCCGGATGGAGTGTTGCTGTGTGTGAAGGTCAGACCAAATCAGAGCGTGAGATCGTGTCTAGAACCCATTCTTTCTCGGCACGGATTGTCATCTAATCAAGTGATTGCACATTTGGTGAGTATTGGATGAGTATGATTACGTTCACTCAAGACAACTGTTTGGTCAGCGGTGATTAAAGAAAGCCCAGCTTCTCAGCCTGTTTGATGGATGCATGGATGTCTAGTAGTACATCAGGCTGACACTCTGGGTATAACGAATTTCGGACCGCCCTCCGGGCTGAAATTTTGTTGCGATTACATGGCGAATTTCAGCTCGGTTGCAATGTTTAAAATTGGGCGGGAAAATTTGCAGGAAAGCCTTTTTTCATGCTTTTTTGTGCACAACTAAAGAGGTGCGCATGCCCAAGTTCATATTTCAGCCCGGACTGAAATTTGAATGCAATTACATGAGGTTTTTCAGCCCGTTTGACCGGGCTGAAATTCTCTTCCGGTAATCGCAAACGTCTTTTTAAAAGATTTGTTCAGGAAGCCGAGCTGAAATCTCAGCCCGGCTAACCGGACTGAAATTTGCCATGTAATCGGCCCCTAAGTATCGTTTGAGAACGAAATCAAATTCTGTGTATGATAGTTGTTGAGCACCACATTTTTCTATGGTTTAAAGAAAACTTGACCAGCAGTAATAAGGTGGTTGCTTTCTTTTTCCGTTTCATTTGATATTACAGTTTGGATAATCCGATCTCCTCTTTAGCGCACCTGTTCCCAGGTTCTCTCCTCTTGCTATCGACTGGAGAAGAGAGACGCTGGGAACGAGGTTGCTCTTTATATTTTTATTGCACTTCGCTTGTATTTATACAGTCACCTTTTTTCAGTTCCTCCCGTGTACTAATATCTCGTTTTGCTGCTTCAGGCGGGATGCGAAGTACCTTTAGACCCTGGTATCCCAGTAGCCTCTATCGAGCACCAGCACGTGGTAGTAGAGACCGCTGAACAGTTTGCAGGTACAGATATAGGTAACAACAATGCGAGGGTCTGGGGAAGTTAGAGCGGTTTCAATTCAGTTTCGAACATAATTTGCGTTTGCTTTACCTTCCTTCTATGATTGGTCAGAAAAATTCGCATCACTCTGTTAATTAAAACCAAAAGCAATAAATCGTGTTTTTCTCGCACGCGTTTTCCCGCGTTTGATGCTCGTTGCATTTATTTGATTCGAGTTCCGATTGGTTGTTCGTGATGTTTACGTCTGCTGTGATTGGCCACAGTGATTTCTTTGGTTCTGGTTTTATGACATATAATTGAAAACCGCTCAATTGTGCCTCTGCAATTCCTTGAGCAAAGCAATTACATTACATGACCTAATGTTTGAGATTAAAACATGAATAAATCACTGATATACATGTAGATATATTGATTTATTTAGCACGGTTGACTGTAAAGTAAGCATCTTCATTAACGTTTTGCCTGCTTACGCTCACAACTGGTGTCTTTTGTTCGTGCATTAGCAAAACTCGTTGTTTTGGTTAAATCCTGACATCATGCTAGGAGGTTTTACGGCGTAGATATCCCCTTTGTTGGCTCTTTGTCAGTCTCCAGCTGAGATGGCAGATCCAGATTACAAGTGGACATAACATAAATGACGTGTTTGTGGGCAAATCTCCCGTAACTCGGGCATCGACTTCGTATCGCTTTTGCCCACAAATTCTTTGAATATGATCTGACTGTACGGGGGAGCCACAAGACCGTTTTTCTCCTCGCGAACTTTCGGGAAGTTTCCTAAGTTCTATCTGATGTTGAAGTTTGCAGTGAATGGTGAGTTGCGCCAACCGATGTTGGTTTATTAATTAGTTTTATTCAGTCGTGCTTGTTGCCATCTCGGTGCGGTGTGTAGTGTTTACAAAAGGCAAACGTTTCATTTTGCAGAAAATAATTTGAGCATTTGAAATGTTTCCTTCGTATTTCGGATGGTTTTCTCGTCTTATAATTGTCATGATTAACGTTTTCTCGGTTATAGGGAGAAAACAATGTAATTTGTTTACGTCTGGAAGATCTTCGAAAAACACCACAAGCCAAATGACACTGCATGAATTTATTTGCCTCGACGACTGTACCACTTTATCACCTTGTGCATTGGAACTTACCGTGAAATACTTTGCTTTTAAATCCGTTTTTGTACACTGACATGGGCTTTTTGTTCACCGTGTTTTTGTCAGTTTTGTAAGCGTGATTAAAACAGGTGGTCGCATTCATTAGTTGTCGTCTTTGTTGAATTTCAAATTAACTGTTTCTTTTTAGCAAACCAATTTATTTTCAAAACAAAATTTGATTGCTTCGGCAATCGCGGACATGGTTAACGAAGTCTTTGTAGGGTATAGAAAGTACAGTTTTCACAATAGAACTATCTTAATGCATGTTATTTTTTCATGCGTTTATACTCGTTGTTTTCGGACATCGTTAATCGTTTCCAGAAATTAAATTCGTGAAAGTAAATTCAAATTAAGAAAATGTAAAAGTAGTACTTTATTGTCATAACAAAGAGTATGGTAGTACTCTACTTTCGCCCATTGTTACATGCACATGTTGTTTGACACATATCAGTTTTTAGACTGAAAGCGATGTATTTTTCTCAGTTTTTATCCTCGATCATCGAAAAGTGCGAAAAATTATCGCCAAAAAATTAATCGGGCAATTTTTCACAATTTTTACGAATTCTAAATGAAAGGCACAAATGTAATTGTTTTGGATAATGACGATTCAGTCCTATATTAAGGAACAGAAAGTATTCTGGATTTACAATCTTTTACTAACTTTGAAACCTTTTTCGCTTTTATCACTCATTTTTGCTTTATTAAAACTGATCTGTACGCCCTCCAAAAGTAACCACCGAAAAGCGACGTCTATATTGTAAGATTCACTGACAATAAAGCTAGATTCTAGAGTCAGCTGTGTACTTCATATTTTCAAGGTATGTTTAGAGTTTTGATTCGATTGTATTGATGGAGGATCTTTGGTCATCACCTCACGTCTTTCAAATATTGCACTATTTGCCCTTCGAATTTTTTTCCCACAGAGTCAGCCAAATACACATAATCCCAACCATTTTCGCGGCACCAAATTCCCTCCAGTTATAAGCACTTTACAGAAACAAGCCTCACATAAATTAACCCAAGATGGAACAAATCGCTAGAACAAGTTATATCAGACAGGGTTTCTAGTTGTTTTTTTCGTGACAAAAAGAGAATAACGGAAATTACCCGTCAAACCCAGCTGTTTTTGTAAGGCAAATGAACGCGATCCACGCAAACAAACGATAAAGTAGATCACGAACACCACATGAATTATATCTGTGTGGAGATAAGTCAGTGGTGAAATTTATCTTTTCCATGAAAAAGACAACAACTTATAGTTGCTTAAATCCAGAGCCATCCGGTTTGGAATACAATATGAAATGGCGAAGCCAAGAAATGTCAGCAGTCATCTTTGTGAAGCCAAGTTTTGTTTGTTTTTTGTGTTTTGTTTTGTTTTGTTTTGTTGTTTTTTTTTTCCACATATTATAACACCTAGATAAAATATACAACCTTCGGCTTAAAACAGAGCCGACGTGTTGTATATATTTTATCTTCATCTTGTAATAAATCAAAACTTGGTTTTACAAAGATGATTACATTTCACGGCCTCGACTTTCAGGTATCGTTATAGTTGTGTGAAGTTACGATTAAGAACTTTTGTCGCAAATCAAAGTCTCTCCGTAGGCAAAAGAAAAAATAACTTCATGACAAAAACGAATAGTTCAATTTAAACTCACCCGTTTAAAGTGAACGGTGTTTCCCAACGCGTTAAGGTGTAGGCGTGCTGAAGACGGTATTAGCGGGGAAGAAAATGGTCCTGCCGCGACTTTTCAGGTCCTATTTGCATTTGGACATAACGAAAGTTTCCAACTGAAAAAATTCTTGTAAATCTGAAACTACTTTTATGAAAATATGAAAAACGAATTTAAAATGATTCCGGAAATTGATCGCTGAGCGCATCAGGAGGGTAAATGGTGTTTGTCGGTTTTAACATGATCGAGTGTATCATGTTTAAAATGTGGTCGAATTTGATAACCAAAGCATTCGATTTTAAAGATTTGAGACACAAGAAGATTCTACGTTGGTGAAATGCAACCGAATCAAAACTTTAGATATGCCATGAAGTTATGAAATACAAACCTAGCCCCTTGCTTTATTATCAGAGAAAATTGTATCATAAACGTGCCTTTTGGGTGTTTTTATTTGGAGGTCTTTTCGATCACACTTCGCTGTTCAACGAACCTTCTCTTCCCCACTAAATTAGACGCTGATCAATAACTTATTTTTTACAGGAAATGCAAACACTCAGACGTCTCCTAGTCCTTCTGGAAAGCCGTCGTACGCCCCGCGTGCCTCGCGACGCGGCAGCAAAAAGAACGTGCTTGATGACCTCGCTTTGGAAGAAGTCATGCGCGGTAAGAGACAGACACTGGGCGATGGACACTTTGACGAGACGGGGGTCTGGGTACCAGCGTTGAAATCGACTCTGAGCGAGGAGTCGCTAAAGGACTTGAACCGAGGAGAAGGCAGCTTTGGAAAGAGTTTGCTGAAGGGACAGGGTTTGTTTGCTAGGAAGCGAAGAGAAGCTAACGAGCAAGATAAAAGCATTCCAGTTGTTAATAAGAGCGGGCGCTTTGCTAACGACAAACCGGCGGATGTGAAAGGTGAGTTAATTTGTGCTCTGACTGAGTAGATGCGTGCTGTCGTTGTTGAATTTCAGGAAGCTTAAGTTTTCATTGAGGTAAATCCCGGCCATAAATGTCAACTTCTTGAGTTTGTGTTGCGAAATGTAAAATAGGATCCCTACAGGGGTACAAGGCAGGAACAACCTTGTCTTGAATTTTTTCCAGGAACACCGCGGACGAATTTGCGGGTTATTCTGTAGGAACTTCTTGTCAGGGAAAGTGCTGCAAAATTTAACCGTACAGCTTGCGTTATAGAGGCCAAGTAACGAAAACCTAGCGACACTACCGGAAAGAGCATGTATGAATTAGTCAGTTGGGCAAGTTTTGAGAGCCACTTTTTTTAACGTAGCAAAGATATAGCTCCGTAAATGTTGTCAAATTTTACAGGCATTGTGTGTAGACAGAAGGTTGCCGGCCGCCACACGAATTTCTTTGCCAACTTAAAAAGAGGGGACCCTGAAAGTTGCCATTTAACTCATTTTAAGGTGCTCTTTCCAGCTGTGTTGATGGACCTTCGTTATCTGGCCTCTATCGAAATTTGAAAAATCCGTGATGAGTTCTATCATAGGACACGAGCTTTCGGGGGTACCCCCAGGAAGAATGATTCGAAATCGCACACTTATTGACCTACGCATACCCCCATTAACGCCAGAAATCGAAATTGTAGAAAAATCATATCAAATTTCATTTTATAAAGGACTGAAAACGAACAGCAACAGTAAAAAGCGCTGCTGAAGAGCTTTCATATGAATAGTCACACTTAAGGGTTTTATCCACAGACTCAGAAGGTAGAGCTACCTTGTACAGCATAATAAACAGGACCACAGGAAAGTAATGCTCAGTAGCTTTCAATTGAACAGTCACACTTAAGGATTTCGTACTCAGGCGTAAAAAACAGAATCACCTTGTAGAGCATAATAAACAGTTCCGCATGAAAGTACTGCTCAGTAGCTTTCATTTGAATGGACATAGTTTAGGATTTCGTACGGAAACTCAAAAGTTGAAACCAGGCACCTCAGTCAATTCAAGGTTTGCGTTAACTGTCGTGCTTGCTACCAAGAGTAACTTAATTGCAGTTGTTTGAGTAAAATTGGCTATGCACAGAACTGTGGAGGCGTTAAGTGATATCGAAATTTCCACCTGTTTGTCATAATGTGATAATCTGATTGAGATACTGCGAAGCCTTACTTTGTTGTCCTGACAACAGAAGTTTGCAGATTTCTCCATAACTTGTATGGTGTTCTATTTCTTTGGCAATCTTTTATGTTAAATAGGTCGGTGCATTGTTATAACAATTATTCGTAGATCAGTGAAACGGCATTGGCCTTTATAATAATATTATTGTAATCTTTCGAACAGGTTTGAATAAGAAACTTGAAAGACGGTAGTGTTATGTTTTCCTATGTTGCTTCCACCAAATTTGTGTAATGAGCTGTGAGAAAATCCTATAATTTCGTTCTGCGTACAAGACTAAAAAAAAGATGAAAAATGTTTATTCAGAGTGGAACATGGCAATGCCGGCTTGCCAATATTTTGGGTAAATTCCAGCTAAAGCGTATTTCCTTCAACTAAGGGAAGATTAATTTCAATGTTTGAAAGCTTTGACAACAATTTTATTCCTTTGTAATTGAGTTGCTTTCAGTTTTGAGCCTAGTTTAGTTTATTTTTACCCCAGAAAGCTTAGTTAATTTTGTCGTGTTTACAAGCTTGCCACCGCGGCAGGTGCAATATTGCTCATCAATTCTAATTTTAATTTGCTCTTGCAGTGCCAGAGCAGATGTGTTTTTGTTATCTTTATTTTATATTTTACCCTAACCTGTCACAATTCCGCTTGCCTCAGCGTGTCCTGTATTCTTGGTGTTTAATTTGTTCAATTTTCGCGCTAACCAAGGCTAAAACAAGCGCATATTCGGAGGAAATTCGTTACCAACAAAGGCGAATTCTTAATTTGACTCTCTCTGTTCAATTTTTGGTAAGTTTCTATCCCTTCACTATAAAATGTGTAATATTTAGCACGCTCTAGAAATTTTCGTGGCTTATGTTCATGTTGTGTTGTAATCAATTTATATAAATACACTCCTTTTGACTCAAAGGTGATATAAACTTTGTATCAGTGGTGTTGATATATTTCGAGTTAAGCGAACTAATTGCGTGAACTTTTCTTATAAGTCTATTTAACTACAAAGGCGATTTGCTTTACTTTCAAACACTGTTAACGGCCTCAATTTAAAAAGCCTAGACTGAATTATTATTGTTTCACTCCGTGTGAGTAGCCCCGCAGCTCTTCTTACCTTGTTTTCCTAGCGTTGTCTGTGTCTAAACGACGGCTTATACGTGAGGACGTTTTTGTTTTATAAAAATGTTGTAAGCTCGTAACCAGTAATCAAGCCAGTTGCTCGCGAAATGGTTTCATTCTATTTTGTTTTGCAGTTTTTTAGTAGATAAGCTGCACGTAGGTCTGTTTTTTTTTGTGAGCAAGGTTACGCTTTACATTGTATGTTGTTTTCGTATCGATATTCTTCTTTATCTTCATAAGCCTAGCTCGTAAGCAAGTTTGCTTTGCATTCTGTGTTGTCTCACAATTTTTCAACTAGTAACTGTTCGTGGTCTTGTTTCTTATATCAAGAGTGGGCGTTGCTTCTTAAGGTTTCGCGTAATTTTTCTTAAGTCGTACAGTAGGCTTGTTGCTCTTGAACAAAGTTTTACTTTACTTTTTGTATTGTTTCGCAGATTTTTTCGAGCTGATAAGCAAAGCTCAGGCAAACAGGATGGACGATCAAAGAGGCGAGCTCAAAGGCAACTTGGAACTCCCGGAGTTCCTCAAAATTCCAAACAACAAGCCAGCTCAAACCGACGACGATTTCAAAGTCCCGTATGCACCGCCGCCGCCACCAGGTTTCAGAAACGGCGTGGAGACGAACTTCAAGAAACCCATGGTTAAAAAAACAATGTCCACCCCTCTCAGCCAAATGCCCGATAAAATGGACTTGATGCAGGAGTTGAGTGCAAAGTTATCTAAGAGAAGTGATGCGACAAAAAATAATTCATCGTCTTCTAGAGAGAAAGTTGATCGAAATCCAGAACAAACTGAAATGCTGTTAGATTACAATTTTAATTCGCACTCTCAGCCGCAGCAAGAGCGAAGCAGTAAGCGAGCAGGGGTAATAAGTGCGGAAGGAAGAGATGTGCGTCCAACGAGACCAAGAGCTTTAACAGACGCGGTAGTTTACACGGTGGATGCATCTCACGGGATGCGGGTTGAAACGGGTCATCGCCCGCAACCCGTCGCTGAGGCTGAACCTCGAAGGAACGTTGCTCACGTACACCCTTCAGTTCGACCACAGACATCCCAGCCTGTCACTGTAAATAGCTTGCGTGGAATACACTATGCCACCAATCCACGTCGTAGCACCGGTGACCAAGCAACGTATTCGCGCCCGAGCAACGTGGCGAACGTGAAACCGCAGACCATTGCAAGGATTTCTTCAAAATCGCCTCAGAACCTTAGAGAGACCGCGCCCGCGATTTACGATGTGAAACCTGGTTCAATTCGCGAAGCAATGCGGATAAAAGTTTCTGATGATTCGGTGAAATTTTCAAGTGCCCCCGTGGATATTCCCTCACGAAAAATCGTGTCAGCTTACAGTTTACCGGAAGTAAACTCAAAGAAAGCCGAAATACTCGTCCCTTCTAAGGGGGGG
The DNA here is from genome assembly GCA_964030785.1 of Siderastrea siderea. Classification (NCBI taxonomy): domain Eukaryota; kingdom Metazoa; phylum Cnidaria; class Anthozoa; order Scleractinia; family Rhizangiidae; genus Siderastrea; species Siderastrea siderea. The sequence continues at coordinate 62,999,631 of OZ034968.1, forward strand.
CCCCCTCCAGTGCCCCGCAGAACTGTTTCTAATATGGACTTCAGGCGACCCAGGCCCAAACCAATCACTGATCCAAAAGAGCTCTTAGCAGGACTAGAAAACACGCCGGTGCAGTCGCGTTTGAATACTTCTTCCCCTGACAGCGTCGGGTCACCACCCAACGGGGACGTAGCGCGAGTTGGAAGTCCGCTTCCTCCTCCTCCACCCACCCCTCCCTCTGGATCATTTTATGACCTGCAAATCGCTGACTTCTCACCGCCGCCTTCAATATGTGAATCTCCAGGAAAAAGACCCCACCATCCGGAACACCGTTTCTCTTTAGACTTTTCAAGATTCCCGCAGACTTCTGCTTCACAGAGCGGACCGTTTCCTATTAGTACAACTTCTCAAGTTAGAAACAGCAGTAACAGTCTGCCAAATTATGCCGGGCCAGTAGCTTATGTCAATGCACCAAGCGGTGATGCTCAGAGGCAAAGGATAGACAGCAACAGGTCAACAAACTACAATAAACAGTCTGTTACGATGCACACTAGAGTAAGCAATTCACCCACGCCTAATTTGACAAATTCCACCCAGCGGGGAAGGGGTGAGGATCGAATGGACGCATCTTCGCAACCGGTACGACCGGCTGAAATCCATACGCCTGGTTCTGTGACTAAATCCGTTTCGAACGGAAACAAAACAATTACGCCCCCCTCGACCAATGAGAGAACTCTTATCGAGGAATCTCCCCAAGAAAATGCTACGCCCTATGCGGGGAACAGGCCCTCGATGGGCAGTGCTGCCAAAAGACTAATACAGAACGTTGGGAGTGTTCCAAAACGGACTACGGACCCAGAGAAACGACGAAGCCGGCAAGATGGTGAGATTCCTAAACTCGACCCGTACGTCACCTATGAAAACGAGGATTTAAGGGTAACGTTTGTGTAGAAAGTAACCTGAGATAACCGTTAATGCGTTTCGCGGAGTCGTAAAGCTTGGTTCTCATGACGAAATACGTGTTCTTTTTTCGTTGTTGACTCGTTCTCAGTTCCTATTAATCAGCAAATCACGAAGCCTTGATCTAGAAAAATTGCAAATTTTTGGGTCATGAATTTAAGGACATGATTTTTGGAAGGGGCGCAGAATGAATTCAACACTACGCCCTGTTGAAATCGTTCTCAAACAGAGTGACTGGAATCGAGTCTGATTTCGTCTTGAGTACGGGCTTGACCCAAGCGCAAGCATAAATGTTTCGTTCGTTTTCGCTTGACGCCACAGACGCCGCTCAGAAAAACCAGGCTTTACCTTGTGAAGGATTAGCTGAAACGAACAAGGTGGCCTTTTTTCTGCTGGTACTGGAATGTTGGATAATTTTATCGTAAATTCCTGGATTCTTTAATGGTCGTTCGTTTTACTTGAATTCAGTCCAAGTTGTGAAATTTTAAATACCGCGCTCCAAATTATACAATATGGGCTACGGTTTACTATTGAAGGTGACTGTCACGTGGACTTTGTGCACAGAAAGCCCCAACAACTACTGAGACTTGATGTAGGTCTGTAGTGATTCACATTTAGTCCTATTATTTTAATTAAAGCTAGAAAATTTGTGGAATTTGTGAAAAAACTTGCGATGGTATACTTAGACGCTTTATTTTGTATTACATGACAAGTGTTGTATTCTTATCCACGCAAGGAATCAAGATAACAATATTTTTTTGTATTGTGTTAATACTGAACGGTTATTGCATGTTTGTTTGAAAATCTATTTATGAAATATTTGCTAGATATATTTTGAGAGGCCACTACACTTAATGACAGATTTATTTCGATTAAAACATTCAATGGAGGCTACTGAAGAAACATGACACCACGGGAAAGCATAAGGAACACGTGTACAAACCCTTGTAGAGTGAAAAAAATTACCCCGTGGTAGTGTTTCAAGGCTATTCCTAAACAAAATTACCCCGTGTTAGTGTTTCAAGGCTATTCCTAAACATTCTCCTCGCCAGAGCTACGCAGCTTTTTTCAAAATCCCACCGCTGACTGAACAGATTGTAGGCTCTGGGAACGAGAATGGTTCCTAAAATAAAGAAATGGTTGCGCTGAACCAGCGTGTGAATACTGTGAACAGAGCCGCTTAGGCTTCGGAACCAATCACACCAAAGGGTCTTTTTACGCCCACTTCAAGATGGCGGAGATTTGCGTTTTTTTTTTTTTAGAACTTTAAAGAATGCCTTCCTTCTTCGGGCCTTTTAAACGCCTAGCATTTGAAATTATGATCTGATTTAGTGTTTGGCTTCCTGGATGACCCAAATTTCATGTTTAGGCGAATATTTCCTGAATTAGTACTACATGTAACGAACAGAGACCGGAATGTCGATAAGTCTCGTGCAAACCTGACACCAACGACATTCTCTAACGTTTCGGGCTAACGCTTGAAACGTCAGCTTTCAATCTCTTTACGGTGGCCAATCTACCTTATCAACTCAGTTGATAAATCGAAAATTTTGTGTTTCCTGCGTTTACCCGAGGCACCAGTTGTTTCTATCACTCTGAGTTGCGACTGCTAATTTGCGTTTGTTTACGCTTCATGGCAAACCTGCGATGTGTCAGATTCGGTTGCTTTGCTTTTGGTATAATGACAGAAGCAGACCTGCCAACTCTCACGATTTCACCGTGAGACTTACGGTTTGGGGTATCAACCCACGGTCTCACGATTTGGCCTCCAAATCTCACGGTGAATGTGAAACTCTTGAAATTGCCAACAATTCAGATAGTCTGAAGCAATATTGAAAAATCCGTGTTGAAAATGGCCAAATTTGTCACATTTAATGTTTGAGGGAAACCTGGGTACAATTCCAGCCTCATTCCCGTGAAACATAGGTACGCTTAGGTCTCTGGGAAAGCTGGCTGTGAACAGTAAACTCAATCTGGCGCCTCGCGTCGACAGCGGCAAAAGAATACAATAGGTAGCATAGATAAGGTAAAGAATACTCTGAAACAAGAAATCTACCATTTTTATTTTCATTTAACACATATTTTGGAAATCTCCAGGTTTGAGGTCCCAATCTCCAGGTTTTTCTGAGCTTTTTTTCAAAGTCTCCTGATTTGCATGTTTTGGAGGTTGGCAGGTCTGCAGAAGGTAGAACACGATTTTGTTGCTTCTGTGATGTGATTGGTTCTCGTTGTCTAAGGGGTCCCGGTTGCCGTAATGACACAGTGATGAGTTTATTATTATGGTTTATTTATGAGATGCAAAATTTTTAAGTGGAGGCGTTAATATAGGTCGTGTTTCACATGCAGCCAGTAACCAATGTATAGTTTTGTATCACAAAGATTGTTATATTATAAATACAATGCGTGGAAATGTACAAAGTGGTACACGCCCTGTTACCAAGAGAATCAATTAAAACATGCAATCCTATATACTCTGTGTTTTTCAAAGCGAGGCTTAATTAACACTTAATACTCAGTCCAAAGGGAGGTACATGATACTGGTAGGACTTAAATTTTGGCAAGAAGTAAAAAGTTAAATGTTGCTTTTTACATAGTCTAAAACACGTGCGTTGGCAGTATCAGGGGGTGTTGGCATGACACCCGTGCATTTTTTTTTTGTCGCCGTGTGAATTTTATCCCAAAACGAAATTGGTAAAACTAAAAGGGATATGAACGAATAGCCAAACCGAGTATACGTGATACAGCTGGTACGAATCCTTACCGGAACGAAATTCTAGATCAGGTACAAATACCAGGATGAACTCGAGCCGATATGAGATTGTGGACAGGTATCATGCAAACGAGTTCAGAACCACAGATGGGGACCGGAATGAACAGGCCCTTTGTATAACTGTGTCACGTGACTTTGTCAATCATAAAAATGGTAATAGTACGAAACAGATATCAGAAATGGAAAGAGCATGATGAAATTAGTAAGATTTTCAATTTTGAGGTCACTCACGTTAAAGTGCGACATTTTACGGTTATTTTAATGTTCAAAAAATTACCAAGACTTACAGGGCAAAAAGCTGCTGGATGGCAAGCTTTGCCATCCAGCATACAAATCTTTTATAATTTTCAAACTTTCAAATTATCCTAAAATCTTGCGCTTAAACGTTAGTGGCCTCAAAATTGGAAATCCTAATTTCATGGCGCCCTTTCCATTTCAGCCATCTATTTTGAGCCAGGACCATTTATTATGATTGACAAGGTCACGTGACACGGTTATGCAAAGAGCCTATTGGAATCGTGAAGTCCTAACGGTATCATGGAAACTACCCCCGTCCCCCTTCCCCAATAATTGAATAACTTTATTAAAGTGTCAGGGTGGGTATTTAGCTTGTGACAGCTAATTGGGGACACTCTACTACTTGAAATAAATTAAAATTTACAATATACATTTAAAAATTACAATATTTTACTATATTAAAATTAGGGGGAATGAATAAGAATAGGAATAGGTCGTTTAAAAAACGATTCCTAAACTCACAAATACAATTTCAAATTGTCCCAATTTCATTATGGGACGAAATGATTATGAAAAGGACAGTCAAAGCCAGCTTACGTGATCTTATATGATACTGTTACGAGTTTTCGTACTGACATGAGACCTTCGACCCTATTAAGCTACGTCCGACCTGTATAGATTATCTCTCTGGTTAAAGTTTCCTTGTGAAATTTTGAAGCAAAATTTGACCTTTGCACTGGTTCCTATTCCTTCTTAAGAATTCCCCATTTAACGTTTAGATGAAATCTTTTTCAAAAACGAGGAAAGCTCATCAAACACCAAATAAACATACAAAGAATACGATCTGAGCACCAAAAACAACGGAACCGGGCTCTAGATCGCGAAAAGTTGGTCTAAAAATTTTGAATTGTGCCATGCACTAAGTGAAATTCGCAAAAATGCATTGAACATGTTGGAAGCGGAAGGGAACTTTAGTTTTCATGCTTTTAGACTTTGGACCGGAATTTGAGCCGATAGGGTAAGGGCCCAGAATGCGGCGTTCATAGCTTAAGATGGTAGTCTTTCGGCAAAAGGCTGGCCGTAAATGGGAAGAAATTAATCGTGGAGCCAGGCATTTAAGTTTGCGATAAACTATATCAAGGCACTTCAGTTTTGGAAGACTAGATGATCAAATCATGACCACATATCAGAACGCGCGAGTCGTGCGTGAAAAAATCGTGTGTACGGGATGAAAAATCTCCCTCTTTAGTCCCACACCCACATTATCTTATTTCCTGTCGGCGCAAACCTGGACTCGAATGGTTGACTTCCCCACCCCTCCTCCGGTGAGAAAAAAGTGTGAGTGGGGAACCGAAGCGCTCGTAATTTGCAGGGGGAGGGAAAGGCTAGTTTGCGTCTTATTGATATTCAGAAAATCACATGCTAAACGTTTTGGATGAAAGAGTATGCGCTGCATGATGTCAATTGACTAAACATCTTCATGGACCAGTAGAAGTTATTTGTAAATTACTGTTAAAAAAAACACTTCTGCATGAAATGAAAGAATTGTACTTGATTGCGCAGCACAAGTCAGATCGCTAATTCGCGAAATAAAGAGAGAGCTGATAGATGGAACCTATTGGTCATGATCTTTATTGGCATTTGGTGGCTCTTAAAAGAGCCGTTTTTGTCTTGTGATTTTCAGTTGCACTCTACTTGCTGCTAGTGTACTTGGTCACTGCTTTAGTTCCCTCGCTCACAGCATGCTTGGAAAGTTCACCGGGCAACAGAAGTCGAACCGCAGTCTGGATCTCGCGAGAGCTGATGGTGCTTCGCTTGTTGTAGTGAGCGAGACGAGAAGCTTCGGCGGCAATTCGCTCGAAGACGTCATTGACAAAGGAGTTCATGATGCCCATAGCCTTACTTGAGATGCCAGTATCGGGATGAACTTGTCTGAGGACCTTGTAGATGTAGATTGAATAACTCTCCCTTCGTCTCTTGGCTCTCTTCTTCTTGTCGCCCGAAGCCCTCTTTCCGCCAGCCTTCTTCTCTTTCTTTGCTGCCTTTGGAGCCATTCTTGCTAAAACTTTCTGATCACTTGCAAAAGATTGAAATCTTCGAAGTTTTTGAGTGAGGAGATGGGCGAAAGTTCATGAATTTATAGCAAACATTGATCGGATCGAAAAACTCTTGGATCAAAAATTACGATTTCTGATTGGTTGAAGAATAAATAGCCGGGCGCCTGAGGAAGCAAGTCGGAATTGGATAACTGGCGCGCGTTTTTGACGCCAAATCTCATTGGTTACTTTCGATCCGTCTGCGGGCATAAAGAAGCTAAAAACATTACTATTTCATCTGTAAGTTATTCAAACTTAAAAGTCAAACGAAGTTTCACTCGAAGTTTACTTACTTTCGCAATCATGACGGGCCGTGGAAAATCCGGCAAAAGCCGCAGCAAAGCCAAAAGTCGTTCATCTAGAGCTGGTCTTCAGTTTCCTGTCGGTAGAGTTCATCGCCTTCTTCGCAGAGGAAACTATGCTCAACGCATCGGTTCGGGCGCTCCAGTTTACTTGGCGGCTGTTCTTGAATACTTGTCCGCTGAAATTCTTGAGCTTGCCGGCAACGCTGCCCGAGACAACAAAAAGACAAGGATCATTCCGAGGCATCTACAACTTGCCGTAAGGAACGACGAAGAACTGAACAAGTTGCTCGCTGGAGTCACCATCGCCCAGGGAGGTGTTCTACCCAACATCCAGGCTGTTCTTCTTCCGAAGAAATCCGAGAAGAGGAGCAAGCAGTAGAGCGAGTTGACGAGATTATACTAAACGGCTCTTTTAAGAGCCACCAAACTCACAAAAGCAATGACTAATAAAACAATGTCTTAGCTATTTTATTAAGGGAAAAATATGACTTGTCTCCTCCTAACGAAAATTCCACTGACTTCGCCATTGTATAGCATCCGTGAGGGCTTTATACAACAAAACACCGGTTTTTTATATATATATATATTTTTATTCCAATATCCCTGAGGTACAAATTAATCAAAGTTCTGGCACTATCGTTTAGTTCAGTTCCAATTTTGCAAGTTTACTAAATATAGAAATGTAAACATGAAGTAAGACCATTTGATATTTTACAAGACAGGGTGCGTGTTCTCAAGTGTTTTGAAGTTCACGTAATCTTTAGCCGGGATATGAATGGAAAAAGCCCGCCAAAATCTTTCTACACAGAAAGCCGAGTTCAGTTCATTAATAGGCTGTGCTGGGTAAAAGAGTACAAGAACCAAACGCAGTTTCCCATGACACTAGTCGGAGTTTTGACCTTCTTATATAAAAGAATTGAACGTATGGCTTTTCTGAGGGTTTGAATACTCTGAAAGTACAGTTGTCAGCTTCTTTTTTTCATTACGGCGCAAAAATTTATTCCGCGAAAATCTGCTTTCTGCATTTTGTTTTTCTAATCGAAATCGAGTCTCACAGTCGGTCTGATTTCAGCATTACTTTGGCGAATAATATCGTGTGTGTATTCCATTTCGATTTTTTCACTGCAGCACAGTTCGGAAAACGCCTACAACCATGTATTCGAATGAAAGACACTTCCCACGGGAAACTTGTTATCCACAAAACTTCCATAACTCTCTTTCACGAATTTAATCCTTTGGCAAAATATTCGTATATTGTAATTACTTATTTCACTGAACAAATTCATCGACGGAATAAAGAAATGCGGACAAGATCTATCGTCAACGAAGGTCTCCAGAAGACTAACAAGTCCATAAAAGCGATCGCCAAGTTTTTCAACAGTCCAATGCTTTTCATCCGGGAATTTTGCGCTTTCGTGCAGCAAAATAGTTTGTAAATGGTAAGGTTTGAGAAAACCACAACCAAGCTCGCTGTAAACAAACGCTTTAAAAAGCTGAAAACATCTACGTCTTTGGGGAAATCTGTTGAAATTGAGTTCAAACCTCTCCGCTTTGCAGAACCAAATTTTCCAATGATATTCCATTGGAGTGGGTTTGGAAACCAGTTGAATGCCGCAGTTCACCGGCTTTCCTTTGGATTTCGTGCTTGAAATTTGTTTGCAAAGTTTTTGGCCTTCTCGGCAAAAATCTTGAACAGGCCACAAACCTTCACAATCAATCGCAGTTACTAAATCAACAATCAGGGTCAAACCTCGGATTTTTATCTCCAAGCAAACTGTATCTTCGGAGGAAATGTTTCTGATCTCAATACCTTGCATTGTTTTGTCATGGTAATGCTGCAAATATAACATATCCGCAAGAAGCCTAGACAGAAGGTTCGAAAGTTCACTACGTAGCATTTTGGAAGACAAATACTCTTTTCCCGACTTTGATTTCTTGCAAAGGCTTTTCCATGTTCTGTGAGTTACTGTGTCTTGTACCATCTCAATCAGAGTAAGTCCCTGGCATCCGTCTCCTTGAAAACATATTTCTGTAGGTCGAAGGCTCTGCGAGCTCACAAACACTAGCAATTCAAAGTGGTTTGTCGCTTTTTCTACGAAGAAACTCGATGAATCGACTGCTCGAAAAGAAAACCTTGCGTTATAATTTGCTACAGCGGAAAGCAAAATATTCACCACAGATTTCACCAAACTAAAGCTCCCTCCAACCCTGGTTTGTGATTCATTCGAGGATTGCAGTTTTAACAGTAGATTTTCTGTCCATTGCGGATTTGACTCCAAAGAAGAGAATCTTTTAACCCTTTTGTTAGCCGAAGACTCCATGTTTTCGCTGTGTTTAATTTCGTGTCAGTGACATTTGTGGTATTTCAGCTAGATGTAAGAGCCACCGTGCCACATTTAGCAATAAACTGAAACTATTTAAAAATTAAATGCTATTGTTAAAGGTGGTTTATACAGCTGTTTGTTTGCTTGTGGCATCACAGCAAGTAATTCAAGCTTTACAACTTAAACCGTTTTGTCGTTTTTCACTTAATTTATAAGCTCATACCCTTTTTGAGTAAGCTGAAGTATGTCTTGAAAGCTTATTTTGATATGCGATGGTGGTATTTTTTATTTACAGATGAAAGCCATCTAAGGAACACACAAAAAAAGGAATGATTTCTTAGTAATTAAGAATATATTAACTTGTGGTTGATGGAATGATGCAAATGTAAAACAAGCGATAAGAATCTTATTAATTTTTTTAATTTATCCTTACAATCTTATCCCTCAATAAATTAACTTAAGCTGCACAAATGATGTCTCTAATTTGCTATGATATTAATAAGAAAGTGCTGTTTTCAAAAATCACTTTCTCAGCACTGCTGAGTGAAAGGAAAAAAGTTCACTTTACTTATCCTAGTGCCAAAACATTTCAACTCTGAACTCTAAAAACTTCGAAATTTATCGTACAAAACAAAACAAAACAAAACAAAACAAAACAGAAAAAGGCAACAAAAATATCTCATGTCTTTTGAAGGAACAAGCTTATTTGTCATTATTTAACCCTTTCACTCCCAAGGGTGCCTAAAATCAAAATTCAAGACAAATCCCAAATTTCATTTTGTAAAATACTAAAATATAAAAAGTACCATGTGAAAGAACTGCTGAAGAGGTTTCATTTGAATGGTCACACGACAGGATTTCATCCACAGACTCAGAAGTTAGAACCACGTTTATGTCTCCTGAACTGACTCTGGGAGTGAAAGGGTTAAAAAACCGATACATATAGACATGTACGGGTGATTATTTTTATAACCTAACTAACCTACAATAATGTCAATATTTTCATCCATCTCGAGACGAGAAGTGCAATACACATTGTCTTGTGTGGTGTTCTGCTGGGAGAAGCCCTATTTTTAAGTATCCTCAAACCTACAAAATCTATTTTTATAATTTAGCACAGCCAAAAGAGCTGCACTTGGTATTCCTTCTTAAGCCATCACGTGGGCTAAATAAGGAGGATAAGTTGATATCATAGTGCATCATAGTGGGGGGGGGGGGGGGGGGGGAACAGGGGGGTGCCAAACCTCCTGCTTCTCACACTCTTTAAACACCATTCCTGCCCATTTTTTGTTGGCTCGTGCCTCTTTGCCCTTTTTCAATTGCAAAATATTATGCAATGTCATGTAATTTTTCCTATTTGTCCCACTTCCCATCACATTGCGCAGCCTGCTTCCTGGCCCTCTTTTCCTGCCTCCTGTACACTCCCTGTCCCTCTTATCCCAGGTTTCTTCACCCCTTCTAACTCTTTAGTTAGCCTCAACTTCTTTCTTATCAACTCAATCCAAAACGTTTTTTTTTGTCAATACGGTAATCCTTTTAAGCCCCCTCCTCTTTCCTGGGTAGCTTGTGTAGCAGGCATAAATGGGGACGGGGTATGAGGGGGGGGGGGGGGGGCAAGAAAGTAGGGGAAAATGAGGGATCTAGGGACAAGGAGGAAGGGAACCGGGCTCCCTCCTCCCTAGCTCCCAGTTGCCCATTTCTTCCCCACATTCTTGCTCCCCTACCCCTTGCCCCTTTACCCCTACTATACAGACTACTTCCCGGGCAAAAGGCCGAGCCCCCACCCCCTATTTGTTTCCCATTCAACCCCTTATGAAATTATATAACCCTAGGGCTTACAGCTGGCTGTGCACTATTTACCTATCACATGATTTTAAAAATGGGTGAACAAAATTGTTCACGACCTCTCCTATGCCCATGCACAAACTACAAACCTGCTATCATTTTAACAAGAAATTTTCATTCCTTTTGTTCTTTCCTCACCCTGCCCATTAAATAGAACTCATCATTTGGACGCATGTTGGTCAAATGAGCCATTCTGTTAGACAAAGCAAAAAGCCCTGCAATGGCTCCAATGTCCCACGCATCCTCACTGTTCAGCCCGTGCTTTTCTAAAGCTGTTATATGTTGATCTTTCACTGTTTCTGATCTACACACACGCATTGCAAACTCAAGAATTGCCTTCTCTCTTTCTGTCAGGTCTGCACAGTGCCAGTTTGTTGCCACCTAAGAGAAGATAATTTATTATTAACAAAGTAACAAATATTGTCTTATTAACTGAAACCCAAGGTGGAGAGTCAGTGGTGAAGTGGTGAGCCCTGGGATTTTTCAGGAGAAAAAGATCGTAGGATCATTGGTTCAAGGATTGCTCTCTGCATCATATCCTACTATTTCCTTAACCCTTTAAGGCCTGACATGAAATGCATATTCTCCTTACTGTTCTTCATACATTTCTTATGGAACTAGTAAGGAGAATTTGTTTTAATATCAAGACATCTTGTCCTTGGTGATCACTTCCAACATTCTCAACACTTAAATGTTTGAACAAGTAGTGATAAAGTAAAGAGAAAGTTTATTTTCTTCACTGTCAGAGCTTAAAGGGTTAAATAAGAAGCTTTGCTCCAAATTGCCTCTTTCTGCCCACACAGGCAGGTAAATAATTGGCAAAAGAATGCTATCATTCTGAGTCACTACTTCTTATTCTGAGATGTTTGACTGGGATGCAACCTTTTAACCCTTTAAGCCCTAATAGTGACGAAAATGAAACTTCTCTTTTCATCATCACTACTTGTTCAAACATTTAAGTGACGAGAATAAAGGAAGTGATCACCAAGGATAAGATGTCTTGTTGCTTAGACAAATTCTCCTTACTAGTTCCATAATAACTGTATGGAGAACAGTAAGGAGATTTTGCATTTTTATATCAGGGCTTAACGGGTTAAGGGGGGAGGAGACAGGGGGTCCAAATTTCCTACTCCCTGTAACATTCAATTCGGGTCCCACAGTTTTTCTATTGCAAAATGTTAGTGCACAGTGTTGGGTACATTTTCCCCTATTTCCTCTGCTCCCCCCCCCCCCCCTGGTAGAGTTCTGACTTCCTCTTCTCCCAAGTTACTGTACCCCTGCCCCCCCTCCCTTTTCAACAACACTGGATTGACTGATGAACCACGTTAAACTGCAGAAGATGCCCTTATATTCAAGTGAGTTTGAAAAACTGAATAATGTAGGTTCACCTGATCTCCCAACAATGGGTTCTTGGAAAAGATCCTCAAGAGGGCACCATGAGCAACAACACAGTACATGCAGTTGTTAGTGGAACTTGTTGCAACTACAATCATTTCCTTGTCAGCTTTTGTAAGGTTACCTTCCCTCAACATCAGGGCATCATAGTACATGAAGAATGCACGAAATTCATCCGGTCGATGAGCTAGAACTTTGAAGACGTTTGGTAAAAAGCCACTCTAGGAGACAGGGAGTACACTTGTAAGTTATAAGAAAGACAAATCAATCAATTAATCAATCAACCAATGTTGTTTGACAAGGATAGCACCAAACAGTCTTACGACTGACACACCTGTGGGGGGAAACAGAGGGGTCCAAAATTCCTGCTTCCTGTTCCCTTCAATTCCAGTTCCTGCCCTCTTTTTGCTGGGTCCTACCTCTTTGCATTCTTTAAATTGAAAAATATTATGCATTGCTGTGTATTTTTCCTATTTCTCCCACTTTCTGCCTTCCTGGGAATCCCATCTCTTTTCCTGCACTCATTTACATTTCCCATTTTCTTTTCCCCTGGGTTCCTGCATACCCCTGTCCCCTCCATAAACCTGCCGCCCTTGAATTCCCAATCAAATTTGAATTTAAAATGTTGGTTTTTATGGTGAGAGGAAACTTGGACAACCTCAAGAGAAACCCTCAGAGCAAGGACAACAACCAGTGACAAACTCAACAAACTTAAGACCAGTCCAAGATGAGGGGAAAGGGATACTCTCCCATAGCTAAGATATATGGGTATGTGCCGCTGTGGAGGGTATGGTTTTCAAGCAGTTCAGTCTGGTATAGGGTAGAGAAATCAGAAAGTTTTGGTCTAGAATAGGCTATGATTTATTGGGAAAAACAGATCAGTGGTATAAAGAATTTAGTGTAGCATGGGAATTGACGCTCAATGAGTCTGGGATAGGGTAGGGATTTTTGGTGTCTAGTCTAGAATGGTGTCTATTCTAGAAATGCAGATGAACATGGTATGAGGTAAGGGTTTTTTGGTGTCTAGTCCACAATAGCATTGCAAAATGCAGCTGAATATGTTATGGTACAAGGTCAGGATTTTAGAGTCCCAGTGGCACACACCCACCCACAAAATTTGCTTAATGCTAATCAGGACTATCAGATAACTATTTCATTGGTTTCTGTTTCTTTTGTTAAAAATGTTGTTTTCAGTGCCTTTTTGAAATCATATTTATAGTAGTTTTGTACAGTTGGAAAGTAGGCAAAAGTTACAAGAATCCAGCTTGATAAGCAATATTGTAACTGAAAAAAATTAGATTAGATTAGCATATAAACCCTGCTTTGAACAGTTGGCCCCTTTCATGAAAAGCAAAGTTTCAACTATTTCATGGACAGAATAATAATCAATGTAAATTAAATAACCTTATCAGGTATAAAAAGTTCGTTCACTATTTAAACAAAAGACGACTTGCTACCTTTTCCTCCACATCTTTCATTCTTGCCTGCATATCTTGTGGCAAGGTGCTCATAATGGGAACAGGAAATCGGCTTATTAGCTTCTCTTGGCTGATATTCCGTATTTGAGCCAAAATATTTCTTTTCAAAGGAAAAATCGACCTCAAATTCCTCACTCTCCCTACAAGAAAAGAAGCCATGACTGAAATTGAGGATTACACAAAATAAGTTATGCTGTTAGCAAAGTCCGCTGAATATGCGGCTCAAGGGTTTAGGCTCTGACGTCACGCCTAGCAGCCTGACTTAGTTGCTACACAATATTCGAGCGTTGCAACTCGTACTTTCGTGATTTCCCCGATAATGGTAAGTGTTTTGTGGCCCAAATCATTGATCAATTGGAGCTGCAATTGACTAAGAGTAATTTTTGCAGGGTCTGCTGACGCTGCTGCGTAGTCTGAGGTCAAGCAACAACAAGGAATTGAAGATTCTCTTTCTTGGTTTGGACAATGCCGGGAAAACGACGATTTTGAAGAAGTTCGCTGAGGAGGACATTCAACATATCACACCGACACAGGTATTTAAATGTTTGTGGCTGCTCTCATAAACGATCTAGGATAATGAGCTAAAGTTGACTTGGTTTTTCCGTAGGGGTTTAATATTAAATCAGTCAAAACATCGAATGGAGTTCAGTTGCATGTGTGGGACATTGGAGGTATGAGATTTCTAATTCTTTAAGCTTAAGACTTATTATTTTTTCCTTGACCAGTCTTTTTATATAATGACAAGATGTAAGTGCTTTATCCCTTGAAATTCAAGTACTTAGAGGTGATCTGTTTTATTTTTCAAGGACAGAGAGCCATACGGCCGTACTGGAAAAATTATTTTGAACAAGTTGAAGTTTTGGTAGGTAACAAACTACATTGTAACGCTTTTGAAATAGCGCACGGCATCGATTACTTAAGCAGGAAAAAATTGAAATAATAGGCTTAAACCCTTCTGTTCGTTTAAAACTGGGTTGTCATTTTGAGAATTCAGCTTTTGATGTCCACTGAATGAACTATGGTCTACTATGATAAATGCGTCAACAATTTTGTGCTCAATATTTTTGCCATCTCTCTTCATTGTAGGTGTATGTTATAGACAGTACTGATCGCAAACGGTTAGAAGAGACTGGCCTTGTAAGTATTTTCGCTCATTTCTTAGACAATGGCAACACAAACTACCAGTACATTTTAAGGACAAATTCAACATGTTGAAATTGACAGCAATCAATTTTAATCTGTCAATATTTCATGACCAGCACTATATAAAATTCCACAAGCTTACTATCTTTATGCAATTTCCCTTGTAGGAGAAGGAACCTAGATTTTACAAGTGGGAAGCTATATTGAACCACAACGTGATTTTTTTTATACACAAACACTCAACTCTTTGTTGAAATAACTGTAGTTCACTGTGATCTCAGCCATCTGTTGTCTTTCTCAGCATGTTGTGCAAGGAAATCTTAACAAATTTATAAGAATTTTGTAAATGGTTTGAACCCAGGAGTCATATCATAAGACAGTGAAGTATGATCATCTTGGTAAGTGGTGACATTGACTGACATTTCAATACCTTCAGCAACAGTCATCCTTGACTCTGATGATGGCACCTGCACAGGTTGTTGAAACATCAGTCACCATCACCATACATAGTCCTTCTCAGGACCACACTCACTTGATTGATCATACTTCACTAACTAATAATAATTCCCCTGTTGAATGGTGAGAAGTTCAGCTGTAAGAAGCAATACAATAACCCAGCTTGCATTTCCAAACAAAATAATAAAATGATGTGTGTAGGCACACTGTAGGTCAGTGTTTTGAAGCCTGGTCCCTGCCACCATTTCCTGACTCAAAGACACTTTGCTCCACATTTTCTCTTTCTCTTTCCACCCAGGCCATATAGTGTTGTACACATAAACAAATTTAACACATAAATGTGAAAGCCTCTATCACTATTTGGGCTTCACTTGCTACTAATATGCAGACTGATATACTTACTGGGAAGTTAGCCTTTTCTTGCTTCCTAATTCTTGTTATTTTTTTTCAGGAATTAGAGGAGCTGTTACAGGAGGAAAAATTATGTGGTGTGCCTGTGCTTGTTTTCGCAAACAAACAGGATCTCGTAAATGCCCAAGATCCAGATGAGGTGAACAAGTTTTATAATCAATAATAAATCAAGGGAATGTGTTCTGTGGCAGTGGGTGATAGTGCTTTGATGCTGTGATGCCTATCTTGGCCTAGAAACATAAAATAGATGTACTTGTAACAGCAAGATGAACTTTTCCTCAGGGGTGCATGTTATATTAGTATGGTATATTAGACTTCTTCTGCAAATTGTAACCTTTGGCTCATAAGCTTGCCTTGCACTGTAAGTGGTGACTGTGAAGAATGGCTTCTCTCTGCTGATTGTTGGTCAACTGTTGTTCAACTGTCAACCAACAGTTGATCATCAAGCTTAAGTTACCGACAGATAAGTTTGTGAAATTTTTAAGCTCATAAACCTGACTAGCTCTAAACAATAAGTTGACGGACAGTGTGCCTTTGCCCTTGCCTGTTGTGGTACATGTAATACCTGACTGAAAAATCTACTTCTCCTAGACAACCTGAGGGCACTTTTGTACAGCTCTGTAGGGACCTTATCCCTTTAACCCCAAGGTCAATGTGCATTTTCTCCCCACTGTACTCTGTAAATTTCTTCTGATACTAGTTGGGAGAACTTGATTAATCATTACAACATTTCTCTTTGATGATCATTTCCTTTATTTTCATCACATGACCTGTATGCTTGACCAAATAGTGACATTGTAAAGAGAAGTCAGATCTAGGTTAGATTATACCCATGATCTGATCAGACTGTTGAAATCTCAAAAGTATGCAAATAAGAAGACTTGTATTTGCGCTTCTCATTCTGTAAAACATCCTTTTCATAACTGTATGTTTTCAGATATGTCAGAGTTTAGGTCTTCACACAATAAGAGATAGGGCATGGCAAATTCAAGGTTCCTCAGCAAAAACAGGAGAGGGACTAGAAGTAAGTGTTAAGTTTGAGTTTTGTCCATTAGTATTAAGTAAATGCTTTTTGTAAAATATGTGCTGTTGTTAGTTACCTCACTGTCAGGACGGGGTCTAGTAATACCCAATTTTTTTCCTGGTTCATTATTTATTTATTTATTTATTTTTTCGTAGTCACTTGCCCCAGACTCCCGGTTTTCACTCAGCCAAACAAATATTTGTCGCAAACTTCCACTCACCACTTGGGCTCGTATCTTGGGTGACCGTAAGATATTGTGCACCCTGGGGGACGGAGAACAACGGCGGGGTCTAATGCCCCTGGGGCTTTTCTTGATTTATTTTAAATTAGTATTTCCGTTCAGGGGAGAACAAGGAAGTAGCCAAAAGCCTTATTATGTGGGTAAAGAAGAACTTGCAACAACTGATGAATTTCCACTGACAATCAATGACTTATCAAGTGTAAAATAATACTGTCTTTGGTCATCTTAGTTAATTCCTCTCATAATTAAACATCATGCATCACTCTAAACAAGTTACACTCCAAAAAAGAACTTTTTAATACTGAATACACAAGAGACTGTAGTTGACATTTTTTATTTATGCTTGACCTGATGTTACTGCAGGTTGAAATTCATCCTTATTGCATGTTTGACTTTCTCAGCTACACTGTCAACAAAATGGTGCTCATGTGACAAAAAACAGTGTTGTGACTCTTAAACAGTTTAAACAATGCCATAACTTGTAAACAGTTAAATACACTGTAAGTCTTAAAACTCGTAAACATTTCCTTGGATGAAAGAAAAAGTGACATTGTTTGTGTTGTTTTTTTTACCAGGAAGGAATGGGATGGGCTGTGAAGATTGTTTCAGGAAGTAAAACAAAGAAGTAGCACTGTCAATTCATTTAGTAATGCCTTATACAAGCATTTTATCACCTGCATCCAAAAACTGCTGCATAATTTACAGTAACACACCATTCTTAGAACTTCATCAGCTAGGACAAAAAATAATACCAATCCACATTAAACGTGTCTGTACACAAAAGCTGGGTAACGTTTGAGCATTTTTGCCAAAGTCTTCACTGTCTTGTAGTACATGTCAAAAGTACGTTTGTCTTGTGTTGCTGATCCTTTCAAGTTGTGAATATTGTATTGCAAGAATTGCTGATAACAGAATTCCCAGCAAATTATCTCGCAAGAAACTAATTTATTCCCAACCTGATAAATCAATGAGAATTGATCACTGGAAGTCTCATCAATCAGTTGGTAGCTGTTGATACCATTAGGTTATTGATATTTAACAAATTATTGTTTTATAAACGGTAGTTAATAATCAGTGAGATACAGAGCACCAAGTTGGTTTTAATCATCTCAGATCCAAGTTTGAGTAGAATAATAACAGGGGCACCCAACAGTCTGTTTCAGGGAATATCTGTTTGGTAAGGCCTAAATCACCTGTGGTGAGATATTTGGATCTAATTGCAGTGAAAACTAGAGATTTCTTTGGTGAAACATCGCCGACTTTCACCTTAGACTTTCATAGCAAGGGGATTGATTAATTCCTATTGTTTTCAGAAGCACAAATATGTCATTTAGAGGGTAAAATAAGGTCAGCTAACATTTTGGGAGAGCTATCAGCGGCTCGGAAATTCAGCGGATAGGATTATGTTTCTGCGGCCTAAATTTCCAGATAAAAACTGCGAACAGATCAACCAGTGTTAGCTTACACAAAGATGAATTTACAAAGCTCTGAAACAATCTAAGAGGGTAGAAAGTACTTTGCTAAAATTTTCTTGTCGGGTGCCCATGTAATAATTATATTGCTTCGTCAAATTCTCAACTTTGCTTGTTGTTCTTTTTTTTTGCCACAAAATTTTTTGAAAAACTTTTCCATTTGTGGTAAAAACCTTTAAATACTGGAACATCACAACACTTGACATCACATCCAATTTCCTTCTAAGGCAAAAAGCAGCCATTTATTTCAGGTTATTTGCTGATAACCTGTGTGTTGTGAACCAACAAGAAAGCTAGAAATTCAATAATCAAGCTTGAGAATTAACGCTTTAAGCCGCAATATTAACATCCATATTCTCCTCACTATCGTTGGTGATCATTTCCTTGGTTCTCATGACCTTTGTATTTGTTAAAGTACTAACACGGTAAGGAGAAATTAGATGCTTGTCACTACTGGGGCTTAAAGGGTTAAAAATGATTCATCGTAAATATCTGCCAATTGATTTTGATCTTCATCGATCATTGATTTCATGGACTTGTCAGATCAGGTTTATTTCTCGAGATATTTTGCCACTGGGTTGGTAACTGGTTTTGTAACTAGTTGGTTGTTTCAAACAAACAGACCTTGTTAAGTACCTGCAGTAAAAGGATTTCAATCAGATTTATTTGGTCAGAGGTGTTTTAATTCACCAAGTCAATGCAAAAATAATAGCAATAAAGATCACGATTGTCATAGGAAGTGTCAATTGAATTTTTTTATGCAAGTGTATCTAGTAGCATTGTACAAAGATCATTCTTGTCTTTATTATCAAAATTTTACCTATGGACAAGGACTTGTCTGTGAACATAGCTTCCTGATTTTATCAGTCCTTGACTATGCTGAATTTACAGTAACCCTCACCCTGGACTAGTGTAATCATGCTTTGAACAACCTGACCTGCTTAATATGTCTGTAATTTAACTTCGGTTCTTGTATATAATATAGCATTATCGTGTGAGATCATGTTCGCACAGTGCTGCATGGCATCCTTTGCCACTTGCACAAAGTGTTTGATTAGTTTAACCATATTTAAGCCCCAGTATCAACATGCATATTCTCCTCGCAGTTGTCCACATATTTCTTATGGTACAATTTAGGAGAATTTGCACAAACACCAAGACAGTTTATGTTTGGTAATCATTTCCTTTATTCTCGTGGCCTGGACGTGGACTGTACATTTGATCAAGTAAGGATATTGTAAGGAGAAATTAGATGCATGTCACTATTGGGGCTTAAAGGGTTAATTGGTAAACTTTTTGCCATCTTTTTGACAACTTATTTATGGCTTCCATGTCATCTGGCAAATTGAAATGAAAATGAGCGGCAGAGTTGCCAAGTTTCACATCTACACTAACGACTTCTCATGTCATAATTATTGAATTTGATTGGTCAGAACATAAAGGCCATCAAAGAGCTGACAAAAAGTTGTCAGACATGGATCAAAAACTTGTGCAAGTTGCAACGGTACAGGTGTGCACCAGTGTAGGGCAAGAGTTCACAAGATGGTGTCAATTTAATAATTTTCGTTAGTCTTCTTACATGTGCATGTACAAGTTAATTATTTTTAAAATGTAAAGGATGTACATGATTTAATTAACATAGTAAGTTACTGTAATTTACTGTCTATATTTCTATCACTGGAGATATTGATCGTTATGAGTAAGCTTAAGTCTTTTCTGGGGCTTTATTTACGCGAGCGTTGTGAAATGATAATGTATGCATGTACAGCAGAACTAATTTACTTGTAAGCACAAAACAAAACAAGCCTATTTTCAGGCATTCAGATACCATCGTTTTCATCTTAGCTTGGCCATGTCACAAAAATATTTGTCATCAACTAAGGCATGTTTGACACTGAACATCTGAAGTCGGAATCTGCACTAGCTATCTTTTGCACCCATAGCTGTCAATCAGAAACAAGTTTGATTGGCCGTTTTTATGCTAGAGACGTTAAAGTCGTCTAGACGTATTTAACGTCTCAGACGTTAATGTCGTCTGGTATAAAAACGGGACGTATTAAATAGTAGACGAACAAGTGGAAAAAACCCAAGATTTTCTAAGAAAAGGACTGGGTTCCATTCTTGGAAGACACTAGACGCGACTAAACTCGGCGGCAAATCAAATAAAGTGTGCAAAACAACAAACCATCTGCATGTAAACATGGCGGAGACTTCGCTTAACTGCTTCGCAACTTCTGAAGGCTTGTTTCTCGACGTCGTCGAAAAATAAAAGACATGGAAACGCAAATGTTTTTTAAAAAGGCTAAATCAGTCAAGAAAGCGGTTTTTGGAAGAAGCACTTGGCTTGCGTGTCGTGGCCAACAAGAAAGAAAGGAAGGAAAGAAGTGGAGATGAACGGAGGGATTCTTCGTGGTGGAGAAACGGCTAACTAAATTGGAACGATAAAGCGCTTTAGGGCTAAATTCGTCCCAGATAAGGTCGTCTCGTTTTTATACTAGACGACTTTAACGTCTCAGACGTTAAAGTCGTCTGTTAAGTTCGACGTTCAGTCGCACTTAACAGAAGACGTTAATATCGTCAGACGTTAAAGTCGTCTGACTTATATTCCGTTTTTATACTAGACGTTAATGTCGTCTCGAGACGATAATAGCGTCTTAGACGATATTAACGTCTCTAGCATAAAAACGGCCATTGTTTTTTCTTATGGGTCACTTGCACAACTGCTAAAGAGATACAAGGTGATTTTACAAGGTAACAATGGTTGAACCCTGCTCTCATTCGTCATGACAAATAAGCTTAACTTCTTTTGAGTGCCATAAGTCAAGTCATGGCCTGTCAGACTTCAAATGTTTGATACCCTTGTAGAACGTTTTTTGGTTAAGTGGCCATATTTAGATGAAAATGATGGTTGTGGGGAGTGATATGGAGAGAAAAGTAGCAACGCACACAAGCAGCTCTGAAAACGAGAGAGCACGTCACCCCTATTTTTCAACTATTTCTCTCTTTGAGACACTTCCCACCGAGTGCCTGGAATGGGTTGGCACAATACAAGATACTAAGCTTCCAGCACAAAGCCACTGAAAAGAAGTGCAAATTTCAACAATCATTTTGAATAATGCCGCAAACACAGCTAGGACTTGGTCATCTAGCTAGTAGACAAGTACTAAATTACCACAAAAAGTACAACTGTGAATTTGTCATAATTGCATATCAGTTGCTCCTAGTATTGTATGTTACCTCTAATAGACTGACTATAAATAAAAATTCAGTTCTTTTTTTGAAAGCAACCGTATGTGTCACTGGGATGAAACACTAGTTAGGGAAGCAAGAGCGGCACAGTGGTTTGAGAAAAGTGGGTAAGATTTCTATAAAAAAAACTTGATGTGCCCTTCCAGGCCCGTTGTTAAACCAAGCAGAAAGTAACCCATAACTGAGCAACATCTAAGAAGGGATAATTATAGTTTTAAAAGAAATAGCTTTCAACAATTAGCAATTCAATTCTTACAACTATGTAATTGTAAATACTGGTGTGTATTTTAAAAGAAGTTGAATACAATTTAGGATGCACTTCCATTAGGAGCTATGTTACCATGGTAACTGGACGAGCAGAAGATTTAGAAATTATTGCTCAACCTCGTCCCCAGGGCCTTCTCCTCGTTCAAAATGGCGGTCAGAGAAACCCCTGGCCAAGGCTGCTGAAATACTGGAGTATTTTGTCTCATGACACATGATAAAGTTTCCAGTGTCTGGCAGCCCTGTTTGTTTTCTGCAATCGAAAACCGTTGTTCAAACAAAACGAAGACATTTCATCGTGTTTGCGAGACGAAACTCTAACGAACTTTTGGAGCCACTTCGGCAGCCTTGGCTAGGGGTTTCTCCGACCGCCATTTTGAACGAGGAGAAGGCCCTGGGGACGAGGTTGATTATTGCTTGGTTGGGTGATACGTATGTATAAGGGAACAGTAGCTGCATAAGCAGGTACAGTGAATGGCACGTTTTCAAGTACATCCAATTGTACAACACAGTCAAAAGGGGAATTTCGGTGCAAGATAGTTGGTGATTTGAGATACGGTAACTGAAGTCTACTACCAATTGAAATAAACTCCTTGCAATTATGAATTTTATCATAAGAGATAACTGTCAGAGTTTTTGTCTCAGCTTGAAGAAATTTGTGGCAGAAAGTACTAACTAATTTTAACTTGTAGTTCAACTTCAAAAAAACAAAATATCAGTGGTGCAAGGGAAAGCGTACAAATTTGCAAATTGCAATTGCAATTTGCAATTTGCATTTGTGGCATGTATAACATTTGGGACCTCACCATTTTACCCTACAAACAAGGTTTCCAGGATCTTACACAATAAATAATAAAACAATGAAATATAACGTTCCTTTTTAAATTTATCTTGTCTCTGTGTTGGTTTTATTTGTAATTGCTTAACATTATTTACAATGGAACTCTCCAAATATCAATTACTGATATTTTTATATTCTTTTGTTACTGAAATAACAATGTCTACAAAGCAGCCAATCCATTTAATACAATAAACATGTTTCAGTATTTTGCAGAACACTGAGGAAAAAAAAGGATTGGTAATTAAAAGACAATTTGTGATCACAGTAATCATCCAAAGTTTTTACAGCAGGAATTTTAGCTAGAATAAATTTTCTACTCATACATATTGCGAATAACAGCCTGGACGAAGTCTGTGGTACTTGTGCTGCCGCCCATGTCCATGGTTAAGGACTGCAAAATGGGAAAAAAGTTTGAAATTAATTGGGCTCAGTGTTGTTCTTATAGATAATGTGCACATCTACACACCTTCCCTTCAGAGATTGTCTTTTCCAGAGCATTCTTGATCATGTTAGCATAAAATCCCAGACTGAAAAGAAACCACAGGAAATATTGAGAACCATTAACCAGGCCAAAAGTTATTAGAATACTTTAAAACGAGAAACAGAGCATTTTAGACTTCCTTTAATCTGATCAGTTGTTCACCCTGAAGAGGGATTGTAAATAGTTTTTGTAAATAGTACACTCCAGACAGTTCTTTGTATACGCAGTCTCTGATCTCTGCATTGTCATAAATTATCAAAGTTCAATAACTAGGTAAGCTTGGCAAATGAAAAAAAAAATTAACTGAAAGAGAGTCATATTTAGTATATGAAGCAAACATGGCAGAAAATGTTGAAAGTTAGAGGAGAAAGTCCTTTTTGAAAAATGCCAAAATTGATTTACAGATGATTGTATTGCACAGCTATACAAATGACTGTAAATGTTGCAACTTTTAAATGCACTGCTTGAAGCTGTTTTTCATCCATTTTCCTTTAAACCTTGCACATTAACTAAATTTTCTATGCTCTTTGTGGTTATGACGTCTGCTAGTTTACTGGGATAGTTTCAACTTTCAAGATGTAAAATAAATAAACAGGAGTGCTATACAGGAATTTTGAAATTAACCCTCAAATAAAAGGCACCAGAAACTCTTGGCCCAAGTGTCTAGCCCCCACCCCACCCCACAAAGCCACAAGTTAATTGCCAGGAAGCAAGGCAAACTATTCACCAGCAAATGAACTTTTGCCTAGCTTGCAATGGACTTGTGTGAGCCCAATTGATGAGACTGCCGAAAGGCAGCCAAAGAGCTACTGAAAATATTAACTGGCATTTTCACAATTTGTATTGGCCATTACTTCATGTGGTCCAACATGTCAACACCCGCTAGAATCATTGCAGTGGGGTTAGCAACATTTCTTCCTGCCATCTGAGCATATGTATGGCGAGCTCCCTGCAGACAGCAAAATTAATAACAATATCATTATTCTTTTAAGCAGCTTTCAGGAAATATGGAGCCTGATTATTTTCTCATAAAATATATGGCCATAAGGTAAAAATTCACTGGTTCAAAGAAAAAAAAATAGGAAAATTGGTTTTCACATCCAGAGAGTCTAAATGGCCAAAGTTAAATCCAGGAATGCATGTATGGACTCTCACTGCACTTGGAATGAAAAGAATTAATGCAGAACATTTGGGAGACTTTCTCCTGAAAGAAAACTTTTGCGCCTAATAGAAATTGATTGAAAGGTTTAACCAAATTTGGTAAACTTGTTAACAAAAAATTATTCCAATTGAAAATAAAAGGAAGGTTTCCTTATTCTCCAACATGGTTCATCATGTGGCGTAACCCCAAATGATTTCAATGATTTCTGACAGGCATGAATCTAAACTTCTCAAAGGTAGGTTAATTTGTGTGCACTGGGGAGGGGGGTTGCACCCCCCCTCCCCACCCACCTACGACTTGACTTGGTCTTAGAACAATGAGTAAAATTATTAATACTAACAGGCTCAAAGATGGCAAAGTTGCTGCCAAGGCTTTTTCCAGGCACCACACCAGCTCCACCAACCAATGCTGCTCCAACATTGTCCACAATACTGCCATATAAGTTGGGTAACACCATTACATCAAACTGGTGTGGTTTAGCAACAAGCTGTTGAATCATACAAAGAAAATTAAAATAATTAAATAAACGTTTTATGCGGCTAAAGGTAACTCAGACAAAGTTAAAACTTGAGTCAATGCAGTCGGCAGTAATGATCTGCATGGCGGCCCATGGATTTTCACAGGTTTTTCTTGGGTAATATCTTGCATTTTATTCAGAGTGATCTTTGTTGATCAATCACTCTGCTGTTTAGTGAATCTTTGTAGATTCTTACTGTTCTCCACTCGCCCCTTTGCAGGTTGTATGGACTTAGGTAAGAACTGGGTTGGTATTTGCAAAGTACTTTCTTCACTGGCTTAATTAAAGTTGCACATAGATACCTGCATGCAAGTGTTGTCTACTATCATTCCTTCAAACTTTATTTTTGGGTACAGTTTAGAAACTTGTTCACAAGTTTTCAAAAACAACCCATCACCTTGCTTCCTGTGGAAGAAGAAAAAAACAAAAAAGTAAAATGTTTGAGCCCAACAGGCATTCTCCATTATATTCATCTTCATTGTTAACACTACTGCCATCACTACCGTCGCCATCATTACCATTATAAAACTGATACAATAATGATGATAATGACATCCTGTTGAGGAGGCCTTCCAAGGGGTAAAAGCGACAAGCGACACAGTGCTGAAAACTGGCGGCAGGGGACTTTCTAAACACCGACAAGCGACTGAATTGAACCGGCAAAATATGACAGTGACACAATAAGCACTATAGATAGACAGCTACGGCAGGAAATTGTGTATTTGACCAATAAAAGATAATAAATTATTAGAGTATTTGATTGGTACTTCAGTGCAGCTAGTCAAAATTAGGTCTGTTAACCACCTTAACCACTGGCATGACTTCAAGGGTTCTGTAAATCGGTGACCTTTGATGGGTTGTATCCAGACTGAGAGCAGACGACCAGATTTACCCAAGTCACTCGCAGCAACAAATTGACCGATTTTCAGAATCTCCCCCAGTTTCTACATTATGAGCATGTTGTTATTTTTTACGCTAGAAGACAAAGATCTTGAGTGTTTCTTACTCCAAAGGGTAAGAACGTCACCATAAAGTGATTTACAAATGATTTCAGATTGATTGCATAATGATTTCACTTCAAGTTTAAGTTTTTTTCTCGCCAAGCACTCTTCCAGATTGCATCGCCTGTTGAAGAAGACCATAAGAATATTCGTAATCTACATGCCAAGTGACTTCAGGCCTTCTTACATTGAGGCAAACGTTTTACTGACCTTTACTTGTCTAGTACCTATAATCTTGATTTGTGTCATTTGGGGGAAACAGAAGGAACTGGTGGCCAATAATTTAACAGTTCCTCTTCACGATCACGTGATATTGAAGACATTAAATGCATGTTTCGATGCTCTCCTTGACGATCTGTCGAGATGTGCCAAAAACTCTCAACGCAAAACTCATTTAAATGGTAAAGGAGGGCAGTGACTATGACACAACTAGCAATTCCGTTATTTTAGAGCATTTAAAAAGCGACAGCGACATTTGCACATGCTACAAAAACGACAGCGACATTTACAACCGTTGGTTCAGCGACATCGTTCCTGAGAAAGACGCGACAAAGCGACAAGGCTACCCCCCTTGGAAGGCCTTGTTGATGTCAACGTCATCATTGCCATCAACATTGATGCCATGACGGTGATGTAAACACTGACACCATCATCAGCATCATAAGTACCATACCAGCACCATCATAATGCCTATTTTTGACAATCTAACCATCACCACTACCAGTATTGTCATCAATACGATCATCATCATCAGCACTACCATCATCCCCAATATTGTCATCGATATTGTCATTGTCGTGGAATTAAAAATGGATGGCCTACAAAAGGTTCAACTGCATTCTTTATTTTATATTTTTTGAATCTGCTACTTGTTTTGTTTTGTTTTTAACTTACATGATGTTTGCCTTGTGAACAGCAGTGACTTTCTTGCGCTTGTGCCTTGTTGCATAATCAAAAGCAAACTTTGCAATCCTCTCAGACTTTTTCCTGGTGATAACTTTAATCATCTCCACAACTCCTGGTACACTCTGTAAAAAAAAAAAAAAAAAAAGAAAGAAATCACTGCTAGTGGCACCCTGGCAGGAGTATTTCATACAACATCAATGCAGTACTTTGAACCAAACGCCAGAAAAGAAGAAAGTTTAAGCAGAGAGAAACAAGATTAATGAGGAAGGCGTGTATGGAAAGATTAGGTACTAAAAAAATAAATGTGAGGAGCACATCCCAAGAATGGAGGGAGGTAGGATGGGATGGAAAGAAAAAGGGAGGAGGGCAGAGTAAAAACGTTTTAGAAGGAAAAACCCTGCAGATAAAATTGAACTAAAAGGCTCAGTGGAAAACAGATATGAGAGATTATTTGGCCTTGGTGAACTTAGAGCAATTTGGATTTCAAAGCTAAAACAACACCTAATTCCCTTTTCCTACCATGCCCATTGAATACAAACCTCATGTTCCAAACTGGTGTACTCTCCTTCTGTCTGTTCTCTGATGATTATCATGTCTACATTAGTGTGCCTAATGCAATTTAAATAAAGCAGCATTACAAATGGAAACATTTTCTGCATTATTTTTGTAGAGTTAAGGCTTAAACAAGTGTGATTTGGGGGTACAGCAGAAGAATGCTGTAAAAATAAGTATCATTTGAATATTTTTTCTTCAAAGACAACAACAAAGGTGATCACTCGCTTAACAGTCATCAATGAAAGCTGATAACTGAAAACATTACTGTTCTATTAGTTTCAGAACTAATAGACCAATATTTCAATATCTGAAAACTGTTCTTTTAGTAATTAAGGATTACCTGGTGTTAAATCCTGGAAGACTTCTACAGTGAACAACATTGGCAAACAAGTCCAGCTCAATTCTGTGGGAAAAATTTTTCATGAAAATCAAAAGCTAAAACATACAGTCAAGTATTTTGACTGACAAAAGATAACTAGACTGACAGGCGTTATTTTTCTTCAAGGACAGCATGCAAAGTCTTGGTAACAGAGCCATCTGAGCAGCAGCCACTTGGACCACACCATTCCCAATTCGTTGCACACCCTCGACAATGCTTAAAAAGACACAAGGGCTGCTCAGTCTAAAACATACCTTTCTGGATGAAAGAAAACATACAAGATTAACACATAAAGCTTCAAAACAGTCAGTCAAGTGCAGTGGCTAAGACTGTAAAACTGTTAGTTATCTATTAAACAGAGACTGCAGTTTTGAACTTCCTGCATGACACCTTGGCATTTTGTCGTGTGATAAAAACCACCTAGTTTCTCACAACAATCCTCATAGTCATCAGCTGATAGTGAATCATACATGAGCATAAAACAACAACTGTGTAAATCTAGCAAATATCCTTCCATCCTGAAAGATGTACTTACTTCATTTTTTGATTGAGTGACAGGTGATCTTGGCTGGAGATACTAGAAGGTGTAGTTAATGCACCTGGGGAAAATGAAGAGCCATTGATATCAAAACTTGCACCAAATCATGGGCTTAAGTCAAAATGTAGTACAAAACTCCAGTCATCAAGATGGTAGGTTTACAGTTGTTTTGCAACAAAGTCATGTTGCTGTACTGTAAATTCCCATTAATTTTAATACAACCTAAAGTCAATTTTATCAATTTGAACCCTAACCTAGCCTGTCCGTACCCGTACCCTCCTGTTTTCTTCTTGAGGGGAGGGTATGGCTAATGTGTAGGCTAACCCTTACTCCATAAATCTAAAAACCAAACCTCTAACCAAGCTCTTATCCTAATCCTAACTATCCCATGTACATACTATCACTAATAAAAGAATTGTTGCAAAACTGCTTGTAGTAAAAAGGCTTTGTATGAAATAGGCAGACTATCAAACAAACAGATACCAAGTCACAGATCGTAGATTTTCCAGTTATAATATTATCCAGTTCACTGTTAAGTGTTAGTTTTCGAATTACTGACTTTATTGCCTCTAATTCCTCTATTCAAGATATTTTATCTTGAACCTTCATAACTCTTACCTTTTAATCCTACTCCAGTTTTCTTCATTGATTGAACAACATCATCCAGAGTATATCTGCCACCATAGCTCATATCACTAAACATTTAATCAACAAGCCACACGTTAATATTGTACAAACCACTATTGTAAATGATGATGAATACAAACTTGAGTGGTAGCCCTTTGTTATTTACTTGCCCTTTGTGAAGTAACCTTTTGATCAGAAATAGTTGCCCCTATAACATTGCAAAGTTTGCCTCAAACTATTACCTTTCTAAAACAGTCGCTTCTTTTTGAAGCAAAAAAAAAATCATAATCAACTCTGGGCAATTACATGATGAAATACGATAGGCCCATTGAATACAGAATGATACAATAATCAGCTGCATTGTGGCAGTCGGAAAAAATCGTTTAATCTGGTCACAGTATAAACATGCCCAGATTTCTTGGGATTATTAGTGAATGGATTAACAGAGTTCAACTTTCTACCAAGTAAGGGATTACAAACAGTAAGGATATTATCAAACGTTACAAGTTGGAATGTTTAGTAGGTGATCCTTACCTTATTGGTATTTCATCCCAGTCCACGGGCACACCAGCAGCACTAACAGAGAAAAGCACAATATTTATACATATGTACCTAAATGGTTGGTTCTGAAATGGCAATCTTTTCAGACTTTGACAGACATTTCAAGGAAATCATGCAAAGTGCTCCTCTACCAAAATCCACTGGTCAGACTAGTCCCTGAAAGTTCTACAAAAGTGCACAATCTTTTGTTTTACGATCTCACACTATGGCTGAATAACTTAACAGTGACATTTTTATTGGTTCGTTGCTCAAGCAAAATTCAAAACCGATTGTTGTTTGTGCACCGTCAAGGCTAAAAATGGTAACAAAAACATAAAACAAGGGACTTTGCTGAGGTTCATAACCAGATTCTTTTATTAACTATGCTCCAAACTGCCTGAATTCTTGCATGGGACCTTCAGTTCATTCAAAGAAAATTGCCCAACTTTTTCCTCTGATTTGCACGTCATTTACAAGTGAAACTCTTGGACAGATGAGCAGCTGCCTACTTCTTCCTCTGCTTGGGGCAAATCAGAGAAAAAAAAACTTGGGTAATGTAATAGTATACTAGCCTTTCGACTTCTTTTCCAAGACATCAAAACCCTTACCATTAATCATTAAGGTGAGGGAGGTTGGGGAGCAAAGAAGAAGAGGAGTGGTGTTATTACTTTTAATCAGGGTGGTATCGAATGACTGAGACCAGGCTTAACTAAAAAGTTTGTTTTGTACATGTACTTTGTATAATGCTTTTAATTCATAAATAGGCATCAGTAATGCCTCATGTTTGTACGTTAATGTAATGTAAATGTCAGTGTAAATGTCTATTTAATTATTTTGTAACAGTAATAACTTGTTGATGTTCATAAAATTTTATGTAAGAAAACTGTTGAGTTAATTTGAATTTCCAGGTTGTCTTCTCTCGCTGCCATTTTGAATAGAGATCGAGAACACCATGGCAATGAGGTTGAATACCATTTGCCCTCAATGGATAATTATAGTTCTCAGAAATCAATAAAAATTATTATTATCATTAATTAGCAGAAGATTGAAGGTTTAAAAACACATTATGTTATGTTTTGAACTAAGACCACTCTACCTGAAGACTCGTTTTACACTGTGAACAAGCTCTGGTCCAACGCCATCCCCTGGAATAAGTGTTACCATATAACGGCCTTTTGATTGTGCCAGTGGTTCGCTCTTTGAGGCTGATCCAACATTGGTGCTTAATGCTCTTGTCTTTCCCAATGCAGCAGGCAGAATCTGAAAAAAAAAATATCATAAATGCTGTTAAAGCACTAAGTGTAATTAACCAACTTAAGGACAGTGCCTCCTGATACAGATGTATTTTTGCAAAGGTTATGACTATGGGGAAAAAGTAGCTCTTAGCAAGGGTAATTGGAATCCAAAAAGAAAAATGTGGGTAACCGTGCATTTTTCAGAGATAATTAAGCAACCATAATTCTAAGAAAGCTTTAAAATACAAACAATGTATGGCAATTTCTTTCCAAATTTAAGCTCAATTATCTCTGAAAAATGCAATTACAAAGAGTATACTGCAGAAAACTTCACCCGTACATTATGCGTTGCAAACATCTGTAAACAGGAACAAGCGATATCATTTTCCCACAATAACAAATAGCCGAACTCGGCGTAACAAAGACTGCAAGATAATGCCCACTGTACGGTAGAATAAAATGCTTCAGATCCTGTCATTACGGAGATCCCAAGAAAAGAGGCTTGAAAACTACTACGCACTAAAACCAGGCTGCAATAACCAACACAAACTCGGCTGTTATTCCAAAAAATGACACAAAACCGCGATCGCTAACCAGACGCAACCAGCCAAGTCACCTTAGGAAATTGAATTGATTGAAAAACCAATGGACTGCAAGCATGCCATCCTATTTTCCTTCTACGAGAAGCAAGAGACTGCTCACAGCAGTCTAAAAAAACCGAGAAAGGCGTCAAACAATAACACCACCTTGCTTGTTATTTGTCACAATAATAAAGCCTGTCATCGCATGTCATTTCAAGCCAATCAGAATGCTGCATTCATGCACGAAGGCGGAGAATTCAAAATTCAACGGCTTTTGTGCAGGCTCACTTTTCCTTGCCCCATTCTTCTTGCGGCTTCACTCGCCGACTTCCGCCGCCAAGATACTCGCGCAAATAACACACTAAGTGAGCCTGCTTGCAGGTTGTGTGACAGCAACTGTGACAGCAACTGTTGCCAGCTTTTTAATGCTTTAAGCCCTAATATCAACATGCAGGTTCTCCTCACTGTTCTCCATACATTTCACTGAGTACTAATTGGGAGAACTTGTTAAGACATCAAGACTATTCATCTTTGGCTATCATTTCCCCAATTCTCATGACCTTTATGTGTTATAATGCACTGATATGATGAGGAGAAATTTGATGCTAATCACTATTGGGGCTTAACAGGTTAATCACTGGTATGAACCATCAAAAATCTGTAAAAACTAGCAGCAATACCTTTTGCTTACTGCCACAATTAAAACCCAAAATTGTTGATGACCAGTTGTGATCAATATTAAAATGGCAAGCACAATATTGTGTGTTGCTGGCTTTATGAGCGTCATGATTTAATGCTTTTAAAAGGCACTTAAATTAGTTACAGAAGCTGACCCACTGAAGCTGGGACTAAATGGCCTCCAATGGGATGGAATATGGAGACTTAAGAAACTTTCACAGAGAAGTTGCCAAGGAAAAGTAGCAGCAAAGGAAGACTTCAGCAGCACAACAACCTGGTGGCTGGCAAGCACCTTGTCTGCCCCAACTTGCTGAAAAGCCCCTATCTCAAAGACTGGCCAAAGCAACTTTCTTCCAAGTGATCTTTGGACTCATTTAGTCAGTCATGATCATCATTAGCTACAAAAGTAACCTTTGACATCTGGTAAGACTTTCAATAAATACTTTAATTAATTCAAAGAATATCAACTTAATATCTTTCATTTTTGTAGTGATAGAAAAATTGACAGCCAGTTAATTTCAGTTAATTTCGGATGTATGTATGCAGAAAGCGCACAGTAGCTTATTATTACTGTGGTCGCGTAGTGTTGTTGTTTAGACACACTGCTACATGTAGTTATGAATTTCTGTCATTTCAAATGCAGTAGTATATTAAACAACCAGCAATGTTGTTTGTGAGCAAACGCAAATTTGCTCTATCTTGAAAGAATAAGGAAAAGGAAATTGTTAAAATAATAGCATATTACCTGAAAACACTGTTTCAGTAACGCAATCCTACTGAAAGAACAAGACACCTTCATGGCCGCCATGTTAGTTACGTTAGCGGTAAATTTTCAGTAGTATTACATGACAGTGATTTCAACCGCTGGCAGGAAGGCTTGTGGTACGTATTTATGCGCGGGAGACAGTCTGCGCGGGAAACATCGCGGGAAAGTGTTTTCAAGATGGCAGCCATTCCAACCATAAAGAAACTAGACGAAGCGGTTGTAAATCGCATTGCGGCTGGAGAAGTGATTCAAAGACCCGCCAATGCACTTAAAGAAATGATTGAGAACTCGCTTGATGCTAAGGCTACATCTATAACGGTGACAGTAAAATCTGGAGGCCTGAAACTTCTGCAGATACAGGACAACGGCTGTGGGATAAGAAAAGACGATATGGGCATTGTTTGCGAGCGTTTTACCACAAGCAAACTCACGAAATTTGAAGATCTAAGCTCGATTGCGACTTATGGCTTTCGAGGAGAAGCGCTAGCAAGCATTAGTCACGTAGCTCATGTAACGATCACCACAAGAACAGAAGAATCGAACTGTGCTTTCAAGGCGAGTTACTCGGATGGAAAACTTGTTCCTCCTCGACCCGGTTTATCAGCCGACCCTAAACCTTGTGCCGGCAATAAAGGCACGCAGATAACTGTTGAAGACTTGTTTTACAACGTGTCAACTCGACGAAAAGCGCTGAAAAGTCCCGGCGAAGAGTTTGCGAAAATTGCTGACGTGGTAAGCAAGTATGCTATTCACAATTCAGGAGTTGCGTTCACTTTGAAGAAACAAGGGGAAAACATGGCGGATGTGAGAACAACCAACGGTGCCTCAATTCTAGACAACATTCGTGCAATTTATGGAGCTTCAGTCGCCAGGGAGTTATTGGAAGTGAGCTGTGACAATGAGAGATATGCATTCAAAATGCAGGGTTACATTTCCAATGCTAATTATTCTGTCAAAAAGCTGCAGTTTCTGTTATTTATAAATCACCGTCTTGTTGATTCCTCTGCAATGAGGAAGGCTATAGAAGCATTGTACGAAGCTTATATCCCAAAGAACAGCCACCCGTTTGTGTACATGTCTCTGGAAATTGCACCCAGCAATGTTGACGTCAATGTCCATCCCACCAAACACGAGGTTCACTTTTTGCATGAGGATTCCATCATTGAAGCTATTCAGAAAGCATTTGAGGAGAAGTTACTAGGAGCCAATTCATCAAGAACTTATTTCACTCAAACCCTTCTTCCTGGGGTCCCTCTGACTGAAACATCTGCAGGTTGGTGGTACCATTAGTGGTGTACAGGATTTCAAACTTTGTGAAATGGAGGATGGGAGGGGGTGGTACCCCTGGGGGAATTTTTGCTGGGGGCGTGACACCCACAGTTTAACCCTATCCAACCAACATTATTTTCTTTTAGGACCCTGTCTCAGAGTGAACCCTTGAAATGATAGCCTGTTCCAGGCGTTCAGATAGTGGAGCGCGCACGAAAAATAAAGAGAACGAAAGAGCAGGAAAAAAACAAGGGGAGACTGGGGAAGAGGATGAGGGAACGCCTGTGAAATTAATTTTAAAAAGCCCATGCCGCCCACTTTAGACTGCCGACAGCAGCAGAGAAACATGATCCCAGGGTCAGGTCAAAGGAAACAAGAAAATTGTGTAATTATGCTCACCGAAATAGGTTTCATCCGAGTTTGAAGCATTGGGAAAAGTAGACGATGCTTTAAGAAATCTGACATGCTGAATGAACTGAATGAACATTGCAAAATTTTCTGCGATACGGAAACGCAAATGTCATCTCCACTACTGGACCAATAAAGGTAACGAAAATCACAGACGACTTTATATACACATCGGTTTATCAAATTGATGACTAGAAAGCTTTTCACTCTGTGACGGAATGAACTTCGTCGTCTTCATCGATTGCGATGGCTACGATATGTTTGTTGTTGTTCTTTTCTCCATTCCTTAGACAGCAGGCTTTCAGGACTTTCATAAACAATCTAGCCGATCCATTTTTCCTGCTCCTTCTTCGCCGTCTTTTTCATCTACTCCGATAGCCAGCGCTCTAATTCCGATGCTTTGAAGCTGTTCTACTTGGTCTTTCATGATTGCAACAAGCGGAGTGACCACAATTATCTAAGAAACAGCCTTTCTTTGCAACGCGTTGATTAACCTTGGAAAAAGTTGAAAGATCAAGCTATTTCCAAATCCTGTTGGAAGAATGGCAATGAGACCTCTTCCCAGAAACGCATTTTGAAGACAATCTTTTTATTCCATTTGTAAAGTATCCACCTTTGGGAAATCGTCAAGCGCCCTTGCCGTGCAGTTATTCAACCGTGCGTGACTCGATGGAGGATGGCCTTCGCATGGGCACACCATATCGAATTTCTTGTCTGCATCAACAACCCTCTGGTGTTGACAGGAGGAGTCAAATTTGGCCAATCAGAGGGTATACCAGATTCTGGTATACCGTCGTGAGCCTTTTAAAATTAGTTTCACAGGCATTCCCTCGTCCTCTTCCCCAGTCTCCCCTCGTTTTTATCCCGCTCTTTCGCTCGCTTTCTTTTTCGCTTGTGCTCCAATATCTGAACGGCTGGAACAGGCTATTGAAATGATAGGTGGGGACCAAAATTGCTATACCAGTAAACTAAAGATAACTAAAGAACAACACAACTTTAAGCTCAACAATATATTAATTATTAAATGAAAAGTCACAGGACATACTGACATCTTGGGGGATATAAATTTCAAGTGGTAGAAACACCCTTCATGTAATCGATATCACATGAAACCCCATCTCAGACCAATAAGCAAGACATGTCCTGTTTCAGGAACAAAACAGCTCAAAAACAGCACTTGTTGGGGCTATACAGAGCTATTTAGCTTAAGTAGGCAAGCAACCCACACTGCAAAGGGGTGAGTAAACCACATGTTCTCACTGTAAAGACAACTTAAGCAGGGTTAAAACTTGGCAGTCACACGGTCGCCCGTGGCGATTAAAAAGTGTCCAGGGCCAGTAAAAGTTGAGGTTTGAACGCCCAAAGGGCGACTACGATTTGAGAAGTACGAAAAGAGTAGTAATAACAATAAAATAAAATGTTCTTTCATTGGAGTACCTTTCTTTTCTTTCCTCGACTCTTAAGTTCATCAATTGTAGTAACAGTTTAGTTTTAAAGCACAAAATTCAAAGTTGTTCGCGATCGAGTTTTTAGATCGCTCCGATATGTAGACGCCATTTTGATTTTACTGCAACAACAATCCAGACATACCCAGAGTTCAATGCCGTACGTTTTCAAACATGAATATCGGCAAACTCACTCAATACTGCTCGATATAATAGACTTACTTTTCACCTGAATTCAAAAGCAATCGAAAGAAACTGAGAATCATGATTCTGACGTTTATAGATGTTGACAAGATCGTTTTGTGTCCGTATTTGGAAAATAATGGTCCAGTTTTTCTTTGGGAGTTTAGGGATGGTTCATTTTTTATGAAGTAGGGGGGCTGGTGGGATTTGAGGGGGGCCATACCAAAAAATATGGCTTCAAAGGGGGGGGGGGCAGCCGAAAAAATATGGTGTGTAAAGGGGGGTCACCAAAAAAAATTGCCTTTAAGTTTAGTAGTGACAGCATCTGTAATGATCCAAACCTCAGTGCCAGCTGGAAGGCCAAAAATAGCATTTTTAAGGTTCTGAAAATTCAAATTTTCCCAGGGGAGAATGCTCCCGCACCCCCCTATTTCATTATACAACCAATGGCAACTCTACCCCACCAACTGTTTCATTAGAGAATACAGCCAAGGGAATGTCAACTCTTTTTGGCCTCTGCTGGTCTGATTCTTCAACAAGTGAACAACTGATAACAGTGTCCAAAATAATGCTTTAAACCGGCATGAATTGTCTGCTTATGTACTTCAGAATATAGCAAATTGCATTAGAGCATCTCTAGATTTTCAAAATTTTCCAGGGGAAGATACCTTTGGAACCCCTACCAGAAAATTACCTTTAGTGCTCGTCAATAAAGACATTTAGCCCTGCAGGACTTGAGTGTTAAATTTGACTGTTGAATTTAAGCTTGATAATTTTTAGATTTACTTTATCACTTGTACTTTTTTTTCAATTGTTTTTTTTTTGGGGGGGAGTCATCTCAAATATTTAGGTCTACAAGGGGGGGGCCGGGTAAAAAATTTATGATGTAGAGGAGGGGTCATTATATTTTACAGGTGCTACCCATCAAATGCCACCAGCCCCACCTAACCCATAAAAAATGAACGGTCCCTTAAGGACCAAGTTAGAACCTATAGGTGAAAAAAAAGAGCGAGCAAGAACAAGACGAAAGATTCCCAACAAGAACCGAACAAAGTTTTTATTATTATAACAATTTTACCAATTTCTCGAAAGTACATTGGCAGATGTGAGCTTTCAAGACAAAGTTAAGACCAAGCAAATTTCTTTTGGCCTTTCAGTCAAGCACCCTACTAAAAAACACTGGCTCAAACAGCCATGAGGCATTTATTCTAGTAAAAAGGGTTTACAATTTTTGTGTTAGTAGAGGAAATTTGAGGGCTACTTTATTTTGGCCTGGGCCACTAAGAAGTCAGGGATACTGGCCCGAGTGGCGACCAAGCACTGAAGTTAATTTTTAGCCCTGACTTAAGCCAGTCAGCAAGAGAGAAACAGTTAGTGTATTGCATGTCAGTTCCATATCAGATCCATAACCTAACCAAGAAATTCTCTCAGCCCAGCTATATAAAGAGGGTACCTAGTGATATTTTATACTTACTTCTTGTCTTTTCTGCTGTTTATTTTGTCACTAACAAATTTTGTTTGTTCATTTGTGTGGCTTGTCGCTATTTGGAAACTCTTGTGTTGCCAGTTTTGGGGTTGTATCACCTGTCACTTTCATAAATAAACCAAAGCCTTGGTAATTTTCTTTTATAATATCCACAGTGACATCAGAAGGAGGGGGGAAATCAAGTGGCGATAAAGTTTATGCACATCAGATGGTGAGAACAGACAGTAGAGAGCAGACTCTGCATGCATTTCTTCCTCCTAAAGATCACACTTCCATGACAAATGCATCTCTCAGGTAAAGTGGCAAATGATAAAAAATACGTTTATTGTTTGTTCGGTGCATTTTTTCCACTATCTTTCGTGGAGGTGAGGTTATCAGGGAAACCCAGACTACCATACCATCCTTAGGAGAACAATATATTTTTTTTCTGTCATAGCCACATCCTGTTCTGGAAAACTCTGGGTTGGGGGTAGGTTACTAATAGCTCATAATTTTTCATATCCCCCCCCCCCTCCCCCATAATACGCAGTCCTATAAACACCACAATAATCCATACCTAACTTGTTGGATCTCATTAGAGGCCGGGCCCCTTGCAAATTGGCTATCTACATGTATGAATATGATTTTTCCTTACTGCTTTCAGGGTCTTTGTGAATCATGTTTAACTAACAACGTGCCTGCCTGTCATTATCTCTTACCCTCCAGCTTGGAAAGTTAATGAAAGCCCTGCTACTTTAGACGCAGGTGAAAAATATACTTGACACTGATATGTTAAGCTGGGTCTATAATAGGGTTAACTTCATTTGTGATGGTGTGCTAATGATATTTGTACTGAAAAAATCTGTCTTGTATTGTATGCTTAACTTTTTTTTCCAGTTTACCTCAGCCATCCAGCAGTAAGGATAAATGTGAAGCTACAAACACAACCGCTGAGAAACCAGACACATTTAAAAATCCTTCTTTAACTGTTATCAATCTTGACGAAGCAAGGATCTCTCTGTCCCACTCAAGAAAATCAACTGATGCTGTTGATGAGAATTTCTCTGACAAGCCATCAGGTGATAGCCCTCTCTGAGTCATTGTAATTTCTATGCTCAAAATTTGATCAATAATTTGCTAATAGACATAAGAGCAAACTGAATGTCTGACTTATTTGACTGACTGACTGACTGACTGACTGACTGACTGACTGGCTAAATGATAGACTAAATGATAGACTAAATGATAGACTTTATTTTCAGGGCCCCACTGAAAACTGCCAAGGCGAGTGGGCTCCCTGGATAAATATTATTATTATTATTATTATTATTATTATTATTAGATGATGGATGGGCTGACTGACTGACTGACTGACTGACTGGCTGCTTAATGGAATGAATGTCTGAAGGACAGACTGATGGAGTAACTGACTAGTAAAGTGTCTGTCTGACTGTCTTTACTGACTGACTGACTAAATAGCAGAGAGGCCAACTGTCAGATTCACTGACATGGATAAACCAACTAGACTGAGTTACTGATTGACAGACATGCAACACAGGCCAATTGATTGCTGTCAACTGATTGTTTGACTGACTGACTGACTGACTGACTGACTGACTTAGTGACTTATTGACTGTTATATCTTTTTCAGGGTCCAAAAAACCAAAATTGGATGAAAAAACTGAAATGATGACAAAAGCCTCAAGCAGCTCAAGTATTTACAGAGAAATCCGCTTGACCAGTGTTTTGAATCTACGGAAAGCCATTGACAACAATGAACACAAGGGAATGAAAGAGCTTTTTGAGGACCACAAATTTGTTGGCTGTGTCAACAGGTCACTAGCTCTTGTCCAACATAGTACCAAGCTGTTCCTCGCAAACGTCACAACACTTAGCAGGGAACTTTTCTACCAGATACTCCTGTTTAAGTTTGGCAACTTTGACTTCTTGAGGCTCTCTGAACCAGCACCAATTTACGAACTTGCTTTGTTGGCTTTGGACTGCGAGGAAAGTGGATGGACAGAGGAAGATGGGTCTAAAGATGAGCTTGCAAGCTACATTGTAAATTTATTGAAAAACAAAGCCACTATGCTGCTGGATTATTTTTCTCTGGAAATAGACAAAGAAGGTTGTGTGTTGACATTGCCACTCCTACTAGATGGTTATGTACCAAATCTCAATGGACTTCCAATGTTTGTTCTTCGACTTGCTACAGAGGTAAGGTGCTTGGAAATGATGTACGCACAGTGTTATGGCAAAGCCGGATATTCTGATTTCAGATTTATTGATTAGTCAGTATTAATATGTTTATTAGCAAAGAAATCAAATAGACATAGAGGTGGTAGGAGGCTCAAATGCATTTAATACCGCGTAAACACACCTTCAATTTTACAATTTATTTATTACAACAACAACTGATTGCAATACAAATTTGTGGTTCCACCCGCAAATTAGCTTGGGCTATTCGAGGCAGATGGAAACTATAATAACAAAAATAACTATAAAACTATAATAATAATACTATAATATACAAAACAAACTATAATATACAAAAATAATTAAACTCATCACAAATAGATTATTTATTATTTACCGGTAACGTCTACCCTTCGAAGCCGAAGACTGATGGCGAACTGGTGCCTTAAAGGTTAGCGGGGTGCTAGATGCCATAAGCCACAGGGAGGTATCCATGGCAACCCTGGAAAGCGGGAACCACCCAAACGAGCGTCTGCTAACCGGCACCAGCACACTGAACGAAATCAGTGGAAATAACTTACCTGAAAGAATACTTACCCTGACAACCAAACGCAGTAGCGGGAGGGTGGAGAGGGTGCAAGAATCTGCAACAATTCGCAAGCAATAGCTGTGCTTTTGATCCGCAAAGATCAGCTGATAACGCTGCACATTTAAAGCAATGAACCTTGAAACCCTGCACAACCCCTGAAGGCCACCCCACAGATCACGTACTGTTGATGGAGAAAACCGCTGGCTGCATTAGCTTGAGTTTAACTTTGCCTAAATGTTATTTAGCCACATAAAATAACACCTATTAATCATGTCATCTTTTTTTCTACAACTTTCTAGGTTGACTGGGACAGTGAGGAGGGATGCTTTCGCACCTTTGCTCTAGAATGCAGTAGGTTTTATGCATTTAAACCAGATCCATACCAAGATGAAGACAACTCTTCTAAAGATGACGACATGACAGAGGACACTGATGGAGCAAAACCATCCTCATCAAACTGTTCATGGCAGTGGACAGTGGAGCATGTTTTATTTCCTGCCTTTCGCACAGGGCTTGTGCCGCCAAGTCGGTTTGGCGAGGATGGGACTCTCCTTCAAATAGCAAACCTGCCTGACTTGTACAAAGTGTTTGAAAGGTGTTGAAATTGGTAATGGACAAACGATTCTTCAACAGGTTAAAAAGGTGTTGTTGTTGTGTTGTGATCGCTTATCTATAATATAATGACGACATTGTCAAATTTGTTAGTTAGTTGTGTATTCTTGACACTTCAGAATTTGTGTATTACTGAATAGGACGGTAATTCCCAGACTGTTCAACAGTTTTCCCCTTACAGTATCAATAAGTTGTTAAACAGAATGGTGAAGAGAAATAAGAATGAAGAAAGTCTTGATGGAGAGGGTGGATGTTATCTGCTAAACCCTTTAAGCCCTAACAGTGACGAAAATGAAATTTCCCTTTACATTTTCAATACTTGTTCAAACGTTCAAGTGGCGAGAATAAAGAAAGTAATCACCAAGAATAAGATGTCTTGATATTTAGACAATTTCTCTTTACTAGTTCCATAAGAAATGAATGGAGAACAGTAAGGAGAATATGCATTTTTATAACAGGGCTTAAAGGGTAAGCCACCAGAAGTAACATCCACCTCCTTTGTACATGCCGATGCACAAATCTATCTAGACGGCAATGCCTGCATTGCATTTTACAATCTACAAAGAAGCCATTTTCCTTCAAAATTCTTGTTTAAGGACTTTTCCACCCAAAATCTTCACATGTTCAGATTTTTTCAAACGTTTGCTGCAGTTAGATATTTGACCAACCCATGAAAAATTGAGGTGTCACTGTGCTTGTTTAGGAGAAGAAGCGTGTTGAAAAAGTTTCCGTCATCTAAGGTGAAATCGGCTTTATTGCTACCAGCAGACAAAAATATGTAACGTGCAGAACTCTAGATAACGTCGATTTGTTGACTTCAACGCAAATAGGCCTATTTAGTACATTTTTCTAATTAATGTCATTCTTTCAGGTAACAGCCGCAAAGAAGGAATAAGGGCGCCCAACAGTTTTGCGAAACATTACCTCAGACTTTAGGGGACGAATTAATTGCTTTTGCTTTCGAAGGAAAAAATATTTTGTTTAGAGTGTAAAATAAGATCGGCTAGCATTTTCAGAGAGCTGTCAGCAGCTTGGAAAAACGGTTGATAGGATTCTGTTTCCTAAAATTTACTCAGGCCTAAATTTTCAGCTAAAAATTCCGAACAGATCAACTGGTATGAGCTTACACAAATATGCCTTTAGAAAAGCTCTGGAACAATCTAACAAAGTAGAAAATGATATTCCAAGTAGTACACTAAAATGTCCCGCAGGGTACCCCTGATAATTGTAACTCTTGCATACCCGCATTCGTAGAAAAATTTGATCGCCTTTGAGTAGAAATGGGTACCAACTCTAACGAGATCGCAATAATTGAACCACTGATAATGAGCTGGTACTAATTCAACCAACTCTACCAGCTGTATCGGAATTGCACTAATTGAACCAATTTTACCAACTATAACAAGATGGAACTAATTGAATCAATTGTACTACCAATAATGAGATGGCACTAATTGAACCAATTGTACCAACTATAACAAGATGGCACTAATTGAACCAATTGTACCAACTGTAACGAAATTGCACTAATTGAACCAATAAATCGCAATTGTGCCTAATGTAACAAGATGGCACTAATTAAACCAATTGTACCAACTGTAACGGAATTGCACTAATTGAACCAATTGTACCACCAATAATGAGATGGCACTAATTGAACCAATTGTACCAACTGTAACGAGATGGCACTAATTGAACCAATTGTACCAACTGTAACGAGATGGCAGTAATTAATTAAACCAATTGTTCCAACTGTAACGGAATTGCACTAATTGAACCAATAATATTGTACCAACTGTAATGAGATGGCACTAACTGAACCAATTGTACCACCAATAATGAGATGGCACTAATTGAACCAATTGTACCAACTGCAA
This sequence comes from Siderastrea siderea, assembly GCA_964030785.1. NCBI lineage: Eukaryota > Metazoa > Cnidaria > Anthozoa > Scleractinia > Rhizangiidae > Siderastrea > Siderastrea siderea. The sequence goes on from OZ034968.1 coordinate 63,042,131, forward strand.
CGAGATGGCACTAATTGAACCAATTGTACCAACTGTAATGGAACTGCACTAATTGAACCAATAAATCACAATTGTGCCTAATGTAACAAGATGGCACTAATCAAACCAATTGTACCAACTGTAACGAGATGGCAGTAATTAAACCAATTGTTCCAACTGTAACGGAATTGCACTAATTGAACCAATAATATTGTACCAACTGTAATGAGATGGCACTAACTGAACCAATTGTACCACCAATAATGAGATGGCACTAATTGAACCAATTGTACCAAGTATTGCGCTAAAATGTTCTCCATGGGCACCCTAGCCTGTTCCAGGCTCTGGCGAACAGATGGCAGCAATTGTACCAACTGTAACAGAATTGAACTAATTGAATTGTCGCAGAATTACACTAATTGAATCAAATGTACCAACTGTAGCGGAATTGCACTAATTGCACCAACTAACGAGATGGCGCTTATTGAACGGGATTCAATAATAACTCTATTTCTGTTAGATCACTTTGACACATAAAAAAAGTCGTTATTATTATTATTGTTGTTATTATTATTATTGTTGTTGTTGTTATTATTATTATTATTATTATTATTATTATTATAACCAATTGAACCAATTTAGCCCCATGTGACACCGCAAGACGTCACTCAAGTTTTGTTGATTCGCTTTTTTAACCTTTTATTGACCGAACAGGGGTCGTACATCAAAAACAGTACACTTTATTTACTTCACTTTTAAATTAAATTTTTATAGTGTAGTCATAATTTACACAGGGCCCCTTTTGATACCAGCCAATGGCTGACAGGGCTACCCTGCCTAAATAAAGTTGACTTGACTTGACACTGAAACCATTCCAGTTGTGGAGGGAGCAATCCTTGCTACACTGTATGTCTGCCCAGTTTCACTAACATCCCTCAAGAAGAGGCGATAAGCCAAAACCACGAAGAACACTGTGGACCGGTTATTTCACTGCAGTTTAGACGGTGTTTAACAAAACTGCGGTCAAAATTAATTTCAATCTCGCCAGTTTCAATGTTTAAACATTGTTTATTGTAAATAGTATCAAGCAGGCATGTGTCATAGACAAGAAAAACTATTATCTTCTTAAAATGACCCACTTAGAAAACGAGTTACCCGATCTGCCCCATCAGTCTGAACCACGTATCCCTACTACAACCCTGGTGAATTCGTAAGACTGATCCCTAAAGAAGACCATTCTCAATTACAATCCAATAGCAAACACTCTTGCAGACTCACGGGATAGCATTGGGACTGAAATGGCATTTTCGTGTGTGTATCATTGGGCGTTTTCCATTAGTAAAAAATTCCGGTAATTCTGGTGGAATTTCTTTCCGGGAAAAAGTTGTTCCATTTGTTCACATAACCTGATAAGGCCAGGTCTATGTTGCCCGGCGGGAAAAGTTTGATTGTTATGGACTCGTGGGCCTGGAACTGGTAAGGCAAATGGGAAACATGCAAATGCAACATGTAATTCCATTCGGGAATTTTCAACCGGGAAGACGGGACAACCTTTTGATATGTTCCAGTTCATCCAGGGAATTTTCTTCAGGGGTGAACCGAGAAAGTTTTCCATTTACCTCCTAAACGAAATTTCCGGAAAATGGAAAGTGCCCATTTTTATGGCGCACGTTGAAAAACAGCTACTTTACAGGCACCTATAAACATGTTCCCTGAAAACGTCTGTAGATGAGATTTTCCCACTGTGGACCGTAACAGAGTACAAAGTCGACGATTGTATTGCATTCGCAAGTGATTTCCACCCAACTATCAAATTTACACGTGAAATGTCACCTCTACACTAAATATCATAGAGGTACTAGTTTCGCAAATGGCAAAATAGTTGATATCCAAACATTTTAAGCACCCTCCTAGCGTTAAGAAGAGTTTTGTCAAAGGAGAAACATTGCGTCTATTGAAAACTCAGTCAAAGAAAAGTTCGAATCGCTTACATAAACGAGATAGAAGTTTAGGCCTCTATCAAAGTAACAATCATCCAGCATTGTTGAACACAGCTTTGTTGTACGAATGTTTAAAAGACAATCAAACTTTGTTCAGCACCATTCATCATTCTTCAGAATCAGGTAACATCATTCAAAAGGGTACCCAAACGCGTTTATCTTGCCGAATTCAACAATGTTGAACGTAGTTGAATGAAAATGTTGCCCTGTTTGCCGGGGCCTTGGGACTAAAAGGATTGAGATGAAATCTCTCTCAGTTCTGGAGTGCTTTCCATTTGTACGGAAAAACCAGTGAGAACTTTCTGCCAGATGGAACAGTGCAATATTTCCGCAAACAAAATCGAACGGGAGGAGCGCTTTCCATTTGTAGGGAAAACCGGTGAGAATTTTCAGCCAAATCGGGAACAGTACATTTTTCCATAATCAAACAGCGTATTCACCCAATCACCGTCACTCAAATGATCAGAGAGCGTGGCACTAGTATGACGACGCTAATGGAACAGTGAGTTCCGATAATTCCGGTAAAACCGAGAAACGAGGAATACCTCTGAAAAGGTATTCCCTTTTTCCGAAATATTTCTAGTCAAAAGGACCGTTCTATTTGATTTCCCACCGGAACAAGCTCTTTTTTTTTTCTCAGCCTCGTCCCCAGGCCTTTCCGCGCTTATCGAGTGAGAGCGTGAAGCTTGGGCCGAACACGACAGTTCGCATCTTGGGCGGCTCGACGGGTGACGTCACATTTGATTTTCCGACGAGGGCGACTGGGAACGAGGCTGATGTTTAATCAAAACGAGTGCATTTGATTGCAACGTCAGCATTTATTTCATTTATTTCTTAATCTAGAAGGCAATGTCTGCATTGCATTTAACAACTATCAAGTTATAAACCAGCGAGTTTTCTTGAAGGATCTTAATTAACAACATGCATCAAAAGTCTTTGAATCAATACTGTGAGTACTTTCTCCCCTTAGTTAACATATGCTGCATGCATAAGCCCAGGCATAACTAATCGATGACATCAATGACATCAATGAAATCAATGAGTAATCAATAGGTAATCGATAGGTAATCAGTTGATTGGTCATTGATTATTGCCGATGATCAATGAGTAATCGATGACTAATCGATAGGCCACAAAATTTTTGGTCATCGATTAGTCATCGATTGCATCGATTAGTCATTGATTGCATTGATTAGTCATGGAATGTGAAAATTCTACAAAGATTTCAAATAAGATGTTCCGTTCTCGAAAATACACCGTTCTGGACTCTTTTCGGTTCGTCCAAAAAATTCCAGCAACTCCATCTTCTGAAGGCATCCTTTTACTCGATGACAAAATTCTCTCAGAAATCGAGGGCCACCGTCAGAGACTGGAGATGCAACAAAAGAAATTGAAGGAAGCGGAAGAGAAAGAAAAGAATGAAAAAATAGAACGTATGAAACAGGGGCCTGCCGAAAATATGACAGTAGCGGTTCTAAAACAACTCTTAAAAGATAAAGGAATCGCGTTTAGCTCAAAGGCAAAAAAATCGGATCTTGTAAAAATATTTAATACTCAAGCTTGTACACGCCATAACAATGTTACATTATCATGGTTACACGTCAAAAGAGCACCAACAGTAGAAATGCTTGCAGCTGTTACGGTGCATAATGTAACTGCTTATGACGGCTGTTTCCCTAAGCCGAAGCAGTTTTACTTTACTGACAAACATCCACCGAACAAAATCTATAACCACGTAGTCGATTCTTGTCAGCGTTCTTGTTAGTTTCATTTTCAGACTGGTTAGTTACTGTTCAGTTATACATGTTTTGTTATTAATTGAAGAGTTGGGTAAAGTGAAATATTGCACAATTAAGAATAATCTGTATTTGTGATTAGCACTTCACGTCTCGACATTCTTGAAGGTTATCTGACCTTTTGTGAAGGTGTAATTTCGTCAACAGGAACGCCAGTTATAAAGAAAAATACGTCTAACACAGATAAAAAAATCACCAATGAAAAAAAATGGTACAAGAAAGCAAGAAATGTGTCTTTTGTGCGCAGTATAATAGTCGATGAGTAATCGATGGGTCATCGATGAGTAATCAATAACATCAATAGGTAATCAATTACATCAATGAGTAATCGATGTCATCGATGAGTAATCGATAGGCCACAAAATTTTTGGGCTTCAATTAGTCATCGATTACTCACTGATCATCGCCAATAATCAATGACTAATCAACTGATTACCCATCGATTACTCATTGATTACCAATTGATGTCATTGATCATCGATTAGTTATGCCTGGATAAGCACAACTTACTCAAATAATAAATCTCTTTGTCCTATCTTTGCACCTGTTTAATCTCCGGAGGAGGGCTCCACTGTCTACGCCTAGTGGTTTCTGGAGGTCTCCTCGCCATTCTTATTTATAACATTTTCATTTAATATATTTAATTATCTTTATTTCAATAATTTGTAATGATAATTTTAAAAGTCGCTAGTTAAATCGCAGCTTAGATAATAAGTCGCTCTTATTAGTCTTACTGTAGCCTTCAACAATTTAAGTGTCAAAGTTTTTAAGGTGAGCTTGAAGATCATCACAGGGAATCATGATTAACTGGCTTATCATGTCGGGATATGGGGCTCTACCACCAGGCGTCATCGTTCTCGCAACCTGCAAGATAATCCGTGTATTCCTGGTAGCGACGTTTCCTCTCTCTTTGTTCATCTGCCTGACGCTTTATCTCCTTGCAAACCCTGCATTTCTGTTCTCCTTTACTCAGCTGCGTTACACTGAACTCTTCTCGTGGAAATCGTCGATGACAACAGGTACAAGCAGTATTGGCGGGTGCGAAGTCAAGAGTTCCTTTATCAGGGATGACGTCAAGGGGAAGGTACGTATTTGTTTCGTAGTCATCGTAAGACCTTTCAGTTCGGCTTCGGTAGAAATCAGCGTACTTTTCAGACGCAACTCGCAAACGGGCCTTCTCTCCTCCGTTGATATCCTTTATCTTGTCGTACAATGTAAACATGGCCACTGTATCCACGATGCAATATTGTATTAACTTATCTGGCAGGGGTCTTTTTTTCCACACTTCCTTGTCACGCTTCATCAGCTCTTTCTCCTCATCCTTCATCTCGATGGAATCTTCATCCTGGACATATAACTCAAGACAACGCCCGAAACCATAGATGTCCTCTACTTCACCTGTTCTCTGGCTACGACGCTTTTTACTTCTTGGAAAACCGACTGGTAACTGCCTCGGTGTCAGTTTCACGGCGGTAGATGACTTCAAGCAACTGAAGATCCAAGACTCCCGTCAGTTTTACGTTAAACTGATGCCAAAGGGCGTCTGAATCTTGACGGCAATCAAACATCAACTTCTCGCGGGACTTGTCTTCAAGGATTTCACCAAGACCACTACTGAAAACAGCTTGCCCTAATTTGAGCACATCGAATATGTAGACTTTCTCCTCAGTGGCGACTGTTATGATGGTCAGTGCTCCCTTTCGGCTCAACGACACGCCTTCACAATCCACAGCTAGTATAGTGTTTCGTTCCATTTTCTGTTTGAGCTCAGAGATAGCATCCTTGAGGCTAGGTTCATCATCGACTAATCTGAAATCGTTCTCGTTCTTGCAAGCCATTTTAACACGACTTGTGTTCGAGCGAAGAGTTCCAAGAATTTCACTTCTACTTCCGTTCCTTGTTCACCTGTTCCTCTGACAATCACCCTCCACCCCCGACACCCCACCCCCGGCTTGCAAAATACTTTTCAGCATCAATTGGCAATTCCAAACAACCCAGGAAACAAATATCGAATACCCCCAGAAGGTTTGAATAAGCCTTATCTCATCGGGACGGCGTTTTTTTCGGTTTGGGGGAGGGGGGGGCGGGGAGTTTCAGTCCAATTATGTTACAGTCTACGTCACGTGGACCTGAATTTCGAATATTTCTATTCTGCGTCAAAATGTACGTGCTTGTTTCACTGAATAATTCAAGAATGCGAAAAAGAATGGAAAATTCTTTGCGATATTCCGAATTTCCGTGGAAATTTCTCAAGTTTAAACGGAACACCCAAAGATTTGGTAAAGTGCTTTAATTTCTTGCAAGCCATTTTATAAAGACGATTTCGTATTCGGGCGAAAAGCAGATTTATATCCGGCTTGTTTTAAGAGTTGTCAATTCTCATTCATTTCTCAAGCAGCGAGTTCTACGAACTTCTAGCGGGTTCCAAGAAAATCATTTCCATTTCCGCTTTGCTAACCTTGTTTACCCGTTCTTCTTACAATGTTCCCTCCGGCTTTTATCTCCGACCGGGAGGCTGATTTTTGACCAATGGTATTGCAATCTGTCACGTGGCCATCATTTTGAATAGGTCAAATGTCCATGCAAATGTACACGTTCTTTTGGCTGGATAATTCAAAATTGCCGGTGATGAATGAAAATCGTCACGAGATTTTGAACAACATGAACCCGTTGATTTCGCTTCGCGTATTTACGAGAAAAAACAAGCTTATCACAAGCAAACCAACTATTTCTCTTTGACGAATATCCAACGTCGCATATTTACCCTGCTTTTGTAACTGCGTTGTCAAGAATTGACTACCACTGGAAGTCTGCCGGTGCTCTGTTGGCCGCCCGAACAGCGGATGTCTGGAACCCAGTCGACAAAAAAAACAATTGGTGTATTAAGAAGCGTGACGTCTCTTGACGTCACGTTTCAAAATAAGATTTGTGTATTAGTTATTTCTCAAGGAGAGATCCGAGAATTTCATTTCCATTTCCGCTTTGCGAACCCTTGTTTGTTTATCCGTTCCTCAAACAGTACATTTTTCCCGAAGAGTTTCCATGGGGCGATCCATAACTTAAAGTGCCACTGAGACCAGAATTTTGGTATTCCATATTTTTACATTTTCGAACATAGTTTGTGGTTCTTAGTCACCATGCCAAATTTTAACTTATTACGACAACTAGAAGTCGCTTTTTTCGGATGGTTTTTGTCGAGATTTTGCGGCCGCCATTACTGGCCCTTGTTCCGGAAGCTGACTTGCGAATGAGCGGAAGTGACGTCAGAGGCTCACCTCAAACCTTGTGCCTTCACATGGTTACTTGCCACGGGAAAGTAAATTGTCCTCGAGGAAAGATTTCTTGCCAAGTGTTTGTCTACGACTTTGAAATCTTCCTTGCTGCAGCAGTATTACAGGTAGTACTTGTGTTATACAATGCCACAACAATAAACCCAGCCACCGAGCTGGTATTTTCCTTCATTGAAGCCCTGCGAGCGGACCCGCAATGGAAAAAAGGACAATGTTCTTACTCACACACAGTGCGAATTTCAACCCGAGAGGCATTTTGATCACTTCACGGACGAGTTTTTCCAGAAGGCTGTTCATGTCGCAAGATCACAGAGGTCGAGCATTCCATTGGCCATTCCAACTATATGGAAAAAAGGACCGAAAAAAAACATTATCTGCGCGAACAAGACGAAAGGTAACTTACCTAATCTTATAACGCAGTTGAAGTGATAGTTTGTTTTGTGCAAAACTGATTTTCTTTTGACGTATTTTGAAATTTATTATCGTCGTGGAAAACCCTTTCAGTTCTGCCGTCTGCTAGCGCGAAGATCCTCGGCGAATGCAATCCTGACCGCCGTGATTAAGCTGATATAGTTTGTACTGCTTATCTTTTCCTTTTTTAATTCCTCGTGTGTTAATTTCAGAGCAGTAATCGCTTAGAAGCATGGACATTTATTTTATAACATACCATCCTGAATGTGGAGAAACTTTTCTCTCTTTATTCCCTGTCGGTGAACAGTCGGGCAGTAGCAAAACTTAGGTTAGGTAATTACAACCTAACAATTGAAAATGGAAGACATTCCACCCCTAAACTCCCTGAGCATCTGAGAATTTGACAATGCTGCAGCTCAAATGAAGTTGAAAACGAAGTACACTTCCTCTTATCTTGCAGTAGATATGATGCAATTAGAAAATCTTCAATGGACGATATTATTAGTAAATATTCCGATTTCGATTCTTAAAATTGTATTTCTCTTAAATAGCATTGACGCTTTCACTTGTAAAAAATTAGGTTACTTCATTTACGAAGCTTTTGCATTAAGAAATGGATCAATAGACACAGGAATTGTAAATTAATCGATTTTGCAACTTTTTTTCTTTCTCCTTTCTATGTGCAAAGGCAATTGTGATTGGAAATGTAAATAAAATGTTGTTGTTGTTGTTGTTGGAGATAAAGGCTTTGATAGATCGGATCGTCGGTGCGTGGAAATTGAAGTTGGGAAAAAATATCCCACGCCACTATTTGCCTAAGGGTTTAACAATGTTATTTATTTTTACCTGTCATAGCAATCTTAGTAAATGAACTACTAAGAAAAATGATTAAATGTCAAGTTATTATTTTTACGCAGCGAATTAGGCAAGCGAAAGCTTCGTTTCCTCGGCGGTCCGCATGTTGTTGCTGAGAAGCGGAAAATTTTCCTTGTGGCTTTTAATTTTGACTACAAATATTTAGATTCCGGTCACATAAGGCCTCCAGTTCTTGAAAAAAAAGGGTTTTGATTTATTTCACTTCTTTCTGCTCAGAAAAAGAATTCTATAAAAACTGTTTAAAATATTTAGCCACGCCAAGCACTTGTGTTTCAACGTGTTGAGTGACCACTGTACTGTACTATGATAGACACGATAAGCTGCCTGCCAGCTGATTACAACAATTACGGTTTTTCAAGAAAGTTTCCCAGACTATGCCAAGAATGGCCAAAATTTCAAGTGCTTTTTTTATATCATATAATGAACATGAACAACGGCAGACACAAGTATCGCTTCTTTTATTTTCTCCCACACCAACAGTAACATCGATCGACCCATGGTTGAGAATTCGCGAGCATCAAAGTCTAAAGTTTTCATAGGTGTTTTGTCTAAATTTCCACAGCTTAAAAGATCAATTCTTCGAATAGCCAGGTCTATTTTGCTACAGATTTACAGTGGATAAAAGTTACACAACCTATCTTGGAATGGACAACTTTATGATCGCTGGATAGCGGCTGAACAGCTGGCTGGATCGGCGCTATCCAAGCTTTGAACAACTGAGATGAAGCGATAAAATTTATCCACCGGACAGCGACTTATCCGTTGAAAAAGAGTTATCCACTTTTTGAGCAACTGGGGCCTGAACTGCAATCATTGTCTAAGCATATTTCGCTTATGTTTTGAACTCCCGCCAAATAACTCAAATAATATGGCGAGAAAAAAACTTTAAACAGTTTGTTGACAAGATTATTAGTTGAAATCTCACAATCTCACATCAGTTCTTACATCGTACGGTAAGAAAAATTCTTCATTTGCCGAATGAAACGAATCCTCAGAGGCTTCGGAAGCTAAAGACTGTTCCGAATCGTAAAATACTCTTCGGAGGTTTCGCTAGGCCTTTCCAGATTGTGCTCCCAAAAAGCTAAAAAAGTGCTCCCAAAAATGCCCAAAAGATGCTTAAAAAGTGCTCCAAAACCAAAATAGTGCTCAAAAGTTGCTCCAAAAATTAAAAAAGTGCTACCGAATATTTTTAATTATTTGAAAGAAAAGATGCTTTCCAATTTAGATTTGCAACTAAAAGGCAAGTTTCCATTGAATACAAGTCAATAATTGCACAAATAATACTTTTATTAAATAAATGCGTTAGTCAGAGTAGTTTCCATAAACCTGTGAAACACACTTTAGCGTATAACAACTTACTATTATAAATGCTTTTGTTCTCTTTTGTGTTTTCTTACCTTCTACTCTGTACCTTCAACACTAATATTTCACGGGTTTATGGAAACCACTCTAAAACAATGTTCATTTATATAATACCATATCTGCTTTTCTGGCTAACATTACTAGAATTCATTCTAGAAAATGAGTACAGTATGTTGCCCAGTTTTCGTACACTTCAGTTTGTAATCGCTATATCTTTTCATCTTTGAGATGAAAATTTCTGAGATTTCTTCTAGGGATAGCCCATTTACTTACCTTTAATATGTACAAAGATGAGCGGCTTGATCGACGTATCTTCAAAATTATGCCATTTTCTCGAAAACTTGTAAGTTGCCCAGTCTGCGTACACCTGGCCCAGTTTTCGTACAACATTTTCGCGCGAAAACGCTAGCAGCAAACTGATGTGTCAGGCACTCTGCTGCATGCTTATCGTGTTTTCTCTTCGATTTGTGAATAGAAATCGGCTTAGCGACTAATGTTTGGTGTACAAAGCGAAAGGTTACTTGGTAGGGTAGATGTAGGGTCAACTGCACATGGCGAGTCAAACTCGTTCCCAGGAGCGTACGATATACTGAGCAGGGGAGAACGCTTGGTGTCAGTATTTCTCTTTTAAACTACAGTAACCTACATCAACATGCTTAAAAATTTAACAAATCTTTATTTTTAAAACAGCTTTCTCCTCCGTGTCGTTAACAGCCGCACGCACTTGGTCCAGAATGTTCAGCTCCCGACCATCTTTTACTTCAATGAGGTACTCGCAAGGTATTACCGCTCCTCCTCCCGGCAAATGCTGCAGTGGCCACGGCGGGAAGCTCTTGCAGGGCTCGCCAGTCTGTTTGCTGAAATATTATCAATAGTTCAGTGCACACCTTTTTTAAGGAAAGTCAATAATAAAAATTAAAAAGTCTGTTTATGCGAGCCTTACATACCATTCGATGCATTCAACTTCGGTCAAGCTTAAGAGATCCCAAAAACAAGATGAAAGCCCTCGAGGTACCCTTCCAATCGGAAGGCCAGCGATTGTATGGACTCTTTCGCCGCGTTTCTTGTCTGTTATCACGTTTCTTAACTTGGTGGGAATTAGCAGGACAATCAATTAGCAGGACAACCGGCCTTGCTGGTGGCAAATTGGGCAGAAAGTGATTTGCGAACCACATGAAAAATGTTTGTGTGTCCATATAACCCGAGTCCGTCATTGAAAATACACTACCGTCAACGCCTCCTTCTAGCGGGTTGTAAGTTACTGGAATGCACTTACCAGGGAAAATAAAATAAGGAGGCATCCACTGGCTGCAGGCATTAAAACAAGGTAACATGGTGACATGTTCTCGGCTTCCTGAAAGGACACGATACGGAGCTTGTTTCCTGTCAGACGGGCCAATGATATTCCCAGCTCGGCCTTGCATGTCAAAACCAGTCTCGTCACAATTCCAGATTTGCGACGGTTTATTGGCAAGATTTTTGGCAATCAAAAATTCTTCAAAGTCGTCAAACCAGGCGTCCACATCATCTTTAGAGATTTTAGCTCTTTTTTTCTCAAGAGGGCGTGCCTTGCGTACTTTCACCTTCGGATTTCTTTTAACAAATCCGCGGAACCACTTGTTGCCAGGTTTGTTGTTTTTAAAGGGAGTTGGTCTTCCATCCTTGTCAAGAAACTTTTTGACCGCTTGGAATAAAGAATCTTTAGATACACCGAAACTGCGGTTTGCTAATTCGATCAGCCAGTCTGCAAACTGATTCTCTTCTTGGCTAGTCAGGACTGGTAGTGGGCCACAGCGCCTTCCGATCTCAATTCGACCGTTTAGTCGATCCTGGAGGGTCAACTTTTTAATTCCCCACTTTTGGGCGGCTTTTCTTACGCTTCATCCCCCGTCTCTTACGCCATCTACTGCCTTGGTAAATGTAGATGAACGGTTGCTATTCTGCATATTACAGCTGTCAAGAAAAGGGCCTGTATAAGACTCGACGTTTCACTTTCGTTTCTGCTTACGCCTACGCTTGCTTAAAATAGCAAATGTCTTACTTCCGTTTCCGCTTACTCTTGCTTTAGTTAGCCGCTTTTGTTAATTGTTTATTAAGATCGGAATGGAGTGAAAAATATCAGTAAGACCGGTAAACTAACGATATTTCAAGGTGTATGTCAACCTTCTATGTATGCACATCTACCTTAGTCAATAATATACACGTTTTAGATAGTTGCGTAGGATTAAGTTAATCAAATATGCGTGACCTTTGCATGACCTGGATATAAAGCGTCGCTGTTATTTTGTTGTTACCACAACAAATACATTTATTGTATCGTACTTTGCAAGGGTTGTTGTCTAATCTTTGCTACACTTGCACCTTATTAGTTTTCGAACAGAAAAGTTTAAAATTCAGTTCATTAACTTATTTAAAAATAGGTTTTGAGAAAGGCGCCGCTAAGTGTACGAAAACTGGCACAGTAGGTCGAAATATTTGCGAAGATTTTAACCGCTAAAACTCAGGAGCAGTTAAATTTAAGCTGGCGTTGAAAGTTCCCCTATTTACTTTCACCTTTTATCTATCATCTCTTCGAAAATCACGAAGTTCCTAGCAAAATTCCCAGTAAAACGGACTATTTGTTTATCTACGATACCTTTACTGTGCAGTGAAAAGTGCAAATATTAGCCGCTAAACTTTTACTCACCTCGAAAGAGCTCGCCCTCACTGACTTGCTTCTGCATCAAAAAACCCGCCAAAACCGGCAATTTATAGCTGAAATGTTCGTGCTTTTTTTGGAATTCTTCGGTTGATGAAGATTTGAACGACCGACGAAAATAATCAAATACATTTTCTTGTGGGCCCGTACGAAAACTGGGCAACGTACTGTAAAGCCTAAGACAGATTATATAAAGAATCAACTAATCCATCAATTAGCTAGTTAAATAGAATAAATTCATTTTGAAAACATAAAATAAAATAAATATTAATAAAAAAATAAATATTGAATGTTTGTTTTTTATTTAATCAAAGCTAACAAAACTTGACAACAAAACTTAACTATATCAATCTCCACCTCAAACTTGATAACAGAACTCAACTATAACAATCTCCTAAAGAGAAAATGATTACAAAAGATGTAAAACAGGAAAACATGGTTTCCAATCTGCAAGCAATATAGTGCTGACAAAGTAGTAAAAATGTTAGTAGCTAATAAGAACTCATTTAGAGCTTTCTCTGGTTATTATTGTATCTGACCATCACAGATGCCTCTATGTAGTCCTCTAGCGCTGCCTCTTGTTGTGCTGACAGTGTAGCGAGAAGGCTAAAAACCCTTTCAGCACTTGCAGAGCTTGGCTGGACAAGTAACACCTTTCTGACCAAGGCGGTCCAGTGTGGAAGAGTGTCCTGATGTGCTGCCCACCATGTAAGCTTCTCCTCTTCATTATTACAAACAAAGCCATCCGCAGCAGCAATATATAGTGGCAGCTCTGTTGCTAATGCAGCAACCATGGCATCATTTACGAATGGAAAGTTCTTCAACTCTTCCAGAGAACGAGCATCTGGTCTTAGCGCAGTAACTTGGACCGGACAACAGAAACGTGCTGCCTTAAAAGCAAGGACATTTGAGATGAACTGGATATTAAACTTCTCTTGAAAGAAGTTCAATCCAGGTCGAACACCAGAAGAAGAATGAATAGTATCCCACAATCCTTTGCGTTTGCAACTATATTATCAAAATCTGAAGTGACGTCATCAGTCTCTCGAGGGATCGATTGAATGAGTTTCACTCAAATGGCGGCAGCCTTGTTTGTAACGTGTTACAACGCAAACTACTCCGTTTCGTAATTACGCGTCTGGTCTAGTACTCACGCTGCGTATCAATGGAAGAATTTAGTGTTCAGCTGAAAGGTTTTGCCTATGCTGCACTTTATTGCAAGGAATTCGCTAGAGTTTCCTCGAAAGTTTGCACAGATGAAGGGTCTGATTGTTCTCGAAGTACATCGATGATCGCTCAGTTGAAGAACAGTTCATCGGTCTGTGCAGCCTACTTGATTCAAATAAATCGCATTTG